>CM074510.1:1785624-2478124 GCA_037389245.1 Oryzias sinensis | reverse complement strand
TTTCTTTTTTTTATCGGGCATAACGCCATAAAAAGCTGCTTTTTGATGGGAGCGTGTTTGTTTTGGTAATAAACGCTGGTGTTCCTCCTCTCAGCTTGATGCACTCGGGTTGAATGGAAAAAAAAAACAAGAAAACGCACCAACAATCGCAAGATTCCGCCGTCTGAACAGAAGCACTCGCTAATGTAGAGTCTTATTATTTATTTATATTTACACAATTAGTTTTTTTTTTTATTGTGCAAATTGCCTTCATTTACCGACGCACCTCAGCGGCGGCACCTTTCATGGAGAACACTTTCTTTTTTTTTTTCTCAAAGCTCTTTGTGACTTTTAGGAAACAAATAATTGCCAGTTTGAACTTGCAAACGTTATCGCCAATTAAATAATTAAAAATGCAGATTTAGGTGGGAATAATGAATCCCAGGAGAAAGCGAGGAGTGGTGGGTTTAGAAAGGGAGGGGGGGGTTGAATGATTTTTGTGTTTAATTAAAGTTTACAAACGGCTGTGATGGGGCGCGACGTCCTGTTCTTTTTGTTTTTTTCTGGGAGAATGTTTGCGAAGCGTGTTGCATCCCCTTTTGTAAACATTTAACCGTCTTAATCAACTCATTAATCAAGCAAATTGCAATCATAACGTCCAATTGTTTTCTGATGGATAAATAAATGATAAGCAGTCGTGTTTTTAATTTGAAGCAGCCTCTGCTCGAACGCCGCCACCTTTGTGCCTCGCGTTCAGACTACCCACAAACAAACAAACAGACAAATAAAACAGAAAAATTAAAAATAAATAAATAAAAAACAGGCGACTTTAAAGATAGCTTGTCTTTTCTTCATTAGGATTCACATTTTAAAAATGTATGGAAGTGGAAACAAGCCGAAACTGTTGGGAGAGTTACCACAGAAAAAAGATTTCTCAAATTTATAATAAAAAGAAAAGTTTTACTAAAGTAAAAAAAAAACTGTGGTTCAAGCCAAGAGAAAATAAAGAATAAAGAGAATAAAATAAAATAAAACAAAAACATATAATAAAATAGGCCCCGCCCATTCTATATTTGTATTCCGTCTGAACCTGACTATAATGAGTATAACCATCCAGCAACTTGTTGCTCTATGCTGCTTCATGGTTTTACCCCTCCCCCCTTGGGACTTCCAGATCCAGACTGATAGGATGGTAATGGAGAACCAACCAGACATTGTAGTGGTGGATAAAGAACAGAGGAAAGCCGTTGTGGTGGATGTGGCAGTGCCAAGCGATGGGAACATCAGGAAGAAGGAAAATGAGAAACTGGAGAAATACCAGGAACTCTGAGAAGAACTGGAGAAAGCCTGGAAAGTGAAGGTGACAGTGGTGCCTGTGGTAATTGGAGCACTCGGGGCAGTAACCCCCAAGCTGGAGGAGTGGCTACAACAGATACCTGGAAAGACCTCAGACCTCTCAGTCCAGAAAAGCGCAGTGCTAGGAACAGCTAAGATACTGCGCAGGACCCTCAAGCTCCCAGGCCTCTGGTAGAGGACCCGAGCTTGGATGAGAAACCACCCGTGGAAGGGTGAGAGGGGCGTTTTTATGTTTTTTAAATATACAATCACAACACCCCCGTATCCAACCAAAAGCATAGCAAAACATAAATCAGCACATCTGGAATATATAAATTCCATATTCAGTATAAATGTGAATTTCAAAAAAAAAAAGTTTCAGGGTAAAAAAAAATAATTCAATATATTTCTACTGTGACATTTGACTATATTTGCTTTAGGTGTATGAAGACGAGGCTTTTAACCCCCTAGTGGCTACTTGGTGAACTGCCTTGGCTCAGATCGTTTCCCACCTAGCTTCAACACGGAAGTAAGTGCCCCCCCCTCCCACCAGAAGAGGCAAATAAGACCTAATAAATGTACAAATCTGACTAAACCAATTCAAATAAAACTTTTTTTATAACGCTCTTTTCATACCTTTAGTAACAAAAATTTATTTACAAAAAAAACCTCATCACAATAGTTGCTGTTTTTCAAAATAAAACATTGCTTTAATTTTTGTTTATGAAGGAAGAAATTGATTTATTCTCCCAAAAAAAAGGTTTGTTTTGCTTTATGTTTTCGAATCAAAAACCCTTTTGAACCACTTTTTGAACCTCATTGCTTCTGATTTCCACGCATTGGTGCCTCGTTGAGCCCAGATGTCAGGAAGAACCTGTCGGACCTGAACCTTTCTAGAAGGATTTTTCTTGATTTCCATAGATGGCAGGAGCTTCCAGCCGTGCATCCGAAATCCTTCGCCCCATCCAGGAGCGGCCCTTGGATCTGTCTGCACGTGATCCCGCCGACCGCCGCCGCTAATTAGAGGCGAGGAGACCTTACATGAAGGAGATCAGTCCTTCTTAAAGAAGTAGTCATAGATGTAGTACTTTGTGCGAGTCGTCCTCATGTGGAACTTTGGAGATGGGCTTTGCTGGTTTCTGAAGGCAGAAAATTGGAAGAAGCTGCTAAAGATTACCGCGACAAAAAGCCCGGACCCTTTCTGAATTTGAATTAAAAGAAAAAAAACCTCCAGGCTGAATTCTGCCGTCTGATCTCCGCCGTTCACACAGTCTAAAAAGAATTGTCACTTTATTTTTTTTTAAACATGGCACCGTCGGAGCGCCGAGCTCCACTGACCCATAACAAACCAAATTACAGTTACATAAGACGCTCCGCTCTCCGGCAATTCCTAGCCGTGATATTTCAGCCCATTAAATGCTGCCTATCAGAGTTGAAGGGTGTCTGCTTTTCTTCCACCTCTTCTCTGCTGCCATTAAAAAAAAAAAAAAGAAAAAATACTCACAATTACTGTTGAAGCTGCTAAGAAAAATGTTTTTCTTCTTTGAAGAACAAGGGGAAAAAAAGTTTTGGAGAGGAGTTTGTTGTGTTTGTTTGCTAAACTTTCAACGGAAAACTAAACTTTTTTCACACAAAAACTCAAGTATCAAGGAGTAGTTATATGAAAAATGATCTAAATTTGGGGGGGAAAAAAAGTTTTATTTTGAAGAATTTATTCGTTGGAATCTCCATTTTTGTTCCATTCCCCTTCCTCCAGCTGACGTTCTCTTGAAGTTTTGACATCGTAATGCATCGTCTTGTCTTCTCGAAACGTTTCGCCATTTTGTCCTAGTGGCTTTATCCGCCCGGTCGTGTATCCTGGACGACAAAAGAAAAGACAAACAGGTTTTTTTTTTCTTGGATCTAATCCCAAATTGTTTTCACCGTCTCCACCTAAACACACGACGAGCCCAACGTCTGCGGCGCTTGTGTTTATGCAGACCGGACCCGTCGGTGCAGATGGTGATGCATTCAAAGGTGTCTAGTGGCTTCAGTCATCGCTGCAGCAACGCGCTGCGTCTTGTTTTGATCAACCGAGGCAGTTCTGATGGCTGAAGTGCACCTTTACTGATTCCTTTAACCAAAACACATAACAGCACAACGGTGGAGTTCAATTATTTGGCCCCTTATGGCAGGAATTTCCTGGAGAGCCCCACTCAAGTGATTGGTGGCTGAAATGCACACTGACGTCTATTTTTCATTTACTTCTAAACTGATTTCCCACACAGACTCACCTCGAGAGCCGCGCCACAAACAAAATAGCATGCAGCGCAATTTCTCATCTCACACCTTCACTTACTCCTGATGAACCCCCCCAAAGCGGGGGCCCGGAATGAACGCTAGATCTGGATTTCTGGCTGAGAGGCGGAAAATTGAGCTGTTTTGCCCTCCGACTCTCCGTCGGCCCTAACTGCTGTCCTCGCACAGGTGGTTTGAACGCCAATCAGCTTGGAAAAAGCCTGTTTGTGTCCCATTTTCCACCATTAAAATTCATGGACTTGGACAACATCCACTGGAGGACGCCTCGGCAGCTGTGGACGCTTAATTTCTCGGCTGCAAAGTATTTGTCGCAGAATGACAGGCGACAAGTTGGCAGGGGGCTTGATTGACAGTCACTTAGGGGCGTGCCATTTAACCACAGTGACCTTCCGCACATGTCAGAGGCCTTATGAAAAGGTCACCCTTGTTGCACTAATGAGTCATCTGATTTTAGAACTGTTTGAAGCTCCCGGGGCATCTGGAGTCACCGGAGCTCGTTTTGACACGGTGTGAAGGATTTCTGACGGTACCTGGTCTGTGTGGCACCTTGTTGGGTCAACTTTGGAGCCACATTGGAGTTGGGTCATCAACAGAACATTGACTTTTGTCTAAATTCTGACTTGTTTTTGTCCTTTTGCCGTCACAGTTGGCGACCAAAGTTCTGTCTAAATAAGACGAAAACTACAACAATTATCAATCACCAGGCTGATCATGAATTTCGGATAGTACCTGGTCTCTTTGACACCTCGTTGGGTCAAGATTGACCCTGTGTTGGAGTTGTTATGAGATCACAATGTCCTAAAAGCATGAAAAACCCTATGTCATCATCAAAATGTTGACTTTTGGTTATTTGATGAATCGGTTGTTGTTTTGACATCATTTTTTGGACAATTTTAACCCAACTTGATCAAAGCTCCGTTCAAAGAGAGCACAAACTACATTGGACATCAATAATCAGGGAAAACATGGATTTCTGACGGTATCTGGACTGTTCGGCACCATGTTGGGTCAAGTTTGATGCAGAGTTGTTTTGGGATTGAGTTGCGTCATCAGCAAAATATTAACTTTTGTCTATTTTATGACTTACCTTGTTTGTGTTATCGTCATCATTTGGATGATCCAAACCCTTCAGGACAAAAAACATCAATCACCAGGCAGAACTTCGATTCGTGACACTACCTGGTCTATTTGGCTTCTGGTTTGGTTCAAGTCTTGAAGTTCTGTCATTAGCAAAATATTGACTTTGTTCTATTTTATGACTTGTTTTAGTTGTTTTGACGTTATAGTTTGGATGATTCAATCTGAACAAGACAAGTTCTTCCCAAAGAAAGTACAACCCGAATTCACAGCTGTTAACATCCGGCCCCATCCCTCGACGAAAGACCTGGCCAACGCCGCTTGGGGAGGCCGCGGCCATTGTAAGATGCAGCCCTCAAATTTGGACACGCCCATGGTTTTGTTGTTTGTTGTTCTATACCCAACCAGAACAAAGTTCAGTCCGAAATAAGGCACAAACTATAACGAACATCAATCAAAAAGGCAGATGATAGATTTCTGACGGTACCTGGTCTGTTTGACACATTGATGGGTCAACTTTGACACTGATTTGTTTTGGGGTCGAGAATGTTCTCATGACGTTCTGAAAGTCTTAAAAACCCTCCGTCATAGTCAAATTGTTGACTATTGTTAATCTAATGAATCGGTTTTATTATTTTGATGTCATAGTTGATAATCTATACCCAACTGCACCAAAGTACTGTTCACAGGAAGCGCACACTACTACAAATATCATTCTGCAGGCAGGACATAGATAGAAAGTTGGTTTTGACTCAAAATATGTTGTAAAAATTATATACAATCATAACTTTCTTTACATAAAATATTTACAATTATTTGACCTTGTAACCAAATTTCTACTGTCTGAAAATTGCAGAGATTATTCTTCAAAACTTGATTTACCTTATTAGTAAATAAAAAAAAGATAAATTTTGTTGTGAGGACTCGTAATTATAGTATAATATCTTATAATTACGATTTTGTCTGTCACATTTATCACTAAAGATCGTGTATTTTACATTGTTAAGTTTTATCTTATTATCTTAGGATCTCATTACTGTTTTAGCACCAGAAATATCAACATCCCATCAAGTTCTTTTTATGATTCTGACATATATTATTTTTAGAATGACAAGTGGTATTCCTGCATTTCTTTCTCACAGATCCGTAGAGTTTCAATGGCAATTTGCTAATTAGCATTTTTTGAAAACTACCAAAATAGTAGCTATAGCTGTTGGACCTTTTACCATTATAATGAAGATAAATTTTTAAATTGCGAACGTTTTTGCAAATAAACATAATATTTATTACTTCAGAATATTTTAGAAATTTGAAAGTTTTCATAAATTACCCCATAATCACATCTTGATTCCATTTTTGTCTCCATTTATTAAGATCAGGACCAGACAGAATGTTTTTCAGGTGGTGCTGGGCTTGGATAAAACTTTGGCAAATTATTTGTAAAGATGTCTTTTAGTTTGTCGATTTACCTCGCTTATTTTACAAACAAAAAGCAAAAGAAATATCAAACTAAGTAAAATCTTTTACACGGTTTAAAAAAATTACATTTTAACAAACCTATATTTTAAAAAAATGTAAATTTACATTTAAGATTACATTTAAGATTCTTAACAACCACCCATCTATCCGATCCACTAACCAACCCAATCAACCAACCCAACCCAACCAAGCAAACCAACCCACCCATTTATTATTAATAGGTTTAAGATTCTATCCTTTTACTTATGCATCTGACCAACCCAACCCAGCCAATCCAACAAACCAAACTGACGAACCCATCCATCGATTATTAAAAGGTTTACGGTTCTATCTATTCACCCATCCATCTGAAAAACCAACTCAATCAACTGGCCAAACAACCTGGCACATCCGACCAACCAACCCAGCCCGACCCAGCAAATCGAACCAAACAAACCAAACCCATCCACCCAACCCAACCAAGCCAACCAACCAAACAACCACCAACCAACCCAACCCATTCCAATCTTTAGCTAACGATTGCTAGCTTTACCCTAATTTAGTGGTCGGAGCAACCACTGTAAGAAGTTACCAAATGTATTTAAGATCAAGGGGAACGCCACAGAAGCATTAAATGGGGAGAAGTATGTTTTTTTTCTAATTAAATCTTCTTTCAGAATCATTTAACAAATAAAACAGAAATAATGTTGGTTGTGTGTGTTTTTTTTCTAGGTTTGCTGGCCTCTGCTCTCAAGCTTAGTTAACTCAGAATAGAATATTAACCAGTGGTCATCTAAACACAAGCAGCCTAAAGAGAAGCACGAAGTCAACAAACTGCAGCATGGTTGGTGTTTTCAACCTAAAATACAACACCTAAAGAAATGCAAAACACAATCAGTTTGACCCTTTTTTTTTTTTTTTTTAAAGATGCTTTAAGTAGGTTTGCCGTCATGCCGTTGGATGCAGGTAATTCGCTGATGGATTAGTAGTCTTCATAACTGCACTTCAAAGAAGCTGAGCTCTGCCTGGGAGCTCCAAAAACACTGGATCTGTGTGTAAAATCATCCTGATGGCCCTCAGAATACCTCGAGGAGGAGCTTTAGCACAAACTGCTTTGGCGCAGTCGAACGGCCTCAGCAGACGGTCTGGTTTTATTAAATAAAGAAAAAAGAAATTCTATGAAATATGCAACCCTCTGGTCGTCCTTTATCTGCAACCCATTTGGTTTCTTATCATCATCAACGTGCTCCTGTTTTGTCCCACTAATGTGCATTTATCCTTTCTGACTAAGCTTTTAGAAGGAAAAAGGAATCGAGAGGTGTATTTAAAAACAATAAAATGCTTCATTGTCTGAATGGGTTAAATCAAGATTAGCTTAAAGTAAATGAAAAACTAGGTTGCAAAGTTAAAAGAAAAAAGAATTAAAGCAGAAAAGTAGCGTATTATAGCAATAATCGGTCTTGCATCCTCATTTTAACCCCGCCCTTACTGGCTGTGCGACTGCTACACGCCCCTCACTCACCCTCTCTGCCAGTTGGTCAGAGATACACATGACATATTCATTAAAAAAAATTAAAAATGGCGCCTTTTCTGTTGGCTTATCTTCATAGCAACCAATTTATTTTTTGTTTGCCTCGAGGTGACAAACAGGTCTATGTCATTTTTAGATGAATTGGCAAGAGTACATTTTTGGTTTTCCTTAGCAACGGAGGTTTTTTGTTAACTACGCCAACATTCCTAATATAGTCATATTGTACGTTATATCATTTATTTTTAGCCTGAAACCATGATTTATGAATTAAATTTCCACAATATGCCTCTAAAAATGTGCGAGTAACCGGAAACGCCACTTTTATATACCTCGCCGCGCTAACAGTGAAATCTACAAACTTCACAACCAACAGATCCCCAATGGTACTTGATGAGTTAGGAGGTGGTAGATCAAAATCCCTAGGGGAAATCTTAATTTGTAGAAAGAAGGTACTAAAGGGGATATTTTGGGAAATTCTTGCCAAGGTCAAAGGTCAACGAAACTTCTGGTTGTGGACTTCAACTGGCGGCATGTGTGTAAAAATGTCCTCAAGATCGCTCCAACAAATGTTTGTCCAAAAGAGTGAGAGAAATAAAAAAAAATTAAGCTAAAAAATATACATTTTTGCTAACATTTTTAGGTTTGTACTATTCAAATTATTAATAATTTTAATTTCTTTTAACATTTTTTTTTTAATTCACAGTTTTTTTTTCAAAAGTTCAATATTTCTTTGATGTGTGCTTTTAAATTTTAAATGTTTTATACATTTTCTTTTTAACATTTAAAATCTGTTTTATTTTTCATTTTAGGCTGATCCTCATTTGACTTCATTATCACGAACAGAAGTTGTGAAACTCTTGAGTTTTGAAAGCCGAAAAGGTGCTTTTACTGCCTTCCATTTGTTTGCGTTTGACCTCTGACCCGCTGTGTCCTATAAGGCGACAGATTTGTCTTCTTACTCTTAAATCAAGCAAATTGCTTAAAAATAATCGACTCCAGACAAACTACAGGTTTACACTTAGCGACAGGAAGTGTATCAAGCAAAGTTAGTTGATTACAGTGACTTGGAGTTATTAGTATCTGTAATTTATTGTTCAACACAGTAAAGTCAATTCACTCACTAAAGGCTGTGTCACAAAGCCATTAACTACATTTTGCGCATTTCCCATGTATGAAATTTCGGAATTTCGCGATACCTGCGTGATATACATAGTTCATAAGTTGTTCTTGCTTTTGTCATTCGTCTACAGATGTCTGCCGAGGGTTTCCTCTGACAGTCCGAGATTTACTCAGTTTATACATATTTTAGATACTTTATACACCATTATTATGTAAATATTACGAAAATGAAAGTGACCTTTGTGAGATGCTTTCGCAAATTCGCAGCTTTCCATGAAAGATAAACATAGAAGTATGCAGTTGCAATGCAATGATTGACTTTTCCCATGATTTGGTTTAATGGTGTAACATACAATTTGGTTTATCCAAAATAATGTCTACTACTACAATTGTTGTATGCTCTATCGCGGGGATAGTTTTACCGCAACAACATGTGCTAGTATCGTGTAGCGATAGTCCAGTGTGAACACAGTACCGTATGCTAACACGTGCTGAATGGGCATTTTTTCAACGTGCATCACATGCCTAGCTAGGACGAGGAAAACAAGGCATACACGGATGTAGTCGTCTACGAGTGGATGCAATCGGAATTCAGCGTATTTTCTACGTAACAAATCTGATCTTTATCCTGCTGAATCTTTTTATCTGCTACTGATTCACAATGATTTGATCAAAGAAAGAAAGAAAATTTCCGAAAATATTTTTAATTCTCTATATATACCCATTCCAAAAATACAACAAAAACATGTTAAAAACATAATATTCGTCTGAGTTGGTCTTTAACCCATAAGAAGTCATACATATTTTGTCTTAAAAATCTTTTTTATTTTATTTGACCACAAACCAAGTGGACCACGGAATCCATTTCTGGATTTTTTTTCTGTTAAGCTGATGGGTTCTTATGGTTTAAAGACGGTAATATACTGATGGTTGTGATAGCCACCTGACCCCAGTTGGCTTTCCCTCCGCACACACTCAAAGAAAACCGTCTTCCCCTCTCTTTTTTTGTGACAGTAATCCACATCGACAGACCTCTTTCTTTCCAAGAACCTGTCTGCGTCCTCCTGAAGGAGCGACGCCGGGAAATTGGCCTTATTCCCCACACACTCGGAGGCAAGTGGCAATTAAAGCGCTGATTAACGCCAGCCCACTCTCGAACACAACTTCATAGGCGGCTGACAAAACAGTGGGGAAAAGGGGAGATCATTCCGAAATCTCCTGACCTTGTGCTTATTATCTCCGCTTAATGACTGCTGCTGCCGCCGCCGGCCTCCTGATGGAACCTGGTCAACCTGTTTGCTTCATTTTCCAGCTTCTTCTGTGTACAGAGGAAGGCGCCACGTCCTCGGGGGTGTTAACCTAATTTGTTTATGTAGTGCCATTGAACCTATTTCCTTTTAATTGCGTGACATTTCTTTGTCTCTTTCAGTGCATAAAATAGGACTTTTGCACACTGAGCCAGATAGCTTTGGGGGGGAAATGTCATTATTTGTTCCACTTTTGAACCTTTAGATGAAAAATAGCGGGTTGACCATCTACGCGCAGGTAGTTGATTTCTCAGTGGACATTGTTCCAGGTCTCGTATCAAGGGAAACGTGGATAAAATACAGATTACCCTTAAAGCTGCATTCGGGCATCAAGTTTCAATGTTAGGACAATGTACAAACACGATCTGAGGACCGCGCTGCAATTCCACCGTCAGGCACGGAACGTCAACAGTTTAAAAATCCTGCAAAAACACTTCAGAAACATCTGGAACACGATTAGTTTGCGTTTTGTTATATCAAGCTATCATCAGTAGTTATTGCTACGCCACTCCGATTGGTAAAAACAGTCTTCTTGGGGTGTACCAAGACCAAATACGCTAAGGTTTAAATGTTGAACTGTAGAAAATCATCATGCCGCAGTTTAAGGCTCATCTTGGGTCAACGGGTCCATAAGGGATTCAACAGACAAAGCATCCCGTCAACCGCAACAGTTGACATTGTCTAGATCAGGGATGGGCAACTTCAGGGCCAGAGCAGGATTTCCTGATATCCTACTCATGACTGGTTCTGGTGTGTCCAGCCAATTAGAACATGTTGGACAACATGAAGGAATGCAGCCCTCGAGGCCTGGAGTTACCCATTCCTGACCTAGATGGCTGTAATTCAGGGGCGCCCGAATCCAGGCCTTGAATGCGGGTGTCCTACATGTTTTCTAACTAACCTGCCATTGAGGCTCCTCATATATGTGATCCAGGTGATCAGCAGCAGTTGAGGCAGGATTTCTGGAAAACCAACAGGAGGCTGGATTTTGGGTTAGGGATAGGGTTTGGACATCCCTTCGTCTACGATCACAAGGACTCCTCTGCCCTCGCTGCAGAGCATCTACAAGCGCAGGGTCCGGAGGAGAGCTGCCTCCATCAGCAAGGACCCCACCCACCCGCAACGAGGTCTGTTCACTCCACTCCCCTCCGGACGGAGGTACAGGAGTGTGAAGTGCAGGACTGCAAGACTCAGGAACTCTTTCTTTTAATCTGCCATCAGACTCCTTGGCAGGTGACAGGAGTCTGGGACAACAAACTACACCTTTGCACATCCTCATTGTTAATCATTACTGTTCTTACGCATTAATATTCAACATCCATGTGTATCATACCGTTAGCTCATGTAAGTCTCTTTTGCACGGTTACACTCAGCTGAATTAGCCCAACATCTGATTTGTATTTAGGTTTCGTCATTTACTCATGCATAGTTATATTTTATGTGGGAATTTTCAGAAATCCTATATACATCCTACCCCATCTTTATTTTACTTTTTGGAACCTTTTGGCATTCCGAGCAGACAGCAAAGGGGATACACGTTTTCTAACTGTGCATGTGACAATGAGCCCCTTTGAATCTCGAATCTTCAAGTGAAGAGTCAGACTTCTTCAAAAAAATACTTAAAAAACAAAAAAAGAATTGTTGTATGGAATTGCTACAACAGTACACTTTGTTTGGTCTTGGCCTACCAGATACGACCTTCCGGTCCGTCAGACTGCTCTCGGGCCAAGTTTTGCCTAAAAGTGAAATGTCTCAGACATTACACTATATCACACTACTGGACTGGATTTAGAAACACTTCAATGTCCTAAAGAAAACCCAAGAAATGATTGACTTTAAGTAAATTCCTCCGTTACTTTAAACAGAAAAGTGCTGGACATGACGGCAATCAAAGCTGATTGCTTGGATTCCTTGGTCTTCATCCCTTGACGCTGTTTCCCGTTTTGATTATTCATTGGTCCATTCTTGCTGGAGTGGTCCCCTCTGGCCCAAACTGGGTGTTTCTTCAGGAAACCCCGTTGCTTCTTTTGAAGAGACAAATCCGGACAGCTGCTCGATTCATTCTTATTGATCCGTAACACGATCGGATTCATCTTCCCGGCAGTGCCGGGCGCTCGCTTTGTTGAGCACCGGCTCACAGGCGACCGTTGCCACGACCCGAGGGCGTCGCCCCCGCGTTGGAGGAACCAGCTCAGGCCTCGGTCGGATCCCGGAACAGATTGATACACCAAATCCGAGCTGACACGCACCGCTAAAGATGCCAATGGTAATTAATTAGCATCTCATTTTGAGCGCCGCACAACAGGATGTGGAGCTTGCTTCTCGATGCCATTTTCCCTCTGGGCTTGGTGTTATCAGGGTCAAAATCCCGCCTCGGAGCTCTCCAGGGCTGCTTAATAAATTGAGGAGGGCACGCTGACAGTTTTTTTTTTTCTCCAAAGCGTCCCCGTCTCGGTGCTCCCCGCTCCCCCCGGCCATGACAAACCGTCCCAGCCTCTGCTGCGACAAAGGAGATCAAAAAGGCAACTAAGGGGGCCTTAGAATGTGTTATTTGTCTGGCTTATTGATGTTTGCTCTGAGATTGCAACCAAGACGGGTCAGGGGGGGTTAAGAATGTTTATGACCCCACAACAACATTATAGCCCCCCCACCCGTACAGCCGATTTAAATAGGCTCCCCTGCACTTTGTTGTTTGGGTTGTTGTTGTTTGACTTCTTTTTGGCTGCATAGATACTGGAAATGACAAAACGCTTTCATGTAGACGTCAAATGCTAACTTTTCTACGGCAACAAAAGTAGCACAAACTTTAAGCACATTTCAATAACCTGTGCAACAAAAACACAATTGCTATTGTTTTCTTTACTTGTATCAACACGTTGTGAAGAAATCAGAGATGTATCTTAACTCACATCCAAAGAGACGCTTTTGTTTCCAGTTGTACTTTTTTAAGTGAGATGTTTGTGATTTGGACAACCACTAACTGTATGTGAAAGTGGAATTAGTGACCCCCCCCCCTATTTAGCGTTTTCAAACAGGAAGTAGCAACTCAGACCACTCCTAACTGACAATATCTACTTCCAAAATCCCTGTCTGTCTGTATCCCGAAAAATGGCGACTGAGTTGACTTAATTTCGCTGGAACTAGTAGTAACTCATATTGGTGACATCACACTCACTCAGTCCAGTTCTCATATACAGATCAGAACCATTGATTGTATATTTGTTTAATTTCAATTTCAAATGAAATTATATTATCTCAATTTGAATACTTTTTATTATTATTTTTGGTTCAAAAGAAAAAAAAGATTAAGAATATTTTTTTAATTGACTTTTTATGAAACGCAGGATCTTAAATGTGCCCTTAGCCCAAGGTGCGTTCAGATTAGACAAGCAGGTAGAGGCTTGTCACTACCAAATCCAAGTCCCTGATTGGTCAAAGTTAGACCTGGTTTAACTTGCAATGTGCATTCAATGGCTACGTGTTTCGTACAGAGCCCAAAAACAGAATGTCAAACTTATGTGGCCACCCAGGAACATGACTTTTCATTGGAAGTGGCTACTTGAAAGCGCGTTGGAAAGGCTGATGTGAACGTGGCTTCAGGAGCTTTAAGTGAGACAAAGGAGTTAGCGATAAGTCCGTCAGTTAGCGACTCAGTCCGATTGCGCTCACAAATTCTTGTTTGTAACATGCTACACGTTAGCCACATTGGCGTATTAACAATACCTGTAACTCCCAATCTTGTTTGTAACATGCAACAAAACACAGCTTAAACAAACGTAACTGTGTCTATGCTAATTGCCAACTTTGTTGTTAACACGTAAGAAAAACAGACTGATAGTGCAACAACAAACATTACTGTGACTACGCTAGCACCAAACCTTGTTAGGAACATAAGCAACATAAACATTAGAAACCATAGTCCAACACTACTACACATTAGCCGTGTTAGCGTGTTCACAATAATACACAATCTTCCTAGCAGCATGAAAAAAAAAATACTAAAACATTCATAACTGCAACTATGCTATCTCCCAACTTTATGAACAACACAGTCTGACATTGCTACATGTTAGCTGTGTTAGCCACATTAGCGTGTTCACAGTAATTCCCTATCTTGTTTGTAAAATGTTAAAAAAGAATGAAAAGAAAAACAAATGTTTCTGGGACTATGCTAACTCCAAACTTTGCTAAATAACATGTAATAAAAACAGACTGATAGCACTAAAACAAACTTTAGAGTGATTACGCTAACTCCCAATCTTGTTAGAGACAAAAACAAAAAAACGCCATCAACGCTACACATTAGCCAGGTTAGAGTATTTACAATCACAACCATGTTAACAAGGTGTAAAAAACAGACTTATACACTTGGTGACAACACTAAATCTTAGTTCATAACGGGTAAGAAAAAAAGAAACATAAATTAACTCCCAACTTTGTTATGAACAATACAGTCTGAAGTTGCTTCATGTTAGCTTTGTTAGAAGTGTTAGCCACGTTAGCATATTCACAATAACACCAAACCTTTTTAGCATCACGTAAAAAACAGACTAATACCACTTAAATGTTCCGGCGACTATGCTACCTCCAAAAATTGTAATGAACACTTTAAGAAAACAGTCTGACACGTAGGCCACAGTTGCGTATTAACAAAACATCCTTCCAAACATTCTGATGTCCCTCTCAAAATCACTTCAACATCTGTAAACCCAGCCAGAATTAATTCATACATTAGTCATTTCTGAAGGGGGGGGGGGGGGTGTTTAAGTGCCTAAAATACTCTGAAAACACCATTTGCCTTAAACTGAAAGTGGAAAGTTCGAGTCCAGGTGCTTGAGAGAACAGCTGAGGCAAAACTAAAGAGGCCCCATTTGAACTCTATCGGCTGCCTGTTCGCATGTCCGCATTCGGGGGTTAAGAATTAGGAGCTGAGGCGTCCTCTAGCTTGAAGTTATTTTAAGGAAGGCTTTCTCTCTCTGGTATCATGACAGAAGAACAAAGAACACCAACATTTGTTGCCAGTTAAGTCTGCAGAAGAAAGAAGAGCACCTAGAAGCTGCAGAAGGTAGACGGGAGCCTCCCGCCGACGGCGCAGACCCTTATTGGATCCAGGTGGGGATGTGGTGCGGTACGGCTCGTCCGCCCGCTCAGTCAAACCACAACAGAGGGCACGAAAACAAACTTCTCAGAATAGCAGTCCGCTCTCCGTCGTTCGGCTGCCTGTTCAAAAGATTTGCGGCAAGATGTTTGATCTGGGTTCAGCAATCAGGCGGAGATCGTCGGAAAAAAGCTGATCTGCCGGAATTCTTTCATCAAACAGTTAAAAAAAAAGGAAAGAAAAATCCAGAGAAACATTTCTTAGCTTTAAAAGTGTCACCTTTCGTGTTATATAAAAAACTGAATCCAAGGAGTCCTGCAGAGACCAACCTCATCCAGGCAGGCAGTTCTTCATGTTTTATTCATTAATAGCATTAATGCAGGGACCATAAATGATGCATGTTCACTTTCACTTATTAATGGACCCAATATCTGCCGTAACAACAATATATATGAAATCAAATAAGAGCCAGAGTAAGTGGAAGGCTTGTAAATGGAGTCTGAAAAACCAAAATGCTATCATTTGACTAAAACCCAATGGGCGTCCTGTGGTGAATGGCGTTTCCTAAAACGTTTCTTCACCTTATTGAGATCCACTTAAGTGTTGCGTAGCTGCCAACAGTCTTAGGGCCCTATTTTAATGTCAATGTCAATTTCAAACTAAAATGAAAAGAAAAAAAATACATTGATTCGGAGAGTGTCAATGATAAATGTCAATTTTAGGGCAAGCCAAAAATGCAAAAGAGTCCAAACTAGACCAGTAAAATGAAACAAAAAATAAAAAAAATGATATTTTCTTATCGTCTTATTGAGCCGTCTGTCTTTTGAATTATGTAAGTAAATCTTCTTTCCGTTTTTATAGTAATTTATTACATTTTTAAAACATTTCAAAATTACAAATTTCAAATGGAAAAACAATTAAAATCAGTTACTTTTGAAGAAAAACTAAGTTTTCCATATATGTTATAAATGTTAAAGTGGCATATTTAGCACTTAAACACCAATATTGACTTACAAAGATTCTTGAATTATTAGCATTAGCTTGTTAGCATTAGCCTAATACTGTTTCACATCTTTTTAGTACGGAGTTATAACAGATAATAAATCTAAATAGGTTATTTGTGATTATTACAATTATTTAAAATAAAATTGTAACAAAAAAAGGAACATGCTAAAAAAAATATTAAACACCTAAGGACGATTATAGATTTTCAAAGATACTTTGTTTTCTCATTAAAACTGTAAGCGTTAGCATGTTAGCATAGATGGGTATCACCATTTTTATAAAAGACAGCATTTAAACAGATGAAAAATCAAAATTTAAGACTGAAAATGAGGGTTATTATATGTCAATAATATTATTATTCATAAATCATTATTTGTACTAAAACAAATCATAATTATTGATAATAAAATCTGTGCTGATCAATTCCAATATAAATGAAAGGGCTTTTTTTCCCCACAATGATGCTTAGACACTAAAAAACATCTTTTTTAACTTTATAAAGAAGAATAACGGCGAAATTACAAAGTTAACTTGTTTTGTTATGATATAAATAAGTACATGTTAGCGTTAGCATTTTAGCATAAGCATGAACAGGGGGTAAACTTTTTTTTTAGGATAAATATGAACTTTGGATATCAGATATTTTATATTAAATAATGGATTTAAAAATATTTTGTGTGTATGTGAGAGTGCCATATTTATCATGTATACACCAATATTAAATTGGAAAGAAACTATATCTCATACATGAAAGAAACATGTTAGCATCAGCTCTATAGAGTGTTACTTAACAAAAAATAAATCATAAATATTCCTTTTAAATGGAAAATAAAATATAAATGATTGGCATTATTAATCATATGAATCTTAATTATTACTAATAACTTGTACAGCATCCTAAAAGGAATCAAAATACACTTAAAAACTGTGTTTTATCCCACAATGACAACGTGTAACCAGAAGTATGAGCATTAATCAAAATCGAAAGAAACCCCTAAACACATTCATCAAAACACTTAAAAAAAAGTTGGGCCACTTTGAAATGAGACGTAGGGGCCAAGTGACAAAGATCTTTGGGTTGTGTCCGAATTCCTCCACCACTCACTACAGAATGCACTGTAGTCCATTTTGTAGACTACAGACTATCAATTTCCAAATTTAAGTTCCCTAGAAGTCAAAAAAGTGTGGAAAATGTGCATCAAATACAAACCACAATTATAAACATTTGAAATGCCAAATAGTGCATGTTATTTAGGCGTCACCAGAGACATCTCAGGTGTTAAAGGGTTAAACTCGTACGTACAGAAAATATATATTTGTAGTGAAGTAATAATTCCTAAAAATCCATATAATTGATAAAATAATATAGTTTTTAAGTATTATAATTAATAATTTACATGTATTGACATAATTAGATAATATTTTGTACAAAGTTAATTTTTTAAGCATTTGTTTTTTTAACTGTTAATTACACATTAAACTTCATAGAAATTTAATAATGTGTAACTAAACACTTCTTTGGATGTATTTGCTTACATTTTGTCTGTTTGTTTATACATTAACAATGAATTTATCCCCAATCTTTACAAGTACTTGAGGGACATTGAACTGTATGTCAAAGGCCGTGTGATATCAAGGGTTTCCCAGCAGCATCTTTGATGTCCAAGGGTAAAGCTTGTAAATATACAAAGTGATAATTGGTAGTAAAGTATTTCTTTTAATAATATGTATTAATCTAATTATGCAAAACTTTGTGCACAATAAAAATAACTGTTATTTAATGTTAATTAACTGTTAATTAAACATTATTAAACATTAGACATTAGTATGCATGTATTAATGTGTAATTACACACTTATTGTTGGTTGTATCGACTCATGTTGTGTATGTTGTTTTATTTGTTTATCTGTATTGATAACAAATACTTGAACACTAAGTGAGATGTTGGAGAGAAAATTCCACCATTTATTTGTTCTTTTTTTGCTATTTTCATGTCTTCCTTTGACCTTTGTGTTCAGCTCAGCTCTTGACTGGCGTCTGGTAAACGCTCAGAAGTGCAGCGAGCCTCGGGCGTGAACACGCGCTAACCGCATAAGTCTGTTTGTGTTTGTTCAACATAAGCTTTGCGACGCATCACACAGGAGCTCCGAAAGCTTTTGAGAAAACAGAAAAAGACGGGATGGCGGGGCAAAGACAAAATAAAAATTAAAACAACTTTTTTTTTTTATAAAGCACACATCCGACGCCGGGGAGAGACAGCGAGATGATGTACATTATGGGAACATGAATGCATAATAAGCGGCTGCAATTAGCCCGGGCCAGCCATTGGCATATTGTAATTAATGTGCTGCCTGAACGTCGAATCCGTCAGAGGAGGCTCGGTCTAATTTGGGTGTGTGGGGCTGGGGGTGGCAGATCAGATCTTGGGATAATTGTCGGTGACTCCGGTCCCTCTAAGGCGGCGGAGTGGGACAGAGCTCAGGTCTCCTGAGAAGGTTAAAAAAAAAAAAAGATCTGTAAATCCCCTCTTCATCATTTGAACATGTTCCCCCCGCAGAGCTCGATGCTAGAACGCGGCGAAACAAAAAGAAAAAAAGCCTTTTACATTCACAGATGATCCTAATTTGGTGTGGTTTGGAGTGTAATTTAGATCAAACACGGCCATGTAAATGAGTCAAGGCTTTCATAATTAGCCAGGGTGGAGAGCCAGAAGGGAGGCGAGCTCGGACCACATCAGTAGGTGTGGCGTCGGGAGGTCTTTTTATTTTTTTGTATTTTTTTTTTTTTGGAGAGGGTATTTCTCATTCGAAAGGGGTGCATGGGGGGGGCACACCCAACCGGGGGGAGGGGGGGGGGCACCCAACCACCCTCTCTCCCAGCGGCGCTCAGGAACAAAATAGGTCACTATGCACCGATTTGGCTTGTCTGTTTCCACTAAGCAGCGTTCTCCACTCAATGTTTCTGAGTATGGAACTGGCCGGCTGCCAGTACAAAACACCCCCCCCTCCACCCCATCTCGGGGGGGTGGCCTGTTGATTGAGGATCACCACTAAAATATAACAGAGAAATCTTTACAGTGATTTGGTTTTAGTGTTGGAGCTGAGAGACGGTGAAAGTTTTAAAACTAGCCAGAATACAAAAGGGGTTTATACAAATAAACACTGTCTGTCTGAAGATAAACCCCAATTGCAACAATAAAATCTGTCCAAAACAAGAGACACTCAGCTCTGATCTACTTGCTCAGCTGTGGGACAGGACAAGTTTAAAAAAAAAAAAAAAAGTAAAAAATCGCTACACCTGAGAAAAATGTTCTACACTCGTGTTTACACAACTGCTAGACTTTTCTAAGTTCTCACAAGTTATTTGTTTAGACTTTAATTTACATATTTTAAAGTCTTTGAAAACAACAACAATGAAATGTTAATCAACTTTTTACACCTCTGTTTACACAAGTGCTAGATTATTTTTGTTTATCGATTTTTAAAGGGGTAAACTTTTTGTTTACCCGTGTGTTTACACACTGGCTAGAAGTAGTTTACACCTTTTTACATATTCCACTTTTAAACAAAACAAAAAGACCGTAAACGCTGTTGTTTCTCTTTCGGCTTTTCCTATCAGGGGTCGCCACAGCGAACTAGTCACACGGTAAACTTGGCAATTTTTTACGCCGGATGCCCTTCCTGATGCAACCCTCTCAAAGCAACCGGGCCTGGGACCGGCACAGAAGTAGAAAAGGGAACAGGGAGCAGCCCGGATTGGAACCCTGGTTTCACAGACGGAAGGCGTCGCAAACCAGCACGAGCTAAACCGGCTCCCACAAAAAGACTGTAAACGTATTATTTACAAAATTTGTTTACACTTTTTAAAGGTTTTGACAAATACATTGCAGGAAAGGTGTAAAGTTATTGTTCACAACTCTGTTTACACAGCTGCTTTAAGTTGTTTACACTTTTTTCAACGTTTCAGGAACATTATAAAAATAAAAGAGTAAACGTCTAGTTTTCACTTCTTTTTACAGGATTGCTATAATTTTTGACACTTAAATTTTTTATTAATACACATTTTTAAAGATGTTTCTACTAAATTAAAGGCTAAACGTATTGTGTAAACCTGTGTTTACATAATTTGTTTACGCTTTTTTTTTTACATTTTCAACATTTTTTTTGTAAAAAATAAAAACATTTAAATAAGGGTTAGGGTTACCCTACACTACAGAAAAACACACATTTATCAAAGCTCCTCCCCCAATGATTAAGAATTAGTAAATTAATGACAGTAAAAATACTTAACTATGATATATGTGTGATAAGATATGGTTCTCATGAATAAACAACAAATAAAATTGCTAATAGCCTTTTCTTAAAAATGTCAACGGTGCTCCCATCTATGTAAATATGTGTTGCTAAGGAAATGTGAATACTTATTTAAAGCTAGAGCGACCAAAATCTGTAGACACATTTGTCACATCCAGACATGAAAAAAATGCTATGGTTACTATGGGCTACCACCCTTATACAAGCAACCCCTATAAATCAACGTTTGACGCGGTGTCTTGACTAACCTTTGCTTTGAATACCTGACAACTGCCTTCTGCAGAAGCAATCCAGATTTGACTGTTTCCAGATTTGACTGTTTCTCTTCTACTGGGTTGACACCCCCCCCCCCCCGTTAGAGTAGCCAGAATGGGACATACTTCAAAATAAAATGCACTTATTTTGAAAAGATGCAAGCATGTCAGGGAGAAAAAAGGTCCTTTCTTGAGCTGTTGGCCGTTACGTAGCTTGACAGGACAGACTTGAAAGAGGGGATGATCACAACTTTACAGCTGAATCAGATGATGCTCAAACGTACAGAACAGGCATTAAGCCACCAAAGACTAAACTTTTGAGCTTCTACCGCTAAATCATTTTGCCGCCTGCCTGTCTGTACTCTCCGATAAGCATCACACTGGAGGTTTTGTGTTCTGCGACGGATGGCCAGAGTCTAAAAGTATGTAGGAACACGCATGTGATGTACAGTTTACTAACATCAAGCTGCTTTGTCCGTGGGTTTGAAAGTACAAACAGTTTGCCGCCTCCCCGTGCCAGAAAGTGCAGAAGTTTTCGCTCCAACTCTGCCGATCGCCGGCGAGAGGCCGAAGAGGCCACCTGCACAGAAGGTAAATGCAGCATGGCGGGATTGTGAACCTCCCCGGGGATGCCGGGACGGCCACATGGCACCGTCGGATCTGCCAGGGTGGCCCAGGCGACACCCGACTGGGTGCCGTGCTGGGCGACAAGGAAGTAAGCCTGAGGATTAGCGCGAGATGCTACCTATCTGATGACAGCAGAGCTGGCGGGATTGTCCTCCCTCTGTGGGTTTACCACCGCCCTCCTCCCTCCCTGTCTGTCTGAAATCTCGTTAGCTCCTCTCTTTGTTTCTGGCAGTTTTGGAAAGCGCACACATGCTTCCATGCTGCTAGTAAACTGTCCTCCTGGCTCCGGGCAGGCATTATTTTGGACAGGAAAGTGAAATTCTGTCCGCGGAAAAGGACATTGGGGTTGACTCCTCTTCCTGTGAAGTGACGCCTCCTCTTCCCCCCCCCCCGAATGATTGAAAGCTCACATTTAAAACAGATTATGGTGCATTTTAAAGGACAGTCAGTCCAATAAATCCATCATTGAGGGGATGATTAAGTCTTTCCAAATGCACCCACCCGCCGATTGAGATTCAGAACATCAGGTCGTACGTTCAGAGTGTTCAGTGAGGATGACTTTTAACAAGTTTGACCCTAAAGAGTTAATCTAAAGCCAAAAGCGGGAGAGAAAAAATCATCATAACACTGACAAATCTACGCTTATGCCGACTCTCAGTTTGGGATGCAAGTCCTCCCTTGAACAAGGCCACACCTTTGTAAACAAAAATGACTGTCCGAAGTTACTCCAGGTTTTGATCCTTTCTTTTTTTATTATGCTTTTTAACCTTTTCAAAATTTTACTTAAATTTTTTTTTTAGATGTGATCTTTTTTGTTTCATTTTGATTTGAATCTTTTTTGGAAATTCTACTTTTTAAAAGTTTTTTTAGCTTTGCTCTTTGAATTTTGTTTCATTATGCTTTATCTTTTTCCCTTTTTACTTCTTTAAATTTTACTTTTATATTTTTTGTTTCTTTTAGTATTTTTTAGCTTTGATCTTCTTTATTATTCTTTGAAGTTTAAATGTTCCTTTAATTTTTTAAAGGTTTTTTTTTTTTGAGGTTTGATCTTTTTTGTTTCATTTTGCTTTGATCTCTTTAATTTTGCTTTGATCTTTAAATTTAGCTTTGATCTTTTATGTTACATTTTGCATTGATCTTTTTTTCCTTTTGCTTAAAATTTCTTTAAAAATAATGTTTGATTGTTTTGTTGATTGTCTTTGCTTTGTATTTTTAGCTTTGATCTTTTTTGCGTTGAAGTTGAAGTTGATTTAAAAATTGACTTTAATTCTTTTATTTTTGCATCAAAATTTTCCAGGTTTAATCTTTTTTGTTTCATTTTGCTTTGATCTTTTTTTTATTTTGCTTCAGTATTTTCTCTTAGCTTTGATTTTTTCATGTTGCTTTGATTTATTTATTTTATTCATCTTTGATCTTTTTCAATTTGCTTTGATTGTTATTTATTTGGCTATGAAATGTAACCCTTGTGCTATCCTAGGCACTTTACCATTGGGAGTTGGGTCATCTAGACCCACTAGACAGTGCACTGAACCTTTTTTCTTCAATGATTTGTGATCTTCACTGGTGTCCATGGATTACATGAAATCTTTCCACCTTTATCCACCTTTGTCATGGTAGGGAGAACACATCAATGTAAGGGTGGGGTCATCTAAGATAGGGCAAGGGCTAAAAAAGTTTTTTACATTTGCTTCAATCTTTCTTTAGCTTTAAACTTTTTTATTTCATTCTGCTTTGATCTTTTGTGTTTTATTTTACTTTCATCTTTTCTCAGTTTTCATTCATTCTTTCATTATGCTTTGATCATTTGTTGTTTTGCTTTAAACTTAAAAAAAATACTTAATTTTTATTTTATTTGCTTTATCGTTTTCTTTTAGCTTTGATCTTTTTTTGCTTTGATCTTTTTTCATTTTGCTCTGATCTTCGTTTCTTTCGATTTTGATATTTTTCTTATGTGTAAAGGTTAGGATTAACAAGTTTTTAACCCTTTTGACATCTTAAACTGTAAGCATTCTAAGATAAAAACAAAACAATATAAAATCAAAAATGTTAATCAAAGTGAAACTAGTTTTTGTTTCACAAATCGGTTAGTATATGGCCCATATGTGATTAGTTTTGATTATTTGTGTTCCGTTGATTGTTCTTGACAGTTTTTGGTCTCTTTTTTTAAACCTAAAAAACGATTTGTTTTTGTTTTTCTTTTCTAGAAACATTCAACAAAAAGAAAAGCTTATAAAAACAGGAAGTGAAGTTACTCCAACATTAAAGGCGAAGTTTCTTTTTGAGTTGATATGTGTGTGCGATTGTTCACTGACTGTTTTTTTCTCTGGTTTTCATTTAAAGTCTTTGATTTCTTCGAGTTGTTGAAGAACAGCGGACCAGCTGCTCCCTCATTAAGCTTCTACTCTCTTTTTGGTTTGACTCGAACATTTACGGGAAAATAAGAGCATTCATCATGAAGGTGATGGCAGAGAGACGGAGCAATATCTCAACGCTATTGCCATCTTCAAAACTGTACTAAACCTTTCAGAAGCTGCAAATGTGACCTAAATGTTTTCTGTCAGTTAAAACTATCAAAAACATCAAAGTAAGTAAAAGAACAATAAAATGGAGAGAACGTCAAAAAACTATAAACATGTAAGTAAATCCAAAGAAAAATACCCAAAATATTGAAATGTGAGTCAGACAAGTTCAGAAATAGTTCAGAATGTTAAAAAAACAACACAATTGGTTTGAAGACAATTTAAGTAAATCATAACAAAAAACAAATGAATAGTGCTATCTCTGCAGTTGAAAAAGAGTTAAAGTTGGAATAAAGCCAAATAATTTTAACAATGTTTTGGGAGTAAATCATAAACAAGGAAATAGATAAGTTAAAAACAAAAAATATATAAACTTGTTTTCAAAAATCTGTATTTTATCCAAAAATATCACACTACTGTGGACCTTAATAAAGCACTTTTTCAAAGTCGACATTTTAATAGTAAATACCAGTAAATAATATTTTAATAGTTTGACTTTTTGCTTTAAAAAAAAGCTGTACTTTGTACACAAACAAAATAAATTTATCAAAGATCAATAGTGGTGAACTGTTACCGTAATCATTTGAACACGACTGTCTAGTATACAGACCAAAAAAATGTCAAATGTGTTTTCAGAAAGGTGTTTTTTATAAACAAAAATCACTATTAAAGTGGACCTTTGCTGAATATTTGTTAAATAACTGATATTTCACAATTTGTAAAACACTTTTACTTGTAAAAATGAAACAATTTACGTATGACATAAGTAAGAATAATTAAAAACTAAAAAAAATACTCCAAAACATGAATTTCATGAACAAATATCATTTATGAAGTATACATTTACTAGAGTTTTTAAGAAACTCTTATTTCATTAGTAAATTTAAAAATATATATATTTTTTAGGAGTAATAGAACAAACAAAAAGTTAAACGTGTTTTCCAAAGCGTGTAATGTATGATCAATAACAGTAAAAACGTGGACATTTCATAGGTAAGTCACAACCAAAACAATTTTAACATTATTTTGTAAAAACTTTAACAAGCTTTTTGAATGGTGTAATTTATGTTTAAACAGCAGTGAAAAAATAAAAAGTGAAAAAAAGTGGACCTTTACCATATTTTGTTAAGAATAAACAACATTTCATAGGGAAATTGTGACAAAAATGACTTAAACTGATATTTTTACAAGTAAAAAACAAAAAAAAATGTTTTCTGAAAGGTGTATTTTATGAACAACAACAAAATTAAAGTTGACCTTTGAGAAGAAAAATGTCCAAAATATATAATATTTGAATATAATATTGGTGCCCATTGAGGAAAAAGACATTTCTTGTTATTTTAGTGAAAATTAGATAACCTAAACAAAATTAATTTTAGTTAGAAGATTTATTTGGAAATTTTTCTCTTTTTGTTGTTGATTTTTTGTTAGTTTTTCCAAAAAATAAATAAAATTGTTTTACTGACATAAATGTTTCTACTTTCTGCTCAGGCTTCATTCTCCTCTCTGAGCTACTGAATAAATCCGACTGGCATCACCACAGACCCACATGGCGGACCAACAGAAGTCACCTTCCGATGGCTGCCCACCTTCCCTCCCCCCTGGAGGGGCCCGGGGCCGGGCACAGAGGGGACAGGCCTGCCAAGCTCTGCACACGGCTGTAGGTCTGGGGGCCAGCAGGAGCCGCGGTCCCTGCGGGGCCCTTCAGCTCTCACAAGCCTGAACTCCCACATGCGCTGGAACACACCGCTCTCCTCGCCTCCTCGGGCGGCCAGGACGAGCGCGGGCACGGCGTCCGCTCCCTGAGAGGGAGGGAGGCGACAGGGACTGCGTTCCCCTGAGCCGTGTCCTCCCCCCTTTCCCCGGCTCCCCTCTCCGCTGCGGGCGACGCCCTGCACATGTGATACGCCAGAGCGTCTCATGCTGCATTACCCATACACCTCTCTGTCCATGTCTGCCTCGCTTTAAGCCATGTTTGCTGATTTAGCATCAAAAGTGGGACACGAGCGTGACACGGGCAGGCACAGGGAAAAGGACGGAGGTGGTTGGAGAACACACAACGTCTACTTTGTCCTTTGTTTTCATTCATTCTGTTAAACCCAGAATGTTTAGGACAAAAGATCAAAGGCGTCACAAACCCAAACTGGAGGCCTTTTCAGACTAGTTCTGTTTTGTCCTATGCAGCGTAACCCCGTCAGGTGAAAGACACTCTGAATATTTCCTTTAATAGTGGAGTTTTAGCAATAGTGTTGACATTATTTGAATTTAATCGTAAACTGTAAATCATAGTTTATCCCCTGTGCTATCCTAGGCACTTTGGGAGTTGGGTCATCTAGACCCACTAGACAGTGCGCTGAACCTTTATTCTTCAACGATTTGTGAACCTCACTGGTGTCCATGGTTGACATGAAATCCTCTCCACCTTTATCATGGTAGGAATAACACGTCAATGTAAGGATCGGGTCATCTGGACCCCACAGGATAGCACAAGGGTTAAATAAATACAATTTCTAGACCTACAATTGAAAAATCTCCTTTATTTTTTTTTTACACAAGACACGTTCAACTTGCATTGCTAAAATCCAATCAATTCAAGTTTCTTATTGGTTTTTTGGAATTTTCTTTTGCTCTTGCATTACTTCTGGTGTACACCAAGGCTTTATACTGGGTCCCGTACTTTTCTGAATGTTTATACTTTTTTGTTTTTTACACTTTTCTCCCTTAAATTCATAGATAACTTCCTTTTACTGTTGACCTCTAGATTATTCATTCAAAACAAACGTTCGTGGCAGACTTTAAGTACTTTAAACATGCTAAAGTAAAAATTTTACCTAAGTTGCTTTATGCTTGGCAATTTAGGGGACTAGATAGATCTACCTGCTTGTGTAGCATCTGAAGTTACATTTGGCTCAGAATTAGAACAAAAATGGTTAAAATATCTTTGGAATATTTATTAATTGAGATTTTTTATTTGGACAGGGGTTCCCAAACTTCCCAACAAATGTTCGATTTACTTCATTTTATTTGTAAATTTCTTTGAAAGCAGGAATTAGAAGACAAATTGTCTCCTGATGTAAACATTTAGGATAAACTGCATACAATGTTTAGCAAATTTCCATAACTTTGTGCCAGTTTTTCCTTTTTCTTTTGTCAAACGGAGGAGAGATTTCAGTTGCTTGGTCAAAATTCCCTCAATTACAGTAATTTATTGGTGTGTTTTTTTTACTGTTAATGATTAGTTGTGGTGTTCACCAAGGCTCTACGCTGGGTCCCATACTTTTCTGTGTTTTTATTCCTTGTATTTAAACTTTTCTGATTAGTTCTCTTTCTTAAAGCTTTAGTTATTTATTTCCACTATTGCTGTGGACACAATTTGTTAAAGAAATTAATTTGAATCTTTTAGTACCTAAACATGCTAAAAAAAAAGTTTAGAACAATTTAAGAAGACTCGCAATCAACAAACTTGTGTCATGACAAATGCTCAATTCAGTGCTTTTATTTTTTTAAAGCTTTTTAAAACCAGCAGCTAGAAAACAAATAAGACCCAAAACATTTAATTTAACAAATTAAAAATATTTTGAAAAAGGCAAAAGTTTTGCTAAATTTGCAAAAATATGATCAATTTAAATCCCTTACTGGTGTTTGGTGCAGTTTATGTTGTACCCCCAGGCTCTAATCTGGTCTCTCCTATTTTTCTGTGTGTATCTACTTTTTCAGTTTTTTCCAGTAAAGATATAGGTCATTCTTTTCCACTAATGCTGTGCTCACAATTTGTAAAAAATAAACAAAAAATAAAAATAGGTTCATTAAAGCCTTTATAGTCTTTCAAACATGCTAAACCATGGTTTATTCATAATAATTAATATTCACAATAATGTGGTATTACCCATCGTGAAACTTGTATCACAAAACAAAGTTCAGTTTAGTGCTTTTATTTAGTAAATTTCAGCAAAAGCAACAACTAGAAGAAAAACCAGGACCTTAAGAATGTAATTTTTACAAATATTTAGGAAAAGTCAAAACATTTTTTTTGCTTAAATTTGCCCTATTTACATCACTTACTGCTGTTTTTTTATTAGTAATGGTGTTCACCATGGCTCTATACTGGGCCCCATACCTTTCTGTGTTTTTATGCCTCAGTATCACACTTTTATTTGGAAGTTTTCCTTGTTAAACCTATAGATGCTTCTTTCTCCTATTTTCCATGTGCATAAATTGATCAAAAAATAAACTTTAATGACAGGTTTTCAGTTTTTTGATACATGATAAAAAAATAAGTTTATTTATAACCATCTCAAACATCTAGGAATTACGGAACTCTTGTAATAACAAATGAATGTATTGCCTTTATTTTGTGAAGTTCTTTTAAAGCATTGCCTGGAAGAAAAGCAGGACCCTAAACAATGTTTTTACAAATCTTTCGGAAAAGAAAGAAATAAATTCTAGGTTTATTCCACCTAAACCTTGGCTTTAAGTTTATCTCGTACCTGGAAGTCTTTTCATTTTTTAGCCTAAAGGAGGCAAAAATAAGATTGTGTGCAAGCGCCAAAGATGAAAGCCTAGGTAAACTCATTGTTATTAATCCCAGCGTCTTTGCAAACATTTCAGTCGATGCCTTTAAAGAGTCTTTTAACCGTCTTGCCGGTGTCCCCGGGGAACTTTAAAGTCACATCAAGCGCAGCCTTTATGAGCCCTCCTCGGAGCAAAACGGATGACACGGAAGGCGCGGAGATCCAATATTCTCCGAGATGAGTGTACATAAAGACCAATGCTCATCCGCGCCTGCTTATTTGCTTTTACAAGCTTTTGTATTAGATTCCCCTGCTCAATATGGGCTTGTTTGGAACTTTTTTTTTTTTTTTTGTAAAAGTTGGAACAAAAGCATTTTTCCCCTCTCCGATCTGCAGAGTTCATTAGCATTCCTCATAATCTGCCGATGTGGCGTTATAAAAAAAAAGTGAAGCAAAAGAAGGAACGCAAGCCTTTTCCTGACATGCCATTAAAAGGTGATGCATGGCTGCTGCTGGGAGCGCTCCGTCTAAGGCTTTTTCCAGTTGAAAGGTCAACGGAAGACATGGCGGAACGGCACGAGTTCTCCTCGCAGTGCAGGGATCCAAAGCTACGATCACACCGGACACGTGACACACATTCAAGAACACGCTAAAAGCACATTCTGGAACGCATGTTTAGCATATGGTCTTCAGATTTGACTGTCGATACCAGATACTCGCGCCTTTACCTAAAACTGGAAGAGGCTTGGTGCGAAATGTCCCAAAATGTCAAAAAAATCCCAAAATGTTGAAGCTGTAAAAATTTCCCCAAATATCGAAACAGTGCAAATGTTGTGAAATTTCCAAGAGGTGCAACACTCATAAAATATCGAAAGAAATGTTGAAGGGGTGCAAATGTCCCGAATTGCTAAATCGATACAAATTTCGCGAAATGTCAAAGCTGTGCATGTATCATGAAATATAGCAGAACAAATGTAATGACATACATGTCGAAGTGGTGTAAATCTGATCAAATGTTTTTAAACAAGACAAATCTTGAAAACTGGTAAAGCCGTAAAAATAATGAACATTGTGGAAGCGATGCAAATGCCTTGAAATGTGGAAAGTCGTGCCAATTGCCCCAAAATTATAAAGCATTTCAAATTGTGCAAAATTTTAAAGGGGTACGAATGTGGCGAATTCTTTGAGTGGTGCAAATCTCCCAAATTATTGGAGCTGTTCAAATCTTGCGAGACTTTGAAGCTGTAAAAATTTCCAGAAATTTTGAAGCTGTAAAAATTTCCAGAAATTTTGAAGCAGTGCAAGTCTCGTGAAATGTCGAAGCAGTGAGACAATTGCAAAGTGTCGAACCGGTTCAAATGTAGCAAAATTTTAAAGCGGTGGAAATCTTGTGAAATTTTGAAGCTGTAAAAAATGTCAAAGTGGATCAAATCTGGTGGAATGTGGAAACGGTGTGGATCCTTTCAAATTTCAAAGCAGCTGAAATTGTGCAAAAATGTAAAGTGTTTCGAATTTGGTGAAATGTCAAAATAGTTCAAAAGTCGCAAAATGTCGAAGTGGTACAAATCTTTTGACATTTTGAAGCTGTAAAAATCTCAAATTTAAAAGCGGAGCAAACCTGGTTAAAAGTGGAAGCGGTGCAGATCCTCCGAAAGTTTTAAGCAGTTCAAATTGTGCTAAATATTTAAGAGTTTCAAAAGTGGGTAAATGTTGAAGTGGTGAAATCTCTCAAAATGTTGAATCAGTTCATAATACGTCAATTATCAAAGTAGCTCAAAACTCGCAAAATGTCAAAGTGTGGCAAATCAAGAGTGTTGAAGCGATACAAATGTAGCTGAATTTTAAAGTTTTGCAAATATTCCAAGATTTTGAAGAGGCACAGATCTCTTCGAATTGTTGAAATGTTAAAAATTTGGCAAATTGTTGAAGTGGTGCAAATCTTGGCAATTTATTAGGCGGGACAATTGTAGCAAAGTTTTAAAGTGGCGAAAATCTCCCAAAATGTTGAAGTTGTTCAAACTTCGCGAAATGTAAAAGTAGTTCCAAACTCGCAAAGTGTCAAAGTGAGGCAAACTGAAATGTTGAAGTGGTGCAAGTGTGGCAAAATTTTTAAGCGGTGCAAATGTAGCAAAATTTCGAAGCGGTGCAGAGCTTCCTGAAATGTTGAAGCGTTAAATATCGCATGAAATGTCAAAGCGATTTAAATCTTGCTAAACGTGGAAGCAGTTCAAGTATCGCAATATCTCATCAACCAATTCAGCTGTGCACAAACCGTCATTGTTCATTTCTCCTCAATGATCATCCCTGTGAAGTAAAAGGGACACCGTTCCTACGTCACGACCAATTGCAAGTCCCTGATTGGTCAAAATTAATTGGATTGACTTTCTGGATGCATCTTCTGTACATCGGAAAAAAATAGAAACTTTTGTGGACGTGGAAGTTTCGAGCACCAAAGCCAATGTACGTCTACGCAAATTTTGACGTAGACTTTTTTCATTTAAAAGATGTTGTTTGAATGTTTTTAAGGCCGGTGTGAACGTAGCTTAACGAAACACAAACCGTCAGGGTATTACAATTGACATAACTTGTTTATCTTGAGCTGAAAAAACGAAACCAAACTACAACAAAAAACCCTCCGCCTTTTTTCCTGCTTTTCTCCTCACAGTATATGAAGCGGTGGCTGGTATCTTCCATCATGACTACTTCTAATGGTTTTTAAAGTAGTTACCTGCGAGTTCTGACATTTATTATGAGCATTTTCGGGGACCGACATGGCGCAAAGGTCTGCTGTTATCAGGAGGCGACATCATTATGAATTATTGTTTGTGGCCAAGGTAGAAAATTGTACTTTGTGGCTTTGTTTGCCCCATGATAAATCAACCAGTCACTTTTCACATCTCGGACTCTCAAAGCTGCTGAGTGCAGGCCTTTTGCTTTTTTTTTTTTCTCCCTCCTCCCACAACATTCATCCATTTTCTCGGCTCAGTTCCTGCTGCCTTTGCGCCATTTTTCAGAAGCATTGTTGATTATAAGATGCATTTTTTTCCCCCGGAAAATACCAGAACCAAAATCGGACGTCTGTATTTGTCAACTGCGATCAGAGGTGTCTTTTCGCTGGGAGGAAATGAGAGGTTGAAGCAGCAGAACTCGGTGCTGGACGGAGAGACTTTTCTGGTGAAACAAACAGCCGAGATAAGTCGGGAAAGAAGTGTCCGTCGCCACGGCAATGCCTGGGAGGATGCAGGTGATCGATAAGCTCTCAGAAAAGCCTTTTCTGTCACTTAGATAGTGGAAAACTTAAAAGTAAGGAAGATAGAAGGACAAAAAAAAAACAATGATACGTATAAAATTAGAGATTTTTAGAGGGTAAAAAAGGGAAGAAAATTTTTTTTTTTGAAATTCTGGTTTCAAAATGTGTGGATACTATATTTATGTGTGGCATCACAGTAACATGACATGATGAAGAGCTCAGTCCTTGCCAGAAAACTGTTTTAGATTCCCATTTGGCAACAACATTTAATGAAAATAAAAGTTCATATAACAACTGGCCATTGTTTGCTCTCTTCCTCAAAGTCAATTTTTGTAATTTTCCTTGGCAACCAATGCTCAGATATTAGCAGTTCTGTTTGCTAGTAGCTAACATACCTGACATATTAAAGCTGTTAGCTATTAGCTAACAATGTGGGCATGTTAGCTAATAGCCTTGATTACTGACATAACTGTTAGCTAGTAGTTAATGATGAAGGACTGTTAGCTAATAGCTTAAATAGCTGACGGAAAATAGCTGTTAGCTATTAGCTAACAATGTGGGCATGTTAGCTAATACCCTTGATTACTGCCATAACTGTTAGCTAGTAAATAATGATGAAGGACTGTCAGCTAATATCTTAAATAGCTGACGGAAAATAGCTGTTAGCTAATTTCTAACAATGTAAAAAACATAATAAATTATGGGGATTTTTTTTTTTTTAAACATTGTTTTGGAAAAGTGTCAACACAACTTGAAAATGTCGTCTAACAAATAAGTAAAAAAACACCAAAGTTAAAAAATTTCACAAAAAAGATTTTTTTTTTGTTTTGGGGTAAACACCTTTTTAAAAACATTATTTATTTATTTGTGTGTTTGTTGTCTTTGAGGACTTTGGTTTATGTTTAATGCATGTTTGTAGTTTAAAGCACTAAAACTAGTTAAATAAATTATCAAAAAAAGGGAAATAGAGCAGTGTTATAGTTTTGAGTAAGGAAAGGTTAAAAAAAACAAGATGAAACTAATTATGAACATTTAAAAAGATTCAAGTTTAATGTAAAAACAGTTATGAAGGTAGAAGAAGGGCAAAAAAAGAGAAGCTTATGAAGGAAGGTAGCGATGAGGCAGACGGAGGCCCCTTCGTCTAGACTCTCTACAAAGAAGGTAATTAACAAAAACAAAAACCTGACTTCCCTCACCTACTTCAAACGGACTGCCGCCGGCTCTTCGCTCAGCTCCACCTTGATGTTCTGTAAGCCGGCGCCCAGGGTGACGAGCTCTACCTTCCCGTGTGCTGTGATCGCCACGCCGCTCGGCAGCGCGATTAGGACGATTAATATTAATGGCATTGCAGTTTCTCTCTTCTGATCAGAGCACTCGCTTGGCTGGATCCCAGCGTGACGCCACACCTTGCTGTAGGTGACTGTCAGGTTTGATTACGGGCAGATTAAGGGCTCTCTTTCCCCTCCGACCGTTATTCGATAAACTCAGATAAGCTGCATAAGCAGCCGGCGATTATTCACTGTCAGAGCAAATCGAGAGACATGGAGCCTGACAGCGCTGACGACTGAAGCCGGGCACATTACAAAAAATGTCCTTCTCCCACTCTGTGGAAGTGTTTAAGTAGTATAACGGTAGAATGAAAACTTTTTCATGAAAACGAAGCATCAGATATGAATATTTCTGTTTCTACACATCTTGTTTACTGCTTTATAATGCTTCATAATCCTTCAAATGATTCATAAAGCTTAAAAGACAGATTTTCTTTAACAGAAGCTAATTTTTTTCTGACAAAAAAAGTAGTAGATATGAATGAGACTAGAGAAAAACAGTTTTTTTGTACATTTCTTACTGCTCCAAACTGCTTCATAATGCTTCATAATGTTTCATGCTGCTTCATAATCCTTTATCCTGCTTCATGAAGCTTCTTATCGCTTGATATACTTCATACTGCTTCATCCTGCTTCATAATGATTCTTACTGCTTCACAATGCTTCATAAAGACCTTTAGCAAGAACACCCAACAATTTCAAATATATTTTTCCATAAAAAAAATGTTATTAAAAACATGATTTTGTTGATACTGATATAAAGTTGCTATAAAATCCAACAATCCACTTCATTTATGGTAGAACCGTAAATGGTTGCTGAACAATGTGGATATACAATGTTGTTTTGAACAGATTTTGGATGTTGAGCCGATCTGGAAGTTGGGGTTTGGTAGGAACTTTAACTTGAACAATACATCGTGAAACCAAGTGTCCTGCTTACTTTTCAGATTCCAAATTATACGGCGCAGTGTCCATGAACAGATCTACAGAGGACATTAAACAAAACAAATGAGTTCACTCCGCCAGGCTTTCAACTAAGGTTGATCCAACAATCCGTCAAGCGGTAAAGGTTTGTAGTTTATGTAGGTCTCCCTTAACCCTTGTGCTATCTCAGATGACCCCACCCTTGCATTGACGTGTTCTCCCTACCATGACAAAGGTGGATAAAGGTGGAAAGATTTCATGTAATCCATGGACACCAGTGAAGATCACAAATCATTGAAGAAAAAAAGGTTCAGAGCACTGTCTAGTGGGTCTAGATGACCCAACTCCCAATGGTAAAGTGCCTAGGATAGCACAAGGGTTAAACATGTTGACAAACGTTTGAGCGCCGTGTACCACAGAAAATCGGTTCCAGGTCAGTGAACACAACCAGAGTTCCCACACAAGACACATCGGGTTGTAAGGCCGTCTTGTTGACTTTGGTGGATAACAGTAATACGGTACCTGAAACATAGGTGCTAAGAAACTGCATGGACCATGGTGGTTGAAGAAGGTATCAGGACAACGACCTTTAGAGCCAAGGGGGCAAAGGTTCTCGTCTGCCAAAGTCTGGTTTCATAGTTGGGATGATCATTTATGGTTACAAAGCCTTGCCGGGGTCACCAACTCTGAAGATGTTCTCAAGGCTGATTTCCACTGGTCCATTTATGGTGCATCTACATTTGGTTGACCCCCAAAAAAACAGAACAGTCATTACACAATCAGAATGTTCACACGGTCTGACGTCCGTCTCTCTGCACCACAACACAAGCATTACGCAGGAGTTCTATTTCCAGTCAATCGACAATAAAAGCCGGGGAAACAGGAAACAGTTTTAAAAATAAAAACCTTTATTCTACTTTCAAAATAAAACATTATAAGTATTTATTTTACATTTACGGTGCCCATGCAATTATGCAATGGATGACAGAAGTCGGATTTTGGAAGTACAAACATTTCATCTATGACACAAAACATGCATTTTATACGAACTTAGTGAGGAAGAAGAGGGCATGGTGTCTGTTTTGGTAGTCGATGGCACTCTTCTGGAGAACTGGGGTTACGGACCAGAGATGTAAACCAACCGACGGTGGTGAGACGGGCTCCTCGTGCAACGCTGACGTTCCGGTGTCAATACGGGGTGAGACTTTCAACAAGGATCCGATAAAGTCCTACATTAGATTACGCAGATAGACGTCAACCTGAAGTCTAAAATTTTGGTGGGACTAATGTGCAACTCAAGCCACGGTTTCAGAAATATAAAACCCATTACTCTGGGGTTTTGGTGCCTAATTCCCCACCAGCTACTTTAGATCATCCCCTTCCCGATTGGTCGGTTGGCTGTACGTTAGCAGTTTGGTGATCCTGACATTAGACTGTGTGAAAAAGATCTCAGGTTATTGAGTTAATGCCCATTTCGGAGCCGGATGACTTCAACTCCGCCTGAGCCAGATCAGTAATTACCCAAACGTTAATCATGCGCTCCTTGGAGAACCAATCAGGTGTCAGATTGCTCTGGGAGGAAAGAAAACAAAAGCAGAGCGAGGGAGGTGTTCTGGCCGGCGTGCCCGACCCCATCCGTCTTCTTCACGGCAAGCCTGGCTGCCCGACCCCCTGACCCCCGCAGAGCGCCACCGCATCCATCACGGCGTGTTAGGTAATGTGGTTAACTGCTGGCTTCCTCTGCTGGGAGCCGACTTGCTGGAGGCAGCTGTTTGTCTTCAGGTGGACGATACTCGCCGGGTTGGGGCCGATGAAGAGATCGGCTTGAAATGAGATCTGCAGGAGCTCCAGGTAACAAATGAGGGCGCTTTATCAACGGCATTTCACTTCCTGAACCGTGCGCGTTGTCTGTCTGGTGACGTTTTATTGGTCTTTGGGGCTTTATTTATCTCGTTTTCCTTCCTAAATCCACAACAATGACTTTGACCTCTACAAGACTCCTGAAGCTCTATCCTGTTTTCTTGCGTCTCTTCGTTCTGGACGGCACAACATTTGTCCAATTCAAGTTTAAGGTCTGTTGGATGATGATGTCCAACAGATACATCACATAGCTGTTCTTCTCGGAGATAAAAGTCTATCTCAGGATTGGCAGACTCTGGTCCCCACCTCTCCATGCTGTACTTGCTGCTAATTAAATGGATCACTCGATCTGAACCCCTTGGTCTATGGAGTTAGAATGATGACACCTAGTGTTTTGATTTTTCTTTAATGGAAAATTGACATTTAAAACTCAAAGAAATGAAATAAAATAAAAAGAAGTGGTTGTAAACGTTGCGTCAAAGAAGGTAACTCGCATGCAAAAATGTCATAGTAACAGCCGAGTCAACCACAGCCTTAGACTCCGCCCCCTACTGTGCTAATTTATAACTGAAATTCACATCCCTGAGACAAAACTTGTGGCGCCAATTAAAAAACGACAAAAAAAGGGCATGAAGATTTAGATAAACACTTTCAGAGAAAAAAAAAGGGTTCATTTATTTTCATTGATTGCATTGGGGGTTTTTTTCGGCGCCCTGGACATGCCAATTTCCCCCCAAAAAAAAAAAAATAAATAAAAATAGTCCCCACAAATTGTGGCCCAGTAGGGCCAAGTGCGGCTGGGTAGCTCGGTTGGTAAGGTGAGAGGCTACAATATAGGAATCAAGGGTTCTATTCCAGAAGGGGGATAAACAATAGTACTGGGTCAACTACCATATCAATGGCGAGCAATGAACATCATCCAGTGAGGGCCCTTAGGCAAGGCCCTTAACGCTACCGCCTCCCGAGCGCGGTTAGGCTGCAGCTCACCGCTCCCCCAGGGGATGGGTCAAAATGCGGAGAGGAATTTTCCCATTGTGGGATCAATAAAGTATCAATTATTAATTAATTGGGCGGCCGTGGAGCAGCGATAGGGCGATCGACCCATGATCGTAGTATTGCAGGTTCGATTCCCGCCTTGCACGCCCATGTGTCGAAGTCTCCTTGGACAAGACACTGAACGAACCCCACCTTTCCTCTGGTGGGAGGTTGGCGCCAGTGTTCGGCAGCGGAGGTGCTATCAGTGTGTGAATGTGTGGGTGAATGGGACTGTGAGTGTAAAGCACTTTGGGCCTTCGAAAGAAGGTAAAAAGCGCTATATAAGTATACGCCATTTACCATTTTACCATTTAATTATTATTATTAAGAATTAATATTTTATGTTCATGAGTGACAATTTGTGGGCACAAGTTGGCTGATTTGCAAGCAAATCTGTGACCAATTCTTTGGTCATAAATTAGCATTTAAGGCACAAATATTAGCATTTAGGCAAACAATTGTGATTTATGTTCACCAATTAGCATTTTATTAGCATGTTTTAGACTCAGATTAGCATTTATTCTTTTAGTACCACACCTAGTACCGCACCTTTTTTAGTCACACACCTTGCTGTGCGAAATTTGATCTCCGCAGTTGACCCATCCCCTGGGGGAGCGGTGAGCTGCAGACGAGCCGCGCTCGGGAGGCAGTGGCGTTAAGGGCCTTGCCTAAGGGCCCTCACTGGAACCCTAACCCTCCACCAATCTACAGGTAACAGTAGCTACACCATAACCGCCACGTTCCATTTTACTATGGACCTACCACTAACGGGCCCCAAAATGTACTGTTGACAACCGGACGAGTGAGTGTGATGTCATCCATAGAAAACAGTTTCCTTCCAACTCTAACAAAATTCAGTGGCCAATTTTTTTTCTTTTTTCTTTTGCGCAATCCACAATGTCACCTTGGAACCAGGTGTTTTCAGTGAACAGTGATTGGTCCTGAGTCCATGTTTCTATGGCAACCACTTTTCACCAATCCAAAGTGAACTTGTTGGAAATCCACACACCTACCACTTAAAAGCGAGCTACACCAAATCTGCCAAACATTTCAAAGGTTTGAGACCAACAAGGCATCTGATTGGTTTAGTTTATGACTTGAATAACTACAGAAAATTGCAGATCAACAAACGGCACCACAGAAATGAGCAAATACCTCCAGTTAGCCTGGATGGATAGAGGTTTCTGCAGCGTGATGCCACAGGACAGTACGCATAGAGGACTTAATTGATTGTGTGCAGTTTCAGTGGCTTAGCATCTGGCACTCGCGATAATCCCCCTTCTGTCCTGCATCAGTCGGACGCATTGATGAAGCACTCAGGGCTTTAGTGCTACATTTACACAGCACATTAGCCCATTACAGTTATGGGCAGGCAAGTACGCCGAGACTCTTTACCTGAAGAGGGATCATTTGTGTGGAGAGAAGCTGACACGTGGCGCTGAGTGAAACAGACGATTGGTACCGAAACCCAACGATGACATATTTTCCCCCCACAGCCTTCGCCGGCCTCTGTTGGCAGCTGTTGGCAGCTGGTTTCCAGCAATAACCACTTTTCTGGTGTAACGGCAGCGATTTTATTTACCTGACATATGAACTATTCAATAGGAATCCCAGCTTTTATAAAGTAGACAACTGAAAATCAGTAGTTTAGAAATAAACCACCATCTCTAAGCGGAGAAGTTCATTTCAAAACATTTGAATCGACGTCCAATTTTACCTAAAAACATGTTAAAATCTATCTATCTATCTATCTGTCCGTCCGTCCGTCCGTCCGTCCGTCCGTCCGTCCGTCCGTCCGTCCATATAAATTTGATGGTGGATGGAAGATTTATATCGGGAAACTAGCAAAAATGTATTGGTCAATAAAGTTTTGACCAATACATTTTGAGCAAGGAACTTCAGTTCCCTATACGCTTGATATTGATATTGATTTTTTAGCTTTTTTAAAGTGGGAAATGAGGTATCATGAATTTTGAAGTTTTCTTTATTCACTGTTTTTCCTTTTCTTTTTTATATAAAATATTAAAAATGAATAACAGAAAAAGTATTGTTATGACTTCTTTAGCTTAGTTGGTAAATGGCGTACACTTATAGCACGTTTCTACCTACAAGGCCCATAGCGCTTTACTGTCACACATTTACACATTGGTGGTGGCTCCGCTGCTGAACACTTGCGTCATCCTACCACCAGGGGTTCAGTGTCTTGCCAAAGGACAGTTCGCCTTATGGCCGTGCAAGGCGGGAATCGTACCTGCAATTTTACGATCACGGGTCGAGTGCCCTATCGCTGCACGACGGCCGCCAAGTAGCATTAGCTGAATTAGCTGGATTAGCATCTCTTTTTAAATGATAACATTTAAAGTTTAGGATACTTTTAACATTTCTTATTAAAAAAAACCAATGTAGCAGTGTCCTAAGGACAATATTTATTCATCAGTTCAGTGTTTTTCACAAACTGCTTGCAATCGTTGAGATGTGTTAGCTAAAGTAGCTTTCAGCTAGCCCTTTTTTTTTTTACTAGTTTCTTTAAAGTAAATTTCCAACTGGATAACCGATAAAGTATTAAATACACATTTCAAATGTTTTTCTTTCATTTTTTTATCTTATTTTAGCATTTTTCAAAATTATTTTCAACTAGTTAACACATAAATTGTTATTATGCGTTTCAAATTTGTTGTTTGCTTTTTTACTTTTTAATTGATATAGTTTTTATAATGGATTTCACATCATATATTATTATGAATTTAAATGTTTTTAATGTGTGTTTTACATTATTAAAATAGTTGACAAATTGTTGCTATTATGAATTTGAATTTTCTTTATTAATGTACTTTTTCAATAGAAAACCCATAATGTATTATTACGAAGTTTGATTTTATTTAAAATATTTTCTTAACAGTAATTTTTAAATGGATAAAATATTATTATGAATTCTGTGTGTCTTTAAGCATTTTTGAGGTAAAATGTTTAATTGGAAATCAGAATATTTTTTTGCTATTTTTTTTCCTTTTCTTTGAAGTATTTTTTTAAATGAATAATACAAAATAATATTACAAATGTAATCTAAAAATGTGTTGTGAAGTAACCATTTCTTTGCATTATTTCAGCTGTTTAAATTGTTATGTCACTTTTACGTTTTCAGCTAATGAATGCCTTTAGTTGATAATTTTACATAATTTTAGCCACATTTTCTTGGGACGACTTACGGTTTCCACCTGTAGCTTTTTTAGAACAAAACATAACTGCATCATGTTCCATCTTGTATTTTGCATAATGTTCCCATGTTGATCGATGTGTCTTTTATTCCTAGTGACTCACATTTTTAACAATCACCAGCTTTTCCGACTTTGGTCAACTTTTTCTGTCCGTTTAATAAAAATTGATTAACAAAAAAAAAAGGCAAAGGCAAAATGTACTATAGCAACCTGTAAAACGCAGCACAAACGTTTCCCTGAATCTGTGCACATTGACTAAACGCGAGCGGCTAAACAAAAAACTAAAACCCTACGAACTAGACAGAACTGACATTAAAAAAACTTAGAATAAACTAGCAACAACTGAATAAAAAATAAAATTGGGAACACAAAGACTAGCACTTCTCACTTCAGACACGGCCAAAAGCAGTCTGGTCAATGGTGCAATGTACATAAACGCGGTGAGTTCAAGTACCGTCAGACAGACTGTAGCTATGTACTCACATGGCATTTGATGTGCATTCAAGAAGGTGCTAAACTGGGATTCTTGTACACGCTTTTAGGATTTGGTGTTGACTAGCGCGTGTAGTTGAGTTCTAAGATGCGAAATCTTGCAAATCTTGCTCTAGGCTTTTTCTTTCCCAGCTCTAAAGACTTGGTATTGCATAAATCCAAATCAGAGTTGTTCATTTCTCCTTTATGATCACATTACTTCCGTCTTTTGAAGAGGACGCTACCCGTGCGTCAACACCAATGTTCAACTGGTTAAACTTTTAACTTGCGTTCAAGGGGCATGCGTAGAGCACGAAAACGGACTTAAAAAAGTATCCTTGCAACATGTAATTGTTTTGTTCTGAATATGGAAGCCCAAAACGCACATTTACTAGGACTATTCATTGAAAGTGGTCGCTTGAACATGCATGAACCTAGAATGACAGACACACAGATACAAGTGTTGACACAATAACTACTTTTGGTAGAATTGAACAAAAGAAACGTTTGTTTCGGCAGACGTGGTGATAAACCAATGTCGTTTTTATATATCGCCAAACAATCCGCGCTCCTATCTCATTCCGACCCTCCATAAAGCCTTCTCATTTTCTGTCTTTGGAGTGATAACATTTCTTTTTCCATTTGCTGTAATGGTCTCCCCTCCAAAGAGATTCCGCTCACACAGTTCTGACCTTTTCAAATATTAAACACCGTCGTCTTAGTGTTGGTTCCCACGAATCGTTGCTTTGATGTATAGTAATGCGCAATCTGGGACTTCTTGCTGAAATGTTGTGGACCTACATCCAGCCGGGGGACTTGTTTTTTTGTTTTTTTGTCTGTTGTGTCAATATACGGACACCCGAGGCTCTTCAGGAATCCGGCTAACATCCATTGATCTGGGGTGCCAGGACCATTACAGCCAGGTGTATTGATGGCGGTGGGCGGAGGCGGCGGCGCCGAGAGGACACTTGTTTCCAATCACGCCTAATGGTCTCGCTCTGGCCTGTCAGGATCGGTGCATGCACTCCATGCCAGCGTCCGCCCCACTGGGGGGGCCCAGTTTGACGGCTCAGGCAGATGGGATGCCGCCAGAAGGGGGGGGGGGTCGGACATGCGTGCCCTCGACATCTAGAGACCCCCCCCATAGCGAACTGCCCACACTTCATTGAAAATGCCGGGGTATTGGCCAACAAGCACGCGCAGCGACACCCCATTTCCTGTGCACCGAGCTCTCCAACCACGACAGATGTCCGAAGCCCCCCCCCACTTCCTGTCGTGGTTGGCCGGGCCCGCCAGGATTATCCCAGAGACCTCCTGAAATGAGCCCTCCTCTGTTTTTGTTTTCACAATCCAGCGCCGCCTTTTGGAGCTAATAGCGGACTCGAGCGAGCGCTTGGGATTACAACCCAGCAAGGATCATCAAGTCCAACCCCTCCCCTGCAGGAAGCCCAAATGATGTATCTGTGGACAAAACATCAACAGATGTTTGACTGGCTGTGAGGTGTCCTCACGAGGGGCGGTCGCTGGCCGGGCGCGTGCGTTTATGTGTGAGTGTGTGTGTGTGTGTGTGTGTGTGTGTGTGTGTGGGGGGGCAATGTTGTGTTAAAAGGTGTTATAATGGGTGTGCTGCTCCGGTAATGGCGCCGGGGCCGGATTTAGAGTGCTGTCGCATCAGGAGAGGGGCGCGGGGGCCGCGGACCGAGGCTAATGGAGGCAAAAAACAACATCCAGCTTGTTGCCCCCCCCCCCCTCCCCAAAAGAAATCACACTACCGCTTCTCAGATCGGCGAAAGACCACACGTCAACGTGAGGGGGCCATTAAATCCCCTTCATTTAAATATGCAGGGGATAAAAAAAAAAAAACAACAGCAAAACAAACGCCCCCCTCCCTCTGCTGAGTTTTTGAACCTTGACCAGATTTCAGGACCACTGGGGGGAAGGAAATTGTTGAACATTTCCTGACAAATTGAGTTAAACGGACATTAAGTAGGGCTTTAAGGAAACAAATGGTCGTCTTTATCACAGGTGGACACTGATGGCTTAATGGGGGGTGGGGGGGGGGGGTTGCATGCTGATCATATCGCCGGCTAATGGCTTGACAGGACGCATTAAGGTTTTTGTGTAAAGAGCCGGTGAGCAGGGGCGACGGCAAAACGCAGACCTGTCAAGTGCTGCGAGGGGCCCCCTTTTTGTATTTTCGTTTTTTTGTGTGTGTTTTGTCGTACGAGGAAGCAGATGTTTGTGTGTATACAGAGGACTGGCAGAGGAGAGGCCGGCAGCAGATGCCTGTACGGTTGCCAAGGTTCAGGATTGTACAGACGGTGCATGTTCGCGGCAGCTGAACCCCCTCCACCTCCACCACCTCCCTCTGCCCCCTTCTGTTTAACCACCGACCCCCCTTCTTCTTCTTTTTTTTTACTAATTCATCTATTTGTTGAATTATTTACTCGTTTGGCCGTTTAACGACCCGCTCTGAGGCGCAGGAAGGGATGGAGCGTTCAGTGGAAGGACAAATGGCCGCTCTCTTCATTTATCGGAAAAATAAAAACAAATGTTAGCACACTACACACCTTTGACACTGTTATAGACATTTAGCGCTTTCCCTACAAACATATGCAAGTAATGAAAGCTGATGTTTACCCTAATTTTGCCTTAATTCTTTTTTCAGCCAAAATGACTTGTTTTTGTCATTTTTGTCTAAATAAGTCACTTCATAAAGACGTTTTCTTTAGTTCATCAATGAACTTCAGTCTCACACAAGACTATGGTCCATAAAAAGACAGTTAAATTTAGTGTCATTAACATTTATTGGTCATAGGTTTTGGTTGAGTTAATTAAGGGAACATAACAAGTCCTCATACAGAGTCCTGTGGGACACCATATGTAACTAAAATGAGCTTTTAGCTGCTTCAAGCCAAAGTTGCAAAACAAATTCTTAGTTATTCAATTTTTCTTAATAAAAATACATAAAAAAGAAATGTATCTGTTTGAAAGTGAAAGTAAATGTGTTATTTAGGTGTCACTTATGAAAACCTGGGTCTTAATTGTTTAAAAAAGTCCCTCAAACAGACTTTGTCTTTAGTTAATTCATGAACTTCAATCTCACTCAAGAGTATGATCCATAAAAAGATAGTAAAGTTAAGTATCATCAACATTTATTGATCATATGTTTGGATTGAGTTGATTAAGGGAACACAACAAGTCCTTATACAGAGTCCTGTGGGACACCATATGTGACAAAAATGAGTTTTTTTTAGCTGACTTGAGGCACATTTGCATAAAACATTTTAGCATTGCCAGGTTTTTTTTATAGAAAATTAAAAAAAAAAAATACTGTCTAAAGACTTGAAGACCATCAAAAAATAAATACATTTCTGAATTTTATGGTCGAAGAGTTACAAAATAACAAAAATGCGTGTCAATTAGGTGTCATCGGTAACATCTCAGCTGTTAAATGATAAAACCAGTTCTTTCAGACAGACTTTGTCTTCAGTCCAGTGAAGAACTTTAGTCTCAAGAGTATGGTCCATAAAAGAATTTAGTGTCATTAACATTTATTGGTCGTTGGTTTAGGTTGAATTGTGAAAGGGAACATAAAATGTCCTTGTACAGAGTCCTGTGGGCACCATATGTAAGTAAAATGAGTTCATAGCTACTCTGAGACATATTAACAAAAATAATACAGAATATAACCAGTTTCCAATTTAAAAAAAGTGCCTTAAGTCTGGAAAAACACTGAAAAAAACGTGTTTAAAGGAGTTTCAGCAACTTGAGCTAGCATGAAAAGGACTATAGAACATGGAGAAAACATGGACAGGTGGAGAACCTTTGCTAAATTGCCAGCTAACTCTATCTAGAATGTCATCAGAGGAGCTCCAAGTCATGAAAATCTGCAAGTCCCATTGTTGTTGTTTTTCTCCACTTAAAGTTGGAGCTGGAGCTTCAGCGTTTCCATTCTTTCAACTCTGGGAACCGTTGACACAATTGACAAACCAACAGACTTGAACAGTTTTAAATGTTTAACACCAAAATACAACAACCCCTGCTACAGATTGCTCAATCCTAATAATGAAGCACATTAGTGGTGGTGTCATGGTATGGGCTTCCCATTTAGGCCAATCATTGCAATTGAAAGTCTTTCTCCATATTACCAGAATAAATGACGTAAAGGATTATAACCCTTTTAATAAGATTGTTGTTCTGCTGTTTAACCAGCAAACAACATTTTTTGCCAAATGACATTTTTACTTACTCGATCAGTTGTTTTGAGGGTAACAAGTGCTAATACAGCAATAGGTTAAAAAAAAAACATCTTAGCTGGGGATTAAATGATCCCAATAATGACACACAGTAGTGGTGGTGTCATGGTATGGGGTACGTATTGACGCCAGTCTTTGAAATTGAAAGACATTCTCCACATTAATTGATTTTAATTATTCCATTCTCATAGCCTTTGTTCTAAAAGTGACCTCTTGAGGTCAATGTTTTTAGAAACTCTTCATTTCCAGCCAACCTTTATTTTTTAATTACTAGGCAGATTCCGCCAGTTGTTATGAGGGTAAAATGCACAAATACAACAATAGGTAAATAAACCTTTTGGTACGGGTTGTGGAATCCCAATAATAAAGCACAGTAGTGGTGGTGTCATGGTATGGGCTGCTTTTTGAGGCCACTCTTTGAAATTGAAAGACTTTCTCCACATTAACAGAATGAAATGACTATCCTAAAACTCTTCTAAAAAAATGACAAAGTCACCTCATCTTGAGGTCAATGTTTTTACCATCTTTTTAACTAAACTTTTTCGGGATTCTTTAGTTACTAGGCACATTCCGTCAGTGGTTTTGAGGGTGAAGCACACAAATAAAACAATAGGTAAATGGGACCCTTGATATGGATAGCATGATCCCTATAATGTAGCACAGCAGTGGAGGTGTCATGGTATGGGCTGCCTTTTGAGGTCAATTCTTCAAGTTGAAGGACTTTCTCCCCATCAACGGGATTAAATGACTCAAAGAATCGAACCCGTTCACTAAGGCCTTTGTTCTGCCGCGTACCCACGGCACATGAAAATCACCTCGCCTATAATCTTTTGTTCTTAACGTCCGTGAAAATGAAGAGGCGCCGCGTCAGGGCAATAACGGAGACAAAGCCTGCATGCGTAAAGGTAGCAATGCGCTTTCCCATTGATGAGCTAACTCTCCACTTCGCCGACACGGCGGCGGATCACAGCGCTGAAACCTCCCTGCGGTTTCGACTTGGGGTGGGGGGGGGGGGGGGGCTTGGTCTCCCTTGCTTCGGAAGTCGACTCCTTCCTTTTCAAAGGTACAGCTTGTTTTATTAACTTCAAACGCGCCTGTGGGAGATGGCGGTGATCAAATTCGGCGCTAATTAAAAAGGAACCTGCGCTGCTTAATATGAGCGGAGCGATGCTGATGACACAAAGCGGCATCTCCTTTTGTGTTGCCGTGGAGAACGCGAGCCCCGCCGGGATGCCGACGTGGGCAGAATGAGCGTACCTCGAGCATCCTCTGAATCCGAGCGATGTCCTCAGCGCCGGCAAACGCGACCGGCGAAGCCTAAGCCTCACCTCGCCTTTAATCTGGAGAGTGATTGATGGACCTGGAGGCGATCCCAGGACGGCCCTCAACTTTTGATCTGCTCCAGTTTCCCTGTTCTGTTCCGACTGGTCTGAAAGCCGTCCAAGTTTGTCGAATATTTACACGTTTATCCCTAGACGTAACCATCCAGCCCTTATACAAACTCCTACTTTAGATTTATTGTTGTGGTTCCAGACAACTCAGGTTGTGGCACTCTGAGTTTGAACAAGAGAGCCGATGGGGGATCCAAATTCAATTTCTGCCAATCAATGACAGCAATCCAACCTTGATCTCAGGTTATGAATACCTGAGCGGATGCTGAAACAGGACGCATACAGATGACAGCGGTCGCCCACTGACGACTTGTTCGAGGAGGGGGTTGTGATTTAATCCACGCTTCTGCCCATTTTTCAGGTCAAAATCCCCGACGCGCACAGTGTTTTGTAAACAAATAAATAAAGATTTATTTAAAAAAAAAAGTACCTACTTTTAAGGAATTTATTTATAATTTTATATTATTACTGTGACACTTTTTATATTTAAATAATGTCTGGAATCTCTTTGAGCTATGTTCACACCGTGGCATCAAGCTACCATTTTCAATTGAAAAAAAAAAGTTTACGTAAACGTTTCGGCCAAAAAAAAGTTTTTGGCCGCCTTTTTTAAAGCTCTCGTTTTCACGCATAGCTACACAATTTTCTACGACAGTTTTCGGGATCTACGTATAAAATGTGAAGTGCCCGGAAGAAACCGGAGGAAACTCTTAGTGTCAAAAGAAAAATTGGAAAGCTTAAAGAAAACCGGACTGCCCGGAGGAAACTGGAATTCCTGGAGAAAACCAGGAGTGGTCAGGGAAGAAACCGGAGGAAACCAGACAAAACCTGGGTGCACCAGGAAATTTGAAGAGCCCGCAGAAAACCAGAGGACACCGTAGGCCCGGATGAAGCCAGAGAAAAAAACTGGAATTCCTGGAGAAAACCCGGAGTGGTCAGGAAAAACTGGAGATTCCAGAAGAAACTGCAGTGTTTTGAGGCCACCGAAGAGCCTGGAAGAAATCGGAGTAAACCGGAGTGTCAAAAGAAAAATCAGAAAGCCCATAGAAAACCAGATTGCCGAAATTCCTGGAGAAGACCGGGAGTGGTCAGGGAAAACTGGAACATTCTGGAAGACTTAGAGAAAACCGGACAAAACCTGGGTGGACCAGGAAAAACAAAGAGCCCGCTGGAAACTGGACTGTCTAGAGGTGCGCTCGGAGAAAATTAGAGAAAATCAGGAGTGGCCAGGAACAACTGGAGAGGAAACCAGACAAAACCTGGGTACACCAGGAAAACGGAAGAGCTTGCAGGAAACCAGAAAAAACGGCAGTGTTCGGAGTGCTTTGAGGACACCATAGAGCCTGGAAGAAATCGGAGTAAACCAGAGTGTCGAAGAAAAAAATCGGAAAGCCCACAGAAAACCAGATTGCCCGGGGAAACCGGCATGATCGGAGGAAACTGGAGGAAACTGGAATTCCTGTTGAAAACTCGGTGGTGGCTCGGAATGGCCAGGAAAAACTGGAGATCCCGGAAGAAACCGGAGGAAACCAGACAAAACCTGTGTGCACCAGGAAAGTTGAAGAGGCTGCAGGAAACCAGAGGAAACTGGATGAAACTGGACTGTGTGGAGGTGCGCTCGGAGTAAACCAAAGAGCCGGTAGGAAACTAGGAGTGCCAAGAAGAAATCAGAGAAAACTAGAGCCTGCGGAGAAAACCCACATGTGTCCGAGGAAAACATGCAAACTCCACATAGAAGTTGCCGGGATTCAAACGGGGCCTATTTACTATGTCTGTGCTGGCCACTACACCACAGTGCAGCCCGACGTTCGCCGAAATATTGCTCCTCTAGTTTTCCTGGTCTTCTTTGGTGTCCAAAACAAACCTGGCAGATCCGAGGACACAGACTGAAAATGCCGCTCTCAACTTTGCAAGTTCCCGATCTCCGTCCAGAGCCGTTCTGGACACTTCCGTGTTTGTGAACATTTGCTAAATGTGCGGCCGTCCCGGCAAGCGCGGTGCGAGGCCACGGCGGATTCCCGCAGCATCAAAGCGCCGGCGGTTGATTTATTTATGATTGGGTTTTTTTACCGGCCTGCTGTCTGTCTGTCGTCCTCGGGAGCAGGTAGCTCGCACTCCATTTAGCAAACACTGTGGCCCCCTCACTTTTATTTGACATTTTATTTGGCTGTGACAAACGAGCAGCAGTTGGATTATAACATAATTTGTCTCCTCTTTATTACCGGCACAAAGGACACCATTCATTAATTATTCTGCCGCTGCCGCTCAACACTAACTGGAAAGGTCCCTCTTTGGACAGATGGCGAGGACAGTGTTATTTATATCAATCAGTCCAAAATGTTCGGCGAGGATTACAATTCCTTGGACCGCTTTGATTTATGTGCGCGCACCTCACCCCGTACCCAACCTCGGCGGCTCCTGCGAGGACGCCATTAATGGGGAGGGAATTGAAAACAAACTTGAGTCCCGTTTCACCGTCTCTATTCAACGCCTCCCAAAGTTTCAGGCGTTCTGTCCGCTCCTTTCGCATTCCTGCAGGTTAATGAAGCGGGGGTTTAAATGCCGCCTTAAATGTGAGCACCTGTTCATAACAGAAAGGGTAATTTAGATCCCCGCCAGGGCCGTGCTAAGCTTTTTCATGGCCTCGGGCCAAAGGGTTCCCAAATCCCGTTAGCACCCATCCTTGAGTTTTACCTGAACTTGAACTCTCTAGTATCTTTAAAAAAAAAAAAAGATTTAATCTTAAAGTCATGTCACACACGCTGCGGATATTGCAAGGATTAAAATTGTGAATATATAAATATATATTTAAATAAACGTGGAAAAAAGTTAAAAAAAAAATTGTAGTCTTTACGTAAAACTTTTCACACAAATAAGTTAAATCCACGGAAGAAGGACATATAAACCACGCAAAGAATACACAAAAAACCTGCGGTTTGTTAAATCGGTCGATTTATATACCCGTCGTACAATACACCATTGGTGCAAAAACCATGCAGGTTTATTTCACTGTTTGTATGCAATTTATTAGTGATTTATGCGACAATTACGTAATTTGCACATGATATGTGCGCCGCACACTTGATATAAAAGTTATACATCCGTTGTACATGCGCAAAAAGTTCCTTCGACAAACATAGAACGCTACAAATTTGCCTATGCATCTGGCAATTATCGCGCACAGTTGAATTCAATTTACATTATAATTGCATATAAAACGTAAAATAAATATTTTGTCAATTCTCAATTGAATATTTTGAACAGCTCAAAGCTGAATTCCCGTAAAAACCCGCCAAAATCCTTTACGGACATCTGCGCACATTGACAAATGACGAACACAAGAAACACTTGTTATAACACTTGAATCAAGAAACATGAAAATTTGATACGTGGAAAATGTGTAAAATGTGCGTAGTGGTTGTGTGACACGTCTTTTTAGAAACAGGACTTTTTTTTCTCCGTATTTTTAACAAACAAAGACGATGATTAGCGTCTTTATCCGTACTTTATTGCTTTGAAAAGTGGGTTACATGTCCTCACTTCCTTTAAGTCTAAAGATAATAAAGCACATTTAAAATCTACAAAAAAAATGTTAATATATATATATATTTGTATCGCAAAACAAGTTTCTGACACCTCACTGGAAAAATGAAATCCAAGAGACAAAATATAGTCTCTAAACTCATTCAAATTTGGCATAAAAAAAAAGTTTTTCGACTGGTAGGCGGAGCCTGATTAGACCGATCCTAGCAAATCTCTTGTTAAAAGATACATATTTTTTACATTGTTTTGAATTTGTCAAAATGCATTAAAATAATGTCCATTCCTTTTGTCATTTGATATAGATTAAATAAAAAAATCTAAGAAATGTTTGATTGTTTGACGGTTTTGAATTTGATTATATTTACGGCGTTGGTTAAATTTTTTTTCATTTTTTCATTTTTTTTTTTTTTTTACTTTTGTCATTTCTAGTGTAAGATAATATATTTAAAACCAATTTTAAAACCAGTTTCAGCAATAGACCTATATTACATGCCTGTGAATTACATTATTGTCATGTTCGCAAAAAGAAACAAGATATTTACATAAATCACAACGATTACCTTTCAAGAACTAATTAGTTTTATGCAAACTACTAAAGATGAAAGAAAAAATCAAATGTTGTCACTTATCAGGGTGCTTATAATGGAGTTAACGCACCTCCTTCTTCGTTAAAAACCTTCCCACATGCTCTCCAAGTTTCAAAGGTTTCCTCTACGATGCTTTTGTATTTATTTATTTATTTTTTTAAGGAGCGAGCTGAGCGTCAGCAAAGGCTAACAGGTGTAGGAGCAAGGAAACGGCGGTGGGTAGGTAAAAACCGCAGATTCTGCAATTTCCCAACCCAAACTCAAAAAAAAAAAAAAAAAAGAAATCAGGGTCCCCCTGATGGTCCCTGGCTCTGGGATGCCCAGCGACGCTCATAAAAACCTCGATTCATCAGGACAGGCGTAATTTGCTCCGAACGGAAAAGAGACACAAAAGCTGGGGGGGGGTAGACGAGCTTGTCAGCGAGACAGGTGGCTGGAGATCTCGCTCTGATACTGAGCGATATGAATAATAGATTCTGCTAAATGTACGCCAGGACCCGGGCTGTAAACACAGCTGCTTCCTTTCGCTTCCAAAAGAACAGCTTGGCTGGATGAGGAGCCCGAGCGCTCTGCCTCCACCTGAGGACTAGGAGGGGGGGTAGAGGGGGGGGGGGTAGGAGGTGATTAACTAATCAAATGCAGGGGCTAAATAGGAGGCAAGGAGAGAAAGAGGAGGCAGACAAAGGCTTAGGGGGGGAAGAGGTGTGAGTCGGAAGGTTTACTCTGAGCTGCACAAAGAGCATTGATGAATGAGAAATTGAATTCAATTCAGACATTTAAAACATGAACTCCGGCTGATGATTACAAATGGATTTAGACGTTTAAAACGAGCCGCTTCTTAATCGTGTTTGTTTGGATATAAGGGGGAAAAAAGTGTATTTATTTCCAGAACACGTTGGAAAAATACCGACTTTGTTGCTTCACAAGTTGTCTAATTTGGTTCTGAAAGCCGATTGGGAGCGGTCGGCTAGCCGTACATTCGCATCATTGAACTTGGATCAACATTGACAGGTCCTCGCATTCATTTATTTTAATGACTGCAGCTAGAAAAATTTGTTTTTCACTTTTATTTTGGAAGTTTTTATGAAGCCACACTCACATTGTTGGCTAATTAGCACAAAAACACATTTAGCTGACCGTAATATTGCCAACTTTGCCCATTTAATGTACGCTAACATCATTCACCTATAAACATCAAGTATGCCTCAACCTGAATCGATATCAGATTCCTACATTCATTTATCTCTGTTGCAGAAGAAAAAAAACCTTCCATCGCTGACATTTGACACGTTTTCAGGAAGCCACGCCCACATTGTCAACCAACAAAGACCTTTGGACGTGCTCAGTCAGAAACTATGGACGATGTGTTTGATTAATACAAATATTTGTAGATGTTTAAAATGAGCTCTTTCTCTGTAATGCTTATTTTAATTAAAAAAACAACTTTATTTCCAAAACAGGATGGAAAAAGACTGACTTTATTGCTTTACAATTTGTTTAACTTGCTTCCTAAAGCCCTACGGAGGCAGTAGGCTAACCATACGTTAGCATTATTTGCATATAAACTTTGAAAATACCTCAAGAAATATATTTGCCCACACCTACTAGAAGTGCTTGGAAGCTTTTAGGCTTTTTTTCTCTTTAAAAATTTAGCAAACCTAAAGTTTCATTACAAAAAGTACTAGGCGTCTAACTGATTTTAAGCTAGCTAGCAAGACGAGCTCATAAACTCACTTTGAATTCTAGTACCTAACAAAGGTCCAGAAAGTTTAAATGACTTAAAATAGAACAATAAATAACTTTTATCTCAAAGGTATGGACAACAAAGGAAACTACGAATTTAAAATTTGTTTTTTTGTACAGCACATCTTGTCACCTAGCATCAAATTAGCTTAAAAACTCCCAAGCTAATGCGCAAAGAAAAGCACAATCACGCACAATTTCGTCAAATTTAAGTAATAATTGCGTATAAACTAGATAAAATATGTGTAACCCTTGTGCTATACTAGGCACTTTAACATTGGGAGTTGGGTCATCTAGACCCACTAGACAGTGCTCTGAACCTTTTTTCTTCAATGATTTGTGATCTTCACTGGTGTCCATGGATTACATGAAATCTTTCCACCTTTATCCACCTTTGTCATGGTAGGGAGAACACGTCAATGTAAGGGTGGGGTCATCTGGACCCCATAGGATAGCACAAGGGTTACACTGCGTAATTTTCAACCAACGGAAAATTTTTTACAGCCTAAAATTGAATATTGTAAAGCCCCATTACCCCCAAAGACGACGTTGATAATTTAAAAATTGGCCGTACGTGAATATACATGGGTGCAGTGAGAAAGGTTGTGGCCTATACGTGAAATTTTCACAGATGTATTATGAAAGAACCACATTAAAACCACAGAAGTAGTACAAATAAACAATGCAAAGAACCAACAATCAATTTCTAAGATAACCTTAGTCCCAAAATTTGTTCATCAATTATGTAATTTTAACGTGATATGTGCGACTCATATGCGAAATAAATGCACTGGTGCTACATGCGTGAAAAGTCTGGTAGACAAACATGGAACACTACAAATTTGCTAATGCATCTGGTAAATATACACAATTGCATAAGATTTACGTAATAAATGCATATAAACTACGCTAAATAAACTGCGTAATTCTCAATTCAAAAATTTTGAACGGCTCAAAACTGAATTTTTCTTTCAAAGACCCGTTGGCCGAAATCCTCGACGGACATCTGCGCACATCGATGAAATACAAAGACAAAACACTTCTGTAATATCACGCAAGTATCGCGAAAAATCGAAATTTCATACGTAGAAAATGCGCAAATGTACGTCGTGGCTGTGTGACGCACCTTAACTCAGTCGCGAGTTAACACGTGCTTTCTCCAACTTTTAAATCTGTTGCTAGTTTAATCCTGTCGGCGCCACCCACTCCCCGACGCGGCGTCGACGGCCGCTCCTTTGCAATACTGATGACTCCCCAGATGAAATTTAGGAGGATTTTGCCCAACGGAAGGTAATTAATTCTTCAATTAAAATGTTGTTCAACATTTTTAATGAGTAATAGGCACTGGGGAACCGGCTACAAAACCATGTTTAACCAGAGACACGCAACTCAGATGTTTCAAAGTTGGTTTGTGCAAATCTGTTCGCTGACCCACTTCTCTTTTCTCCCCCAGTATTGGGCGGCGCAGAAATATAAATAAAAAATCAAATATGAAGCGTCTCCTGGCACAGAGGATGTGTCCTTCATCTCAGGTGACTGCAGTTTCATTTGGCTGCTCCTCCATTTTTTTTCTTCTTCTTCTTCTTCTTCTCTAATTAGGGCAGCTGCACAACAACCTGAGCCGTGCAGCTGCACTGAAACATCACAGAGCGGCAACGTGAGTGACTGCTTAACCTGATTTCACTCCGGCGTGAGGAAGACGAGGGCAGACTGGTGGAACAGAGCATGTTTCATTAATCACTAGAAATTGACACAAATAAAAACATGTTTTCACAGTAATCTGAGAAGATCTTCATGACAGATAGAAGGTGCGAATCAGAAAAGGAATAAGCGGCGTTTGTCCGACGTAACATTTGTTTACTTTCTATCTTTCAGTGTTCTTAACCCTTGTGCTATCCTAGGCACTTTGACATTTGGAGTTGGGTCATCTAGACCCACTAGACAGTGCTCTGAACCTTTTTTCTTCAATGATTTGTGATCTTCACTGGTGTCCATGGATTACATGAAATCTTTCCACCTTTATCCACCTTTGTCATGGTAGGGAGAACACGTCAACGTAGGGATGGGGTCATCTAAGATAGCACAAGGGTTCAATTGTATGTTAGAAATGTATCACCGTTTCCTGTTTCCTAAATGCTTCATTGGTAATCCTTTAAGAACGTAGCTTTAACTCCAGTGTTTACAAATTCTTTCCACTAGCATAAGTCTTCAACCGTTGATGCGATTGGTGTGATTCCAGGTGCAACACCACGGAATATGGACTGGAAACCCCAAGGTCAAAATGGGAAACACCTCCGAAGGTGGTAGATGAAAGAGCAAAGATTCAGTGGGACTTCCAGATCCAGACTGATGGGATGGTAATGGCGAACCAACCGGACGTTGTAGAGAAAAGCAACAAAATCAGCGGATTCACATTGATTGCAAAAACGGTCTAAGTGCGTCTTATTTACACACAAGCAACATCCAATCAGTTTCAGTGTTTACACTCTTCTGGCTAGCATAATTCTCTACCGTTGACACAGTTGGCTTAATTCTGAAGAGGTGAAATATAACATTGCGCTTACACACAACGCTCTACACTAGCAAAGGGCTTAGGCAATTATCGTCAATCCTGATTGTCCAAAAAATCTCAAATTGTAGAATCAGCTGATTCATGTTGATTGTGTGTATGGCTGAAGATTCACAGTACATCACAGAGCATGCGTTATTTCACCAGCGATATCGCAACCAGAACTTTAGCTTCATCTAGCGTAACTTTTTGACCATTTACGCAACTGGTGCGATTCTAGCGGATTCTTAATGTAGCATTGCGCTGATACACCATACACTTGTGAAGTCTTTACCTAATTAATGTAAACAATCTGACTTTGTCGCAGAGAAAAGCAACAAAATCAGCTGATTCACGTTGATCTTGAAAATGATCAAAGTACGTCTTATTTAGATCGCACCAGACACATCCAATCAGGTTCAGTGTTTACACTCTTCTGACTAGCATAACGTTCGACTGTTGACACAAAACTATACAGTAGCAAGTTGCGTACGCAACCAACGTAAATCATCTGATTTATAATTCGACCAAAGCTTTAGCCTAGTGTAAATCTTCAACCGCCGATCATGAAAACGGATCAAAAATTTGCGGTACATCAAAAATTGTGTTATTTGGGTATCGCCAACAACATTCAGTCAATTTTAGTGTGTACATTCTTCTGACTAACATAACTCTCAGCCGTTGCCGCAATTAATGTAATTCCCTCGGATTCTAAAGTGCTGAAATGTGGCATTTTGTAGATGCGCAACACATTGCATCACTGAAGTGCTTACCGTTTGCTCCAGGCTTTTTTTTTTACAGCTTTATTACGACATATGAAAGACCTAGTGTCATAGAATTCTGTTTGCAATTATTAATTTCTTCTCCATGATTAATCTTCAAACGGTTGGCACGTCTGTGAGTAAAAAAACGACGCCATCCATATGTCACTACCAAATCTAAGTCCCTGATTGGTCAAAGTTCCACTGGTTTAACAAGGCGTGTTCAATGGCCTTGTGTTTACTCAGACTTTTCGATAGAAGTGGTAGCCTGAACATGCGTTTCAGAAGCTGGTATTAAAGATTCTAAAACTTTAGATTTCAAAGCAAAGAGAGACGAATCATCGAAATCGGGATGGTTTTACAAGTTGTATGGCCTTTTGGTTTCCAAGAATTTTAGAGCCCTTCGTGATTACAATACCTCATTTTGGAACCCAGGGATCACGTGAAGAGAAAAAAAAAAGAAAAACCCCTCTGGTGTGTCCACATGTACAACTAGTCAGAAAGATTTTCAAGAAGAAGGGGATTTTTTTTTTTAAGATAGACGACAACAAAGGCTCTGATCGGTAAAAGAACAGCTTTGGGCCACGGTTGGACAAAAGGGCATTTATTAAGAGCATGTCAATGTGTTTCTTTTCCTGGTAAAAGATCCTTTTTACAACTGGGATGTCACAGAGATTTACATTGTTGTGACTTTCTATTTTCAGGACTCTTTGCTTTCTTAAATGCCTTGTAATAAAACTTCACTAAAAGTAAACAGTCTTGATTTTAGAGCATGGATACACTTCATTGTCATCTAAAGTTGGTTATGTTTTCAGTGAACCAGGCTCCAAAACCGTCAGACAATCAACGGAATTTGAGGAACTCCTTGTTTTGGAACAAAACACGAAGATCCAGGAGCAAGTTGAGAGTCTGTGACATCTATGGACCGTTGACGTTCTTGGCATTGTTCCCTGAAATTAAAGACTTGTCAATGTGTCGCTTGCCTAATTGCCCCAAAACTGGCTCCTAGGACCTCCCCCCTCTAATGCACCGCCATTTAGCAAGGCCATCAGAACAAAAAAGATCTGCCTCTAATGGCGATAATCCCTCACTCGTGTCACGCCGACTCGTCTCTCAAGTGAACGATGATGGATGAGTGCGGGCCGGGGCGTCACAGACTTTTACCGGCGCTGATGGATGCGGTGGGCGCACCAAACCCTCGACCGGGGGAGTGGGTGTGCCACCATCAGAGACGATCCCAAGTGTGTCTCACGTAACCCGGTGTTCCTTGGGAGTCAGATGGCCGCTCGCGCCGCTAATGGGGGGGACGGGCTTATCCAAACAAGCTCGCTAGCTCAATTAGTGCTTGTTTCCTGCCGGTGGCCCCCTCCCCTGGAGACGTCCTGAAGTTTGACTACAGACTGCGGCGACTTGGATGAGGAGTTGCAGCATCGGGGGAGGGGCCAAAAGCAGCTGCTTATACAGGACACAGAATGCCACCATTTGATACACTTCTTCTAATTTAAATTGGACCAAAAACTGTATTTTTGATGATGTGTTCCTTCTGATTGTCTAACAATGGAAGTCATTGGTCAATGAGGAATGAAGGTTTCATACCAAAAATGCAATCCCTGTGGATCAGAGGTACAAACGGAAAGAAACCCACGTTGGGATCTGATCACTGCCAAACCTGTTGAATCAAGAAATCACTCAGGTGAAAACAGCCAAACGACGTGAAGGACCTTAAAGAAGGAAACGCGCCCAACAACCATCGTAAAAGTTCAAAAAGCTCACTGTTGTATCAGTTTGAAAGGATTATAAACATTGTAAGGCTTTGAGAAATAGCAAAAGTCATAATTTACAATGGGAAAAAGTGTCAACGTTAAAAGCTCAAAAATCAAAAGCAACGACATTATAGGACACAAAGAAAAATGGGCCTCATTCCCAAAAAAGTTCTTATTCAACTGGCAGGAAATAAACCAGACTAAAAACAACCTTAAAACAAAAGACTATGTACATAAAACTATTTGAAAAGTGTGTGCTCCATTACAAGTCAACACCTTCTCTTTTTTTAAAGTAAAGCATGGTGGTGGTAGTGTAATGATTTGGGGCTAAAATGACAAAAAAACGGATGGCTCCTGAATCAAACACTATACTAAGCTACATGATACACTGGAGGAAGTGGTTTTTGAATCAAATCTTTAATTCAAATTCAGTCATGTTTTGCTGAATCTCTTTTGGGCTATGGTCACACCACCCTTTAAACAACCACGTCCAATGAAAAGTACGTGTAAATGGGGATAAACATGCATTTCGGGCGCGTTCAAGTGTTGCTACTTACGCTTCTAGAACTGTTTTCGGGCTCTATGTACAAAACGCGTGTTCACTCAATGCATGTTACAAGTAAAACCCATTGAACTTTGACCATTCCGTGGTCATAAGGGACACGATGTTGTTGTACGGTACTGTGTGCAACTTCCTTACAGTTCCTTATGGTACGTTACAGTTTTGAAAACGTTCCTTGAGGTGACTGTACAAGCGGTAAGAAGACACAGCTGTGTTCCCCTTATGATCCAACCATTAATATCGACGACCCTCCATGGATGAAATTAGGGCCTTATTTTTAGGCGAGAACATGAACCACTACGCCACCATATGGTCTACAGTGACATAAAAGAATACTGTGAATCCCTGGCTCAAGCTGAAAGAAATTATATGAAACACAATATGACAATATTAGAAATGTGGACGTGGTTAACAAAAAACCACCGTTGTCAAGGAAATCCAATAAATGTACTTCTTCCAATTCCTGTAAAATCTACACAGATCTGTTCGTCACCTCGAGGTGACCAAAAATTGAAATGGTTGCTATGGAGATAAAACTGACAGAAAAGCCGCCATTTTAAAAAAAAAGAAATATGTGTAGCCCTGACCAGGCTGTTAGAGGCAGAGGAAGCAACCACTTAGCCAGTAAGGGATGAAATTCTACACACGCCGTCCGCTTATGTCTACAACTAAAACGTTTTGTTCACCTTTGATGTCGGGAAAAGGCAGCCATCTTGTATTTAAAAAAACAAATCACCATTACAACCATTTATGTGTTTAACCCTTGTGCTATCCTAGGCACTTTAACATTGGGAGTTGGGTCATCTAGACCCACTAGACAGTGCTCTGAACCTTTTTTCTTCAATGATTTGTGATCTTCACTGGTGTCCATGGATTACATGAAATCTTTATCCACCTTTATCCACCTTTGTCATGGTAGGGAGAACACGTCAATGTAAGGGTGGGGTCATCTAAGATAGCACAAGGGTTAAACTAGTCCTAGAGATTTCAATCTATCGCCTCCTAACTCATCACGCATCCTTGGAAAGCTACTGGGGAGAAAATAGTGGAATTAGAAGTTGTAGGTTTTTAACGTTAGCATAGCTAGCTCACAAAAGTAGCGTACCCCTGTTGCTTGTCAATTTTTTACTGGAATATTGTCAACATTTGCCACATGAATCCCAGGCTCTAGCTGAACAAAATGATATGACACATGACATGACTATATAAGATAAGTGGGCATGGTTAACAAAAAAACCCTCAGTTGCCAAGGAAAGCCAAAAATGTACTTTTTGGCTTTCCAACTGTGATTTTTGTGAAATCTACACAGATCTGTTCGCCACCTCCAGGTGACCAAAAAATAAAATGGTTGCTATGGAGATTAATTCGACAGAAAGGCCAAAATTTTGGGGAAAAGAAAAAAAATAGTTTATGTGTAGCTCTGACCAGGTTGTTAGAGGCAGAGAGAGAGCCTGAAGTAGTCGCTTAGCCAGTGAGGGCAGGTGAAAAGGGAGTAGAGGGAGGCAGGTAGTGCCTATGGGCCAGAGAATGTGGCTTTTTTTTCTGTTTCCTTCATTCCTACCATTTTTTATCTGTTAACCTAACATCACGGGTGCTTGTAACCACCCCTTCCTTTGACCTGAAGTGTGCTGTTGTGGCTCCTTCTGGATGAGAGCCCCCGCTCTCAGTAGAAGACCCAACATGAGAAGATTGCCCCGGCGTTTCTAAATAAAGCCTCCACTTTCCTTCGCGCCAAGCCGCCGCCACCGCCATTGAAATCGCAGCACAAAGGCTCACATAAGGCCTCTAACATCAGATTCTCCTTAATTATATATGGAAACCTTTATATTCCCCGGATGGCCTGGTATATTTAAGGAAACCAGAGTCCTTCCAACGCTTCTCCTTGCAGGGATCACATACTTAACAGGAGATCTGCTCTTAAGGGAGCCTCCTCTGGGTATGCAGGCTGCAAAGAGCCAATCGCGACCGCAGCGCTGCTACGCTGTGCCAACACCGCCCCGACACTCAGGCTCATTACATATATTTGAAGAGCGACTTCTGCAGATGTGCCTCTCAGCGAAGAGAGGATTTGCTGTTAACATTCAAAGCAGCAGGTTTTTTTGGGTTTTTTTGTTTCCTACTGTAAAAGCTGCTGCCAGGCACAGGAAGGGAAATAGTCCCGAGTTAGTTTGCGTCGTGTTAGAAAGACTGGAGCTTTGTAGCTTTGTAGCTCTGTAGGTTTGTTTGTAGGTTGGATGGTCGAGTCTCCATGAACTCAAACCTTCCAAGTTCAAAGGTGATGAAGCATCTTTTTTATTTTTTTTTCTGTACGTAAATCAACCCGTTCACACATTTTCAGAAACTTGTGTACAAATGTGATATGGTGATCCCTCGCTATAACACGGTTTACTTTTCACGGTTTCGCTACTTCACGGATTTGCATCATGCATTCTGTTCTGCATTCTGATTGGCTAAAAAGTCACTCTGCTTTTTCTCTACCTGTGCGTCAATAATGTTGCAGTTTAATATGTACACATGCGTAAAACAGCTCGCCAAATAAACATTACGTACGTGCAAATTCTCTTGCAATTTAGAATTTCTCTAAAACCCATAGAAAAAAGAGCGACAACACCTGCCAATCACTATGTTCAAAAGAAGAAAACACTGCAGAGTGGAGTCAGGATGCAGCTGCTCAGTCTGAAGAGCAGTGAAATACACCTGAGTCACTATTTGTCTCACTGTACTTTGTATTTTTTTCATAATCATTTTAAATTTTCTCCCGTTTAATCCAATTACTCTCGGGTCGCGGTGGGCGGGGCTAATCTCCGCGATTTGAAGCTTTCTGTTCACATTGATGATTAAAAATATTATTTGACAGTACAGTACAGAAGTTATTTGTTGAAAAAAATGTTTCTAAAGTACTTTTATTTGTGAAACAAATGTTAAAGCCTGTAAAATGGTTTGTTCTTTCTTTTCAATGTATAATAGAGGATTTAATTGTATAATAATTGAAAAAAAATAGAGGTTTCTACTTCACAGATTTTGCCTATCACTGGTTCTTTTTGGAATGTAACCCTCGCGAAAAACAAGGGTTTACTGTACTTCTTTTTACTTTCAAAAACGTCACCGGTCAATGCTGATGCTAAATTGTTGGATTAATCCTAAAAATAAGCAAAAAAATCTGCGATTGATCGCAATTCTTCACAGAAAGTTCAGCAATTAATTGCAGAGGAATGTGCGATAAATTCTGATCAATCACATTTAGATTTTCCTTATTTATTTAAAATCATGTAATAAATCATAGTTCTTCACATAAAATTAATCGCAATTATTTATATTAAAATTAAGCAATCACTGATAATTGTGCGATTGCAATTATTTACGGAAAAATGCAAAATTATTCTTGATTAATTAAGGTCAATCATCCTATTGTTTGTAATAATTTAGACAGAATTGTCTATTATTATCATTAAAATTTACAGAAACATTTATTGACTCATTGTAAAAATGTACAATAATTACAGATAAATGCAATTTTAATCGTGATTCATCACAGGAAATTGTGCAATAAATCGCATTTTTTTACCTAAAATTTTGTTTATAATCACAAATTTTCGCAAAAATTGTGGTGTTACTTAAATAGCTACAGAAAACATTATTACAAAATGCTGAAAAATCACAAGAAATTAAGCAATCGTGAAAATTCACTGAAAATGCATAAAAGTTCATGTAAAAAGTTCAAATTTAAAAAAATAGGGATCAATCGTGAATATTTACTGAATTTTGAGCAATCAATAGTAAAAGAATTCCCAGAAAATTTTGCGATTATTGGGAGAAATTTTGCCGATTTCTATTTATATTTCTTTGAAAAGAGAAATTCATTGATTAATCATGAAAATTTACAATAATTATTGATAAATACAATATAAATCCTGATTATTTGCGATAAATAAATTGCGATAATTTTTTTCCACATAAAATGTTTTGAATAATCGCAAATTTCCACAAAAAAGTGTGCTGTTACTTAAATATCAACAAAAAAAACACAAATAATAAAAGTATTTACAAAATGGTGCAGTAAGTCAAGATTATTAAAAAAAATGTTGCAATTGTTTGAAATGCATTACAGAAAAATTGTGCAAATATTGCGTTCAATCACAGAAAATAGTTTGTTGAATCGTAAATAACTGCAGGTTATTTCTGAAAATCGTGCAGATTATCTCAGCAAATTACCAAAACAGGCACGGCTAAACGTTCAGTCACTGTTTACTTATAATTGCGATGAATCGCAACTTAGCATTTCAATTGTTGCCCACAGCGCGTGTATAAACTTAAAGACCTTTTAACCTGTTTTAGGGAGTTTTCCTGCCCGTTGCTGATTCAAACAAATGAACAGGGTATATTTTTTTGTTCATTTGCTCTAACTTGCTCGTCATGATGTCATAGCCATAGTCCCCCCCCACCCCTCCTCCCTGTAACAGGAAGTAGCACCTCGCGCTATAATTAGAGGCGTCACGGAGCGGGACTTTCTGCCGCATTAGCGTGCGTTCCCACTGACAGGTAATAAAGCAGATCGGTTAATTGCAAATGAATGCCCCCCCCCGCCACAACCCCACCGTTCCGTTAGGCATAAATAATTTGGCCACTTGGGTACGAGCCTCCCAAATTACTTATTCTTTTTGTGTCTCAAATTACCTATTCTTTCTGATGTTGCCTTTACTTGATTAGCAAGCCACTCGCCATTGGCTTTTTCCAGGTTCCCAGCCCGTTTTTTCCATTTCTCCTCTGCCTTCAGATTTGTTTCCCTTTTTTTTCCCCCCCTTCTTTCTGCCGTTGTTTATGCGCGCGCAAAAGAGGCGCAGATGATAATTTATGCAGTTATTCACAACTTTATGCTCTTCTGCTGGGATTCTGCGCGGGCCTTTCTTCTCACACCTTGTATAGTTTCTGCTTGGGGATGTTGGGGGGAATATTAAATAGAGTGGCAGCGGGATTATTGCTTTGTTTTCATCTTGCATACATATATAGCCACTGCATACAAAATGCAATTTTTTTTATTTTTTTTTCCACCGTCCCCATTCATGAAAGATTCATTCTTCCTGGTAAACATTATGAAGATAAAGGCTGATGTTTTAACGATTATTCTTTCCGCAAAAAATTTCGTGCGACCAACTTTAATTTCGCCGCTTTCGGAATTCATGAAGATTTTCGCTTCTTTTGTAATTCTTCTTGGCAAAAACAGGACGTGATGTTTAATGAGTTTCATTTTCCGAGCTCCTCTGCAGGCACTTTTTGGACAAACCTCATGTTAATGTTATGAGTTTTGCCTTTTTGCTGGTTTCCCTGTTATCAGATGTTTTTTTTTTTAACTTTTCTTTTTCCTGAGTGTGTAAGTGGCCCATAATGACCTCCAGGGCGGAGCAGGAGAGGCCGGAAAGTCCGGGATGCACGTCTTCAATGCCCAGAGACACCCCAATAGAAATGCAGTTTTCGCTGTGTATAAATCCCTTGTTCTATCCTGCTGGGTCCAGATGACCCGCCCTTACAATGACGTGTTCTCCCTACCATTGACAAAGGTGTATAAAGCGGGAGAAGATTTCATGTAATCCATAGACACCAGTGAAGATCACAAATCATTGAAGAAAAAAGGTTCAGAGCACTGTCTAGTGGGTCTAGATGACCCAACTCCCAATGTTAAAGTGCCTAGGATAGTACAAGGGTTACCATGTTCTTTGTTGCAGTTTTTGAAAAAGTAAATTAGTATTTCTTCATTTGAATTGTTCGGAATCAGGAGGGGACGGGGAAAAAAAAGATTGTATTTGCGACATAGAAATAAACTATGCAGGCCACCAACTCCATTCTGATGCATCCGTTTGTAGATGACTAGATCCACGTTCGTCTTCACCTGCTAATGTACCGGGTTGCCCTGCGCCAACATTTCCGCCTACAACTCAAGCTAGGCTATCAGCACTCTAGTTAACCGCATTCAAGCGTCCACTTCCAATAAAAATTGACGTAAACACACTTATGTGCGCATTACCACTATTTTTGGTGTCTACGTACAACAACTCTGAACCGGCATTGCAAGTTAAACCAGCTCAAATTTTGACCAATCAGGGACTCAGATTTGGTAATGACATATGGATTTGGTTGATCTAGTGAACCCAGACACAGTGACAAGGCTAACGACGTCTGCTTTTTTTTTCTTTAATAAAGATAAACAAAGTCTGCTGTCCTAACATGATTCACATCCGCCATGGCAAAGACGCTAGCAATGAACCCAACTGTTCATAGGTGCTAGTAAAAACTAGAATAGCCGAATGGCTGTTTTGTACATAGTTTAACCCTTGTGCTATCCTATGGGGTCAAGATGACCCCACCTTACATTGACGTGTTCTTCCTACCATGACAAAGGTGGATAAAGGTGGAAAGATTTCATGTAATTCATGGACACCAGTGAAGATCACAAATCATTGAAAATAAAAAGGTTCAGAGCTCTGTCTAGTGGGTCTAGATGACCCAACTCCAAACGTTAACGTGATGGAAATGATCTAGCTTATTATATTCTAAGCAAGCCACTAATTAGCTGTCGGCCATATTGGCAGTGGCGTGGTCAGAATGTATTTTTCATGCTATAAAGCGCATTTCGAAGCCTTTCTTCAAATAAAGACATTGCACCTTATAGTCCAGAGCACAATGGCAAACGGTGCATTGATAAAATGTCTGCGATTTTTTTTCCATGTTTTTTTAGCGTTGCAAACAAGTTTGGGTGTTACTATAAATGTAAACGCAAATGCAGCTAATGTGTAGTGGTGTCGGACTGTATTTTTTTACATGTAACCGACGAGGTAACAAGGTCGTTTGTTTTTTTTGTGTTGCGGACAAGGTAACACAACTAACATGGCTAACATGCAGCGATGTGTGACTTTTGTTGTTGTTGCTGTTTTACGTGTTACAAAGAAGGTATGGGGTTAGTGTAGTTGCCGTCTCTTAATTCTTGTGTCGCAAAGAAGATTGGGAATTTCCGATTTTTTGAATGGGCTTAATTGGCTAACGCTTCTTACATGGTTCATGTAGTTGTCAGACAGTTTATTTTTTTTTGTTGCTTTTTTTTAAACTTTTTTCATGTTTTATAAGAGTTAGCGTAGTCACGGTAACATTTGCTTTGGTAGTATCAGTGTCTTTCTCTACTTGTTACTAACAAGGTTGGGAGTTACACATATTGTGATTACGCTAGCGTGGCTAACGTGTGGCGAGTTACAAAAAAGTTCTAGAGTAACCTTGAATGCAGTTAAAGTTACTGAAGGTTTAAATCCTTTTTTTTTGTGTCTTTGTGTCTCTCCCAACATTTTTGTGCCTTGTATAAGAGAGGATTTCAAAAATAGACTTGTGGTATAGTGCGGAAATGACCGTAATTGAAATGTGAATATTTGCTGGTGTTTTTTTTTTTTTTTTTTTTAATGTGTTTGGGGTCAGGAACGTCAATCAAAGTACGACTGTTAGACTTTGTCAGACTTGTCTCTTTTTAATAAATTAATAAATAGGTATAACTCCTGGCTGGTTAAAAAAGTTAAAGTGAAAGTCCCGCTATCTGTCACACCTAGGTGTTTGAAATCTGTTCTCCGCATTTGACCCCTCCCCTGCTGGAGCGGTGAGCTGCAGACAGAGCCGCCCTTGGGACCCAATTGGTGGATTAACCCCCCCAATCCAACCCCTTAATGTTAAGTGTCCAGCAGGGAGGCATTGGGTCTCAGTTTTAAAGTCTTTGGTATGACTTTGAACTCAAAACCTTCCAGTCGGACACTCTACCACAAGGCCACTGAGCATTTCGTCTTTGGAACAACAGAGCCTCCATTCCGCGGTTTCACGTCATGGTCTTTGAGCCACCAGTGAAGTGGTTGATTTGATGAAGAGTAAAACTCAATATTGAGATCCATTTCGCGTTTTTTCCGTATTTCATCATCAAACCTAAGAATCCAGCAAGGTCTTCATCAGTAAAACCCACCCCCAACCCCACCTCCACCCACCAAGCCAGCCTGCGTGTCGTCCCCAGGTTGCGTTGTCCCTGATTAATAAGCCCTTCCTCATTATCCTGTTTTTTTTTTTTTTGGGAAAACAACTTTAGAGCCGAGTTTCAAACAGCGGCAGGAACCGGTGCCAAAACCTAAACATGTGACGGTGGTTCTTCAGCCCCCGCCGGATGGTCCCAGTCCGACATGAGAGCGAGAAAAGTGGGGCAGAAGCCGAGCCTCCCCAGCGGACGCTTGTCCACAGCTCGCACACGGCGACACACAGACACACTTATAGTACCGCAGATGGCGGTGCCCCTTTCCAAGGTTCATCCGCCACGGGAAGACAACAACACACAAGACAAACAAATTTCCACTCATTAATGCTATAATTTATTCATCACAAGTGTGTCGTCAAGAAAGTTTGCTGCTCTTGAAATCTGTGACAGTGTTTGGACATTGTGTGAGTCTGAGATCTGGTGTTTGGGGGAATTTTGTATTATTGTATATTAAAAAAAAAAAAGATTTAAAAATGTCAATATGTACATTTATACTACGATATTGTATATATTGACAAGCATTTATGTAAACATTTGTGTAATTCAGCAAATCCAGTTTACAATTTTTTCAGTTGAGACCCAACTGACGTAGAGCTACAGTAAAACTGAAGAAGACAGTCAGAGCAAAACAATAGTGGAATAGATCTAAACCAAATCCAGCTCCTTATTGGCTAAACACACTTGATCCGGCTAATCAACAGCAGATGAGGCAGGGCTTTTGGAAAACCAGCTGGAAGCTGGCCCTCGAGGTCTGAATTTGGGCACCAATGGTGTAAAACCTTCGTCACATGAACCAATGCGGGGGTTGACACAGATGTTTTTGGGGTCCTCCAGGCCCATGGAGGGTCATAGGGATGAGTGGCTGCATTGTAACCCTTGTGCTATCCTAAGCACTTTAACGTTGGGAGTTGGGTCATCTAGACCCACTAGACAGTGCTCTGAACCTATTTTCTTCAATGATTTGTGATCTTCACTGGTGTCCATGGATTACATGAAATCTTTCCACCTTTATCCACCTTTGTCATGGTAGGGAGAACACGTCAATGGAAGGGTGGGGTCATCTGGACCCCATAAGATAGCACAAGGGTTAATGCTACGTTGACGACGTCTTCACACATTGTCTACGTAAATTTTTTGGGCAATCAATCATGTTCCAAATTCTTCGCACATTTTAAGTGGATCTTTGGGCTCAACGTACAAACATAGAACATGCATTAAAAGTTAAACCAGGCTTAACTTTGACCAACCTGCGACTTGGCTTTGCTAGTGACGTATGGACGGCGTCCTCTTTAATTCACGGAAATATTTGAAAATTGATCAGGAAGGAGAAATGAATCAGTGCTCAATATCTGCCTGGACTGAATTCTACAACACCAAGTCTTTCACATGTTGGAATAGAGCTGGGAATGTAAAAGTAAAATCGCAAGATTTGCACCGCAACGACATTTCGCACCAAGTCTCTTCCAACTGTAAGTGGCGGACGTCCGCTAGCATTGGATGGCGACATTCTCGTGTGAACACCGTATGCTAAACGTTTGTTCAAGATCACGCACAGAGGATCTTGATTTGTACACCTTTAACCCTTGTGCTATCCTATAGGGTCCAGATGACCCCACCCTTACATTGACGTGTTCTCCCTACCATGTCAAAGGTGGATAAAGGTGGAAAGAGTTCATGTAATCCATGGACACCAGTGAAGATCACAAATCATTGAAGAAAAAAGGTTCAGCGCTCTATCTAGTGGGTCTAGATGACCCAACTCCCAACGTTAAAGTGCCTAGGATAGCACAAGGGTTAAGGCTTGTTGACCTACATAACTGTGATCGTTAAATATCCGGAACCAGGAACTGTCGCCACCAGTCATTAATCAGCCAATGTAGGCTGAGAAATCGATCAATCTCTCCGACATATTGCCTCTGACGGACGTTTTCCGTTTCAGACGGATTTCCACAAACCGGTTTGTCCCAAAAGACATCTTGCAGACAGCCGGGTCTGACCTTTGAGTTCGCCACACAGACGTTTGGACGGACACACAGGCCGAAGGAGGCACGGCGCCGCGTGGTGAACCGGAAGAGCGAGAGGAGCAGCCGTGAAGTCTGTGAGCACGGGGGGGAATGCACACGGGCTAGCAGATCGCTCAGAGTTTGTGACATCAACGCAGAGTTTGGGAGAAAATCATAGAAAATAAAGTTTCCTTCTAATAATCGGAAAAACAATCATTCATCACGAAACGTCTGTTTGTGAGACGCATTTGAGCTGAGAAATGAGGAACAGTTTATTCTCCGCGTTGCATTAATCTCCTTTAATGTTATGCAAATAAGCAGCCGGCTAATTGATGCGCCATCATTCAAAGTGAAACTTTAACAAACTGCAGACAAAAGCTTTGTTTCCATCTGATTGCAAAATGAACGCGGCACACTTCTTATCTTTTATTGGCTGAAACGTCTCGGGTCTCCAACTCGATTGTTACTTAATTAATCAATTTCTTTTTGCCTTAATGGTGTTTGAAAACATTGAAGTACACGTAGATGCCATAAAAATAATACTTTCTGCTAAATGGAAGCAAAAGTTTTTTCAAAGTATTTCCTAATTCATGACTAAAGGATTTGATTTATGCGACTGCAATTATTCATAAAGTCGGAGTGGGTTGTCTTTTTTTCTACCTAGTTTAGCACTAAATTGCTAACATCTGAGCAATGGCTGACGATTTTAATCGTCATTGGTTCAATTTTTAATACATTTTATTGCATCATCTTTCACAAAACTTCTAGTATTTGAATGCGACCTTTGGCTATCAAATGAAAACACAATAACTTGATTGTTCAAGCCAAGTTCCGTGACCGGGTTTGGGTCGCCGAAGCACCCGCCTTTGACTGCCACCCAAACCGCATGTCACCGGGCCCTTTTGTAGCTTTCCTACAGGTGGTGGGCCCATCGAAGAGTGGTCCCATGTCCTTCCTTCCAGGGGGGCCTGACCAGAGCCCGTGGGGAGAGTCCCTGTCATCCCCCGCCCCTGGTTACGCCAATCTGGGCGGCGTAATTGGGTCCTTATTTTTTTTCTCAAAAGGGGGATTCTGACTCGTCACAAAGGACCCGTCATCCATGTGAGACCCTACCAGGGGCTTACGCTCTCAAACTACTCCATGGTGGCGGTTCACTGAGGAGAGGGCATCTAGTCCGGATCACTCCTGGATGCCTCACTGGGGAGGTGTTCCGGGGACGTCCCACTGAGCAGAAGCCCGGGGGAAGAACCAGGGCACGCTGGACAGACTATGTCTCTGGACTAGCCTGGGAACGTCTACTGCTGCCCCCTGCGACTTGGTTCATCCCAGATGAGCAGAAGAAGATGAACGGATAGATTTGTATTATTATTGCGTTTGCAATCATCGCTACGTTTATTTTGAACAGTCAATGTAAACGCGCGTAAATGTGTGTTTAAAACTCTCGTCGCTATACAAGTTTCTTTCACCACCTACGTACAAAACGTGCCTTCATTGAACGCCAATGAAAGTCATGCCAAATTAAACCCTGACTAATCAGGGACTCGCATTTGGTAGTGACGTATGGATGGCGTCCACAGCAACGTGTGACTATTGATCACGGAGGAGAAATTACTTTTTGGTGTTGTTCTTTAGCAGTTTTAGCATTGTGTGTGTTTTTGCTAGCTGTTAGCGTGTTGTTTTTTTCCATTAAGAATATAAGCAATTTTTTTTTACTTAATTAGTAAAACTAGAGTAAAAACAGAAGTAAAATACATGCAACTTTTTTACATTAGTTTGAAATTTTATTAAATATTTAAAAATTTAAACATAGCATTGCTTTTATTAGCATTTGCTTGCAATAAGCATGTTGTTTTCCTCTGCTAACTTTGGGAAATTTAGTTTGTTTTAACTTAATTAGTAAAACTTAAAGTAATTCTTTAACCTTTTACAAGAACTTTTACAATAGGTTAACGTTTTTTTAAAGTTGAAACATAGCAAGCTGTGTCAATTGTTAGCAGTTTACATTGACTGCTAACGTCAGCATTGAAAAGCTTTTTACCAATTTCTGAAAAAACAAAATTGTAATTTTTGTTCTGAAGAAAAAAACAATTCAAACACGTCTCAAAGCTCTTTTTTCTTAAATAAACATTCTCCATTTGAAGTACTGTTTTATATAACCTTTAAATCAACCGCTTTGGTAAGAATGTGGCTAGCATCAGAAATCGTTCAACATACCTGGTAAAGTTACAAAGAAAGATATTTTGCATTTTAACAACATTCATTATTTAATTATATGTATCAAACACATATTAACATTTAGTAATAGGTAATAATCATTTATTGACATGTGATAAGGTGTAATAAGCATTTCTTAACATTATATAACAGTTATTAAGAAGTATTAAGTAATTTTAATCTTTATTCTATAATAACTGGTAATTGTAAATCTTACAACACCAATTCTTGTTTCCTGTTGTAACCAATGATGATATTTTATTTTAACTGTTAATGTGATGTCTGACCTACATATAGGTTGGAAAATAGCTTCATCCTCTAACTGTACCGAATTTTATCGAAAAGAGTAGAAAAATGTGTTTAAATGAAAAAAAGTCAATTTTAAAGCTTTGAAATCCCAGTTTTTTTCCAGGGTAAAGTTTCAGGCTCATCCAAATCCTTCACATCCTGGATGGCAGAGCTCGCCCGAATGCATCTCCTCCTTCCCGCTGGTTATCTCCAAAGTGCCACAGGATGCAGACGAAGTTCGAGAAGAGACGGCGGGAGTGTTTGCTAAAGTCGGCCTTTTTGGCCTCAGGGCAGGCCTGTCAATGGCCCAGATAGTTCTGCTAATTTCCAACAGTGTTGCTGTGTTTTTCTTTAAAAACATTTAGAGTCAAGTCAAAACTAGGTGGTGTGTGAGGGGGTGGCTTTGTTGTGGATCGATGGGGCCACGGCGTCCGCCGCCAACACGCCTTGGAGTGGAGAAAGGCGTAAGGTGCGTTTGAAATAGTGAGCAGAGGAAGAAGAGGAGTAAACAGGATTAGCGGCGTCGGACGGCACGGGTTTGAAGACGCGCGCGCTCGCTCAAGGAATTGCAAATGAAACATGAATAAGCGGAGCAATAAAGCGTCCGTTTGAAGCGCTGGCTCCAGTCGCGGCGGTATTGCTCGCTCTGCGCGCACCTCCTGGGCAAATAAGTGTTTTTCCTAATCTGAGGAGTCGCGCACGATGCTGAATGGAATGATAATTGACCTGAATGCGCCGCCTTTCTGACAGCGGCGACGGCAACTCATGGCTCATGGTGTCGAGGAGGCGCCGCTCCTTCAGTTGCAAGCAAACAGGCAATCCGTTAAAATAAATAAATAAAACAGACTAAAAATAATTCCCCCCGTAGCGACCCGAAGAATAAACATGATTTTCTGAACCTTGTTTCTCCCTCCATTCTTTCTCTGAATATCCTGTATTAGCGCAGGCCGTTATTTTGAAAGTCGAACCCCTCCCATTTTCCCGGAGCAGTGCTAATTTCAAAAACATCATCTCCTCCAGTTCAGGAAGTTGATTTATGGACGGCGCCGGCGGAGTTAATTGCAGTGCACGACACCAATCAGTCTTTTGGAATGGGGGGGGGGGGGGGATTAAATCGACACCCAGTGCAAACATACAAACAAACAAACAACTGTATTCATATTTCCTGTATTTATTTATCAATGTTTTAGATTGCGGCTCTGCCTCAGAGATTGCCCCTTTTTTCTGTTTTTTTTTTTCCCTTTTTATGTCGGAGATTCAATAAGTCGGCGGGAACGACGTCAATGCCGCTAACAGATCCGTGTTTGGGAAATATATATGTGTAAAGAGAGTAATGCCCCCCTCCCCCCTCATATAAATACACCCCCCCTGAGCCCTCCCGCAGTGGATCCTCAAGAGTTGCTGCTCCACAAATCCATCCCGGTAGTTTGTCTGAAAGTTGATTATACCGACAGAAACACTCCGATATTAATNTGTTTCGGGACTCACCTCATTATTGGGTAACTCGGTTTTTGACCAAACCTTTGCGTGTGTCCGAAGCGACGGGCGCAGACTCGGCCCTCTTTTTCTTTTTTTTTCTTTTTTTTGGCCGACGTCCAAATTCCGTCTTCAGGGAGAACAAGAGGAGAAATGGAACAACTGGTTTTAATGAAACAATTACAAGACACTAATTATTATGTTAATGTTTTGCTACTATCATCAGGCTCCGCTAACCGCCTGCTGCACCTACAGCCTCACAGCCTGCTGTGTGTGTGTGTGTATGTGTGTGTNGTGTGTGTGTGTGTGTGTGTGTGTGTGTGTGTGTGTGTGTGTGTGTGCGCGTTTTTGTCTTCTCAGCAAGGTGGGAAGATGGACGTTTTCCTCTGTACGGCAGCAGGAAGGTGTTGAAATGTTAAAGAAGGGAGGGCACAAAGCCAAAGCTGTTGTCGTGGAATGTCAGGTATTCAGGTATATTAATTCCCATAATGCCCTGCTCAAATGAATTAGCGTTGGGGTTGCCGGTGATTCAAAGCAATCACTTTAGGTGTGTGGGAGGTGAGGGCACACACACACACACACACATGCTGAATAAACACATACATCACGCCGACACGTGAATGCACATATGTAAACACACATGCATCACGGCTCGGCCTCGCGCCTCTTGATGTGTGGCGGAGAGGCCATTGTTAAGGCGGCGGCGGCGGTTTGCTGTGCATTAAACGAGCTTTCAGCAGCAACGGGTGGCAACATAAAAAAATAAATAAAACAACAACAACGATGTTTTAGTCCCAGTTGGAAAGCCAAAACAAAACAAAAAAAATTAATTGATTATTGGAGGAATCCAATTTCCTCACCTTTGCAAAATAAGAGCGCAACGCTTCCTGTGAGGCAGATCTGGACCTGTGCGATAATACCGTGTGGTTTGAGACCTGGAACCAAATCAAAATGTACTGTGACCACAATTAGGTTTAGTTCTGCTTCATTGAAGCCCCCTTATGGTTTCTCTGAGGTCTATATGTAGCAAACAAGAACCTGTGCGTGGAGGCGTCGCCGCATATGTGACATGAAGTGTAGATTAGGGACTTTCTGCTTAGTGTGTGTCAACATCTTTTGGTTGTTAGAACTCCCAAAGTGTGTACAGGCTTGATGACGTGCCCACAAACGTCGGATAATTGAGAATAACAACAGCAATCGGAAATACCCTCATCAGAAAGTGAAAGTCTACAATGCTTCTTGTGGTTTCTATGAGGTCTGTAAGTAGCAAACAAGACCTGAATATGGAGACATTGTGGTGTAAATGACATGAAAAGTTGCGTTAGCAACCGACTAAATGTAAACGTTGGCCTGGATTATGCTAGATTACGGATTTTCTGGTTCCCGTTTGGTCAACATGTCTTGATGAGGTTCAGTTGGGGTGAGTGGGGCTCCCCAAGTGTGTACGAGCTGGCTCACATGCCAAAAATAACACTGTATGAATGCGAAGAATTAAAGCAATCGTCGGAAAATACCAGTCTACAAGTTCTGGTTCATTGATGGCCACTTAAAGTTTTTTCTGAGGTCTATATGTATCAAACAAGACAGGACCATGGAAGCTGTACTTTCAACACAACGTTTCATGTTTGCAACCCACTAAATGCAATCTTTGGACTAGATTATGGTAGATTAGGATTTTTCCGGTTTATGTTTGTCTTTTTGATGTCAAATTCCGGTCTTTAGTGCCTCGTTTCCACTGAGGGGTACGGTCCGGTCCAGACCAGTCTGGTTAATTTGAGTGTTTCTGTTTTAAAATGGAGCCATTTTTGGGCCCCCAGTGGTTGTAAATTCATAAAAAAAACGGAATGGACGGGTTAGAGTGGAGCTACTGTCGTACCACAATAGAACCTGTTGATGGGCGGAAGGACGTCACAACTACTGAAAGCACCAACGTCTTTGATAGTATTCCACAATCTTCTCTCAAACAACATAAAATGCTCTGTATGGTACGAGTATGGTGTGTACGAGCTCGTTCACATGCACAAAAACATTGTTTAACTGCAAATATTTAAAGCAATCATCTGAAAACAGCAGTGTGCAAGTTCTGCTTGATTAAAAGCCACTTATGGTTTCCCTGAGGTCTATATGGAGCAAACAAGACTGGAATATGGAGGCATAGCAGTATATGTGACACAAAGTGTCGCGTTAGCTGCCGACTAATTGCGATCTTTTGCCTAGATTATGCTGGCGCGATGAAGGATTTTCTGGTTTCCATTTGGTCAATATGTCTAGTTGGAGGTTCTTTTCGGGTTGGTAGGGCTCCCCAAGTGTGTACACGCTTAATGACCTGCCCACAAATATCGGAAAACTGCGAATAATAACAGCAATCGGAAATACCATAATCAGAAAATGCAAGTCTACAATTTTTGCTTCATTGAATGACTCTTATGGTTTCTCTGAGGTCTATATGTGGCAAATAAGACCTGAATATTGACCCATGCCCATATACATGACAGGAAGAGTCACGTTAGCAACCGACTAAGGCATGTGTCAAGTAACTCAAGATGGCGCTCTTGACCATAACTACTTGAATTTTTTCAACTCTACATTGAAAACTTGAACTGGTTTACTAATTCTAGCTCTAACCTTATAATATGCCCCACAATGCCCAGTTGCCATGGCAATGTCCTAAATGGGGCGGAGTAAACATCCAAACTCCTAAACTGACTTCAAAAAACAGGTTTAAACCTTTGGTCTTTTTGTAATCTAAGAATTTAGAGAAAATTTAGGATGTCTTATGATACGCTCATCAGTTTAGTTATTTTTGAACATATATTGATCAAAATTGATCAACTTAGACTGTAGATAGTAAATACCATGAATGAATGGTAAAGATTCCTCGCTGAGTCAAAATTTCTCCCTTGCTGATTGGTTAAAGTCTAAATGATTTTCAGCTAATATAATGATTTGATCAATAAATCTATTTCTTTGAATTCTTTTGAATTCTATTGAAACCACTAAAGATAAATTTTGGAAACATATTTCCTTCAAACTGAGCCCTAAGCAGTCATCAATAAAGCTTTACACCACAGAGCTTCATGGTTTGGGGGAAATTGACCCCTCGATTATAACACTTCTGAACCTTTTTGGAGCCAGGTCTCCCATTGACGAAGGCTTTCTGCTCCCGGCGGGACTACCTGGCTGACTGACGGCTGGGTTGACGGCGGGAACAAAGTGGCGAAGCGTCTGTGAAAGAGGTGATTCATGAACGGTGGGCGACAGGTCTTGGCTCGGGCTCCGTTGATTGAAACCTGTTTAGCAACAACGGCTAATTTCATTACATGGTATCAGTGCACACTGAGCGGCTCCTAAAGGGCCCGCTTTGAACTCGCGGGGCCCAGACAATGACACAGGCCGGTCAAGGAGGGGGGGTGATGGGAGCATGACAGGTCGGCGGCGGGTGGATAAACAAAACCCTCCTCTCCCCCTCCTTGGACTCCCCAAAAAAGGTTTTTCATAATGCTGAAGTCTGTCAAATATTTTGACGTGTCCCGCACACCACAGTGCTGCTCCTTTTTGCCTTTCAGCGGGGGAACAATTGACTTTCCTCACCATCAAGTCCTTCGCCTCCCCCTCCTTCAGGCAAAAACCTTTCATGAGGAGCCATGGCTTGCCGTTGCAGCTGTTCCGCTGGGGTTCTTCCCATGGACACCGCGGCTAACCGAGCCTTTGAGGAAGCTACGTGCAGGTTTCCCCTTTCTTTCCTGCCGACAAACTTTTCAGTTCACAAAAAACGTTGGCTTGTCTCGTTTCGCCGGATCAGAGTTTCTTTCGCCTCTATTGTTTTAGGTCCACAAACCCAACAGCCTTTCATGATGTGTACTCTTTGATAGTCTCTACACTCTTCTGCCTTGAATTTAAAGGTCATAGGAAAATATTTGTTGAATCCAAATTTTCTTTCCCCATTGTATCAATGGGGAAAAGCTACTTTGATTTCAAAATAAATTTCCTTAGTTTATTAAGGTAGCCCAAAATCCTCAAGACTATTCTAACCAGGTTACTTTGCTCTGCCTTGAGTTTTTTGGTCATTAGTAACATTTTGACCTCATGTTGTTACATCCCTATTCTTCATTCCCCATTGAATCAATGAAAAACAGCTCTTTTGGAAAACTTTTTTGTTTATTTCAAAGAGTCTTTTCAAGTAGCCTGAAAGTTCCCAAGACTTTGAAAGGTAAAGCACTGAATTTTAGGGGTTTCTATAACATGTATTCATGTAACCATTACTTTAAGCAGTCAAAAATTTGTAATTTGAGGGTCGTCGTTGTCGTCTACGACCAGTCTTACTACTCCATCTCAACAGCCTTTCGTTATTTGAGCTTAATAGACTTTAATGTGTATTCTATCAACGTTATCTTCGGCTTAAATGTTTAGGTTGCAGGTACATTTGTGATCTTCACTGGTGTCCATGGATTAAATGAAATCTTTCCACCTTTATCCACCTTTGTCATGGTAGGGAGAACACATCAATGTAAGGGTGGGGTCATAGGATAGCACAAAGGTAAAGGTCGTGTCACACAGCCACTACATACATTTTTATCACATCTTGCACGGAAATTGGTCATACGAGATGAGAATAAACATGGGAAAAGTGAGAAAAGTTCTGGTCTTTACGTGAAAGTTTCACAGATGTTGAGCCGGTTATTTCGTTCTGGGCTCAGAGTCGTCGGATCTCTTCCACTAGCTCCGTGAGAAGAGATAGCTTTGCTTGGATGTGGTCGAGCGCCTTTCTGATATTGTCATTGTCATGTGTTCCTTTGTTTTTCTTTGGGGCCATGGTCAGCTCACTATTTTGCAGAAATACAATTGTTTTTCAGTAAGTCTGCGATATTTCAAGTTTTACGTCTCTTGTCGACATTGACCCAGAACCGGAAACCAAAAAGTCTTTAATTTGGACTCTTTGGACTCTGCCTTGAATCTGTAACTCAAAGGAGAATTGTTCTCCTTATTTTGTTATCTCCCTTCTTTTGACATGAATCTATAAGTCATAGCAGAAATATTGCCCATTGAATCAAAGGAAAATATCTGTTTTTTTTTCTTTAGTCTTTTGAAGTAGCCTAAAATGTCCCACGGACATTAAAAGTAATAGACTTTCGCTAAGGGGTTTTCATAACAAGCTCTCATGCCACCATTACTTTGAAAGGGTCAGAAATTCGAAAACGGATCAGCATTGGAGGCATCTAAAAACAGTCCAACACCATGAAAGACATTGTTATGGAAAGTGTTCTGCCTTCTCAAAGAATAAACACGACAAACGCAAGAGTGACACAACATTTCAATGGTGTAGCATTGGTTTCAACAAATTTAAATTAAATCTGTGATCAAATCCAACTTTTCAGATAAATGCAAATTTTAAAAAAAAAATCGCTCTATCCATTTTCCAAACCAGCGTTATCCCAAGGTTGTTGGACCCTATGCCAACTACTGTTGGGCAAAGGATAGTAAAATGATGAATTATTTCTTTAAAAACCAACAGAAAGCTGTATTTTCTTTGCAATTTGTACTTTCCAAGTTGAGATCAGTCTGTTTTATGAACATAGCCTCTATAGTTGGTTTGTGAGCGGATTGACACTGAAAGCTAGCTGCTAGGCGCCATTTTCTAATGGCGTGGAAGCCCATTTTCCAACAGACGGGGAAAAAAAAAAGAATACAGACTTTTCTGGAACATGCACCATGAAGGTAACTTTGTAAAGTTCATTGTGGACGGAGGAAGCCTTATGAATATTCATGAAAAATTACCCCGGCTCACCATTCCTGATAGCAAGGCCCCATTTCTTTTTCCTGCCATGGTATTAGGCCTGTGGAAGAGATGAAAGGCTCGGGAGCCATCCCCACTTCCTTGGCCTTATACTGGGACACAATGGCCAACCAGCCGCTCAATTAGTCTGCCATCTTAGACGGACTGTTTGACAGGTCTAGCTAATTGTTAATCCCGCCATAACTGTTGCTTGGAGTAATTAATCATGCAACAAAAGGAGTTTCCAGTGAGGTGACCCCTCCAGCGGGGATATGCGTGTCAAACTCGCTAGCGGGAGCTAACGGGGCGAGGGGGGTGGGGGGCGTTATCATAACGGTTGTCCAATTTGTGGTTGAGTTGATCAGCAAATATTTAATCTTCATTTGCGGCACCTTGGTCCTCCTCCTAGATGTAAACAAATGCGTGAGATCTCCTGGCTTATGGAAATGCGGCAACCCCCAGAGGGGCAGGTTCCCGGGGGGGTGGGGTGGGGGGGGTCAAGTACCATTCATCATGAGATGGAGTGTCATTTTCTCCACTTCATACGCCGGCAGCTGCTTAAGAGGTGGAAGAGAAAAGAAGGTATTCTTTGAGGGGAGGGAAGAGAAAAGGCACAATCCTTGGCTTCAGAGAGGAGATGGAAGGGACGTTCGGGGGGGGGGGTAGGCTGAAACACAAGGTGCCACTGTGTCAGAATTCAAATGCGAGCACAACCGGTGATGTCATTCACCTCCCCAACCCCACCTCGAGTCATAAGACAAGGCGCATTCCTGGGAACGGGAAACGGACACAAAGGGCCACCGTGTTTTGCAGTTTTGCAAGACTGAGTCATTTTGTTGTCAGTGATTTTTTTTTGCCAAATACCCCCCCCCTCCCCCTCGGTGTGTCCAAACGATGATTAATATCTGTTTTCTATCTCTGTGGCAAATGGCTGCAGGGGCAAACAAGAGCATCTCTTGTTCAGATGAAAAAGGAATTTCCTGGGCTCTCAGGCTATGGGATCTCATAAAGGCCAAATTGCATAATTTGAGATAAAACGGACACAAGCCACAGCTCATCTTTAACCTTCTTTAGATCCAGAGATACGTTGTGCCCCACGAGGGTCAGAGACCTCCTTACTTAACGGGATTTGAAAATAGAACCACGAAGGAAGTCAACTTGGGTTGCCAAATGTAAAAAGGGCAACGTTTCTGCCAAAAAAAAGTATACACCTAATGATTTGGACAGAACAAAAAAGCCTTTTGGAGGCCACTGGCCATCCTGCTGACTGGCCAGCCAACCTCCAGTGCTGCCGCTTAGGACTGGAGCACAAAAAAACCTGAAGACAATAAGCAGAAACGGTAGGAATCCTTCCCTAATTTGACTTGCTCTACAGGTGGTCACCAGCTGCTTGCAAACAGGTTAGCGAGGGGCCCTGACCCCCAAACCCAGCCCCCACAGCAGCGCCGCGTTTTTCATTTTGACTTTAAACAATAGGAAACTGCTCAGGTCCCCCCCAAAATCAGGAGGCTGTTCTCCGTACTTGAGTTTTTTGTTTTTTTTCCTTTTCGGCACTGCCTGGAGGTAAGTCGCCGCTTCAGACAGCATACAGTGGGGGCTTTTGTCTTAACGTCTGCACACAGAGATGGGGCTATCTGAAATTCCCCTGTCTTCGTTCACATGATTCAATGAGGGCCCTGTGTGTCAGTTGGAAGGCTGTTCTTTTCTTGTCTATTCATGTCATACACCGGATGGGGAGGGGGGGGGTCCCGGCTGTGCCGAAGGCCTGCTTTTACTCATCCAACCGAGACAACAAACCCCACTGAACCCAGAACTTATTTAACTTCGAACTGGCCAGCTTTTCCCACAGAGCAGCCGAAACAACAGTTCTTCGCGAAGACGAGTCTAATACCACCCCCAGGACTCCACGGAGACAAAGATTTACGTGCGGGATTCGGAGAATCGGAGGAATCTGGGCACAGGATGTCTTGCAGGCTGAGGGGATTTCCCCTACAATCTCCTGACTCCTTTCCCTCCTCACAACAACCACAATCACCAAATAGAGGAGCCCGTCTTACTAAACTCTTAAAAGCCTTACCGGCACTGCGATATGTACCTGGCACGTAATCTTGAACAATTTGTCTCATGCAAAGTGATGCCGACTGCGTCCAAGTAGAATTGTTGAAAATGTAATTGGAAAGACTCTGCTATCTTTGGCAAATGGTGAAACGGTGGATGCTGGCAAATGCCTCAATGGGAGGAATCTTTACACTTCTGCTTAATTTGGAGGAAAGTTATCACAGAACAAACAAAGAAATGTTTGTTAGGAGTCCATGTTCAAAATCTTTACCACCAAAAACGGCACTTAAATGTGTTTTGTGTTCTTTAGATTGGTTTAAAGTTAACATTTTCATAATCAATTAGCATTTTAGCCAAAATACGTGTTTAAAGTTTGCCGTTGAGTTAATTAACAAAAAATCTTTTTATGAAGTATATCAATAAAACATGAGGATTGCACATTTCAAGTCAGAGCAAGTGAAATCCAAGCAAACTTCTGTTAGAAGTGAGCCACTTTCTATAGATGATGTCACACACTCAGTCCAGTTCTCATATACAGTCAAAACTTGTTCAAATCAAGTATCTTTTTAAAGCGCTTTTCATACCCATGATAACACAAAGTTCTTACTGGATAAAATCATCTTTCAACTCTAAAAACCCCAAAAACAAAGACCTTCAAATTGAAAATGTATTTCTACACATAGATATTAACATACAATTCCCTCAACGTTTTTTATCCCTATTGAGTCTACATAGAGAAACCTAAAATGACCTGTAAATAAAATAAAAATAGAGACAGATATCGAAATTCAACACATCACGACTCATAGAAGGAAACTTTGAAATACAGTGGTTGGTCGTTTATCACGGGAGTTTGATAGACGAAAGCGATAGACAACAGCAATAGGTGATAGACGATGGCAATAGATGACAGCAATAAACAATAGCGATAGACGACAGCAGTAGACGATAGCGATAGACAACAGCATAAGACGACAGCAGTAAGGGATGGACGATAGCAATAGACGATAGCAGTAGACAATAGCGATAGATGATAGCAATAGACGATAGCGATAGAGGTTAGCTATAGGCGAAAGACTATAGCAATAGACATCAGCAATAGGCAATAGCCCATAGACAATAGCGATTGACGACAGCAATAGACAATAGACCATAGCGATAGAAGACAGCAAGAAACGATAGCGATAGACGAAATGCCTCAACTCGTCAACGTTATTTATTACAATGATTGTAGATGTTGAAGGCTGACTCGATCAAAAGATTTTCATAGATTTAGCAAACTAAGTGTTCTGAGTGTTCTGTACAGCAGACATAGTACAGAAAAGATTGATTGTCAATGGACCACCTCTGTGTTTAACAGTTGGTAACATTTCTTTTTCCTTATTTAGGAGGTTCATGTATGCACCTTTGACCCTTTGCTGTGCCTTACCAAATACATTTTCCCTGAAGATTTTGACAAATTTGGATTTTTTTTCAAAGTGTTGTCCTGTCTCCCATAGCACCAACTATGTAATCTGTACCGATCTGATAATAATCTGACTTTGGAGTTTACCTTTAATCTCTTTGGAGAGCCTTCTGAAGTCTTTGGTTCCAGTTGTCTCTTTTTTTTTCCATCTTGTTGTCGCATCCAAAAGGTTGTCAATAATCCAGTAGACTATGTACATTTATATATGTGTGTCTGAGGAAAATCTAGTAGCCAGGTGGTGGTCTTGAAGCTCTTACTTTGACATATTTGTCAATAAATTTCCTTCTAATCTCCTGGAGATACTCCCTCTAGGTCTTTCTGTGCTCCATCTTCAGTGTGGTACACGTAGACAGCACATTGATTGGATTGTCACCTTTACTAAACATTTCTGGCAGACTGGTATTAACAATTTCTCACTGGTCTTCTAGGATTGTACAATTTTAATAAAATTGCTTTATTTTATATAATTAGCGTTTTGTTTTTGTTTTTTAATGTTTTGTTAAAAAAACAAAAAAAAAAATACCAGATTCTCTCACTCACATGCGTTCATAACTTTGTTTTGAACCATGTCCAGTCGTTGTGCTGCATCAAATGTCTTAAATGCATTCAGCACTGTAGATTCATTGAGTCTTTTTCCTCTGTAAAACATCTGCACACCATCCCAAATGGTGTTTTTCAACTAGATTGCATGTAGGACCATATATAGATTTTCCCTTAACTTAAGGGAAAAGTTAAGGCGAATTTGTCCCTCAGAAGTTAAGTTAAAAGTCAAGGGGACAATGTTTTTCTCTTAAGGTTAAAGTAAAAATCAAAGGGAAATACATCCCCTTTGACAGGTAAAAGTAATATTAAGGGAGTTTTTTTTTTCTATCAAAAGTTAAGGGAATTTTTTTCCTTTAAAATTTAATGGAAATCGTAAGGTTTAAAAATAAAACATTTATTTTTTTCTTTTCTTTTTTTATTCTCGCTTCACAATATCTGTTTTAACCATGATTTTTGGGTTTTATGTACAAAACACGCAGCCAAGAAAAGCGTTTTTCCAGTCGCTTCAATCTTTCGCACCAAGCCTCTTTTAAATGTATGTGGGGGGTATAAACTGGCTAATTGCAGGTTTTGGGCCTCCACATTCAAAATTCTCGTGTTCATACATACTTAGGTGACTCTTAACAATCGTTTTTTGGCTCCATGGGCAAAAGGCACAGCTAATTAACGCGCATCGCCCCGCCAATTTTACATTTCACACCAACACACGTACGCTAGTGGACACTGGACAAAGAAGAACCCCTCCCTTCTTGTCCAGAGCGAACACCGTTGGCCAAACGCAGGTTCTATATCACGTGTTGAACACCCGACGTGCACGAAGCCTAAGGAGACACTTTAGAGTAGAAATGCGTCTGGTTGTCTAACATCCAAAACTCGATCTCTGAGCATGAGTTGAACAGTTTGGGACGGCGGTTTAGTCAGGCTTAAAAGGCGGTGCTGACCTTCAAATCCAGCTGACGTAAACACCTCCGTTGAGGGTTTGTACTTCAACGTACTGACACAATTTGTCACAAAGTGTTTTCTGCTGTACGTAATGACCTTCGCCTATCTCCTAAGCGTGGAGGGCACACGGGATGTTAATGCGCGCATCAGGAGCGTGGCATTCACATGGTTGATGTGGTTGAAGGAGCCATGCAGCCAGAAGGCCTTTGACCTTTGCTGCCGCATTTTTCACAGAAACTGTGATGAGCGCACCCAGACAGGAGGTTGTGTAACACGAGGTGTTTACCGTCTCCTTCAACGAGGAGGGAGATGGCCGTCGGGCAATCATTCCTGGCGTGGAACCCCTCTGGGTTGAAGAAGTCGTAGGTGAGCTCCACCTTCAGATCTTCTCGCCGTTTGACTTTGGTTGGAGTCCCACTTTGCACGTTTTTTTTTTTTTTAATGGGCTGTGATGTGGACCGAGAACACTTTTGACACATTTCTGGAAACACACTTCTAATTTGTCCCCCAGGCGCTGGTTATGACGCGCGCTGACACCGGGGTCTGACAACATGACTTCTTTCCTCCTCTGGCCAGAGAGCTGCCGCCGCGCCCGCCTCCAGTCCGGAGGAACCCGGGTCGTCTCGCCACACCGCCGCTCCCCCTCCCCTCCTGTGGGACATCGGTTCGAATTAGCTCCGGCGCCGTCCGCCCTCTCAAGGCACGGCCGCTGACAGCTGCGGCACTCACACGCACCAGGTGCTTCTGTCTCCGCCGAGGTGTCTATGACACCTACCTGTTTTTTAGCCCTCAACCTGTCAGGGGAGCCACATTTAATTAATGATCAAAGCCGGTTTGGCCCCATGCTAGCAATCCCAGCGAGCTCGCTTGCTAATTATTTAGCATTAAGGTAGACGCCGCTCGTGCGTACATGACTACTTCAAAGATTTGATTGGGGTTTGGGTCGCTACGGCGCCGGAGCGCCCGCAGCGTCCGGCAGTGACATCAAAACATCAACGCGGATAAATCTGCTGGTGTGGAGCGTCTCGCTCTCAGCCACCCAGGTAACCTTTCTTTATCCTCTGTGACAGCGCCGCCTCGCGCGCCAACGTCACAAACCGAGGGGACGACTTCCGTGACGACGGGGAGATGAAAAGTTATGTTTTTTTCGGCGGCGTAAGGTGACCACGAGGGACAGCGCGCCGCTGCCACGGCTCGTCAGCCGATCCCCCCTCTGAGGACGGGAGGAAAAATATGGCATTAAAACATCCATAAATTAAAAGGGGCTCGTGCGCTCCGAGGCAACATGCATAATCAAAAATCCTTCCCAGCCTCCGTCTTGATTCCTTCTGACTACCTACATCTAATTTAATAAAAACAGACGAATAAAGTGTTGAACGCGCAGGCGGCGACGCCAAACTTCCTCCAGCCCGTGACACACATTTACAAAGCGTTTTATCAGACGGAAAATTGTTGTGCTTAAAAGAAAACACACAAATCAGAGGACGGCGGTGCCAAACACGCACTCATTTGCATCAATTTACAGGGGAGACGTGCAGGACTTTTGAGTTTTTATCAATCTCGCATCGCCAGGGAGAAAAGGGAGTGTCGGCGACGGCGGCAATATAGGATTGTTTTGACCTGTTCTAGGAAAAAAAAAGTTTTTTAACAGGATAGAAATCTGACACCTTTTCTAGAGAAACAACCACTAAATTTGACAAACCTTTGACGTTCTTTGGTTTGAAGCCAACTAAAGAGTCAAAGTATCTGCAAAACATTCAAAGAATGGCTAAAGGTTGGTAAAGTGATACAGAATTTCCTTAAAACTAAATGAACTTTGTTATAAGAAGTCCAAAAATTTCACCAGTGACACCAGAAACGGACATATTTACTTTTGCAGAAGCAAAATGTAAGAAGAGGATCTTATTTTAGAGCTTTAAATTCATAAAAATTGACATTTCATTTGGCTTACAGTCTATGTTAGCTTACAAAATGCTATGCTACATCTTATCAAACCATATATATCATCAGCTAAGGTTATTTTAGATTAAAAAAAACGATGAATTTACATGTTTACTTACTTTTCTAGAGGACGAATCTACTTTAGAGCTTTACATTTATAGAATATTTACATTTTTTGCTCACAGTCTATGCTAGCTTAAAACAATGCCACGCTAAACTACTGTTACATAAATTATCACTGAATTTTTGGAGTAAGAAAATAGATAAATGACTTAAACCTACATACTTTTATAGAAGTGGACATTATTTATAAGTTTTACTTTAAAAATGTTTACTCTTTCTTTGGTTTGAAGCACACTTAAAAAGTCAAAGTATCTTCAAAGATTGGCAAAAGGTTGGTAAAGTGATACGGAAGTTCCTTAAAACGAAATGAAATTGGTTATAAAAAGTCCAGGAAATAACCAATGACACTATATATCTGAGGCTTTTTCTTTGGTTCAGAACAAACTAGAAAGTATCTGCAGAGTTCCACAAATCTGATACCTTTTCTACAGAAACGTCTAAAGAAATTGAAAGGTTTGTATAAAGTTCTTTAGTTCAAAACAAACTAAAACGTAAAAGTATTTGCAGGCAAAGTCAAGAAAACAACTGATGAACTGGTGTAAATCGAACTACATTATCTAGAGAAACATCCAAAAAATTGACGATTTCATCACATTCTTTAGTTCAAAACAAACTAAAAAGTTACAACCTCCAAGTGTTGGTAAACCGAGACGGAAATTTCTAAACACAAACCAAATTTGTTATAAAAAGTCCAGAAAACAACTGAAACTATATATCTTTTTCTAGAGAAACCTACAGGTAGAAGCAGCATGAGAATAATAAAGCTTAGAAGATTAAAGGTGCAGTAGTCAAAGTTAAAATTCAAAACATTGGCATTGGTGTATGGAATGTTCTTCTTTGATGACAGAACCATCCAGTGTGCTCGGAGAGGGCCACTCAGAAGACCGATCGGTCACGCACCTCAAAAACCAGTGATACCAATTATTGAAGACAGGTGGACTCGTGTACAGAACATCACCATAATCAATCAGAGACTTAAAAACAATATATGACCAGAATTTGACGAAACCTGGGTGAAAAGCAGGATTTATTTCTTAAATAAACGCAACCTTCACTTAAGTGACTTCATGCAATGCAACCCTTGTGCTATCTTAGGCACTTTAACGTTGGGAGTGGGGTCATTTAGACCCACTAGACAGTGCACTGAACCTTTTTTCTTCAATGATTTGTGATCTTCACTGGTGTCCATGGATTACATGAAATCTTTCCACCTTTATCCACCTTTGTCATGGTAGGGAGAACACGTCAATGTAAGGGTGGGGTAATTTTGACCCCATGAGATAGCACAAGAGAGCTCTGCACCGAGCAAAAAGCCAAGGTCCTTGTAGTTATAAACTATGTCTATGGACTATCATTGCCGTTTTTTGGTTTTCCAGAAATTCACGTTTCTGTGAAAATACAATCCACTTTTATTTTTCTGCATTTACAAGCTTTTTTAGTGCTAAAACGAGATTAAACAACATTAAAGGCAGACGGTAAAAACTCGAAAGCTTGTGAGATTGACAGGGAGCAGCAATAAATGACGTCTGCACAAAGACGATGTGATGCATTTGGCAAGTTTGGACACAAGTTGTTGGTTTAAATGGAGAACAAAATAGGACCCGGAACCGAACCCTGTGGCACACCTTTCTTGACCTCGCAAGCAAGAAAAGGGGCAACTGATATTAGGGCACCAAATATTAGGAACCTATTTGTCAGAGAATCGACAAACCATGGCAAAGCTTGACCAGCATTTTCAGACCAGAGTGTCAAATGCCTACGCGAGGTCAACACAATATTATTTACTGTCAATAAAAAGGTTTTCAAGTACACCTAATGGTACAAAAAATACAGTACTTATGTTATATAAGTGTAAATTTGTAAATTCATGTGTTATTTTGTTTTCTTTTTACCTTTAAGGCATTTTTGTCTAGTTTTATCTTGTTTTTAAGTAGCTTTGATTTGTATTGTCAATCATTTTGTATCATTAAGATTTTGTACTATGAAATTTCAATAAAATATTGATTATTGAATGTTAAAAAAGGTAAAAGTTGTCATTAAACAAAGGAAAATTAAACCTTAAAAGTGATCAATTACAAACGTAATCATTAAAAAAATTATCAAGCTATTTTGGTCTAAATTATATGTTAAAATAAGACCACATTTAACCATGAATCTGTTTTTTTCTGGGAATTTGTGGTCTTTAAGACCTTGTTATGGCTCTTTAACTTGTATTTTTCTGGATCACAACCAAAGATACTTCCTCCCACCAGTCCAGATATTAGGATTAAAAAAGTAAATATGAAAAACAAAAACAAAAAAGTTTTTTTGATAGGAGACTTCAAAGGTTTGTTGTTTAAAAAACAAACCAAAATGAGAACAAAATTATGTCCCAATTTCACAAATTTGGCATGTAATTAGGAGGAACATTCTTACAGTTGCACATTATTATTTTTAAACACACGTCACGCAAGCCACGGGTAAAAAGATTGTTTTTAACAAAAATATCTCAAAATCACGAGTTAATTATCTCATTACTTCAAAATAAAAGGCAGTTTTCTTGTGATTTGTGAGTTTTGGTTTTTCTCAAGGCAACTAGTCATACATTAATTTGAAATTAAGCACAAAAAAAACAAAACAAAAAACATTACTTTTAGAAGATGGGAACATAAATTGTCACAAATTGTGGCCTTTATTTTCTACAATCTAATCTAGTGCCGACTTTGATAAAAACATCGCCAAATTAATTAATCTCCAAATGCATCTTCAACAACAAAAAATACAACAAAATTTCTAAAGGTAGCTAAAGAAGACCAGAAACTGATGTACTTACTTTTGGAGAAGCAAAATGTAAGACGATGATCTTATTTTAAAGCTTTAAATTCATAGAAATTAACATTTTATTTGGCTTCCAGTCCATGTTAGCTTACAAAATGCTACGCTACACCTCATCAAACCATATATATTATCGACTAATCAGGTTATTTAAGATTTAAAAAAAATGATGAATTTGCATGTATACGTACTTTTCTAGAGGATGAGTCTACTTTAGAGCTTTACATTTATAAAATATTTAAATTTTTTGCTCACAGTGTCTGCTAGCTTAAAACAATGCCACGCTAAAACACTGTTACATTATTATCACTGAATTTTTAGCGTAAGAAAATAAACAATAAATTAATATCCATAAACCTACTTACTTTTATAAAAATGGACATTATTTATCAGTTTTACGTAGAAAAATGTTTACTTTTTTGATAATGGTCTATGTCACAAAATGCTACACTACAACTCATCAAAACAAATGCATCAAAAAAGATGAATTTACAAATCTCTAAAAGTTTAGTCTACTTTAGAGTTTTAAATTCATAAAACATTTACATTTCTTGAGCTGGGTTAGCTTAAAAAAATCTAATTTTGGCAAAATATTGGGGAAAAAACTGTTGTTTGAGCGATCTTCTGGAAATTTTAACAGACTAGCCACCAGCTAAGTCTACAAACACAACTGATATTTCGTTGACCTTTAACCTTGGGGAAAGGCTGCCATCTTGAATTTTAAAAAATAAATCATCTTTAATACCAACTACATTTTAAACTGCTCCAAGAGCTTTCGATCTGTCAGTTTTTTTCACTGCTTCATTGATAAGCTACTTGGAAAAAAGTGTTAGCTTTAAGGTTTGTGGATTTTGAACGGCGTTAGCGCAGCGACCTCACAAAAGTTGCGTTCTCCTCTTGCTCACACATTTTGTAGCGAAATATTGTCAAAACCTAATACATGAATCCTTGGCTTAAGCTGAACAAAACAATGTACACTATGAACATATCAGAAATGTGAGCATGGTCAACAAGAAACCTCTGTTGCTAAGGAAATCTAAAAAATGTACCATTCCCGATTTGTATAAAATTCCATGGAAGTGTTCGTTACCCACAGGCGACCAAAAAATTAAATAGTTGCCATGGACATAAAACCAACCAAAATTTTTGAAAAACATCATTTTTGTAAATTTGTCTGTGGCTATGGGTGGTACGGTCAGAGGAATGAGAGGCTTGTAGCAGCCACTAAGCCAATAAGGGCGGGTCAATAGGGGGTCACAAGGGCACTGACGGTTATACAACACCGCCTGCTGATTTAAAATGTGTTAAATGTTGCTATAAAATGTACAATTAAGAAAATATTTGGGACTTTCAGCCTATCTAAGTCTAAAAAATAAAAAATATTGTTATTTTTTTCACCCTCCATGGGTGGTTTCTCAACCAAGCTTGGGTCTTCTACCTGATGCTTTGGAGCTTTATGGGTCTTAGATGTTCCTAGAACTGACAGAGATATCTTTTTTTTTCCCAGGGATCTGCTGTAGGCACTCCTCCCCTTTGGGGGGTTACTTTTGATTGGCCAATCATCACTTGCACCATGGTCTCCAGTTTCTCGTGTTCCTTCTTCCTGATGTTGCCATCACTTGGTACTGTCACATCCACCACAACGTTTTTCTCCTCCTCCTTGAATTCAAAAATGGGAAAAAATGTTTTACCCCTTCTCGTTTTACCAATGGTTCAGTCCATCCAGGTAAATAAGGGTTGAATTCATTTCATCAACTATTAGGCTTTAAGCCGAGAATCGTTTCGTCATTCATTCCACAAAACTAAGTAAACTGGAACTAACTGGAGTTGATTTTCTCCTGCGCAGCGGCGGCAGCGGCTGACTCGCAGAGGGCTGCGGGGCGCCCAACTCCTCGCATCTTTGATGGAAATGAGGCAAATGACATTCATTTCAAATGAATCTCGATTGTGTTTGTTGGACACGCTCAAAATTCTTCTCTGGCCTTGCCTGGCGGCCCTTTTTAAAAAAAAAATGTCTCTCCCCCCTCCTCATCCAGCTCCGCACACGGCCGAGCGCTCGGGCGTCATTAGCGTCTCCAATATGTTTTTGCCGTCCCACATACCTGTTCAATCAAACCGCTTTGTGTTCAGCCTTCAAAGGGACTCGCGAAACACGAAAGCAGATCCCGATTGAGGCTCCTTTTGATCTGGATCATTAACGTTTTGGAATTACAAGTTGACTCCCAGCCCGGTTTCGCCGCCACTCTCCTGGAAGCGGATCTAGGCGATGGACGTTAAAGATGTTTGGAAAATTGTTGCGTTTCTGTGGCGTTTGATGCCGCTGCCAGGAACAAGGGGCCTCGCGGCCAAAACGGGCATCAACCACTTGGTGCTGGCCGGACTCGGGGGGTCCACGTGTTTTATTGTCAGGGTAACGGACTTTAGTGATAAAAGGATCAAGTAAAGGCTTTTAAACTCCGTGCCGCTCATTTGCTCGGCGAGGTTTCAGAGGCGGGGCCCCGTTACGGCGCAAGCAAACCCCTCTTCGGTTAAACTTTAAATCCTGCTCAAGTTTCGCGCGTCAGACGGTGGAATCCGTGGCGGTAGAAGTCGCTGGATCTGTTCAAGGCCCGCAAGGAAGCCTTCATAACTCTCCCAAAAAAACGCCTCTTCAAATGAAAACGCCACACATTTTTCCAAGGCTCCACAAAGTCGCCTTGGAAGAGAGAAGAGCCCGTCCGTCCCCGTCACATCATCAACGGACCCTCCTGTCTCGCTCTGAAGCGCCTGCGGGGCAGCGTTTCTGAAAAATCACAAGAAATTCATTTCCTCCCTGGATGGAAAATAACAAAGGCATTCCTCATGACAGGCCCTCTCTTCCTGTCATCTGCAGGCCACAAGTCTACTCATCTATTATTAGAAGCCCCCCTCCCCCCCATCTCCCCCCACCTTCCTCTCCGCTGCTCTATCGCAACCAGACCTCTAATCAGGTGATTTGATTAGCAAATTACAGGCGTGCAGGAAGTCTGAAAGGTAGAAACAAAGTGTGTTTTGGGGGTAATGTGCGCCATAAAATATTCGGTTTGATGATTCCATTTTCTGACCTACTTTGGAGTAATTAGCTTTAGTTGAGCCACTTTGGTAAATAAGGATTTTTTTGTTGTTGTTGTTGTTTGGCACTGAGCCCCAGCAGGGATTAGCTTCCGTCTAAAGTCGATACCTATCTGCTCCCGCTTTGTTGACAGCGATCCGTCCCACTGGGGGACCTCGGTTTAGTTAGGTCTGTCGCTTTGCAAAGTCAACCTTTCACCAACAGCTTCAGGCTGCAGCGACTTACTGAGGCGCCACACGTTAAAGACGCAACTGTTGGACCAAAGGACTTTGTTTAACAACAATGTTCACTTTAAAGTCATTGGGCGGCTGAAGCTCAATAAGGTTGAGCGACTGCCTGCCGGCCCATCGGTGGGTTGGAGGTTCCAATCCAAGGCTTTGCTGTCATCGTGTCCTTTGGGCTACACGCTTACTCCATACTGTCCCCAAGTTGTAAGAGATGTGCTCATCCATCAATCTATTTATTCATCTGTACAGTTATCCATCCATCTTTCAGTCCATCCATATATCCATCTGTACATTCCTCCATCCGTCTATCCGTCCATTTATCTGTCCATTTATCATGCATCAATCTATTCATCCATCCATAAACTATATTTCCATTCATCCATCCATTTATTCATGCATTAATCCATCTTTACATTCATCCATCCATATTTTGGTCCATCCATCCATTTATCCATCTGTACATCCCCCCGTCCATCTATCATCCAACTACCCATCCATTTATTAAGTCATTCGTGTATCTATCTATTCACATGTCCATCCAACCATCCATTGGTCCATCCATCTGTAAATCCAAATGTATAGTCATCCATCCTTCCATCCATTCATTTATTCTTCTGTCTGCCCATTCATTTGTATATCCATCTGTCCATTCATCCATCCATCTGCAATCATCTGTGTGTCCATCCATCCTTACACTGATCCACCCAGCCGCTATCTATACCACCTGATTCTTAATAGGTTCAAGTGGGTGTGGTTTGTGTGGAAGTCACTTTAAAACTGTAAAGCACTGCTTGTCAAAAAAGTACTACCTTACTTTACAATATTACTGTCAGTTACATTATTTTTAGTACTTTTAAAGTACCTTTTTTTGTTTAAGTTATGTATCTGAAGAGACAAAAATAGCTTGAAGAATCACATGGAGTTGTCATATGGTGCAGTAATGGCTTCTAAAAATCCTATTCAGTGTAAGAACTGAAAGCAGAAAACCTTTACCTTTCGTCTGTTGGTTATATTCAAATAAAAAAATAGACTTTTTCTGCTTTAAAAATAGAAAATAAACAGAGAACATGAGGTCTGAGTGTCTCCAAAAAACTTACAAATCAGAAACTGCTGCCTAAAAAAGCAGGTTCAAAAAAGGACAAACTCACAACAAGAGGACGGACAATTTAGGGAGAAAGAAAGTTTAAAAACTCAGTACGACAAGTCTACGTGAGCCAAAAAAGGCTAACAAAATCTTTCCCTTAAATGCCTCATGGGTTTGCTGTTTTGAATAGTTACATTCTCAGCAGTTTGTTCCTCTAAATACATGAATTGTAGGGCAAGTTTAAGGTTAGGGAACATAGCACGAGTCAAAATACAAATAAAAATCATTAGAATAGAATTGATAGATTGATAGAGATGTGTAGCAACTTTACTACAGCAAAAAGTAATTTGTTTCTGTACTGAATTACTTTTTTATAGAGTTACTCCTGACACTGCTCCTAAAATACCATTTAGTGTCAGAACAAAACTATAAACCCAGTTTATGAACTGTGGGAGAAAATCAGAGACCCCAGCCAAGAACTGGGACAAGAGACTCAACCTAGAATCAAGCCAGAGTTCCAACAAAAACATTTTCCCATAATACAATGTCTCCAAAAGAAATAATGGCTAAAATGCACCGCACTTGCACTTGCAAAATGACGTTTTATCCATTTTTCTCCCATTTCAGTTACAATCTAGATGAACGAGTGGCTGAGTTGATGATCCAGTGACAATTTGAGTGTGTGGAACTTCCACTAGGCCTACGACATACTTAACACACTGACGACAATGGTACGTTCCATTTTTACGACGTCCCTTAAGGTGGCCGTACAGGTGCTGTGATTTCTGGATTGTCCGGGCCTGGAGAGGGTCATAGAAAAGAGCGGCCGAATCTCAAGGGGTGGGCCTTCTACAGCCACTTTTAGGGACGTCATAAAAAAGGGAACGTACCATTGTTGTGGGTACAACTTACGAATGAACTACGTTAAAACCATGAAAGATGTATGCAAATAACACGTTAGCCTACGTAGAACTTAATCATTGCACTGTTTATATGCAGTTCCTTAATGTTTTGTGCTTCAATTATGTAATTCGTACATGAGACGTACGCAGTATATGCGATATAAAAGGTATACATCAGTGGAACGTGCTTGAAATGTCCATTCCATATACGTAAAACAATCGTGGAAAGACAGGCATTTTGCAAAAATCACACTGTTGTGTAAGATTTACAAAATATTTGCATTTAAATGATGTAAAATACGCATTAACTGCGTCATTCTCAACAGACAAAAAATTGTAAACAACTTAAAGCCGAATTCACGGAAACCCTCGACGAACTTCTGCACACATCGGAGGATGACGAACGCAAGAAAGACTTATGAATTCCGGCATGGCTCATGAAAGAACAACATTTCTAATGTGGAAAATGCTAAAAATGTATGTAGTGGCTGTGAATCGGCTTTTAACTGCATTTACTCTGAGCCCCATATCACATGTTTTAGTTAAACTATGACCAATCAGGGACTCAGATTTGGTAGTGACATTTGAATGGCGTCCCTTTAATTCACATAAGTACCAACAGTTAAAAAAATGATCATCAAAGAGAAATTAATAATTGTGGTTTCTGCCTGGCTGGCGTTGTATGACACCAAGGTCATCTTACATGTCGGAATGGAGCTGTGAAAGAAAAAACCTGGAGAAAGATTTGCAAAATTTTCACAACACCAAGCCTCTTCCAACTGTAGGGCTAGTATCAGGTAGTGGCGGTCCAGTGCAAACGCCATGTGCTAAAAACACGCGTCCCAAGCCCGGTGTGTATGAAACATGTCACCGATGTCTTTGACCCATAACAGTCGAACTTCTACTGGCACCCTGTCAGTGAACAGCACTGGTGCTGTTGACCCGGGCCTCGACCGACCCGGTATGGATATCATAGGTCTGATTTGGGTGGTCCTAACACAACCCTCTGTATTTATCCGGGCTTGGGACTGGCACACTGAGATCCTGGCTTGAGCTGCCTCATTGCTACATTAACCCTTGTACTATCCTATGGGGTCCAGATGACCCGAACCTTGCATTGACGTGTTCTCCCTACCATGATAAAGGAGGATAAAGGTGGAAAGATTTCATGTAATCCATGGACACCAGTGAAGATCACAAATCATTGAAGAAAAAAGGTTCAGAGCACTGTCTAGTGGGTCTAGATGACCCAACTCAGAATGTTAAAGGATAGCACAAGGGTTAAACCAAAACAAGAACATCTGTGAGCGTGAATTGGTCCATTAATAGTGAAAAACGATGTATGTATCACATTTTAGGGTGTATATTTTGTACTTTAAATTGTTGCACAACGTCGTTGGATAACTAAAGATCACCATTATGCTTTTTATTCCACTCGTCTTCATTTGTTTGATCTTATCTTAATTCTTCCAGTTTCAAAGAAAATCAGAGCAAATCTTTCGAAAGTCTTTTTAACGCCTCATCTTTGGCTCATACAGTCACCTAACATCTGGACGCACAGGCAGAGGAACCAGGTAAGTCCGGTCGCCTGCAAACCTCTTTATATTTCAGAAACTTTAGAGCAGCATGTGAGTTTTTTTTTGGAAAAATCTAGGAATGCAAATGAGTGTCGGGGGGAAATTTCCGTCAGTCAGCGAGTCCGTCGCAGCAGTCGATCGCGCACTAATATCTTGGGGCATCGGCAGCGCTTCCAGAAGCAGAACTAACAAGTTAAGCCCAAACACGGGGTCGGCATGGCGGTGGTGGTTGGTTGGGGGGGGGGTTTAATGAGTGTATGTGTTGTTGGGGTTGGGGGGGGGCATGCATACATCAAACAGAGGCGCTTGGTCAATATTAGAGTATGGAGAATAAACACTATTTATTTTTTCTTAAGAAGGAGAGGCTTATGCTCGACACATCACAGCACTGGTTGGCGGACCGGGGCATCTCCTGAGGTGAAAAATTCGCCATGTCCCGTCTGTTGCGTTCGCGGGAAAAGATGGCGTACAAATACTGAATGACGGGGGGGAAAGGGGGGGGGGTGTAAACGACACGCAGCTGTGGAACATCAAAAGTAAATAAACAAGCAAACTGTCGTTCAAGAACGTTTCCAAAATAGAATAAAAAAGTGAAGCTTTGATCTTTTCTGTGTTCTTTAAGATCACTTTTGCAGATTCCTCGATTATCCCGGGAAAGAAAAAAAGAAAAAAACGAAGACAAAAAGACAAGACAGCCGGTGTGTTCTTAAATATTTTGATTGCCGCCAAGACTCTCAGCAGATGTGCAACAGCCATCGCGGCGTGGAAGCCACAGCTGAGACGTGGCACCAAATCTGGCAGAGAAAACCTTTTAAGTGAATCTGTCGGAGAAGGGAAAACTACACGTCTCCCAGCGCTGGCTCCAAAAATAAAAATAAAATAAAAAGAGCTGGGGCAAATATAGCAATGGGGAGGGTTTTTTTTTCATTTTTGGGGAGGGCAGTTATAGTTTTGGATCCATCTGAGACGCCGGACATCGGCTCGTCCGTTGTTCATTTCCTTGTTGGTTTTTTTGACAGCTAATGAGTGTGATTCATAGATTTTCTGAAAAAACAAGCATCTTAAGATGCTTTTCTTTAAATCCATTAATTCTTATTTTATGATACTTTTTTTCTCCCATAAATACATCTACGTTTCACATTAGACACCAAACCAATGAACTGGATTTTTTCTTATAAATGTCCTCCAGCATCTCGGGGGTTAAAGGAGCAAATGCATCGTTCCCGGGAATCAAGGCGACGTTCCAAACGTTCAAAGCAAACATGGTCCTGGTTAAGCTGTAATCTGAGAAACAGACACAAAGCTCAAGGGAAACCCAAACATAACGGGAAAAAAGACAATAAAAAGTTCAACTAACAGCTTAACAAGTTTATAGTGATACAATTTGATCCAAAAAGGTTTGGGGAAAAAAAATTAGGAGGACTTTAAAGCCGTTACACTGCGAGAATCTAAAGAATTTAAGACATTTTGGGGTGTGAGCACAAAACAAATTGAAGGAAATATGAGAAAATGAAATGGATATTCTGTGTCAAAGTCACCAAAGTTTATCTGAAAACAAAAGTTTTATTTTTTTACAAAAATGGGGCCATTGTTTTCTTATCATTATTTTAAAATGGTACAAAAAAAGACAATAGATGTGTCTGAATGTCTGAAATTCTTGAGCACTGGACAAATTGTTAAGCAAATTATATGTGACACCAATTTTTTTTTGGAAAACACAGATTGGGACGACAACATTTTGTGTATTTTTACTCTTCAGGGTGTAAACATAAAAACTCTTGAGATAAAATAGATTTAAGTCGGCCTAATATTTGAGGCCTCCATGATATGAGAAAAACTTGCGATATGTGATATTAGTGATCAATATTGTGATGACAATATAACTTGTTGTACTTGAGCAAATAACAAAACGACCACAAACATAGTTTCCATTTCACTGCAACAGATCGATCTAAATAAGACTCAACCCACGTCTACATAGGAGGCCAACATCTAACGTAAAAGAGCTCCATCCGATTGGTCAACAAAATGAAGGAGTCCATCCGATTGGTCAACAACGTGAAGGATTTCTTCCAATTGGTCAACATTGTGAAGGAGTCCATCCAATTGGTCAACAACAAGGAGTCCATGCAATTGGTCAACATTGTGAAGGGGTCCATCCAATTGGTCAACAACAAGGAGTCCATCCGATTGGTCAACATTGTGAAGGGGTCCATCCGATTGGTCAACAACAAGGAGTCCATGCAATTGGTCAACATTGTGAAGGGGTCCATCCGATTGGTCAACAACTTGAAGAATTTCTTCCAATTGGTTAACAACGGGAAAGATTCCATCTGATTGGTCAAAAGAATAAATGAATTTATTTTATTCTTTAAGTACTTCAAGCTGTCATAAGATTATTTTAGCAGATTATCGCAACTTTCGCCGTCTTTTGCGATATGTGTATTGCACAGCTTGATATCGTGATAACGATAAATTTGCGATTCATTGTGCAGGCCTACTTCATTTTATGACAAACCTGGCAACAACAATAAAAGTTAAAATTGAATAGAAGCAACATTTTTATATAGTTGAATTTACCCAAAATATCAGTTAGGATGACAGCATTGGCAGCTATTCACTTTAACCCTTGTGCTATCCTAAGCACTTTAACGTTGGGAGTTGGGTCATCTAGACCCACCAGACAGTGCGCTGAACCTTTTTTCTTCAATGATTTGGGATCTTCACTGGTGTCCATGGATTACATGAAATCTTTCCACATTTATCCACCTTTGTCATGGTAGGGAGGACACGTCAATGTACGAGTGGGGTCATCTAAGATAGCCTCAGAAGACAAAAAATATATAGCAGAAAAATAAAAAATAAAAACCTAAAGTGGAATAAGGTCCATCTGAACATTTAGGCTCTAATTTATCAATTTGTATGCAAAGAATGACAAAAAGGTTTGCAAAAAATGGTCCCCAAAATGAACTTTTATACAAAATAAAAGCATTAAAAGCCCTTAGTCTTTGCCGAAAATCATCAAACATCTTAGAAAAAGCATGTCAAATAAACAACACAATTTCCAAAACAAACATTGGAGATACAGATCATCTAGTTCCCTCTTTTCATGTCTCTGTGTTGCATGATTGATAAAAGAAACCTTGACCTTTTGTGTATCCAAACTGCATTTTCAACCTTCAGCCAGGTGACTCAGGGTGAGCAACACATCAGCCAGCCTCAGGCTGAACACCTAACGCACTGATGCCCCCCCCCCACCGTTCCCGTGCATCACTTGTCACCTCGCATTTATCTCCACACGTGTAAAAGACTCCGCTCTGGTCGGAGCTCCGCCGCCTGTCTGAATAAAAAGAAAGGCCATGAAACACTCTCCCTCCACCTCTTGTCGAGCCAAATTGTGTTTTACAGCATCTGTTCATTATAGATGGCCGACATGATGGATATGGTCATAATATTAATGTAAGACTGACACAGCAGAGACATGAATCATAGCCGACTTTATTTCAAAGCTGGCGTTTCATTGGCCCAACACTAAAAAGTGATATATAAATGTCAGCGAATGGCAGCCATAAAGCATTATGAAGTACATTTGATGGTGCGTTTTCGCTGTCATCAAGCCGCTGTTTTTACTAATGCGTCTTCTTCACGTTGTCGCCGGTGACAGTTCGTGACATTTGCGTAAAGAGGCCACTTTTGTCTCTGTTAGCAGACGATGAGAGATGTTTTCATATGTGCCGCTTGGCCTATGGGTATGGAAGTCCAAGGGTGACGTTAAATTAAAGGCGTTCCATCAAATTGAGGTTTTGGCTGTTGCGCGGATTTGTTTGCGATTGGACAAAGAGTCATCGGTCTTTCCTAATACAAAGGTCTTGTTTACAGAAAAAGAGTTTTAGAATGTAAAATGACATGACTGTTTGCTAGCTAGCATGGCGGAAAAGTCGGTAGTGAATTTTTGAGTATTTGTGATCTTGATCACGAAGGTTTGAGTATGAATATTTGTATCGTTGTAATTGTATGTTTAGCTAACGAAAACTTGAAAAAGGTTTCCAGGGAAACGTGAATGAACTGGAATACGGATGGTATCTTAAGTGCATTTTTAAGCAAAAAAGGTTTGATGTGAAGACACATCAATTGGCGTCAATTTGAACGTCTTTCTGTCCTTTTTCATAAATCTGTACGATATACTATCGCATTATGTGAGCATACACTTACAGTACATGCACACTACTGCCGTAACGAGGACCCGAATATTCAGATATTCGCCAACTGTTTACGAAAACTCGAGTATGAATATTTGAGACGTCAAGATCACTGATTTGTGATGTTTCTAAATATATAGTTGGGGCAATCTTTGCAAACGTGAACCAGATGACCATCCATTTCGACCTGTCCTACAATAACCTTATGCTTGCAAAAAGTTTCTAGCTATATGTTGGAAGTGAATTAACCAGTAGTGAAAGAATATGGACCGTATCGTAAGTGTATTTAAAGTGAAAGCGGTTTGACGTGAAGACAAATCAGTCGGCATCAATTCAGACGTTTTATTCGCTTTCAGTAAAACTATAGCAGTATGTGAGCACGCACCTATGTCCACACTACGGCCATAACAAGTAACATAACAGATCGCGAAAACTCACATATTCGGAATCTATTCACGAAAATTTGACATCCAAGATCTCTGATTTGCGATGTTAATAAGTATATATATACATAACACAGATGGTGTTCTATTTTGAACTTTCCTACGAGAAACGAATGCTTGCTAAAGATTCCTAGCCATGTAGTAGACATTTGCAATCTGTGCCAGAAAATATCTGCGACCTCTAAGATCGCTGATTTGCGATCTTAATATGTATGGAATATTATATGTATGATCATGGAAAGAATGCACTTTAGGCATTGTGTTTATTGCCGTAAATTACAGATCATTGTTAGTTTTGAACCCTTTAACATCTGAAATTTAGCTAAAGTGTTTACATTCACGCAATTAACACAATACCAGTGGTGAAAAGCAGCTTGGCGCTAAATTGCAACATTTTATAGCAGCAAAGTCTTTATGTAATCAATGTAAAATTAGCTGATTCCTTTGCAGAGACAAATGACTTTGCATTAGAGAAGTAAAGTTAGTAATTTGTGAATCAGCTGATTTACGTAGATTGCGTAAACTGTCAAAACATAATGTCATAGAGCATTCGTTATTGGATTGCCACCAGCGACATCTCCAGTTTTAACGGATTACATAAACTAATCAAACTGAATGCGTTACTGTCAATGGAAGTGAACAAACCTTCAAAAATAAGTGTAGGTGAACGATCTTGTTTCCCAGCTAAAGTGTGTTTTGTAGAGGGGGAAAAAAACAGGACTAAGGTTTAACTTACAGTTTAACTTAGTACAAAAAACACTATTTTGTTTTAAATATAGCTGACAAATTAACTCTATGAAAACCATTCGTATCACATTTGATACATGCATGTCTGAGAATCCTACTGTATTAGCATAATCAAAACTTTATCCAAAAAACCCATTGTATAGAACTTGGTAATGTTTTCTGGCCTGTAGTTCTTCATTATTCCACTAGGGACAACATAACGGCTTTTTCCTGCTTCCACAAATTCTCTACATGTTGTAGAGAGTATTTATTTTGTTTTTGGCACTTCTGGAGTTCCATACAAAGCCAACAGTCCTACAAACAGGAGATGTTTTAAGCATTACTGTTGAGATGGGTTCAATTATTATTGCAAATTTCATACAGAATAAAAGATTACGTGATTTTTTTCAATGTATACACCCACGCATTTTCACTATTAATTGATAGTCACCTTTATTTGAACCACACATCTTAAAGATGACTCAGATTTTCATAAAGCAAGCATCTGGTTTCTTCACTGCTTAGCAGCATCTGCTTCCAGAATAAATGCGTACAGATTAGTGACTACCTGCATGTCATTGTAAGCATTCAGGCACGTAATCCTCTGAAACACAGAAGCAGCCATGGAATGTGATTACCTTTTACCCAAGTTTTTGCTTTTATTCTTCTCGATACACGAGTAAATAGAAAAAGGAAAAGGTTGTGATTATTCCCGTGCAGTCAAATCCTCCAATTCTGTAGCTGCACCTTAAATCCACAACATTCAGGGCAAATCTGCTCCCAGGAATTTGGAGCATCGCAGCGATCGTGTGGTTAAACCTTAACGCTCCACCCTCTCATAATGACAGATCCGGAGATTTACGGAACCCAAAATGGGAGCCAGATGGACACCTTTATTGGGACATCCAAGAACATTTTTATTATTGTTTTTTCTAACTAATATCAAACTTTTAAAAAGCAACCACTTTGATTCTGTCGTCTGTGTGCCCTTCATCAAGAAACTTCAAAAATTCTCCCCCTAAATGGCTGCTTTGTGACTATCAAAGGTCATCACCCTATATATATATATATATATATGTGTGTGTGTGTGTGTGTGTGTGTGTGTGTGTGTGTGTGTATACTCAATTTACATGTGTATGTGTGTATACTCAATATACATGTGTGTGTTTATATATATATGGATATATGTGTGTGTGTATATAATACTCAATTTACATGTATGTGTGTATATATATATATATATATATATATATATATATATATATGTCACTATTGTGTGTGTGTGTGTGTGTGTGTATACTCAGTATGCACACACACATATATATATATATATATGTGTGTGTGTGTGTATACTCAGAGTACATGTATATGTGTGTGTGTGTATACTCAGAGTACATGTATATATATATATATGCTGATATACATAAGATGTCTGTGTATATTTATTAACTTTGCTGTTAATGAACACTGCAGTTTAAATGCAGAATGCGGATAAAAACTATCTACATCAAACATTTCTCCAAGACACCAAGTAATGTAAATTACGACGAGGTTTTGGTATGTAGTCTGTAATTACACATCACCCCTCTCCTCCCCCTCCTCCCTCTCCTCATTTCGGAGCATCGGTGGAGCCTTCATCGGTTTGGGCCTCTCCCGCTTCCTCCTCCTCCTCCTCCTCAGCGGCTCTTCTGCTGCAGCTCCCAGCTCGTCCTCTTTGAAAGACGACTGCTGCACCCTACAGTTTAATCCGCCTCTCCTGGCCTGAAACACGTCTGCTTTTCCATCCGAAACAAGCTGCCTTTCTGTGGCTGAATCACACACACACACATATATATATATTTATGTGTGTGTGTATATGTATATATTCAAGACACCAATAAATAGATACAACGTCACTGCTGCACTCTAACTGCTAGTCCTTATTAACTTGTGGTTTTAGTAAAGAGTTTTTACTGACTCTTTTACTTAAAATTGTGCATTTGTAAAGGACATTAACAGTAAATAAAATATAATGTAAAAGTATTTGTACGAAATAAAGACTTGTTATAGATAAGCATAGAGAAATAATTGTTATCTAATTGTTATTTTTTTAAATTTTTCCTTAACATCTGAATTTGTTTTGTTCTATAACTTATGATTAAATACAAAATAATGTATGTATCGTTTTGGGTTTATATTATACTGCTTTTAGTGAAAAGAGAGTAAAACAAGCGCCCAAGTAAAGTCGTTTAAGAAAAATCGTATGATTTATTTTTCCCCCTAAACATCGATACAAACTCGTGATGTCCTTTAGATTTACACATTGTTTATGTTTTTCTGCTTTTATTATTTTTTTTTTTAGGAAAAACCTAAGTGCATAATTTTTATGAAGTAGCAACTTCAATGAGTTTTTCTCATAAACCCGTGGAAACATATTACTTACTCCCTTCCGCTCCTCATCCTCGGCTTTTCTGAACATTCAGAAAATCTTCAGACAAAAAAAATATATATATATCCTCAGCTGTGATTTTTGAAGCTTTAATGTCTGTAGACATTTTTTTCGAAGTCTTAGAATAAAAGTTTATTTTTTTAGCCTCTGCGCTGAAAGCACAACCATTAATCTAGGTTAAAATGTAAAACACTATTGCTTCCTTTATTTTAAATTTCTACAGTGTAGAATCGTCAAAAGGTAGATGAGATTTGCATATATTTATTATTTTTGTTTCATTTTGCATCAAAAACACACTGAGGTCATAAGAAAGCGTCTTTAATTGTTTTCTGAAGATTAAATGTATAATATGTCAATATGCGATATTATTATTACAGTATCCCAATTTCATTGCCTTTAATTATATAAAGGATCACTGTACAGCTAATGACAATAAAGATTCATCTTATGCAGTTCTTGGCCAGTGCTGCCTTTACAAAATTGGATTAGCATTAGTTTACACAAGCAAAACATACAGAAACAGCACTGTTGGGATGTGTGACAAACACACTCCTGTGGGGTTTCAACAATAACTTCATGTCCGTCAAATCAGTCAAATAAGAACAAGACATATACTTGACATAAACGTATATGGCTAACTTCTGTACGGATCAATATGTGCGACAGATGGAAGAAAAACTCCACTACTAATGTTTGTTGTGGATTCTGCATTTTTCTTTTGTGACAGCCTGTCCGCTCATCGTCCCGGCTCTGCAGTGCATCACACGGAATGCTCTCGGGGCAGAAGCTCTCAGCGTTCGCTCACATTTGATCACGTCACATTAGAAGTTTCGTAAATAAAATAAATATCCATTAATGTCCAGAGTGATGAAGCTAATATATTCCCCGCGCTGCGTCGTAATCTATCAACACGCAGAACCCGAATGCATCATCATTACCCAAATCTGAAATCTCAAAAACTCCAAAAAACACAAAAACAAACATGTGCCTCCATGCTTCAGCATCATATGTGAAAAAACATATACATCACAATATGGCGACATTTAAAATGACTTTGCAGATGATTCAGTGGCGTCTCTTGATTAAATATGGCTTAACTTGGACAAATACAAAAGCATAAACGCCAGTGTATAAATCTGCAGCAACTAATCAAATTATCTAGAACTGCCTACAGGCTCAGCCTCACATTTAGCTTTTGTTGTATACATCTCTATTAAGTCAAACTATTTCTCAATGAGGAAATGTAGCCTTTTGAGGAGATTGTTTGCTACGTTTTTAGTAGTGACTAGAAATGTCTTATTTTTAGGATATATTATTTGAAATCTTAAAAGTTTTGAGCATATGTTAAAGCCATCAGTGACAAAGAGTAAAAGGACAATGAAATTCGCAGTCTTACTTAACAACTTTAGCTTGGTTTTTGGGTTCAAAAAAAACTGATAGGGCTACAAAAATTACAGTTAGATTAACATAAATATAAATAAAACTTAAAGACAAATTTTAGGAAATAACAAAGATAAACGTAATCAATCACGTGGGAAGTTGTTGCGAAAATAATTCCGAAAAAAAATGCAAAAAAATAAAAGTTAACATCAACGTAAAAAATAAAAAATAGTCTTTTCAGGCTGCCCATATATATATATATATATATATACACACTCCTTTTCGAGTTGATTCAACTTTTGAAATCTTACGAAACAATTTTTGCCAAAGTTTTGTCTTTAATTAAGCAACAGTGCTACAGAAGGAACCTTTAGCTTGTTTATATGTATTGAATTTTTTTATGTATTGAAATAATTAATCACAAAGAAAGTTGTAAAAAAAATCCTACAAAGTTTCAAAATTGAAGAGTTGGCATCAATGCACAAAAAATATTGTTTTTCCAATCTAGTTGTATATATATATATATATATATATATATATATATATACTTATATATACTTCATAGGTAAATTGGTCACTCTAAATTGTCCGTAGGAGTAAATGTGAGTGTGCAGGGTGGGGAGCTGCTGGGTGTTTGTAAGTAGGCTTTCCAATTGTTGTTAAGGAAAACAGGATACATTTATCAATCACATGAGAGGGAAATAATTCAGAGGAATTCTCAATGTAAAAAATATTTTCTGATTTAGGGTAAATTACATTTTGAGTCTTACAAAACAACTTTAGCTCTACCTAACTTGAGTCAACTGGCAGGAGACGACAAAAGGGACAATTAGTTTGTTCATAATTGCCGACTGACTTTAAGGAAAAATATAAATATTAAATATTCATGAAAAAGAAGGTAGCTCTGAAAAATAATTCCTACAAAAAAAAAGTAACTTTATAATAGAAGACACCATCGTAGGAAAACAAATGCAAAAGCTTTGTCAATTAAATTCAGTGAAGGATTTTTTTTCTATCCTTAGTAATACATTGGAAATTTTGACCCTAAATTTGTCATCTTTTTCTCATGTCGTTAAATTTTCATGCACAAAATTTACCTTTTTGTTAAATTTGATCCCAATTTTTTATTTTTAGGTGGAGGACCACAAAAGCTAATTTTGATAAAACTTTAAAACTGTTGTTTAGCTGAAGTCCCTTTAAGGTAAATTGTGTTACACTTGAAAAAGACAATTCTTCATTGTAATTTTATTTTTGTTATTATTTTTTCTTGGGTTTTTACCAATTTTAACACATACTGAAGCACTTTTTATGTGCTTTTATGTATTATTTTGATCTTTCTATCTATCTATCTATCTATCTATCTATCTATCTATCTATCTATCTATCTATCTATCTATCTATCTATCTATCTATAACATCTGCATCAATAACACTGTTTTACAAATGATTCATATTGAAAACAAATGAAACCAAAATGAAAAAAGTCCACTCTTATTTTGAAAAATTGAAAAAACCTCGAAGCATTTTTACCCACTTGGGGAAGATTTGTGCGTTTGATTAGAGCACATAGCCAAGTAATCTAATAATAGTTTGACAGGTGACTCCCTCGGAGCTTAAAGCGTCCTTATCTTCTCACCTCTCCGTTTATGGGACTTCTTAGAGGTTTGGATTAAAGCTTCAAGCTCACAAGACGATCTGATTGTGCTGGAGTCTGAGCGTAATCCAGCCTTGGTGTCTGAGCGCCATTGTGCGAGCCAAATGCACTCGAGGGAAGTGTAAAAAAAAGGAGTTGCGGAGGGGGGGTTGGAAGTTGAAGTATGGAGATGCTTTGACTTATCTGCGGTTGCTGTAAGTGAACCGGTTCAGAGATAGTCAATAGAAAACACCGATTGTTTCCCCACTCTGCCTCCCTCGCCGTAATCTGATTGGGCACGTTGACTCCCCCCACCCCGACACGAATCGAGGGCAACGCCAAAACAAAAGATCACCAATCAGATAGCGGGGGGCTCCTACTGAAGTTCCTGGCATGGTATGAATGCTTTGCCCTCTCATGTGCGCTCGTATCTAGCTGTGAGATTCCCCGTGTTGCTTTTATGTGTTAATCGTCGCCGCTCAGTGAGACCATTGTGCGGTCTGCGTCGCCGGGGGAGGAAACCAAGAATAAAAAAAAAATAAAAAAGGAACGGGAGAGGAGTTTATACAAGGAGTTGAATGCGGACAGACTGCCAGCACCGTTTCACACGAGATGAGGATCGCCTAATTCCCCCGTTGATGAAGGTCCAAGAGTGCAATGTGCCGCTCTGTCACTTCAGACGGCCCTAATTGGAGGGAGGGACAATGAAGTTAATGCAGTAGATTATCATTTCAGCCGTGATGTTGTAATTTTTGGTCTCCAAGTGACAGAGCAGCCGCTCAGATGCGTCTCGACCAGGCCTGGAGTCATCAAGGCCTTTTATTTCGCAATCATCGCATCTCGAGGTTCAACACTCCAGTCAACTAAACCGGAATAACAAACATTCAATGACATTTTAATGAAACCCATTCATTTTTATGGCAAATTTGTTCGCCAGATTGGTGTACAACAGCAACGTTATTAGCCATATCCAGAGAGTTTGGTTCTTTGCGGCTTGCATTTCAGGGGATTCGAGGGGTTTACTTGACTCCACTTCACTCCTCTTCTCCATTTTTAATTGGTGACCTTTCGGCAACTCTTGAATGATAAAGTGAGAAGATAAAGTAGAGCTCAGGCGATTACGCTAATGGTTTTGGTGCTCCTTTGAACGACCGATTTGAAGTTGAACCAACTCGTGCTAATTTTTTAGCCTCATGTGGAGGTTAGCTTAGTTCTGAGTAAGAGAAAAATTGGGATTACACTTTTATATGATGACATCATGTCATTTTCAGTTAAACATAGAATTGTGTTTAATTGGCTTCGTGTATTGGCAACAATCATTTGATCAACAACAAAAATTGTAAAATCTTTTTTACTATAAATTACAAAATACTATATATTCCATATACAATTATTTTTTGCATCATCACCTTTTTCATAAAAAAATTATAACAACCCATTTGAAGTTGAACCAACTCACTTTAACCCTTATCTTGACGTTAACTGAGTTCACAGTAAGAAAAAAGTTGGGATAATTCAAAGAAAACCAGAATGAAAAAACAGTTTTAGATGATGACATCATATCATAATTCCGTTGAACATAGAGTTGTGTTTGATTGGCTTTGTGAATTAGCAGCAATTATTTGATCATCTTTTAAAAAAATTCGCAAAGCTTTTATTTTATGATAAATTGCAAAACAGTTGTGAATTTCAGGTATGTTTTTATTTTTTTCCAGTATGACCAAATTGCATTCAGCAAACTATTTACTGGCATCATGTGGTGGCGTTAATTTTTAGGTCAACTTTATAAAAAAAGAAAAAAATGTGGCAAATGAATTTTTTTACGATGTACTACAAAATAGTTTGAAATTTCAGATAATTTTATTATGTCCACTTGTCCTGTCCAACAGCTGGGCAAACACATAAGTTTTGGACATATTTATCTGTTACAACACGGGATTATAAAACCATTTACACACAAGGTGTTTATTTGAATAGACCCCTTATGTAATTTAGGCTAAACTTTATTTGTATTGATTGTTGGACTGGACAGAAAAGAGGAGGTTCTCTTTTGAGGGACTGATCTGACGTTTAACCGACATTTTTACATGATAACCTCATTTTATATTTGACATCTTTTACTGGCAGCATTTTTTTGTGTGGTGACTTTCAAAAGTTATAAAGTTTTATGCATTGTATTCTGAAACAGTGAGATATTTTTATGTCCTTTTGTTTTTTTTTTGGCATCAAACTACTTTCACGCTGTCCTCAGCAACTAACGTTCAAGTGGCCACTTCCAATGAGAAATGTATGTTTGAGTGCTTCCGCATTCAAAACTCCTGCGTTTACGCTTTTTACGTCCGTTTTTGGCCTCTACCTGCAAAATTCCTGAACTCAAAACTTTTACAATTAGTGACGTTTTATTTATAGTATAAACTTTAGCAAACTTTATCAAGTATATGTCATAGTTTAAGTTAGAACCTCTTTTTTTTTTAACTTCAGCATACATAAAGGGAAAAATGGAAAATATGATTAACAAAACATTTGACTTGTACTTTTTCTATGCTAAAAAAATCTGTGTTAAATCTTTGAAAAACATCGGTCAGAGAGTATAAATAAGTGTCAGATCCGTCAGATACACCACGGTTTTGAAAATTATACAAACAGTAATTACAAAAGCTGCTAAAATGTCGTTTTTCCTTTCGGCTGGTTCATAAACATCTTGTTGGTTTTTTCTTCAACTCTGTTTGGAGTCTCCGTAGAGTTAGGTCATCTGACAGCTCATCAAATTCAGAGGTTATAGTGTAATAACCACAGCAAATATTTATGATCCAAAGGCATAACAAAATCTGATTGGCTTTTAATTCCCAATCCCTCAAAAACATGCTGGAGTAGTTACAATGTTTTTATTTAACTGAATATTTTTGAGCCCATTTGGACATTAAATAAACAGTTATTTAACTGTTTAGCAAAGAGAATATATTTAAAGTTCATAGACTAAACAGTTGACATAAGCCAAAAAAATACACAATGTTTTTGTACATTTGTAAGTCAACTTTTCCAGTTTACATTGAAGAGAATTTCATGCACCACTGTTTTAGTGCAACTTGAGGAAAAACAATCAAACTGAAGAAGTTAGGAATCATCTTGTTTGTAAAAGTTCTCACTTTTTACGTGTAAAGTACCACATTTTGAAGAGTTTCAAAATAAATCTTTGTAGAAAAAAGTACTTTGCAGTGTGATAGTCCCACTAAATTGGAAGACTTAAAAATATCAACTTGTAGAATGTGGTCACATTAGTGCAATTTCAAGTGGTGGCAATGAAAAAACCATTTGTGTAAAATCCCATTTTACAATTAAAAATAAAGGTTTACAATAAACAACATTTACTATGACACTGTTTTAAGGCAACCGTAACCAAGAGGCATTGGGAATCGTCTTGTGAGTGATCTTTATTCACACATTTAGGTGGTAAATGTGAAATAAAAGAAATCCAACATAAAAATTAACTGTTATTATTCAGGTATCTTTTATTTATGGGTCTAGAGGGTGTTATGTATCACGTTGGATTTGAAAAACATCAGCCAGTGGAATGTCGCCACATGAGCTCCAGTGCTAACAAAAGAAATGTTTATTGTTTAGCAAGGTCTGGTCTAATCAGAGTTCACATTTTACAATTCAAAATAAACAAAGAACTGATTAATTTATGTACATATGTACATACAATTTATGTGCTTAAACAATGACAATCGTCAGCATAGATTTCACTCACCGGCAGTTTAAACCTATCTGTCAAATATACGTAATAAAAGAAAGTTTCTTTTGTTTGACTTTATCACTTATTAAACTGTGTATAAAGAAAGTTTTTTTCTTTATGTGCTAACTTCAAACTTTTAGTTAGCTTAATCTTTGTACTTTAAGAAAAATATTCCTATTTTTTTTTTTTAAAGTAACCTAATTGTTGTAAATGCTGCCCAGAACTCATCTCTCCTGCTATATTATTTCATTTCCTTTTTATTTATTTATTTTTTACTTTTTTTTTTTTTTTTTTTTCGATTTTATGGCTAAACATTTGACTTTTTGAATAATGTTAAATCTTAAAAGTTTGACTTACATTCATTTGGTTTAAAAATAAGTTAACATAAGTACCTTCGTCTGGATTATGGCTCACCTTTTTGTTCTTATTTCCTACATTCAATCAGAAAGATTTTTTTTTCTTTTTTCTTTTATTTAGTTCTTTGTTTTTTGAAAAAATAAATTCTACTCAATGCCCCTTTTTTCTAATTAAACTTTCTAAAATGTAATCCTAATCTTAAAAAAAGTACAACTTTATGTAATTACATACATGATCTTATTTTTTTATTTCGTATTTGTCAAATTTCAAAAACGTCTTAAGAGATATATATATATAATACGTATATAATATATATATATGTGTGTGTGTGTGTGTGTGTGTGTGTGTGTGTGTGTGTGTGTGTGTGTGTGTGTGTAGTTATAACATGTATTTAATTGTAGGTATACATATTTAGCCGTAATCTATAAAATTATATAATGTATGAATGTAGATAACTTTAAGAGATTTAAGCATTTTAACTTGTATATATTTTTTCTCTGACAATTTCGTAAATATAAAGTTTGTATATATATACATATATATATATGTATATACATATATATATGTATTTGTAACAAAGATCCTTTCTAATGTTGCAATGTTCCAAAGACGTGGCGTCTGACAGCTGCATTTCTGTCCATGTCATTTAAGGCTAATAGAGATGTTTCTCCGTGATTCACGGAATATTAGCCAGATAACTTGTGGTATGCGATGATTTACCACGCAGCGCTCGACGTCCGGAGAGCCCGAGATGTTTTGGAGGTCAGAGTCTGAATTTACGGCGTAAAGTGGCGAGCTTTTAACAATAGCGGCGCTGCTCCCTCGCCGCTCCGCTCATGTGTGCAGCAGATGCCATCCTGCTGATCTCAGAGCCGCATGCTCTTCCCCAAACTTTCCCCAACGATTGGCCGGCGGCGTCAAGCCGTTTTGCTGTTCGGGAGGCGTCCAAACCATCTTTTTTTTTTTTCGTTTTCTTTTTTTTCCCTCTTCTTACAGATCCCGCCGACGTCAGGCAGAGAACATCTGCCCGAGGATTCACAAGCTGCCGTGGGAAACCAAATCAAAAGGAAACCGTGGGTTTCTGTGTCTGCTGCCACTCCACACTGACGTATGTGTTGTGTGGCAGCAGATATCTGTGTGATCGGGGTTTACACCAAAACAAATGTGCTATTCTGGTTCCAGAGACGATTTTGCCTGAGAAGAAGCAAAACAACGAGAAAGTACGGAAACAAACCGTAAAGAAAGAGAAGAGAAAGTTGCCAAAATGTTCAGCTTTGGTACTAATTTGTGCTCAATTACTATTCAAACTAATCGGTTACATCTCGCTTTTTACCAGAAATAAAAAACCCTTTAACCCTTCCTCCGCCGCCTCTGATGAACCCAAACAGTCGCCAAAAGCACCACGATGCTTGGAAAATGAGCTCTGGACGCGTGTTTGCAGCAGCAGAGCGAAGACGAGTTGAAAGGTTGCGCGGATCCGTGCGGGAGGCGCATCTCGAGTCGCTCATTTGCAGACGTGTGCAGAGCTTGAAAGGTTGCATACATTGAGCCGCAAAAGCCGGAGAAGAGCCGGTTCGGTCAAACGTATGCACGCTTGCCGCTCCAGTCCTCCTGCTCTAACGGAGCTCTGAAACATTCACTGAATATGAGGGTTATGGAAGGCTTTTTCAGCCACGAAAACCAGTGGATTTGGATTTTATCGAGGCGGGAAACGGGGCTGCTTCCACTCTTGCATGGCCGGTCCTTCTGTTGGCGCACCGCTCCCAAAGCAAATGTCCGATTTGAGTGGGAAACGCAAGGGGGGGGGGGGGGGGCAGCTGGCGTTCCCACAGCCGGGGCTGGAATTGCAACCCTATCTGCTCTGCACCTGGGCGGCGGGCATGTTGGGGGCGGCACCTCTGACCCCACGCCAGAGAGGACGGAGTGGGCAACATGTGCGTCCTGGGCGTTTTTGCTTGCTGTTAAAACAACCGCCGTTGGATGTTTCTTCCAAAAATGCATCCAAGCCTAAAAAATGAATAGAGATTCAACACGTTCCATGCTAGATGTAGATGCTAGTTTAAAGTTGGCTAAACTTTAAGTTTAAAAAATAAAAAAATTCAACATCTTCTATTGTTTAAAATTTGTCATTTCGAATGATTTTCAAACATTTTGACTCAACAGGTTTATGACATTTCCCCCATTTTTTTTTCTCTAAAAACTTTATATCACATTTACTACAAAAATATTTTTTGTTTCGTACACTTATAATGTTAGGTAAAAATTTGACTTGTTTACCAATTTTAAAAGAAAGGAATCGTGATTTTTTTTTTCAGTAGAATAACGTTTTATTTTAAATAATTTGATATAATTTTTCAAAAAATTCTGAATAACCTCTGAATTTAAATGATTTAAATTTATTATTCCATTTTAAAAAAAATAATTATCTATTTCTTTTTCTTTAGGTGATATCCCATCATTTCTTAAGGCGTTCACTGACTTTACTTTTTCTATTTAAATCTTGTGACATGCATAATAATAAAGAAATATTTGTTACTTTTACTAAAGTAACAAATATATTTTTTATTACATTTGAAATTCAAAAATTGTAGAAATGGATCCCTTAGCAAATGTATTTTTTTACTTTTTGATAATGTCTCCACCTGGAATTTTTTTATATTCTATGATTTTAGAACCTTTCGCTAGATTTAGAAAATTTAAAAACTTCTAAAAAATTATTTGGATAAATCTTTATTCATATCAAATTTGCTAGAATTTTACAGTGATATTGTTGTAAAAACATTAGCTTTTTGGTTTTGTGTGTCAAACACTAGTTTGTAGCTTGAATAATTTGACATCTTTTTTTTTCAAAAGAAATTGTCCTTTTTTTGGCAAAGTTAGGTCATATTTTTCAATTTTGTAATGTTTTTGACATGCAAAAATGTTTGATTAATGAATTAAAAAAAAATGTGTAGATGATAATCCATAATTTTTTGAGTCTTCACCCAACTTCACTGCATTTATTATTATAATACAGTAATTTGAAATTAAAATAAAAAAAAGAAAGTCAAAGGTAAAAGTGGATCCATTAGCACATTTTAATTTCCTATTATTCATTTAGTTAAATGATTTTAAACTTATTTGTTTAACCTGGTAGCATAAAAAAACATTTTTTGTCCATATCTTATTCATTAAATACTAAACCATGGCTTCAGCGGCCAAAGCTGCGTCTGCGTTCGCCCCGGTCGGGACCGGAGCGTCGCGGGACTTCGCGGCGGTGTGACAGACAGAAGTGATAAACAGCGGTGAGGAGTGAACATGTTGTCGCCCGTGTTGAACATCTGACCTGGCTGGAACCTGCGGCGAGCGGCACAGCTGAACAGGAGGCCGTCTGGATGGGAGGGGGCGGATGGAGGGGAGGCTTGGCTCTCCACGCTTGGCTCCTTGCCCCGGTCCCATTGACCAGACAGCTGAACTAGCTAGGAAAGGGGGGGCATGGGGGGAGGGGGGTTGCAGGAAATGGATGCAGCTTCTGTGGTTTGTTTTGTACGTGAGGAAATAGTATCGGTTCACTACGACCACGGACTGTCTTTGAAACATAAAGTTGACACAAAGCCATAATTTTTTATCTGTGACGAAGTGCATTATTATATTTTCTCTTCCTACATCCATGGGTGGCCCCACCCAGAAGATTTGGTTCCAGCCAATCGGGTGCTAATGTGTGGGAATCGGCGAGGTCTGCTGACAGATGGTGGACTGACCTGGAAAACCTGCCACCTTTTCAGGGTTCAACAGCCGGGAGATGACAGGTATTATTTCCTAACCTGAACCAGAAAGTAGTCTGTAAACACAAATGCCATCCTTCTTTGCCGGTCGCGTAAAAAATTAGCTGTTGCATCAACTTTGAGGATAGGCTTTGTTTTGGGGGGTTCTGTTGAAATACAGGCCAGAACAGTTGAAATCATAACACATTCAAAGACTTAAAGCTTTCATTTAAGCAGCTGTAATATCGCCGAAGCGCCAACAAACACCTGCTTCTCAATCCTGGCGCCATCAAAAGTCTCTGAAAAATCCGATTTCGTAGGCCCCACACATCCATCTGACTCGCCAACAAGCTGTGGAACTCCAACATCAGGGCAGATCTGTCAGGCTGAAAGTGCTTTTTGATGAAGTCGTTCATAAATTTTAATACGGCATGTCAGGCGGTGTGATGTATAGACTGGCTGCTCATTCATATTTCAGGCGCCGTTGAGAAAACAGCGTCGGCGTTACCTTTCTGTACCTTAAAGAGCCGTGTGGTCGCAGCTGTCAGAGCGCGAGTGGAGAGATGCGGGAGCGCGTGCGAACAGGGATCTTATCACTGATCTGCCATCAATCACATCCGCCCGTGAGACGTGGAGGAAAAGGCAGAAAACTGATGACTTTTCTCAGACGGTAGTCAAGAATTATTTTAAAAGACTTTGCTATTTTGTGAATCCACTTTGGCCTTCATCAGTTTTTTTTCTTATGGTTTAAACTCTCAGGGGAGTGGCCCAAAAAATGAATCTGTCGTTTAAAATTTAGCTTCCTTGAAAGACTTCAAGTTGATTATGAAGCACACATAATGTCAAGAAATGCAATTTCTGGTCATTTTAGGAGAAATGTGAACGCAAAAAGTGCATCATTGAACACAAAGATTGCAAAGGTTTGTACTGGCAGCAAAAATGAATTCATTTTCATTCTAGAATATGTTCCAGAAGTTTATCAGTTAAGTAATTTCTTCATTTTTTATGCAACTTTTTGTTTCTTGAAAGTAGGAACAAACTAGGTTACTTTGTAAAAAAAAGAAAAGGAGCCTCTCGTGCTCATGAAGTGGATCACCCCGGAGTAAAAAGCAGCTCACTGTATCATTATGATTTCACTCTTATTCAAACAAAAGTTCTTTTACATTTTTCTCTTTTAGTTATAAACACTAGAAAAATGTGTGAACATTGTCAGCCTTTACAACGCATTTGAAGTGGACTACCCTAGCATAAAAGCCCCTTAGTTTCTTTGTCACTATTCTTTCACTTCTTATGCCAAAATTTCTATCTTATTTTCTTTTAACTAGAAAAAAACTCGAACCTGATGAATGAGTGAACATTTTCAGCCTTTACCATGCATTTGAAGTGGACAATCCCAGTCTAAACCACTTTTGTGTACTCATTGTTACACCTTCACTTTTAATTATTTTATTATAACTTATAATTAGTCATTCCAGTTTTTTTCTACTCGACAGAAAAAACATACCAGATTAATGTGTGAACCTTTTCAGCCTTTCCCATTGATTTGAAGTGGACTACCACAGTGTGAAAGCACCACTAATTGCTTATTTCATGTCAATATTCCTTCAATTCTTATTCCAAAAATTGGTTTCACTTTTCCCCTTTATTCTTTTAACCAGAAAAAAACTCATTTTACCACATAAATGTGTAAAATAATCTCAGCTTTTCCCTCCCATTTGAAGAGGACTACCCCAGTGAGAAAGAATTTTAACCTGCATAGTTTTTGAGTTGCTATATCTTTCATTTTTATTCTAATAACTTGGAATCATTTGATCTGCTTTTTTTCTACTCAACAGAAAAAACCATACCAGATTAATGTGTGAACATTTTCAGCCTTTCCCGCACATTTGAAGTGGACTGCCCCAGTGTGAAAGCAACTTGAACTGTATAGTTTCTATGTGATTCACCTTTTAAGCTAAAATTGCAATCACTCTTTTGATTGTTCCTTTGAACAGAAAATGTGTAAATATTATGAGCCAATGATGCCCATTTGAAGTGGACTTCCCACATGTGACAGCCCCTTAAAATTCATGGCTTCACGGTCATAATTCTGTTCCAGTTTTTATGTAAAAAAATATGAATTATTTCTTCCACTTCTTTCTTTTAACCAGAAAAACCCCTAGCTAGATAAACATTGTCTCTTTTACCCATTTGAATTGGACTTGCCCAGTGTGAAAGCACTGGAAATTAATTCGTAATTTCGTATACATCATTCCTTCACTTTTTTATGGTAAAAAGTAGAATGGTCCTCTTCACTTTTCTCTTCTTTTACCCAGAAAAAACTCAAACCAAGTGAATGTTTAAACATCATCAGCCTTCCTCACCAATTTGAAGCGGACTACCCCAGTGTAAGAACATGTTAAACTGCTTTACAGGTACTAAAGGTGATGTTTTCAACCAGACAATGTGACATAGGAAACCTTTTTACAGACACAACCTATCAGCAAATAATTGCCTTAGTTATAAATGTCTAATAATTCAAGTTTGCAGAAAATACTAACTAAGAAGATGAAGAAAGTGTTATGTCTGGTCTCCAGTTTTTGAAAGTTTGCCTACTTCATTTACGACAGATGGTCTCATTTCCTGACTGTATTTTCTGGAAGTTTCTCCCTATTATTCCATATGTCGGGAGTTTGCTTTTCGCCATTTGAGACTACTTGATAACGTTGAAATCATTATTTCGCAGACAACTTTTTCCTATCGACAATTGTTCCCAGCAGCGGTGGAAGATGCGCTTTCAAGCTCCAGCTAAGACCAAATGATGCTCCGTTATGATCAATCACCTTCCAAAATTGTCAAATCACCCACTCCTTCATTAAGGAGCACACATTATAAAGAAATGTAAATTTTATAACACTGGTTCCAGTCGTTCCTTGTCGTTTACTGGTGGTATTTTGTCTTGATGAGCTTGATCCGACCTCACAAAATGAAATAAGGTGCCTCATTGACCATAAATGCAAATTTCCCACACTTTCCATTTCATCAGTTTAATTAAAGAATATCAGGGTATCCAAGTTCATACCATCAAACCTTAAGGTTTCACTAAGTTACCAAATTAATCTGGGAATAATAATTAAAGCAGTTCAACCGTGGTTGCTGCAATGAAAGAGGAACCGTGTCACTAAGTGGAATACTAAAAAATCTGACAGCAAACGTCTATAAAGCGCATAGATTACCGGTCTCCGAAACGTGTTTGGAGTCAAAGGGAGAAATTAGTCAGACAGAAAATACTCTTTATGCCATGCAGCTCCAAACTGCTGAACATCATATCGAATTCCTCCTCACATAACTCCAACCATTGCCTCGCTTACTTATTTGAAGGTGGCTGATATCTGATTTTCCCAACGCAGGATTCCTGCCTTGTATGAAAATGAGACGCATTACCGGTCCATTAATTGATCTGGCAGCTGCTTTGAAACGTGGACCTTCCCTGAGAATTAGAAATTAGGGCCGACTCCGGGGCCAATTAGGTGAATTTTCGCCGTGTCTCCTACAGCTCCGCCAATGCATTTCAATCAGTCTGGACCGTCTGCAGGTAAAATGCCAGACAGAGGCGCCGCTTGCCGCCGTGCATGCTAACGGCCGGTCGGGAGGTAATGCTATTCATGTCCGAATCATGCCATGCATACTGCACAGGGGACCAAAGGCTAATAGCCTTTCATCGGCTGTTTTCACCTCTCACGGTCATTGACTGATCAGTAACAGGTTCCTGTTCAGAACCACCTTTGCCTTTCATTTCTCCCAATAAAACCGTCCTCCAGCTAATGAATAATAAATATGAAACAATGGGATTTATATTTATTAGTCTCTAGGGGTTTGGGTCACTTTCCCATATTCCATTTATTCCGTACATTAACATCATCGTCACAAACAAAGAAAAAACAAGTTTGCATGTCGTATTCGTTTGTTTTTGTAATTGCTTTGTTATAAATAAGTAAATACATTTGTGTCCCACAGCCACTGCATACATTTTGCGCATATTGCAGGGATGACGATTGGTCATTAAGTGAAATTTCAAGGATATATCACGAATAAATCACAATAAAACCACAAACAAACTACCCAAAGAATGCGGAAACCAACATTGAACATGAACTGTGTGTGATTCTTGCGCTGTTCATTTGCAATTTATTAGTGATGTCTGCATCAATTTTAATGTGATATGTACGCTGTATATCTGACATAAAAGTTCCACATCTTGGTACATGCGTGAAAAGTCGGTTAGACAAACGTGGAACGGTCGGTAGAAAGTCACAAATTTGCATATGCTTCTTGGAAAAATCACACAATATCCGTAATATATACGTAATAATTGCATATAAGCTACGTCGAATCTCAACCGAGCAAAATTTTGGAACGGCTTAAAACCAAATTTACGTAAAGAAACTCTCAACAGACATCTGTGCACATCGGCGAATGAAGAACGCAATAAAAACCTGTAAATTATCATGTATCACAAAAAGACTGAAATTTCATACAACTGTATGATAGTGGTTGCTACCACTATAATACTATCAGCCTTTTGTTAGCTAAAATGTCAAATTTCTTAGCTATTAACTTGTTCTCTTTATCAATGCCGTTTATGTAATTTTGCACAACTAATTTAAAAAGAAAGGCAAAAAAAAAGGTCCTCATTTTTATTCAGGAAATTTTGACGTCAATAGTTGAGGTTTTCACAGAAACTTTCCACTGTAAAATCTTTAACCTCATGCTAGCCAGAATTGCTCAGAACCAAAGCTATTCGTGCCGAAATCATCATATCGTGAGATTGGAATTACTATTTATAGACGTTACTCACTTAGCAATAAAATGACCAAATAACGTTGTGTGCTTTTATTAGCATCACAGCTATGATGCTATGTTTGCATTTCAATTGCGTTCATCCTGTTTTCTTTAGGCCAAGGTAAAAGTTTTAGAAAACAGAGTAAACATGACAAGAAATTTGAAATTTTTTAAATTAACTTTGACTCCAGTGTTCTCCAAAAAGATAAGTGTGTTAGCTTTGCTAATTAGCAAAAGCTTCTTACTATTATTTGACCACTGGTTGAAAATCAGCAAACATATATCAGGTATGTATTAGGAATTGTTTTGATGACAGGTAACCCTTTCGCCATAAAGTTATTTCACATAAACACAATAATTAAATACATCCAACGCATTTTAGCTTTACCCCTCACAACCATTTAAGTCCCGCTAGCTAGCATTGCACATAATCACAATTACTGTTGTGTACTTTATATTAAACACGTTTTAATGATAGTTCAGAAAATTATTGAAGTAATATTGCTTTCTTTAGGTAAAACTAAAAGAACCGGTTAAAAAAAAGGCTTTTACAAAATGATAAGGAAGTTAGCATAGCTAATTAGTCGTAGCTTCTAGCAATTGTCAAACTCCTGACATTTTAGTATATATATTGACATATATATATATATTGACGTATATTGTAATATTTATGATATCTACAGTTTATATATATGTATACACACATATATTTGGCTTTCGTGATTTTAGTGGTTAGTGAAGGAGACCCATACCTTTGTAAATTTTATTTATCTTCTTGTTAAACACATAAGAACAATAATTAAATATGTCAAAAGCACATATTATTAAGGTAAATTGCAGCTCCAAAGCCTGTAATGATTGTTTCTGTATTTTTTGCTCCTGTTCTGAAAACCAAAGTGACACATGTGACATAAGCCACAGCTTTGAATTCCAATCACGACAGATTGTACGTTTTTTTTCCGACCACATATGTCCGTTTTTCCAAAATTGCATTGGCGTTTGCAGTTCTGTGTTTGCACAGAGATTACTCTGCGCCAGCTGACAGTTGTCACCACTTTGACTCGGGAAAAGTTTGACAAACTTTGGGAGAAGGGACATATTTTCGAATTAGCAACAAAGACAGGTGGCATATTCATTTGTATTTGTTTAATTAAAAAGAGCCATTATATACTTTTGTTTTCTGTTTTAGCTCACAAAAAATAAAAAAAGCATAGATAACATACTGGAAAGATAAACGTAAAGGAGATGTAAATATATATATATATATATATATATGTGTCATTTCAGGATTATTTCAGATTATGTTTGGACAAAGATTAGGTATTGTAATCTGTTAGATTATAGGTTGTTTTTTTGTCAAGTGTGTAACAACAAAGCAGGAATAAATATTTTCTAAAAGAGGATTATGGGGGTTTACGAGACAATTTGATACATTAATAGTTTTTTGTGTTTTTACAGATTAAATGCATAAAAAAAGGTAAAAATACAGAAAAAATAGACTTCAAAAATATAACTTCTTTGGTTTTGGCACAAAATGGAGATAATATGTCAAAACACTTCATCCTAATTATGGCTCCTTGTTTGTCATATTTCAGCCGTATAATCCATGGGAGCTGGGAGGCCGACCATGTGCCGTGTTCAGATGTGTCCCGCCACTCTAAACCCTGTTGTAATCCCGCAATCGACCAGCGTGAGCTTTAATTGAAATAATCCCTGCCGTTGAGCGGGGCCGGCGCCGTGGAGACCTGCGGCCGGGGCCAGTTCCGCCATGAGTCCAGTTTAACCCACTGTGTGACTCTGACCTTTCCCTCGCCGCTCGCGGGGACCATCTGAATCCGTCCCAGCGAGGACATCTGGTCGAGTACCGGGGAGGCCGTTTGATCCGCCTGGCTGCCCCCAGAGGCCTTTCAGAGCCACGATGACAGCAGCACAGCAGAGAGCGGTCCATCAGCGACAGGGGGAGGAGCCTCTGCTGGCTTGTCAGACTGTCCCTGACATCTTTTTGATGCCTTGTTTTTCTTTTTTCTTTTTTTAACACAAAAGTCTTGTTTTGTGCCAGACTATCGCTCAGCCAAAAAATACAAAAAACATTTGTTTAAAGCAAAAGCGTTTAGATTTGCTTCCAACTTCACCTTTTTCAATCAAAAGTACAATTATAGTTGGCCGCCTGTCAGTAATGTGAATAATTGACTATAATATAGGCCAACCTACATTCTACCTTTCCCTCTCCTCCCTGCCGTTCTGTTTGGAATCTATAAAAGGCTGTTCTTTAACCTATATAGTCTATTATTAATATTGCTGGGAGCAATCCATTAAATTCCTCTTCATCTTTTTACATGTATTTATTTCAACTTTTCAAAGAGAATTTAAAAAGAGAGAATCTTTTTCTATTTGATTTTTGCAGAAATTTTACCGTCTTTTTTTTTTTTTTTAAAGCCTGTGAAAGAAAGAAAAACAAACGATGTAAAAAGAAAATTGTAAAATTTAGGAAAGATTTGTTCAATTCTGAGAGAAAAAGTAAGTCTTTTAAAAGAATAAAGTCATAAAATTATTTCAAGTCACATTTACCAAACATAAAGTCATGCACATCTTAGAAAAAGGTCAAAAAGTTATAAAGTCGATGTACAATGTGATTTTTGTTCCTAAAGTTTCAGTTAAAGACTAGAGACATGACTTGACATTTCAGCTAAAGACTTAAAACTTCCCTTAACAACATAGCTACAGACTAGAAATATAAATTTAGAATTCAGCTAAAAACTAGAGACTTGACTCAAAATTTCAACTGAAGACTAGAGACTTGACTTGGAATTACAGATAACAATGCAAGATGTCCTTAAATTTTAGCCAAAGACTCGGGGCTTCCCTGCAAGTGAGAACTACAGACTAGAGGCTTAACTTGGAATTTTAGCTACCGATTTAAGACGTGACTCAAAAATTTCAGCTAAAGACTTAAAACTTGACTAGGAACTTCAGCCAAACATGTAAGATTTCACTTAAAATTTCAGCCAATGACTTAAAACTTATTTTTAACAACATAACTACAGACCATAGACTTGACTTAAAATTTCATCTGAAGACTTGGTACTTCATTTAAAGTAAGAACTACAGACTAGAAACTTGAAATTTCAGATAATGATGTAATATTTGACCTAAAATTAGCTTAAAAATTGAGACTTCACTTATTATCATAGCTGAAGACTTGAGACTTGAAACCTAACTTGAAATTTCAGCTTAAAGGTTGAGACTTAAGTCAAAATTTCAGCTAAAGACATGATTTGACTTGAAATCTCAGCTACAGATTAGAAAAATTGAAGTTATACCTACAGATTTCAAGCTTGACCTGAAATTTTAGCTAAAAACATGTCATTTGACCTGGACTAGGAAAACAGGACTTGTGAATACTTCTTTTTTTTTTAAATATATGGTAAAAGCACAAGTCGCACAAAAAAAACCTGTTGATAGCTGTCAAAATATGGCTACTTTGTTGCATTTTCTTTAGCTTTCGGTGTATCCCTTGTGCTATCTTGTGGGGTCCAGATGACCCGATCCTTACATTGACGTGTTCTCCCTACCATGACAAAGGTGGAAAGATTTCATGTAATCCATGGACACCAGGGAAGATCACAAATCATTGAAGAATAAAGGTTCAGAGCACTGTCTAGTGCAGAGGTGGGCACTGAGGGCCGCATTCCTGCATGTTTTCCAGCATACCCTGCTCTGGCATGTTCTAATTGGCTGGACACACCTGAACCAGGTAATCAGCCATGAGTAGGGCAAGACTATCTGGAAATCATGCAGACACACCGGCCCTCGAGGCCTGGAGTTGCCCACCCCTGGTCTAGTGGGTCTAGATGACCCCACTCCCAATGTTAAAGTGCCTAAGATAGCACAAGGGATATTAGAACAATCTCGCCATTATTAAGACGTGCATCAGCAGTTAATTAAATACATTTGATGCTCAGGACGTAAACTTTGTGTATTTCTAGATCACACCTGGCGTACAGTGGAATGATGGATTAGCTATATTGTTTTGAAAGTTTATTTTGCAGATAAACTAATATAACTGTAAATTGTAGAGTTTCTTGTTTTTACCTTTGGAAGGAAATTCAAAGATACCTGACTGCATTTGAGCTAAGCTCTAAATTTATACAGGACAACCATGGACTTAGATGCCAACATCCTATTTTGATTGCAACGGCAGCTCTACTTAGAATCACCCAATCGTGTGACCAGAACTAACCGAGCCGGAATTCATGAAATGGTTTGAGATGGGTGCAAGTCAGTTGGGCCACTTTAACCCCCTGAGAATCAGATCTTTGTAATGCAGTTGTTGCATACTTTTTATAAGTATGTGACAATGAATAGAAAATGACCACAATGTGTTCCCTAACATTTCATAGAGGCAGTGAAATGCTGAAAGTAGTAAAAAAGAAAAGGAAAAGGTTTTGCCTATCAAATACGCTTTACATTTGGATGTAACTCTTAATAAATTATTACTTCTATAAGTATGTAGTTTATAATACATTTCATGAAACACATTATCACTTTGTCACTTTGAGGCGTGCTTTTATACTTGAATTTCCAAAGGGATACTTTACTAAGTTAGACTCTAATTTTTTTTAAAAATTGATGGTTTACGAGACCAAGAATGCAATGACTTGTGTCCAACGAAATAGGGCCAAGTGTCGGCACAACTGACTGAGTGCTGGCATCGCTCGGGCCCCTAATGGCAGTCCGGTTTGGTTGGGATGGGCTACTGAGGTTTGGGTCGGTTCTTACTGAGACTTGGCAGGTTCTAACTGCTTTTGGACCCCGGTGAGTGAGCGAATGGCCGGATTTGGACCAGCGCGACGGCGTTTATGGGCAACCCCTGTCTTGATTATGCCTCATTCTCGTCTTTCCGACCAGAATTTTTTTATTACTAAGAAGGAAAATAGACACCTGTGGATGAGAAACTGCTGTGTTTTCTGCACTATAAGGCACACTTAAGAGCCTTAATTTAAAGAAAAATATGACACAACACCTTATATATCGATTAATAAAGTAGCAGCTGTTCATCACCTGGGAGGGACGAGATGATGCCGTGCTCAACTGCAGGGGCACTGATTAAGCTCAGTTCAATGTCTGCGGTTATCCGGAGCTAAAAACAGTATAGAGTCATGAGGATGGTGAACAAACTCCCATGGACAGGTTACAACCGGTACGTCACCTGCAATGCTACCCGTAAGTGTGCAACCAGGAAGTGTGCGGTCCCAGTGGCCAATGATGCCTTGGCCATGAGGCCACCGCCTGCAGTTATCTGCCCCGCTACACCTGAGCCAATTCATCCAGCCATACTAGAAATGTTGAGTGTTAGCGTAGCCACTGTCACGTTTAACTGTTTTGTTTTCTTTTTCATGTTACTAACACGGTTGGGAGTTACAGGTGTTGTTAATCTGTCAATGTAGCTAACGTGTAGCGGTGTCAACTGTATTTATTTACATGTTACCAACAAGGTTGGGAGTTAGAGAGTCACAGTGACGTTTACGTTAGCTGTTTGAATCTCACACGTACAAACAAGGTTAGGAGATAACGTAGCCATGGCAACATTTTTTACATTTTGCAACACGGTTAGGAGTCACAGCTAATGTTAATACATTAATGCGGCAAAGGTGTAGCGGAGTTGGATTGTGTTTTGTTTTATATACGTGTTGCCGACATTGTTGAGTGTTAGCTTAGTCACAGTGACATGTCTTTTAGAGGTATAAGTCTGATTGTTTTACAAATTACAATTTGGGAGGTACAAGTAGTGTCAATACATTAATGCAGCTAATGTGTTGGGATGTCGGAATGTGCTTTTTTTTACGTTTTAAAAACAAAGTTGTGAGTTAGCGTTGTCACACTAACGTATATGTTAGCGGTTTCATACGCCAACAGCGTGTTATCAGTCTTGTTTTTTTAAAAGGTTGGGAGTTACAGATATTGTTAATACGCTAACATGCACTACTCAAACGTCTGTAAAAGATGAGCTGTAAAGGTCAGTGTTGAGTGTTAGCGTAGTCACAGTGAGACATGTTTGTTTTACAAGTTACAAACAAGGTTGGGAGGTACAAGTAGTGTCAATACGTTTTTGCAACTAACGTGTAACGATGTCGGAATGTGATTTTTTTTTTTTGTTACACTTTATAAACAAGGTTGTGAGTTAGCGTTGTCACAGTAACGTATATCTTAGCCGTTTCATACGCGAACAGTGCTAAGGTGTACCAGTGTTGGACTCTGTTCTTTTTTAAAGGTTGGGAGTTACAGATAATGTTAATAAGCTAACACGGTTAACATGCATTACTGTAACGTCTGTAACAGATGAGCTACTAAGCTAAACGGCCTGCTTTTCTCTTGCTGAGACTTTTTTCCAGCGATGTTTACACCAGATCACCTTTGAGTTCTTCCTGGCCATGTGTTCGCTGCTGCTCTGTGTTTAGCTTTTAGCGTGTCTGAATGGGTTTGTCTCTGCCCCCCCCCCCCCACTGTATCTAAAGCAGAGCGCTAACATCTGCAGTCCATTTAGGTTCCGCTAACGCTCGGCTAATAACAGCGTGTCGCAGGGCGGCGGCCAACAGGCGCAGCTGAGAGGTGTCACCCAGGCTCCTGCGCCTCCTCTAACAGCCCTGGAGTCAGGAGGGCGCTTCATAAAAAAAAAAAAAAAACGTGTTTAACATCAAAACGCAGGACCTTGCATCACCTGGAAACGCTGAGTTAGAAAGCTCCACCCGACGCCTCCTCCCCACTCTTCCTCCCCCCTCGTTCTATTGTCATTCCGGAATTATTGATCTTCTACAAATATTTTTTCAAGGTATCTTAATTACTCGCAAAAGAAGCGGCGCCTTGGCCGGCGTACAACACAAATAAGTTAATTTGCATTTCTGTGTTGTGAGTGTTTTGGCAGGCGGCGTGCCGGTCCAGATTGTAACCCCTATTTCTGCCTCCAAAAACCTGCCTTGGAGGAGCGTCCACGGAGGGGATTAGGGATTTAGCGGGGAAGGTAAGTGTGACTACAAGCTTTGGCTCGCCATCTGCTCCCCAGCAGAGTTGAGGCCAACCTGTGCAGCCTGCAGCAAAGACCTGGGCACTGTGCTAACTCCGGCTCGAGCCAACCTGGCGCCCGCGGCCCCAATCACCAACAGTCTGCTGATTAGTTGTAAGAAGCACTCCATATGTAGCAAAGTTTTTTTTTTTCTGTCTGTCTGTCTGTCTTCCTTCCTTCCTTCCTCTCGTCTTTGTGTATTCTCCCATCGCATTAAATAAAGATGGATGTATGGAATTTATTCTCCGGCAGATTGCCTTCGGTTGTCTGGGTGACTTGAACCAAGCCAGGGAGGAAGAAAAAGAAGAAAAAAAAAAGCGAAGAAGAAGAAATGCTGGCTACCCTCGTCTTCCTCCCCTCCTTTTGGCTGGCATTGCCAGGAGACAGATGACAGGGGTTTGGGTCCGTCTGATCACCCCTGGGTGGGGTTTTATTATTTTATTTATTAATGAAAGAAGTAGAAAAAAGGACGGGTTGGATGGGGGAAAAAAAGGACACCTGAGAAGATCAGAGGAGGAAAAAAAGAGGAGAAACATAACGCTCATTTATGAAATTGCAGCCATTCCTGTTGCCAGGAACCAATTTCTCTGTATTAATTATTCATATTTTGTTCCGGTAATCCAATACTCAGGTGAGAGCGGCGGCGGCGTGATAGAACATGTAATTTTGAGGCTTAATGGTGGCAGCCGTAGCGAGGGATAAAAAAACATAAAAAAAAACAAAGGATAAATCACTAATGGCTACACAAACGGCCCCCCGAATCCGTCTTTCTTTGTGTTCACGTGTTTTATTGCGCGCTCAGAGGTTCGCCGTGACCTTTCCTTTGCACTTGAGGATGGAGGGAGGGGTGGAGGAAGAGAGGGAAAAAAAATCACACGTTGGAGGCGCTGCAACTTCCAGATTTGTCTAAACAAAAGAGTTCATCAGCATCCTCCAGGTCCTGGTGACACGTTCGCCCTCCTCCGTGTGAACACTGCTTTTCAAACAGAATAGCCCCATCACTTACTTTTTGATCCGATTAGGTCCGTTCCTCCGAATTCCTCTTCGGCGTCGAAACATAACGCCGTAATAACGATTTATGGACGCGCTGGAATTGGGGGGGTGGGGGGGGGGGGGAAGATTATAAACATACAACATTTGCTGTCAGCAAAATGTAGCGCCCCAGGCCTCGCCTTTCTTTATTTCCTGCTCTCCCACATAAATGTCTCTGTCCTACCCCATCGCTCAGACAGGCTGCCTGAGCAGCAGAGGGGCTTTTGGTTCCAAGTTTCCCCTCGCCTTTTTCTTCGCTTTAATCTCTGTTTTTTTAATCCAAAGACACAAAAGAATGTGTTGAAGAAGCACAAAATGTTCACTCTGGGAAGAATATTTACATTCATTTAAATCAGGTCAGTGGACTTAACAATGCGGCACAAAAACGTCCCGCACTTTTTGTGAATATATCCAAAAATGTTTTCACTTTTTTCACTTAAGTCACTGTCATAATAAAACGTAAATCATCTTGGAAAAAGAAGGCTAATAGGTCAAGTTGTGGCGTAAAATTTGACTTTTCATTATGTGAGTCGATAGGAATTGACTCTATTTTTGTAACCAGCCCCTGGTGGTCATTTAGGGAGCTGCATCCTCTGGGTTTTTAGAAAACTTGGGGGTTAAAAAGTGTTGTTTTGGTCATGATACATTTTTAAAAATATGACTAAAAATCTAAAAAAAAGACAAAAAGATAACTAAAGGTTTTTTCTAGCTTTTCTTGCTGGCTTAACCTGTAAACATGGACTTATGAAGGTAAAAGAAAAAAAAGTTTCTCCATCTTAATTGTTGTAGTTGTTTAAAAAAAGGTTTAGTTAAAAGTTAGACTATAAATAAATTGAGTTTTGGTGTGAAAAGTGGATTTTTTAATTATTAGAGTCGATTCGATTTTCTTTTTGTGACCAGTCCCCGGTGGTCATTTAAGGAACTGCAACTTCTAGGTTGTTGAAAAACTTGGGGGTTAAAAATTGTTGTTTTGGTCATGATACATTTTTAGAAATATGATTAAAAATGTTTAAAAAAAAAAGACAAAAGATAACGTAAACTTTTTTGTACCTTTTTTTTGCTAGCTTAACCTGTAAACATGGCCTTATGAAGGTAAAAGAAAAAAAAGTTCGACAATCTTAATTGTTGCAGTCGTTAAAAAACTTTTCTAATTAAAAGTTAGACTGTTAATAAATTGAGTTTTGGTGAAAAAATTGGATTTTTACACACAACCCCCCACTCCTTTCACACCTCCCACCCCCTAACTGATGGAGAAAGACAATAAGAAATAGGAAACTGAGCACCAAAACAAAATGTTGGAAACGCTAATAATTTGTTCCTTATGTAACCAGCCTCCTGTGGTCAATTAAGGAAACTGCAACTTCTGGGTTTTTAAAAAATTTTGGGTTGTCTTGGTCACCGTAAAGCTTAAAAAACATTAAATAGCTATTATAGCAGAGACATTTTAAATAAAGATGTGTTTAAAATAGTTCTTTTGTGTACAGTTGGCCAGTTTAACTATAAGACTTGCCTAACTGGAGCGAAAAGAAAAATACTTGCACAATCTAAATGGTTGAAAATTTGTCTGCTGCCAAGAATACAGTAAGAACCATCTTTTCAGAAAGGCTAGGATGTAAATAGCCGGAATGTTGGTGTAAAATGAGTCGTTTCACCATTTATTCAATGGGAAATTGGTCCCTTTTGAATCGAGCCACTAGGGTTTTTTTTTTTTTTTTTTGGGGGGGGGGGGGGGTCGAAATATTTGTCACTTGTCATTTTTTTTTCCAATTTTAGGTTTGAAAGTTGGAAGTTAACTCACAATTTAAGCTTTAAAATATTATTAAAACGGTGAAGCAACAAATAAATAATTAAACATGGCTTATGGGTGTTAAAAGTAAGACTTTGCACCACTTACCTTGTATCAAGACTTGTCAGTTGTCATAAAAAGAGAATAAAGCATATTTTATAGAAATTAGAATGTAAATAAGTTAAATTTTGGTATCAAGTCTGACTTTTACCTTGTCAGTCAATGGTAATTGAATCTTTTTGTAACCAACTCCCAGTGGCTATTTGAGGAACTGCAACATTTGATACTTCTGAGTTTTTATGAAAAATTTGGTGATGAACAGTCCCAGTTCAGTCACGATGAAATCTTAAACACATGATTAAAACCGTAAAATAGTCAAACTACAACTGTTTATGGGATTAACAGAAAACACATCACTTAAATGGTTTTAAGATTTGCCATGGGCATGAAAAAAGTGTAAGGCAGTGTGTAAAAACAAAAAAAAATCAATGTTGAGTTTTAGTGTCAATGCAGACTTGTTTCCATTTCATTCAATGGGAAATATCTCCCTTTAGTACCCAGTCCCCAGTAGTCATTGGAGGAACTACATTGTTTGGTACTTAACAGATTTTTGGGTAATTAAAATTGGGAAAAAATCAAGCAACCACTAGAATAGATTTTAAAAAGTTTATTTGTAGGATTGATTAGCCTAATCTATAAACGGGATTTATGGGCATTAACAGATAAACTTGTATCTCTTAAGTCGTATAAGAGTTGTCACTTGTCGTGAATAGAATACAAAGCAAATTTAGAATGTAAAAACATCACATTTTGGTGTCAAATATGACTTTTGACCATATTAGTCAATGGGAATTGATTTTCTTTTGCAACCAGCACTGGTCGACTTTTAAGGAATTGCAACTTCTGGGATTTTCTACAACTTTTTTGTTTAAAAGGTTTCCATTTGAATTTATGTTAGCATCTTGTTTAGAACCTATATAGATTTAGAATAGAAATAGGTTGAATTTTGGTGTGCAACAAGACTTTTTACCTTGTGAGTCAATGGAAATTTGGTCACCTTTTTAAACCAGCCCCCGGTGGACATTTGAGGAACTGCAACATCTGGGTTTGAACAAATCTGGGGTTTAAGTGTTTTTTTTTTTTTGTTTATAATAAAGCTTAATAAACTTTCATGTTTTCAGTTTCTTTGCCTTTTTGTTCTGGTTCTTTTTTGTTTTTCATGTTTTGAGTTAGTTTCCTGTTTTACTTTGAAAGGTTTCCTATTATGTTGTTTCGAGTTTTACTTTTGGTCCTTATCCTCCCTCATTGTTTCCACCTGTGTCTCGTCTGTTCTGAATGCATTTAAGTCCTGTCCGTCCCCTCCTCCTGTGCTGTTCCATAGTTTGTTTTTAGGCTGTTCCTCCTGTTTTGTGAAGTGTGCTGTTTTTTCTGTTTCAAGTTTCTTAAGGCCCGTACACACCGGGACGAATTTCGTTTAACGCCTCGTGACTAAACAAAGGGCACCAATGAGAGTGTGCACACCGACGCGAAAAAACGCCACGCGTCAAAGCGTCAAAAAAAAACCCCGCCTCGGGTTCGTTTTTTTTTTTTCGAAGCGTCGCGTCGAAATCTATTCGACCAATGAGAATGGCGCTTCTGCACACGTGTCTGGAGCTTCTGAAGTTACAGTAAAACACAACTTGGGGGCGCTGAAACACAAAACTGTCTTGCTGAGCACACATACCAGCGAAGAAGCGTCAAGTAGCGTCTACACTCCCGTGAAGAAATAACGATGGACATAGGGCTCCGATTTTATTTTTTTTAATTCGATTTCCGATTTTTTTCCCGATTTTTTTTTTTTTTTCCCCGCCCACCCTACTTTTAAGGAAAGCAATACGTACAAACGGCAGACAAGTTCAAGCAAATGTTGCTTTTATTTAATCAAACCCAAGACAAATGTAACCCCAATTTCTGGCATGAATAATAAATAAATGAACACGCTCTTGGATTCAAAGTTAAGTATAAGATTTTTTTTCTTCTCACTCCCTTTTGGATTTGTGTTTAAATAATTGTCTTGTTTTATATAACTTTTGTCTGGTTTTTGTCTAATTTCATTATTCTAAACTTGTTTTCACTTATCCAAAATAAAAAGGTTACTGTACTTCTTTACTTAAAGTCCCAGCGGTGTTTTAAGTCACACTTTGTAGTCTAGACTAAAAGGAGACATTCACCTTGACAGTAGCACCATTTTCTAAAGGATTAACAATATAGCTCATATCTGGGCTCTAAAGTTATAATTAAATAAAGAAACCCCGTCTTTTCCACGGAGAAGATGATGACCCAGCAGGAGTCGCGGTCAGACCCCCCCCCCCCCCCCCTCGCGGCCACCTCCTCCGAACACAAAATCCTAAAGCGGCCACGTCACAAGTCAATATATCGGTAAAAGTAATAATTACAACGCAGTATTCTTTATTAACAAATAACAGTAAAAACTAACTAACTAATGAACTAACTATTCCGGCGTTGTAGAATGAGTATATATTTCTGTGTCAGGGCGCGTGCGTGTTTAAGAGGACTGAGCGCATGCCACGCGAGCGCGCGTGAGAGCCTTTGACTCCCATGGGCTTAGGCAGCGTGGGGGGGGAGTCTCTTCCTTCCAAACAACAAACTTCCCACTGTCACCAGTAGCCATGCTGTCGCTAGCTGCTTCGTGCGTCGATTGTCGCCGTGTGATACTAACGCTACGGAAGCTCTGGGGAGCCAAAAATGCGCCACATAAAAACTCGATTTAGTTATTTTTGAAATCGCCCGTAACAAAAAATTCGAATTAATTCATTTGATCGATTTATCGCCCAGGCCTAGTTGGACATTCTAAAATATCCCCGAACCAAGCACCAGTTGGAGCAACTGGTGCTTGAAATATTCATGTTTTCTTTGTTTGATTCTGACAATCGCGTAAATACTTGCTCTCTTCTTCTGAGTGAAAAGCGACTTTAAGAAGCGTAAAGTTGCGCAGCGCCACCTTGTGTACAGGAGTATTCTGTTTTACATTAAGCGCCATCTAACGTCAGGGAATGAAATTGCATGTTCGTTCGGCTCATCGTCAGCGAAAATCGCCTGGGTGTGAACACAAAAAACGTGGCGAAAAACGCTGACGAATAACGCCTGGCGAATATTCGTCCCGGTGTGTACGGGCCTTAAGTTTGGCTTTTCCTACATTGAAGTGGTTTTTGGTTTTTATTTTAAGTAATTAAAGTGCTTGTTAACCTGGAACTCCTGCCTCCTCCTGTCTGCGCCTGGGTGCTTCCCTCATTCCCCCACGTTACATAAACATGAGTAATGTATTACAGACAACTAAAGAATTTGTTTAACTCATTTTTGTGGACAGTTTGCTATCTTAATCTCTAAACTCTGCCTTATGGGAGACAAAGGGAAAAAACGTGCACGATCTAAACTGTCCAGGAATTGTCCGTTGTCATGAAAACAATTTATAGCAATTTTTGTGTAAAACCAGACTTTTAAGCATGTGAGTCAATGTGAATGTCCTATCATTTGCAACCAGCCCCTTGTGGTCTTTTGAGGAACTGCAACATTATTTACTTGCAGGTTTTCTGACAAATTTATAATTGAAAAGTTAGGGTTTGATAATGATTTAAGCTTGAAAAACATCATTAAAATGTTTTTTAAAAACGATTTACGTTTTAGCCGAGGGCTGGTTAACTTAGTTTGAAAAAGTGGATTTGGAAATTAAAACATAAATTTATATCGAATAAATTGAATAGAAATCGTCTGTTCCCATGAATAGAATGAAACTTTAATGTAAAATCTCTCTTTTTACAATGTTAGAATAAAAAGGAATTGATTCCTATTTGCATCCAGCCCCAAGGGATCTTTAAAGAACTGCAAAATGTGGTACTTTTGAGTTTTTGACCAATTGTGGGGTCGGAAAATGGGGATTAGTCATGACTTAATCTTGAAAACAGGATTAAAATAGTGAAAAGGTGAGACTACGTTTAAAGAATTTTTTTTAAAAAGTTGCGTGTTAGTGTAGTCAGTTGTGCATAGAATTGTGGAGTCTTCTTTTGAAAGTTAGAATGTAAATTGGTAGAAATACGGTGTAAAACTGGCCCTTTTATGATGCGAGTCAATGGTAATTGATTGCCTTTTGTAACCATCCCCCCGGTGGACATTTTAGGAACTACAATATTTGTTGCTACGATGTTATTTTGACACATTTGCAATTGAAAAGTGTAAAATCATAGTAAAATAGTCAGCAATTATGTTTCTCTAAAAGTATTTTGGGGTTAACAAATAAGTGTGAGAAACGTAAAAGACCAAAATACATTTGTATTTGGAAAGTGACCTGGTGCCGGCTCCACATTAACCTTCAGAAATGCCAGAATGATGAGCGTTTCTGACATGCTTCGTGGTTGATGGCTGGAAAGGTGCTGTGCAGCATTTAGCTTCACAGGGGGAAAAAAAGGCAATTAGGTCAGAGAATATGCACACATCTTGCATGCTCTCTGGACTCCTGCAATTTGGGCTTAAAAAAAAGTAAAGGTCAGCCACGTTAGTCAGATTGCTCTCGACAAATTCTAAAAAGGCTCGCTGGTCACGCCGAATGTATTCCCTGCAACATAATTAGCCCCCTCAATTCCCTGTCGTGCCAGGCTACCGGGTGTCTCCAAAGCCCCGCCCCTTTCCCCCCCAAAACGCCTCTCACCTCTGCTTTCCGGCCCCTGCCCACCTCCCCCCTCTCTCACCGCTCCGCGGCACATTGTTTCTCCTCCAAACTTGCTGCAGATGCGCTCGGGCTGATGCATAAATTAGTCATCAACATTAGCATTATCCGGCGCGTGGCACCCGGTGCCAACTGCTCTCCGAACGGCCATAAAAGGTCATGTTTTGATGACTGAATGCCACATAGGCACCTTGGCTCCCCCGAGGAGGGTTCCCCAGGTGCACGTGAAAGGTTAAAAATTACCTACCCGCCGCCGCCTGTCTCTGGCGAAGGAAATAATTAGGGGGTTTTTAGGGAGCGGCAGAATGCCTCGCTGTCAGATGACAGAGCGTTACCTAATGGTCGTATCTGGGGAAGAGTCAAACGGCCTGTCATTCTCTTGACGGGACAAATGAGCATAATGGTGGCAGTAAATGGGTGCCCCCACCCCTCCTTGAAAAGAGGGGGGGGGGGGGTTAAAGTGGCAGAGCCTGAGTAGAAGAAGGCAAGGGTGTTAACCCTTTTACACAAATCTGTTAACACGTGTATGAGCGCTGCAACAGTCTGACAGACGATTACCTCGTCATACCTGTGTATATATATTTCAGTAAAAGAGTTTTAGGAATCTGGCATGCGTTCTGTAGCTTCAGCAACAAAAAAAACGAGCTAATTTAGCAGAAAATCGGAGCACTCATTAGCATCTTGGAGCTACTGATGATCTGTTTTTGAGAAACCGTATTTTCCACACTATAGTCATCAATGGATCTGTATACAAACTTCTTTCAAATATACGGCGCTCCGAACTATAAGGTGCGTTAAGTGAGACAAGATAGTCAGAGAAAGTTCTTTGAGTCAATCCAACTTCCTCGACTGCGTTCACAGCAGCTCTAGAAGGTTTTTGTAACACGCTACATGTGAGCCATGTTGGTAGTGTTAGCTGTGTTAGCATATTCACTCCCAACCTTGTTTGCAACTCGCAAAAAGACACAGTGTGGCACCTCTACATGTCAGCAGCGTTAACGTATTACAAAAACACCCAAATTTGTTTGCGACTTGTAAAAAAAAAAAAAAAAAAGAAGAAGATTGCCGCTTAAACAAATGTTACTGTTACTATGCTAACTCCCAACCATGTTGATAACACGTTTTAAAAAAAACAAACGGTGAAACAGTGCTACCCATCAGCCGCGTTAGCATATTAACAGTACTTGTAACTCCCAAACTTGTTAAAACTGATAAGGCTAGAATAAGCACTACTGTGAATGTACTAACTCCGTATCTTCTTATTAACATAAAAAAACCCACTGTTTCATAGCTACACGTTAGCCACGTTAACGTAGTTACAATAACACCCACAGTTTTTGCAGTTCATCAAAAATGTAACTGATACAGCTGAAAAAAGCATTGCTGTCACTAGGCTAACTTGAAAACTTATTAGTGTGACCGAGCGATGGGGGAGGTTCAATAATCATTCACTCTGTGGTCATAAACGACACGGAACAACTGGTCCGCCATTTAGTGGATCCGCTCACCACTTCTTTATTCTTCTTCAACTCCCAAATTTACAAAACTCTCTGAACTTGCCACGCCCCCTGGTCTCTAGGGTAACCCGGGAGGGACAGACCTCTCCCAAAATAAAAGATCCAGGAAGTTGCTTACATTAGTAATGTTAAAAAAAATGTCTGACAATTCTACCTGTTAGTTGTGTTAGCGTAAGATACCTCTTAAATAAACATTACTGTGAGCATGCTAACTCCCAACCCTGTTAGTAACATTAAAAAAACACAGTCAGATACCGCTGACATGTTAGCCCCGTTGGCATATAATAGCGCAAGACAACTAATGTTATCATCACCACGCTAATTCCCAGCCTTGTTGGTAAAAAAAAAAAAACCCTGTCTGACGCTAATACATGTTAGCCATGTTAGCATATGATAACACTTAAACAAACATTACTGTGTGCATGCTAACTTCCAACCTTGTTTGTAACATAAAAAAATAAACATAGTCAGACGCGGCTACATGTTAGCACTGTTTGTGTAATAATAGCGCAAGACAACTAATGTTATTGTCACCACACTAATTTGCAGCCTCGTTAGTAAAATGTAAAAATAAAAAAAAGGTCAACACTGCTACATGTTAGCTGTGTTAGCATATGAAACAACTTAAACAAACATTACTGCGAGTATGCTAACTTCCAACCTTGTTTGTAACATGAAAAATAAAAAACACAGTCAGATACAGCTACAGTTAGCCCCGTTGGCATATGATAGCGCAAAACAACGAATGTTATTGTCAAATGCCAAATCACAGTCTCATTAACAACCTGTAAAAAGAAACAAAAAAAAACATTTGACACCGCTACATGTTTTAGCGTAGGACACTGCTAAAACAAACAAGACTGTGAGAGTCCAACTTCCAAATTTGTTAGTAACATTTAAAAAAGTCAGATGCTGTCAGATTGTTAGCATATTTACAATAACTTTGCAGTTCGTACAAAATACAGACTGACATTTTGACAGAGTGCTCTGTACCTCTCAAAATTGCTTTGTCTTCAATTTTGGTTTTGGCAAGTGCAATCTTTTCAAACTGCTTTTTCGCAACTATTTGAATTAAAAAAATACCTTGAAATTTTATTTGAATCTCTTTTTTTTTTTATAAGTCAGAAAGTGTTCTAAAAGCGGTTTCTTACTTCTGTAGTTCACACTTCCAGACAGCAGGTGGAAGTGCTGAGCATTAAACTTTCTTCTTTTCCAATAATAAAGCCAATGTAAATAAAGTTTTTTTCAAAGACATTTTTAACACTAAGGTGTCATGTCTGATTGGGTTTAATACATTGAATTAATGTGTTTTAGTTTAATGTGTTTTTTCATGTCATTGATGTAATGTTTGATTGGGTGAGCTCATAATCTTGGTCCTCCCTACCACTAGGGGGAGTACTGAGTGACCAAACTGGTTTGAAGAACCAAAAAGAAGAGTCATGCCGTAAAAAGTTGGAAAATGGAGGATGAAGGCCAGTAAAGCTACACTGGTAAATTATCAAGCTGCAGAGTGAGTGTGACCTGGGCACCTTTTCATGACGGATGGGAATTGTTTCAAAATAAAAGCTTCCTGATTAGTTTCCTGATTAGAGACTAATCAGGAAGCCATTTTTCTTAAATATGTGCAAACATTTCAGGGCTGTCTTCAGTGAACACAGATTAAAATTTGTTTTGTTTTCAAAGTATGAAGCAAATTTAATTAAAGAAAAAAGGCTTTGACTTGATTGAAATCTGTTATTTTGGGCTGTTCACTAATAATGCTTTGAACTTTGCACTTATTTTGATTCTACTTTGAAAATAAATGGGTGTATATCCTAGTTGTTTATCATTTAACTGTTTCATTTCAAATGTGTGTTCAAGTTCGATCCAATATTTGTTTTAAATGTCATCTAATGAACTTTATTTGTATAACACTTTTCCAACAAAAAGACTCAAAGTGCTCTACGATCTGTCTGGCTTTGTAATTAAATGGGAAAAGGATATTTTAGGGACCTGTTGATGCCAGTGCCACCCCCCCAACACACACATTTACACACGTATGTTCACACATGAGACCCTACCACAGTGGTCAGTTGTCCCAGTTGTTATGCGTGTTTATCATGTCTATCTTGTCTCTCTTACATGTGTCTACCTTAGCTATCTTACTTGTGTCTATCATGACTATCTTGTCTTTATACTTGTGTCTATCATATCTACCTTACATGTGTCTACCATAGCTTTCTTACTTGTATCTGTCAAGTCTATCTTGTCTCTCTTACATGTGTCTACCATAGCTATCTTACTTGTGTCTACCTTACGTGTCTCTATCGTGACTATCTTGTCTTTATACTTGAGTCTATCATATCTACCTTACATGTGTCTACCATAGCTTTCTTACTTGTATCTGTCATGTCTATCTAGTCTTTCTTACATGTGTCTACCATAGCTATCTTACTTGTGTCTATCATGTCTACCTTACGTGTGTCTATCATACCTATCTATCTAACATATATCTATCATGTCTATCTTAAGTGTGTCTACCATGTCTATCTTAGGTGTGTCTATCTTGTCTATCTTACGAGTGTCTATCATCTCTATCTTGTCTTATATACCTGTGTCTATTATGTCTATCTTATCTATCTTGTGTGTGTCTTTCCTATTTATCCAGTTTGTCTCTGTTTTATCTGTCCTTCTTCTTTACCTCATGTTTTTAAGTCACACAGCTTTTGTTCTTTTAGTGGACCGATCCTCAGACTCACAAACATCGTTATCCTCCTCTTTTATAGGTGAACCTGAACCATGAGGACCTCCTGAGGACAGAGACGGGTCGCCGCTTTCCCCCTGCCTCCAGGCGGCTGTGCGGCTGCGTCTCACACCTCCTCCTGAGCCTCCGAGATCTCACAGAGGTGCCGTCCAACCTGCTGCTCCTCCTCCGTGCGCACACACACACGGACACACGTTTGTTTCCCGCGCCACATCCTGCACGCCAACAGAGGGGTTATTAACACAACAAACTCAAATGCCCTGTATAAATAATACGTTCAGAGAAATGCAAAGCGACTCAGCTGACAGCGCCCCGGCAGCGCCGCCAACATCTGTTTATGAGCACTTTGCCTAATGATATCATCCGATATCATTAACTGTGGCAGTCCGCGTGGCGGCGGCAGCAGGTGCAGCTGTTTATGCCTCCCCCCGCAACTCCCCGGCGCACGCCACAAACACACTAAAGAGGGGGGAAAGACGTTTCACGGCCTCCTCCAACGCCAGCTCCAGCCCTTTCCTCCCCTCCACCCCGCAAATCGCCAAACTGCTCATTAGGACAATTTTTGCGCCATGCAAAAAAAAAAAACGGCCCCTATGATTTCAATCCTTATATCACCTGTAATTGTAGTTTTTAGCCGGAGCCTGATTCCATACATTTAGCCGGAGTAAGCCGGCGAGCTCTCAAAGCACGCCTCTCACTGCGAGCGCCAGCTGCAGGGGCTGTGTGGAGGTGGTGCGTGGCGCTTCAGGCCCCGGTGTGTGTTTTTTTTTGTTTTGTTTTTTTTTCCGGTGGAGGTGGAGACGCGGTTTGGAGTGTTGCTGCTTTGTTTTCCCGACTTTCTGTTTGGATGGTAGAAATTATAGGAAATTATTATCCGCGTTGGCGTTGACGGTGATGCCGCTTCCCCTTCCTGAGCGGAAGGTCACATCTGGGGTCCCTGCAGGTTCTGACGTGCCCAACCCCCCCACCACCACCACCCCTGATGTAATTACACGCTTCGCCGTGGGTGACGGTGACGCAGCCCGGCCCAATTACAGGTCCAAAACAAACATTGACGGCCTTCTTTTGTACTGAAGGAAGCACAACGGCATTTGCTTTGTCAACCGTTGTGTAACCTTGTTTGTTCCAACAGCATAATAATATTCAACAAAAAGTTAAGAAAAAGTCCCATTTATGACAAACGCCATAGAACCCATCCATCCATCACGGGGTTGCTGGAGCCTATCCCAACTATCTTTTTGTTTTTTAAAGAATTTAGAGAAACCAGTTAGAAAAGGGGTCCCCAGACGTTTTTGGCAACTTTTTTGAGACCATAAGCTTCAAAAGTTCTTCCTATATATCCATTTGTATGAATTGTTCTGCTGTAAACCATGTAATACAGACGCATGACATGTCCAAAGCGCGGCTGGCTTAACCACGGCTGAGCAAATTGTGGCTCACTAGACCGCAGATCTTCTTAATGGGTAGGCCATGTAGCCTTGCCAGACCCCTGGTCCATGGGCAGGGTTGGGTACTTCCTGTTTGGAACACCAGTGGGCCGGGGTCACTTTTTAAGTCCTAGGGGTGCAGACTTCCAACAAGCCTACAACTGTTTAGTAAGGGCAGTTGCCATAGAAACCCAGACCGGCTCCAACCAATTGCTGCTCACTGGCAACGTCTGGTTCCAACATGGCAGCATCCATATCGCGGAAAAATCCGCGACTGTATTGACTTTATATGCTTGGAGCTGGAAGTTCAGTCAGTCCAGTTGTCAGAAACAGTCAGTGGACCTCACCTCTGAAACGGAGAATATAGCGTCGTCCACAAAGAGGATGTCTAAAAAGCTAAACGACCTTTGTGTATCTCCTCAAAGAAAACTTTGACGACTTTTGCCATGTGGACTAACTAATGTTCATTTATAATATGGGATAAACAAACCGAGCAAGCATCTGCTAAGCACTGGTCTGGTCCTCAACCCCCTGAACACCGGAGATGTTCTTTGACCGTTTACGTAACCAACGTGAATCAGCTGAGTTTGACACAGACAAACAGGACTTTTCGTATCAGCGTAACCATTCTAACCAATGTCAGAGTTAACTCATTTATGTTTATCACGTAAACATTTCACTACAGTAAAGTGAATTTTCTCCACGCCGGAAACCGTAGGAATTATGCTAATTGTGTAAACAGACGATGAGTTATGATAGTTAAGAGTTTGACGGGATTCATGTTGTATGGCTTACATTTTTGTTTGCTAGCTTAGCATCTTTCGTTAAACTTGATCTTGCTCCTTTTTTAAGCTTTTAATATTTGTTTTTATCTTTTAGCCATATCAGCTTTTAGTTTTCTTGCTGTTTTTTTTCTGGAATATTTCCGAATAAATCAAGTTTTCTTCAGTTTTGAATTTTAAAACTTTATTTGAAAGAGCACTTTTAGCATGTATTAGCACTACTGTGTCTTTATAAGTAGTTGTAGCCCTTAGCAAAGAAAGCTTTTGGACATCAGTGAACGAACCACAAATGTATGGACTTTGACACGCTAATATTTGTAGATTTATTCAGATGTGTGAACACTATCAACCATCATGAGCATGATTTTTTTCACTCTTTGACATTTGAACTTTTTACTTTGACACTTTCATCCAAAGACAAAGTCTTGGCGTCCAAATGAGGAGTATTTTTTTTTTTTTTGCAGCCGAAGACCTGGACGCTGAACCCGCTCTGAGCAACGAGGCATAGCCGGGATCGCACACAAAACGCTGCTCACACGGACGCACATACGACAGACAGAGCGCATCTCAGCAACACAAGAACATACACTCCTTCACCTTCCAGCTGTTGTCTAAATGTTGATTACACAAGACACCGATGGGCGGGGGGGGTCTGTAGTTGGGCGATTTCCCTCACAAGAAGCTGAGCCGGCTGACCCGAGGAGCTCCGTGACCCCAGGTTGGAGGTCCAGAGAGGACCGCAGCCTGGGGCCCCTGGCTTCTTACTCCCCCATTAGCCCTCCTTTGGCTTTGTTCGCCGCGGATCCCGGGACGGCAGAGATGGGCAGAGACAGCAACGGCCCGGAGACAAGTAGCCAAGGAGCTGAATACGAGAACATAAAAAAAAAAAAATGAAAGTCACACCACTGACGAACTGCTCGGGTAACTTTGCGTCAAGCGAGAGCCGAAGTCAGAAGATTTTTATCCAAACGGATTATCCGAAGATGTAATTGGTACATTTGTTTTGGGGCTAAAGCTGTTGTCCGGAAGCAGGTTGGAAAATCACCCAAATCCCACATTAGAAGTGGAAACTCTACGTTGAATGTTTCTGTACTCAGAAGGGTTTTCTTGAAAATCCCCCCCCCCCCCCCAAAAAAAAGAATAATTAATAAATAAACATACAAACGATTTTTTTAGCATAGCGACAACACGTTTAATTATGGTCAACAGTCATTAGGTTCTCAATTTTTCTTCTTTAAACAAAATTTTTTGCGAAAAGGAACGTCAAAAACTTAACGTCAAAATAAAATCTGTTACGGGGCTAAAAAAAAAATGTCACTAAGGTGACCAAAATGCATATATTTCGCACAATATGGGAAAATAACACTTTTATCCAAGCGATCTTGAAACAACTTAACCCACACCCCACCAGGTGAAATCTACGCACACAACCGAAATGCTGAAATGACCTGGGGAAGAAGTCGCCATCTTGAATGGAAAAAAAACAACAAAATTGTAACTCCTCCTATCTATTGCCTTCTTGAGTATCACTAGTGGGAAAAATAAAGTTGAACAGCGTTAGCTAGCAAGCTTTCAAAAAGGCGCTTCTTTGTTGTTCATTTATTTTCTTTCAGAATGTTGTGAAAAAGTAATACATGAATCACTGGATCATGCTGGTTTCAATGATATAACATAGAATATAAACATATTAAGAATGTGGGTGCAATCAACAAAAAACCTCCGTTGGTAAGAAAATCTAAAATTTTACTTTTGCCTTTTCTTCTAAAAATCACATAGACCTATTCGTTATCCCTCGGCAGCCAAGAAATCAAATGGTTGCTATGGAGATAAAACGACAGAAAAGCTGCCGTTTTGAAAAAAACTTTCTTTTAAATAAATTTGTTGGCAAGGGTGGCAAGGGCAGAGGGTGAGTAAGGGGCATTTAACAGCTGCTCAGCCGGGTCAAAGGGGGATGGTGAGGGGCCATACAGCACTGCTTTAAGTTTTCCCTAAATTCACAAAACCCACATGATGCCCTGCAAACCTTCTGTAAGCTATCCATGCATCTACGTCACAAATACAATAGTAAATACAACCAGAACACATTTTCTTTTCTTTTTTTTTAACTATGACTTATAATGATCACAATGTTAAGCACTGCATCTGTATCTCATACATAAGTTGATTTTACTCGGCCCTTTTCATAGTGCTTTTATTTTGGTAACTTACAATATATAAGTGAACAGTCAGCATTGTCTGATTTCCAAAACAAAATATTTTTCAGTATAAGAAAAAAAAATGGAATGAATATGCTTTAACCCATAAGGTTCTATTGTATAAATAAAGTTCTGTTTATTTTCAACAATAATGTAGCTTCTCCAGAACTTTTAAATGGTTCAGGAGCCTGAATGGTGCTTCAAAAATAAGGGGGAAAAAAAACACTAATTCATTCCAGGAACAATAAAGTGTGATGATGAGGCAGCATGACAAGATGAAGGAAAGTAGCTTTATTGTGGCAAAGATGCTTTGTTTACATATCAGTCTGGTCTGCTTTGCTGCAGCTACGCTTTCTCACACGAAAGTAAACTAGTAACGCTGATCGCCACGATGTCTGCCTTTTTTCAGAGCGTTGTACACATCACTCTGATTAATCGGGTCGCTAAACTAGAATCTATTGCTGGGAAGTTCTGCAGAGCTTTAGCCCGCTTTGTTGACAGCATTTTGGCCGATGCTAAGTGCATTAGCCTATTAGCCACTGTGCAGCTGCAGTGCTTTACACGTTTTTATCTAAACCCGCTACAAAGCACTGCAATCCGCATTTTCATATGTTACTGTCAGCAACATGGCTCAGAGTTTCTGTTTGGTACCCATCCACAGTAACAACTAAGTAGTTCATGTCTCATAACAGTGTAAAAAGCTGCTTCTTGCTAACTCCATGTGGTTCTATTTGTGCGTGTAGAGTTCCTCAGGGAGGCTCCATGTGCTCTGCTGCCATCTAGCGGTCGGAGGTTGAAGTGAAAAACAAGAGTGAAACGGTGAAGGACGCTCAGAAATAATTCAATAAATGACAGCATTTTGAATAGATACAAATATCACCAATTGAACTATCGCGATGTATCACTAAATTGTTTTTTTTCTAACACCCCTAATCCAGATTAACAACAATTTGAACAAAGAGGTACCCAGAAATGCAACTTCTAGCTCTGTTTTCTTTACCTATGTCCGCCATCATCAGAAAAACTACACAAAACATTAAAGATAACCCAATATTCACCGGAGTCGGTCTTTAACCTTCGTAGCACGTTATCAATTTGGGGACCGAAAACGACTAAAGTTTCGTCAGCGAAGAAAAAAAGAAAATAAAATGTATTCGTCGGCTGTCCGAGAGCCTGAACCTCCTGCTGGTGGACGTATGGCCACAGGGTCATCGTCTGACCCGTCTGAAGTGATCAATGACCGCCTCCTCTAATTAGCCAAACCACTTTTCAACGTATTCATCCGCAGCTGGCGTAGATCCTGTAACCAATTCAGGCGGTTTTGTAATAGAATCCTAAGGACTTAGCCGTTTGCCGCGTCCACCTTTGAGAAAAACGAATACCTGAGAGATTTCCTTTTTTCTCCGTTTTCATTAGTAAGTGATACATTTAGGGTTGACGATAAGAAGCTCTTTAAAAAAAAAAAAAAAAAAAACTGTGACTCGGTGACTCTCTGTGGAGACATGCTCATTACTCCGCTGCCTCAGGCCAAGTTCAGCGCTTCAAATGCATCCTCCTCTTTTATTTTTCCCCCTCCCCTCTTCTGTCTGTTTTCCTGCATTGCCCGATTGTAATATGACAGCAGTTGAATCAAAGCTGCTGCAATGTTTTTGGGCTCCCAGCAGGTGCCGCCCCGACGTCTGTTCAATTATTAAAGTTATGGGTGGGAGGGGGCCCCGCCAAGCTGCTTTTCTTTACAGCCGTCACACCCATCAGAACATTAAAAATAAATTAAAATAGAATAAAAAAAGACGCCAACTTTCCGTCTTTTCTCTGCTGCGGCCCTTTTCCTCGTTTTCTTTGATTCATCTGGACTTCTGAGACATCCGTTTGTTCCTGTTGGGCCTGGCGGGTACGAGAACCGTCGTTCTGATTCCCTCTCTTCGGGCCGGGGGTCGCGCCTGAAGACTCGTCCGCCCTTTGACGTCCCATCAATCCCGACATACGAATGAAACGGCGGCTGTTGATAAATGAAGCCTCACACAGGCGTCCCGCCTAACGTTGAAACTTTGAGGACTCCCGGAGGAGCAATCAGACAAACTCCGTTAAAGTTGAATTCAATTAAATAATTACTTATTGTTTATTATGAACTTCTGTTGATTCTTTTTGTTCGGAAAAGCAGAGTTTGATACCAGTAGCTATGTCTGGATGTGACCACGTTTGACGAAAATTCGTTGACACCGTGCCTGGACAAGCAAGCAGGGATTTCTTCTTTATCTACTTTTTACTCGCACATCTGCGCCACCTACAGTTGGAAGGGGGGGGTGCGACCTGTCGACGTGGGCCAAATGTCACGAATCTCGCTCCAGGCTTTTTGTTACAAAGCTCTATTCCGATCTATAAAAGATGTCATTCCCGCTCACCTAGCTGTGTGCGAATGCCAGGGTTTCGAACGTGGAAAACGCGAAATGCACGTTTACTAAATAATTTCACTGGAAGTGGAGTTGAATGTGTTCAAGGGCGATATGAATGTAGGTTTGTACAAAATGTAAGGATATACGCAAATGTGTCGTACAGATTTTTCGTTTTTTCAGCTACCCTGGATTGCGAACTTGTTGAAACTGTTCACACAATAGGTAAACACTTTTATCATTTCTACAGATAGCTTTTCTCAATTATATGGCCCCCAGGGTAAAATTTCTTTAAAAAAAATCTCAGATAAGTCAAAATTGACATTTTTTTGCGAGATGTGATTAGCAAGCAGAGCTTGCGTCCGCTAAATAAGCAAACAAGCAATTTCTTCAGGCTTTTTCACTTTTCGCATTTTACAGCAGTAGTTTTTGCCTATCTACGACGGAGATTTAGGGTCAGTTTACAAACAAAAACAATTTTTGTCATGACAATGTGAGACTTGGCAGACCCAAATGCTGGAACCCGGAGGAAGACTCAAAGAAACCGTAAGTTGAGTATAATGGATTTAATATACAGCCAGAGGAAGGATTTATAAGCACGATGGAAGTCCAGAGTTCTTGAGACAGCACTGAGGAGTGGCTGGAGGTTTTTTGACGGCAGCAACCGGATGACTAGACCTGAGCAGGATGCGAGGTGAGAGCGAGGAGCACAGATGGATGACGGCAACCAGGAGAGCACTCGTGGTGAAGATTCCTGAAGGCAGGCAGACAGACAAGGAGTTAGCGTGGGGGAAGACAGGCATGGACAAAACATGAGATGACCAGACTAAGCACCATAGCAGTACAACGAACTGGCGTTGGATACTGGTCCTGGATCTCCTTAAGAAGCCACAGGCTGATGAGGTAAGTGACTTCAGCTGGTCGCGTCAGGCATGGAGTGAAAGGGGGAGGATCCTGACAGAGGCACCATGACATTTTGTTAGATTAGGACTTTAAAGTCTCAATTTTGTTAATTTAAATCACGTAGATTTTCGAATAAAAGGTTGTAATCGTATGGCTTTAAATCTCGTAAATTTCAGAGAAAGAAGTTGCAATTCTAATACTTTAAATCTTGTTTTTTTTTTTAAAGGCGTAATTTTACTACATTAAATCATGTAAATTTAAAACTATCTTAAATTTTGTCACTTTTTGTTTGTGATTGTTTGGACTTTTTATTTTTATTTCTTACTTTCACCCTTAATTTTATGTCACCAAGCCATGTTAGCGTTTCAGTGTTTCTTTGCTATATCGTTTTGCACATTTTGCTGATTCTTTTGGTGTAATTCTGCACATTGCATTATCAGTCACTTGTGTCCTGCACAAAGTGCATTCAGCTAGCAAAATGTAAATAAATATTGGATCGAGGCGTTTTCTTTTAATTATTCTAGACACATTTTTCCCGCAAATATTTGAAATTTGGGTGTTTAAGTCGAGAGATAAAAGCTGTTTAATAAAGAAAATACAAGTTTTTAAAGATGACTTCTTCACAGATTTCACCTTTTGTGGTGTAATTTCAGAACGTAACTCCTGCGATAAAATGAAAAGATGCCTGTAATGCCACTTTGTATCAAATTTTAAAAGAGTCAAATTAGGGACCATCCACTCCCACACCAATAACGCCCAACCTCTCCGCCTCCTCTTGCTTTTTCTTCATCGTTCGTTCCCTACATGCCAAACAAATCCTAATTGTGCCACGCTCTGTTCTCTTCCCGACGCCGCCGCCGCGTGCCACCAAATTCTTCGTGCGCTAATTGGGCGTGCAGGAACAGCAAAATCCTCTCCTGACAGGTGCTGCTGCCCTGCCGGGGTCACCGACGCACGAGCGTTCAAATCATGAGACAACAGGAGAGTTGCTCGACCTCGCCGCATTAAAAATAAATGGGCAGAGGAGAATAGCGAGAGACGTGTTATTTTTTTTGCTTCCATCTGTTATTACATAAGCACTGCCAACAACGACGCATCTTTGTGAGGAAGAGAGGAGGAGGAACAACACCAGCCATCACCAAAGTCCTGCACAGGAGAATTCCTCCAGGAAATAAAAAAAAAATTGATCAGCAAATGCTTATATGACGGCTTTCCAAAAACCATTTGGTGAACATAACCGTCTTTATTTCCAAAAAACCCAAATTCCTCTGATTTTTAGCTTACAATTTCACTCGTTAACACATTATTTTAAACCAATATTATATTTTTTTTGTTTGATGGTCACCTGGTTGTATTTTCAAAATAAAAGTATTTAAATTTGTTGTTGTTTTAAGAACCAATTTACTTAGTTTTTATGTCATTTCTTTCACAAAATGTTCAAAGATATGAAATAGCCATAAATTATTACAAATAGACAAAAGAGAAAAAGCCATCTGTAAGATAAAATAAAAACACCTAGAAGACTCCTCCTTGGCATTTCAGTCAAACTCCTCGGACATCACTGGGGAAAGAAAACATCGGAACAAAGTTTGTCAATTTTTAGCGGCATTAGCTAGCAAGCTTTCAAAAAGGCCTATCTCTGTCGCCCGCACATTTATTACGAGGATATTGGGAAAGATTTAATGCATGAATCACTGGCTCAAGCTGATCAAAACCATATAACTTACGAATTGAAGATATCAAGAATGTGGGGCTGGTTACCAAAAAGCTACCGTTGCTAAGGATATCCAAAAATGTACTTTTGCCGATTCTCCTAAAAATTATATAGACCTGTTCATCACCCTGAGAAGAACAAAAAAAGTAATGGTTGCTAAGGAAATTAAACCACAGAAGAGCAGCCCTTTTGAAAACATTTTAAATGATAAATTTGTCAAAAGCAGTGCTGCTCAGAGTGACATTTCCTCCAGGAAATTTAAAAATATTAATCAGCTTTTGATCTTTGAGCTTTTCAAACACCAACTTTGTTTACAAAAAACACCTCAAAAATCCTAAACTAATATAAAAGGTTTTTCCAGGAAATGTTTACCTGGTTGCTCTTTCAAAATAAAATTCCTCCCATAAAATTTGAATTCTTTGCTCTTAGAAAAAATTCACTTTGTTTTTCTGTCATTTCTTTTACAAAATGTTACAAGATGTCAAATAACCAGAAATTAATACGAATAGACAAAAGAAAAATTTCAAGTCCATAAATAACTTGTCTACGTTGCAAAATTGTAAATCATCTGTAAAGTCGTTTAGAAACTAAAATATGCAAAAAGTGCACGAAATACAATTTTGTGGCAAAATGGGATGTTTGACAACGTTCGGGAAGATTTTTTGTTCAAGCGACTTTCACAAAATTTTAAACACAACCCCACCAAGTCAAGTCTACACCCATAACCAAACTGTCGTTGACCTTTGACCTAGGAAATCAACCATGTTGAATTGAAAAAACGTATTTAGTACTAGCTACGATTTTAAACTCCTGTGATGTTGAGACGTGTTTTGCACTTTTTCCATTTTACATTGCGGCATTGAGCCTAATTGAACTGCTTGTTTAACAGCCCCCCCCCCCCCCTAGAGCTTAACTGTGGAACTGATCTGGCTCCAGCTGCTTTTTGATAATACCTGCCATAATAAAACAAAATGAAAGGGTTCCTTCTGATAACAACACCTTGGATTAGAGGGAAGACTCTGTGTTGATCTGTTGCAGCAAAATGCATAAAAAGCTTTCTCACCATCTGGCTCTTTTTGTATAGTTTTCTTGGAAGTTTACGAGACAAAGCATATCAGACTTTTGAGGTTTATTTACCATTTTCTATTAGAATTGCCCTGCGACTGTCTGGTAACCTGTCAAGGGTGTACCTCGCCTTCGCCCAAAAGTGGCCAAATGAGGCTCCAGCAGCTCCGTGACCCTGTAAGAGATAAAAAGGGATTCAGATGGATGGACGGATGGTCAGATAGACGGACAGACGATCGCAATTGTTTGTGTGACAGGGTCCCCTAGTGGTTGTCCATAGGTGTGAGAGTGAATGGGTGTGTGATTGCCGCCCTTTGACAGACTGGCGACCTGTCCAGGATGTACCCTGCCTTCGCCTGCAAGGGGCTGGGATAGGCTCCAGCAGCCCCCTGACCCCGAAAGGGACAAAACGGAAAGTGTTGGGGAAAAGTTTAACCATGTCCCAGAAAATATAAGTTCTTCGTTTTCTCTAGTACTAGTATGCACTTTCCTCATCTGTACATCTATAGTTTCACCGTCTGTGCGTGGCCTTCCTCATTTTGACAGCATGGTCTGCTTCTGCTGTGAAACGTGAGGACCAGGACTTTCCATCGTCTCCCTCCAGTATAAATAATCCAGTGACAGCGGAGACGAGCACGTTATCGCCTAACAAAAACATCTGTACCTCCGCCGAACAATGGAGCGTGTTGGAAAACAAAGGCGTCCGAGGAGTGACGAGCCACCCCGGAGGGGACCGTGCCGCTTGTTTGCCTTGAGGATCTTTTCCACAGACGAGGCCTCAAGACCCGCTGACGCTCCGAGGTGTTTCCTGTCAGCGATGGTGAGCTTCGCCTTTGTTTTTCTGGACGTCGGGAAAGGTCGCAGACATCTGGATGTTTTGCGGGGATGCGGCGGATTCTTTCCCAGGGACGCCGAAAGTCAAGACTGCCAGAATACACACAAGCACTATCGCAGCGTTTCAACACCCCTGCAGTGAGAGTTGTTGCTTCTGCCGGTAATCGGCGGTCGGGGGAATGCGCATTCTAATTGTTTGTTCAATTATTTTTCTTGGATGTTGCACCTGTACGTCACACGGCCAGCTCCAGAGACTTAAGTGCAATTAAAGCCCCACACAGCAGCGCTGACAAACAGCACGGAGAGAGGCAGATAAATACCTTTTTAACAGTCAAGGTAACAAGCAAGGCGAGAAAGGCTCACAGGGAGCAATTTCCTACTTTTTTCCCTCTCCGATTTGGCCTTTTTCTTGACAAGGTCCTAAGACTTATTACCGTATCTGTCCTGGGCTGTAATTGCCGCCCATTAGGACTCTTCGCCAGGCGGAATTTGCCTGATGTTGTTAGAGGATGGATGAGTGTAAACTTCTAGACATCTTTTCGAAATTTCATGAAAAACGACTTGAACTTTTTACAGAAAATGCTAACAATCCTTTCGGATGTTGGCTAAAAAAAAAAGGGATCTGTTTGTAAAGCAAAACAAAAGATTAAAGGAACCACCATTGAATGATTTCAGAAATTTGGTTGGATGAAAACATAAACTAGCCATAATTGAGTAGGGGTCCCTGGCTATTCCGCGATAAACTTTTTGCTGTTAGCGGATTTTTTAAGTGCAATTTTGCGTGTTTTTTTTATAGCGCAAACTTTAAAAATTTAATGGACGATGTGAAATCTTTACCGACAACGCAAATAGTCTTTACGGATATTAGCTAAAAAAGTTATAGTTTGTGAAACATTGAAACATGAAGACATTGGCAACAAAAAATTATAGTTAGTGAAGCACAAAAAAAAATGAATAAAGAATTTGTGGTTAGACAAAACAGGTACTAGTGGATATTAGGTACAGTGGTTCTTAGCTATATCGCAGTTCCCGTGTCGCAGTACAGGTTCATTTTTTTGCATTGTATTCTCCATCCTGATTGGCTGTGGACCTTGTTGATTGCTATCCTCAATGCTATGTTTCTTGAACAAATCACCCATTAAGAATCTTTGCTTAGGTGGAATTTTCCGGATGTTGCCGAGGATTTAAGCGGAAACTTCTAGACATCCTTTAGAAATTTCACAGACAATGTCTTGAACCTTTTACAGAATACACAGATAGTCTTTTCCGATGTTAGCTTAAAAATGTATCCATTGTTTTTGAAGCAAAACAAAAGACTAAAGGAACCACCAATGAACGACATCAAACATTTGGTTGGACGAAAACAGATACTAGCTAGAATTGAGTACGGTGGTCCCTAGCTATGCCGCGATAAACCTTTTGCTATTCGCATTTTTTTTTTTTTTGTGAAATTCTGTGTGGTTTTTTTCTTAGCGCAAACAAAATACATCAAACACAGAAGAAAATGTCAGCTAGTACACACTATTTTCTTATTAGGAATTCTGTTTTCTATTAATGAAGCCGAAGAATTGTTTTTCATTTGTCCAAAAATCTAGACGGAAATTGTCAACGTTTCAATGTTTAGCATTTCGGGTATTTTTTTCATTTTTTTCTTTGTTCCTGTTCTTCCTGCGTATATTTTGTTTTCAGCTTTCTCTTGTTCAGTGACTCTTCTGTCACCCCAACCATGCCCCCCCTCCATGTATTATTCACGGCCGCATTAAAACCCAGAGCTAAGAGGAAGACGAACACGTTGAAGCGAATGAATCTGGGAGGTGCCGCCACAACAGCTGAAAGTGTCCGTCACAGAGTTATAACTTTTTTTTTTTTTTTTTCGCCGTTTCTCGGCAGTGCAGCTGCCTAAATGAGGGGGATTAGGTAAACTCCCCGCTCAGAGGAAGAGCAGCCCCTGGATTAGGGCAGCGGGCATGGACACAGGGAGCATTCAAGCAGGAGCCGCCGCTTTTTTAAACAGGAGGAGGAGGCAGCGGTCCTGACAGGAACCGGCACAGGAGTTGCTTGAACAAATACACAGACGAGCGTAAAAGGCGCGCCTGCATCATGGGAAACCAAGTTTGGAGGGGGGGGTGCTCTGGCAGACACTCAGACGATCGTGTTTTTTTTTCTTTTTCCCTCATTTTTTAATTCCTTGTTTCACCTCAGGCAACCCAAAATCTTTGTCTAAAACACTAAAAAGAACCAAAATCTTGAATATTAACCTGAAATGAAAAAATAAGTGGTGTGTTATTTATTTATTTATTTATTTTTATGTCCTTCATTGTGTCAGTGCGGCCTAATAATCTCATAATATCACCAGAACAACAATCTATCAGAAAACTGTAAAAAGTACTTCAAGTATTACTATTCAAGTAAAATGAAAAAGTAGTCTTACAAGCACTTAACTTTGAGAGTAAAATTAACAATTTTAAAAAAGCAGTGTCACTAAACTCCTGCAATTTTGGAACTTTTTGATAACCCAAAACATGGTTTGCATTTTGTTTTATTTTTTGTAAAGTAACACAAATTGGAAGAAGTGGTCTAGAAAAATGTTATTAAATGTTAATATTTAGCATATTTTATTTATAGTATATGATCCTAACATATAACAGCAGAAATTTCTTTCCATTCATTCCCGTATTGTCTACGAATTTTGTACGAATTTTTCTACTTAGAGGTTTTAGATGTTCTATTGTCCTCTAAATTAATCCATGAATATTCCACTCTAAACCTGGTAGTCATGAAATATTTCATCACTAAAATACTACATTAAATCATCACAGTATACAGTATCCCATTTCTTTCTCAAGATTTTGATTTTTTTGGATTTTTGTTTTTGTTTTTTAGGTATAGACTAAGAATTTGGTCAATACGACGAAGTTTTAGGACAAATTTTATTTTTTTACAACTTCTAAGTCATAAAGTTACGAGAATGAAGTCATGAATTTACAACTTTTTTCTCATAAATTTACGAGATTTCAAGTCATAAAATTAGGATTTTTACTCGTAAATTTACTAGAAAAAAGTCATAGACTTACAAACTTTTTTTCATAATATTACATTTTTTATGTGGTCCTAAAACTTCGCCATAGGTCAAACCAACCAAAGGTTGTGTACATAATTCGTAGAATCACGAAACAGAAGACGTTTAAATCTTTGTGGGGCTTAAAATCCTTAGTATTAGTCCAGAGGATGCTGTGGGGAAGAAAAGAACAAATTTTGCAACTTTTAAAAAATTCTGTTAATTTACAAACGTTAGAAGTGGTTAACAAAATGCGATACATTTAATGTTAATACTTAGCATGGTAAGCAAGAGTCTCGGAAAAATGTTAGTGTTTAATTACGTCCTTCCAAATGGTCTACGAATTTTTGTAGGACAATAGATTTTCTATTATCCTATAAATAAATAAATGTTATTTTGCAGTCAAATTGTGGATAGTATGTGAGGTTTGATTGAAGCGCAGGATTTAATTGTAACCGCTAGCTTTCAATTTAACAAAATTTGAGATGATTTCATTTTATTTCACTTTTTTTTATATAAATTCATGCTACTTACGTTATTCAGCTCTGTAGTCTTAAAAAAATGTCTTCCCATTTTGGCACCAAAAAAATTTTTTTTTTGCAGTATATTTACTGCCTTAAATTTCTGGTTTCTTAGTCAAGATGTGAAATTTTCCCAAAGACACTAAGAATTACGTTAATGTAAGCAAATAAACTATTTATAAATTCCAAGAACCACAAAACAATACAAATTTAGCCAACGAGGAAACCAAAGGTTGAAGGGATTTTCCTTTTTTTTTTTTTTTCTTTAATTCCGTAAAATATAAAATTTGGAATGAGTCACAGTGAAAAATGCAATGGATTATTTAACATAAAAAAATCTCTGAAAAAAAATTTGTATTTAATTGGCGATTCTGTCATGCCATTCTCATATGGCTTACAGTTTTTCTAAAAAAAAATTTTTTAAAAAAGTGTTGCCATGGGATGGTTAAGATGTTCTGTTGTCCTATAAATTAACCCATGACTGTTAGACAGCCTCAAAATATCAACATTATGTTATCTTTAATAAAATCATATGTTTAAATTGTCACCACAAGCAAAATTTGAGAATTCTTATAAATTGTTTAAATGAAAACCTGTTTATGCTTTTTATGGATTCAGTTTGATAGTAATCATAAATATTTTATCACTTTACTATAAATAATTACAGTGTATTTGTTGGTTTAATTGTCTAGTTTCTCATTAAAAATATTGAGTTGTCATCATAGATCATAGCCACTTAGAATTTGGTCATATGGGGAAAAATTGAAAAACCACAAAACAAAATTAGGTTGTGACAAATACGACACTCAAGATTCTTCATTTTAACCGAGGATGACCAAAAAAATGGAAAATTTGAAAACATTTAGCAATTTTTTTTCAAATTTCATAAAGTTGGAAGCCCCACAGATATCAAATGCTGACAATTTGACGAACTCTGAAACAGAATAAGATTTCAATCTGGGGCCCAGGTTCTTTCTTTTTATCCAACAGGATGACAAACCCAAAAGACATTTAAACACATTTTGTAATTTTTTTTAAAGATTTCGTAAAGTTACGAAAATTAGAATCCCCACAGAGGTTATGTCATGGGCTTACGATTGAAGACCCATGAAACAGAATGATGTTTTACCCTCCATGGGGCTCCAGATCCTTCATTTTAGCCCACAGGATGACAGGGAAAAATAATATTTGAACAAATGTAGCAAAAGTTAAAAATTTCATAAAGTTATGAAAGTTTGAAAACCCTACAGAAGTTATGTCATATACTTACGATTAAGGACCAATGAAACAGAATTAGCCTTTAACCTATATCAGGCTCAAAATCCTTTATTTTTACCCACAGGATGGTAAAAAAAATAGAAGTTGAACACGTGTGGCAATTTCTTAAAATTTCGTAAAGTTACGATAATTGGAAATCCTACAGAGGTTAAGTCAAATGCTTAAATTCTAGAACCACAAAACAGAATGAGTTTTTAAACTCCATGGGGCTCAAAATCCTGTACTTTAGCCCAAGGAATGACGAAAAACTTACAATTTGAAAAGGTTATGTCATGCGTAAAATTCGAAGAACCATGAAACAGAATTAGTCTATAACCAAAAAGGGGCTAAATAAGTTTCGTTCTAACCCACAGGATGACAAAAATATAAAAGTTGAACTCATTTTGCAAATTTTAAAGATTCTGTAAATATACAAAAGTTTCAAACCCTACAGAGGGTCATACGTTTAAAATTCGATCAACCATGAAACGGAATGAGTCTTTAACCTCAATGGGGCTAAAAATCCTCCATTTTAAACTAGAATGACCACAAAAAAAAGTTTATTTTCATTCTGAAAAACAGCAATGTGAAATGAAAACAAAGCTACTCTGGAAAATATTGATTGATGCAATCGGAGTTTCTAAAAAAAAAAAGCCATAGATTTATAATAATATTCAACGTGATTAAAAATGAATATTTTAAAATTCTGTTTTAAAATAATGAACTGGTTTTTAAAGCAAAAAGAAATATATTCAATAATATGATGGCTAATTTACAATCTGTGTGCAGGTTTCTCCCAATTTCATGATTTTTTTATACATTTATGAGAGATTTATTGGTTGGTTGTGCGATTGCATAGTCTTTTTTTTTTTAAATTATGAACTAATTGGGGCTCCATACAGGTCATTTCAAATTTGTCGTTTTAATCCGCAGGATGACAAAAATATAAAAGTTGAACAACTTTGCAGATTTTTTTTTATTCCGTAAGGATAGAAAAGTTTCAAACCCTACTGAGGTTATGTCATTTGCCCAAATTCGAGAACCACAAAACAGTTTACAACCTGTAAACGGGGCTCAAAAGGTGTGGTTTTAACCCACAGGATGACAAAGCAAACGTTTCAAACACTCAATTGTTTAAAGAATTCAAACAACAGGAAAAAGTCACAGTTGGTTTTCATACCTCTTAATAATTCCCCATTGTTCTGCAAAGCAGCCAGCAGAAGAACACAAAACACAGCTGAGGTATTCTTTGGTAAATATTTCACACATAAACCTTTTCTTTAACACTTATTTTTATGGCCATTTTACATTGTGGAGTGATATTCTGAGATTAGAGCATACACATGCTGCAGTGTTTGCTCAAGCCCTTCCTCACGGATGGGGGGGGGGGGGGGGGTTAAAAAAACCTGGGAAGGAGTGGAGATGAGAACAGGTGGCGAAACAGTGTGAGAAACATGAGGGAGAAAAACAACAGACACCTGCTCGTGAAACCCAACCTGGTTCCTCCATCGCATTCCAGCAGAGTTCAGCGGACTAAGCCGCCCAGACAACGGCTGTGGGGGGGGGCGGGCTCTCCCCCCCCCCCCCCCAGCGGTCAGCGTAGCCAATGCAGCAGCGAAGCAGAGAGTGTGTGTTTTCTGGTTTTGATTATTCTGAGGTCAAACTAAAAATAACTGGAAACACCGTCTCGCTGTAACTTCACGCCGCCAGATGGTTTGGTTTCGGGAGACCATCTGGGAGGAACCTGTAGAAACGGTTCGGAAAGGACGGATCTGAAGAAGCACCTGTCCATCAAAGTTACCAATGAACTTTCAAATATAAGAAGGAATCCAAGCGGATCCGATCTCCAAAACCACCGGCAGAGCGGGACACTCATTGGTCCATCGTCAGACCACGAAAAGTTTGAGGACTTTTCAAATTCTACTGAATGGAAACATAAAAATAGGATTTTATTAGTAAAAAAGAAGCAAGAATAGGAAACCTAATGATAGTTGGTTTAATGTAAATATGACACCAACCAAGGTTTATGAATTTATCAATATTTTTTTTATTTTAATGCGGTTTCCAATGCTATTGGTTAGAATTAACATCAACAGTTTTATGTTTCTCATGTATGGCAGAATTTAGTGAACCCCATCTCTGAAGAAAAAGTTTTTTTTTTTCAAAAACATAAAACTATTTTCGTCTTAAACAACTGATAGAAGTAATTTTTTTTAATCAGATTTTGGTCCAAATTTTTATTAAATTGCTGGATTTGGTTCATCCAGAGGTGGACTTCTTGGTTTAGTATCATTCAGAAGTGGACATGTTAGTTTTGACGTAACCCTTGTGCTATTCTAGGCACTTTACCATTGGGAGTTGGGTCATCTAGACCCACTAGACAGTGCGCTGAACCTTTTTTCTTCAATGATTAGTGATCTTCACTGGTGTCCGTGGATTACATGTGGTCATGTAGCCAAAAGAATGTAAACTCTGGATTTAAAGTTCTGGTTTTAAAGGATTAAAAATCGGGTTATTCGAGTAATTCTTTACAGTCTTCCTCAACTTTGAAGCTTTTTGCATTTCCTTGAGCCATAACCCTTGTGCTATCCTAGGTACGTTAACATTGGGAGTTGGGTCATCTAGACCCACTAGACAGAGCTCTGAACCTTTTTTCTTCAATGATTTGTGATCTTCACTGGTGTCCATGAATTACATGAAATCTTTCCACCTTTATCCACCTTTGTCATGGTAGGGGGAACACGTCAATGTGATGGTGGGGTCATCTGGACCCCATAAGATAGCACAAAGGTTATGGTTCCATCATAGGTGTACTTCATGGTTTTGGTTCCATCAGAGGCGGACTTGCTGCCTTAGTTCTTTCAGAGATGGACCCACTGGTGATGCCATGAGGCTAATTCAAGACTGTGGACTGGTTTTAGTCCTCCGTTCTTCACGATGTCCTCATCTCATCCGCTGACCTTGTCAAAGAGTTCTTGTTGTGTTCTTGGATTCATTTTGGTTGCTCGGTCTCTCACAAGTCCTTGTACCACTTGAGACTAACCCGTCGCTGACTCAGCAACTTAGTGGCCTAGTTATAGACTGTCTGCCCCTTGACTGGAAGGTTGTCAGTTCCAACCCCGGTAGAGCCATACCAAGGACTTCAAAAACTGGACCCAATGACTCCCTGCTTGACGCTCAGCATTAAGGGGTTAGATTCGGGGGTAAAACCACCAAACCACCAAGTATGTGATTATTTGTTTACAACATAACTTATTTTTCCATATAGGGCCCAGCAGATTTGAGCAAATTTTCAGTGAAGCATGCTTTTGTTGGTGGCGTTTGGTTATAAATTCTTTAGTCGTGACAAGTGTGCAACAGAACGAGTGGGCGTGAAAATACTTTTTTTTATCAGCCGGGCATTCTGGGTGTTGCAGTGGTGAAGTCTTGAACTCTGTCTGGCTGTTTGACATCCTTTGTGCTCCTTTTGGCTGCAGGCCTCAGTCACGTCAGCTCCATGACTTTGGAGCGACCGTGACGCGGCGGCGAGCCACCGATGACTGATGCCTTTTTGTCTTCTGCAGTCAGGGCGGTCGGCGCGGCCGGCGGGACGGCCGTAATCGCGCGGACAGGTGACGGGTATGTGGGAAGCAGAGGATGATGGGGGAGACGTGTCAGATCATGTGACCCGCACCTCGCGCGCCGCCTCCGTGCGCTTGTACGTGTTGTGAGGAGTGGGGGCTCTGACAACCGATGACATTTAGAAAACAATCTGAGTTAAATCCTCATTAGCAGGCGGCTGATTCCGAGGTGACATGTTCTTCTGTCTCCTCCATGATCCTCCCGACGAGTGGCGGACGATCCGCTTTCCCCAAAACCTCAGATTATTCGACTTTTCCCTTTTTTTCCATTGATGAATAATGGGTTCAGACAATACAAGCATCCTAAAATCTAAAAGTTTGAGCTTATAGGACATAAAATAATAAGCTCAAACTGAATATTTACAAAGGACATTGTTAAAAAGTCTTTTTCAGGAACGTCCAACGTGTCTGATGGAAAATTTAAACATCAATCAATTAATAAAAACCTTTCAGGCGAATGATCTCTCTGATCAACTGATGCTTTTATTTTGCTAACACAGCTTAGTTTTTTGATTTGAGCAACTCTTTTGAAAATTGGATCAGAGCGGTTATATGTTCAAGAAATAATGCATGATGGGAAATTTCAGCCGAAATGTGTCTCTGGTTTCAACAAATAAATACTTGATTTTCAGATTAAAAGTGCTCCACTAAAAAAAAGTGTTGCAAACTTGATCCCAAACTTTTAATTTGGTCGAACTGTAAACAGCCACTGAATCTATATTATTTCATTTGACCTTTTTTTAACGTTAAAGTCCAATTAACCGTCACACACAAATGTGTGCATATGACCCATTGCCTTGGAACGTGGTATGCTGCAGACACAGCCACGCCCCCACTAAATGAAAAAAACCATAGCAACCATTTACTTTTTTACATATCTCAGGCTGGTAAATATGTGAAGCAATTTTTATATCTGTAACATAGTTTTGTATTTTTTTTTGTCTTAGCAACCATTGACACTTGTTACACATGAATAATTACCCATTTTAATACTAGAGACATCGGCAGTGAATGCACAATAACACAAGTTCTTTGAACTACTGTGATTTCGACAGTTTTTGTGATTCATGTATTTCCAGGGAATTCGTAATTCCAGCGACTTTGCGCCGTTTGCTAGCATAAAATGTCAGCGCAAAGCTGCTTTTCTCCACTTCAAAATGTGCTGGAATTATTTTAAATTTCTTTTCAGCATTTGACCCATTGCCTGGGAACGTGGTATGCTGCAGAAACAGCCATGCCCCGCTATAGTAAAATAGTCCGTAGCAACCATTCACTTTTTTATACATCTCAGGCTGGTAAATATGTGAAGAAACCTTCGTATCTCTACATAAAATGTGTATACTTAGCAACCATTTCCCCTTGCCGCACCTAAATAATTACCCATTTAATGCTGTATATGTTGACGGTGACAGAAAAATAACACAAGCTCTTTGAGATAATAAAACACTTTTGCGTAATTAACGTAGCTTCGCCAAATTCGCAATTTCAGCAGGTTTGCGTAGGTTACTAGCAAAAGAATTTCAGCTCAAATCTGCTTCTCTCCATGTCATAATCGGCTGATTTTCGTCAATCGGGTGAGCACTTCACTACTGTGAAGTGTTGCATATCAGCGCAAATCCAACTTTCTCTGCTTCGGAAAGCGGTGGAATTATGTTGATTGCGATAAATTAACACTGGAGCTAAAGCTCCAGTGTTAAAGGCCAAGACTGAAAATTTTTATTTTTTGGACGACTTCAAATTAAGACGATGTCTGATCATTTTTTATTTTTATTTTAGATTATGAATAGACACGTTTTTTGGATTGTTTTTTTACTTGCTGTTTAGTGTAAAACCAAATAACTTTATTTCTGAAAAATGGACTTGCACAAGTTTTAGGCAAGTAAAAATTATTTTACTTTGATGTTCTGTCATCAGTTATCAAATTCCAATACTTCTGAAGTAACAGATCTATCTTAATGTCCTGATTGGATAAAGTCTTTTTTGCGACTTTGTGAGTGTTTTCTTGATTTTTTTTTTTTATATATCTATATCTATATGTGTGTATTTATGTTTGGTAAATTGCCATATCAACATTGCTCAGGAAATGGAGCCAACAATGTCCATTTTAAAGTTTTACCAATTTGGTGGGGTTTAGGCAATAGATTTTGTGGACGTTTAAAATGAATTTGTAATAAAATGAAGGAAAAAAAGTGTTTAAGCCAAAGATTTAGCTGAAAGTTGTAGTCAGTGGAGCTTGTTGTGTTGGTGTTCCAGTTGAGTTGAAGTTGAAGATCTTAAACCCGGTTGAACCCCTGAATATTTACATCAATGCACATTGAAACTCCTCCTATAGCTTTTTCTTGCAAATCACCACCTTCCAGAACCTTTCAGAACTCAAGTTCTGAGCTGACTCCTACTATGATCAAGCTTTTTCCTTAAATATGTTTGTATCTACCTTAACTCTGTATCACCTTTTAATGAGCAGTCACTCTTTGATCTTTGGCAACAGCATTTGTGGCCCAATTAGGAGTAAATCCTTTGGCCAAATGCTAAAAGAGTATTTTTTATTCCTCCAAACTTTGACAAAAATCCCCATCACAGCCTTATTTTTTTTTTCCTTCTGCGCCGTACAATCCCCACGTTGTTTGTTAGGCGGGGCAACTTCGACAGCTTTTTTGTCGGTGATAGCCCTTTTTCTGCCCCTGATGAAGCCGAAAAGCAGAGTGCAGGGGTCCCGGGGAGGACGTATGCCGTCCTATTTGTCAAAGCTTTCCATCTTTACTTTAACCAGCAACCAGGGTGGGTGGGGCAGGGGATCAAATACACTCCTGCCCCGTCTGTCCCGCATGACTGTTTTCTGTTTGGCTGCTGCCACAAAAAGCAAAAGAAAAGTAAGTCCTCGCTCTGTATCTTTTCACACTCTTCAGAGGCGCACAGGCGGAGCTTGAGCTCTCCGGGGCTGAGAGTTTGCCCGTCTCTGTCTTTATCTGCCGGTAAATGTTGACAGATCACTGAACCCTGGTGCTGGACTGTGACAGGCTTGTAGCCGGAGTGAGAAAGGAAGGGGGAAACAAAAGGGCCTCTGGTGTGGTAGTTAGCCATCATGGCTGCACGGCCGGTGGTGAAAGGACCCTCCCCTCCCCCGCCCGGTTGCCGGCCGGTGGGACATTGGGGAAAAAGGCTGAAGGGTTTCCCGCGATTCAGACCCGGCTGCACCGTTTCACATTAATGAGGAGGTTGTCAGCATTTCAGAGCTGATGGGTGTGACGAGCGAGGCCCCCGAACGGATTCCGACAGCAAGTGCGCCCGAGACAGAATCCGCCGCACTCCAGTGGAAAGCTGACTTCACCGCCTTTACCCCCACTTCGCAGACGTAAATTTTGGTCTCCGAGCTCCCGTTCGCCGTATCTATCACCCCATTGGCCGTTTAAATGAGACCGTTCTGTACTTCCACTTCTATACAGGGAGTCCAGCACTACCTTAGGCCCTGGAGCTACATGTGGCTGTTTGATCCAGCCTTTCTGGTTCATTTTAAAAAGTAACTATGCAACACATCAACCAAAACAAAACCGTTATAGAAGTCAAACTTAATTTCAGTGTTTTTTAACCGGTGTGCCGTGGGAGATGGTCAGGGTTACCGTGGGAAATTGCCCTCATTAACTGATCTAAAAACATTTTCCATCTCCAGGATATCAGCTCTGTGTTCATCCAAACAAACACTGATAAAACACTGAGTAGTTAGGAATATGAAAGATCATAAAATACTTTTTTCTTTGTGTTTATTTGATTTTATTAAAGACACTTTGAGAAGAATGACGGTACCATGATTAAGCTGTGGCTTCAGCTATTTTCGGAAAAGTCCCCCCCCCTTCAACTGTCTCCACCAATCATTCTTGGAGGCTCAATCACTCATCAGTCTGACCAATCAGAAGTGGTTAAAGTCTTCCTTTTTCCAATTTAGCTCAAAAAGTCTCTCAGTTCCAACAAAAATACCAGCTAAAGCTCGTCTTTAGCGGTGTAATATTCCACAGAATCCGGTATCAGACCGTGGAACAAGTGAACAACACAATGAAGCTCAGAGACGCTAGTCTCTCTGCGTTCGGCGGCTGTTTGCACTACATCTCCCATGATGCATTGGGTTAAAGTGACAGCGTCTCAGCGCACAATGAGTCTTCGTTGTTAAACGTCTTGAAACCACAACGAACACACATCAAACAGTTTTTAAATATTTTAACTTAACTTTTATTACATCTTTTGGGAAAAACAGCTGCAACTTCCAGCGTTTTCTGCCACAATTATCACAAAAATGCACGTGAGATTGTGGAGGGACTGTAGATCAATACAGACTAGTATGAGTTTCTTCTTTTTTTTAATTTTTGGATGCTGGTGTGCCGTGGGATTTTTGTCAAGGTTAAAGTGTGTCATGGCTCAAAAAAGGTTGAAAAACACTGACCTATTTAACTCGCTCCTGACTACAGAACCAATGATCATCCAACAATGGTTCAGCTTTTGCAATACAGTGATCCCTTGCTATATCACGGTTTACTTTTCACGGTTTCACTACTTCACGGATTTGGATTGTGCATTGTGTTCTGCATTCTGATTGGCTAAAAAGTCACCCAGCGAGTAGCTCAAGAATGGGACCCTTTGATGAGCCGTTCATTACAGTTCTCCAACATAATCGATGGTGGCATGTCGGTGTATAAGGATCTTTAGCAAAGAAGAAAAAAGAGCGACAACAACTGTCAATCACTATGTTCCTCTCCCGAACAAACACACCTGCAGCTGCACCGCGGGCTTCAGAAGGAAAAAACGCTGCAGAGGATGCAGCGGCTCAGTATGAAGAGCAGTGAAAAAGAAGACCGGAGTCACTATCTGTCCCACTGTACTTTATTATTTTTTTCATTATCATTTTAAAATTTCCTCCGTTTAATCCACTCGGGTCGCGGTGGGCGGGGCTAATCTCCGCAATTTAAAGCCTTCTGTTCTCGATGATTGAAATTATTATTTGACAGCACAGTCACTACAGAAGTTATTTGTTGAAAAAACGTTTCTAAAGTACTTTTATTTGTTAAAAAAACAATTGATTTAGCCTGTTAAATGGTTTGTTCTTTCTTTTCAATGTATAATAGTGTATTTCATTGTATAATAATTGTAAAAAAAATAAAGGTTTCTACTTCACGGGTTTTGCTTATCACGGGTTCTATTTGGAACGTAACCCCCGCGATAATCAAGGGATCACTGTATACCAAAGTCAAACATCTTGACAGATTTTTGATTGCCGAATTTCTACTTTAGGCGCATCAGATTTAAGGTAGACTATCAATAATTAGCAAAACTCAAGGATATTAACCGCCCTATATGGTCCAAAAAATACGTTTAGGATCACTTAATTAGCTCTGATCTCGAAGCTCTAATGTTAGTTTGTTAGATTTACGAATATCTTGGGGAGATGCACCAACAAGAAAACTTACTGTGTAGTTTTTCTGTTTGTTTTTTAATCACTGCTGACATCACACCACCTACTTCTATATTTGCTGGATTGAGATAAGAAGTCCTGTGAACCTCGACGAAAAAATGGATCAGTTATGTCCCATAATACAGACCTTTTCTGGTTTCTTATCTTGTTTCTTTCTTTTTTTTTTTGCATTTCATTAATTTTTCTGGAAATTGTTTTTGTTTTGTTTTTTATTTTTTATTTAGTTTTAATGTTTTGATTTCTGAAAATTTGTTTTGATTTATTCTTTTTTTTAAATGTGTTTATGCTTTTTTTCCCCCCATTATGTCGTTGATTAAGTCAAACACTTTAAATAAATACCATCAAGGTACGTTCACACCTGGCAGGTAGTGCGTACCTGAAAGCTCATTTGGTTCATGGTGTTCACACAGGACAACCATGCAGGGGCTTCTTCTTTCTTTGAACACCCATTGGTAAGGGCGGTGTGTGCATCACGGAAGACCAACATTTTTTAGGTGCAAAATATACGTAGTGGCTTTGTGACACAGCCAGTTCCTGGTGAAATTCCCTTTAATATTGTCTAAAATTGAGGTTGGTTGAGCCTGCCTCCAGAATGTCCCATTATTTCCATCCGTACACCTTCTGAACCAGTTTGAAAGCTGTAAGGGTCATGGGGTTGCTGGAATTTTGTTTTGATTCACATTGGACCACGGTCACCAGTCTATCATAGGGCCATGCAATCAAACTTAAGGACAATTTAGAGACACCCTTTAACCTATGAAGCACATTTTTGGACTGTGGGAGGAAACACAGCCAGGATTCGAACCAGGGGCTTTTCACTGTGGGGCCAGAGTCCTAACCCCTACACCATCTCAGTATACTATATTTATTACTGGTTAATAAATAAATATCACTTCGTTAATAACTCCCCCATACTATGATCATGCCACCCCCGTGCTTAATGGTTGAGCTTTTCTACCATGTTATTGTAGTTTTTGGACAATCTGAAATAATCTAAGTAATAAAATTAAACCAAAAGGCTTTTCTTTGGTTGTTTTATGCAAACTTTTTGTGAAATTAATTAGAACTCCTATCTTTGGATTTTACATAAAAAATTTTTTTTTTTTTAATTTGAGATGATAAATAGCAAATGATTAGGAATACCCACAAAGGCTGTTTTTTTTTTCAGGCCTTTCTACTCATTATCTACCTCCTGATAAGCAACACATTCTTGAACTTTGTGATTCAGCAGGATTTTCTTGCAGACAGGCACACAAAAACCGCACAAAAAGCCACCAGCTGCTGCTGGAGATGTCACAGCCCCCCTCCCTGCATCTCTTCCACTTCCTGTGGGAGCTCCACACCGGAGCGACCTGCCAACAGCGTGACAGTCGGTGAACACATAAAGGCGCGGAGGTGAGGACCGACAATGAGGTGCGGCGCTGGCGGGGTCCCGACCTGCCGTGGCGGCGGGCTTTGATGGTGGCGGCGCTAGAAAAACAATGGTGGCTGGGACCGGAGGATGCAACTTAGCAAATGAAATCAGTCGTGTGGGCTTTTCCTGAATAGAGATGAAAATGTGTTGCGCACCTCTGCGCTTGTAGCCGTGTGGAACACGGTGAACACGGCCTGCAGGGACACAGGAGGGAAAATTGGATTTCAGCTGCCAGTGTTTCACTCAAGGACAAATTAAATATGTCCTTGGTGTCCATCCGGGCCTCCGTGCTGCTGAGCAACACAACTACTCTGACTGCTGCCATTTCCACATGGCAAATTAGCCCTCCTTTATTTTTAATACCGGCTAAATGTAAGGTAAATTTGAATGTTTTGAATAGTTCAGTCCAGGCTTAAAAAAAAAAAGGATTTTAGGCATATTGAATGACCCTCCAAAGTGATGACATCACAGAGGGCAAAACCGTCATTAAAATAACTGATTTTTTTTTTTTTTTTTTTTTTCCTTCTCTTTTCATCTTTTTTTAACTTGTCCTGTCCAACAGCTGGGCAGTCAGATGAGAGCTGAGGGCCTCTTGTGTTGGACATATTTTACTTTAACAAGAGGGGTTATTAATCTTAAATAAATAAATAAACCCCTCTTGTAATTGAGGCCAAACTTTATTAATTTCAAACATGTTTGAAGATCTTTGGTGTTGGACCGGACGGAAAAGGAAAGAGGGGAAGAAGAGAGAGGGACGTTAGAGAGAAGGGGGGAAGGAGGGTGATAGTAGAAGGAGAAGGGGGATAAGACCATGAAGCAGCATAAAGCAACAAGTTTACTGGTTGTTAATCACCATGGTAAGGCTCAAATGCAGTACAAAAAGGGCGGAGCCTGTCCACACACACACCCAAGTGTCAAACACACCTGCTAGTTGCAAAAATGTCAGTTAAAATAACTGATTAAATCACATGGGGGGGGGGCATTTAAAAAAGCTGAAGACATCATGGTAAGTAAGATCGCTTGTAAGAAACTGATGACATCACATAGTGCAAAACCATCAGACACATAAAAAAACAGATAAAATCTCAGCTGGCGAAACCATCAGTAAAACAAAAAATGGTGACATCCCAGAGTGTACAACCCCCTGGAAAAACGGATGACATCACAGAGGGCAAAAACCCTCATTACAAAAACCGATGACATCACAGAGGGCGAAAACCCTCATTACAAAAACCGATGACATCACAGATTGTGAAACTGTCGTCCAAAAACTGAGGTTGAATCTGCCATCAAAAAAACTGCTGACATCATGCAGGGGAAGACGGCCATTTGATAACGGATGAATTAACAGAGGGCGAAAACCCAACAAAAAAAAATGAATGAAGCCAAAATCTCTTATGGGGCCCAAAAGATGTTTTCAAAATGTGAAGAAACTGGATTTTCTAGAAAGGACTGTATTGTATTAGTTTGTAACCCCGTCAGTTTCTTGCACACAGAAATAATGAATAATGACTCGGAGACAAAACTTATCTTTTGTGGAGGTTTTACTTCGTACAAACATGAAGGGGACAGACAGATGAACATGGTGCATTAAAAGTCCGAACCAACGAGCCTCAGAGATGGACTTGGTATAAAAACCCTGCATTTGCATATTCAGAAGATCGTCCAATGGACCTCGTGTGAAAATCACGCCCCCAGGTTACTGCTGGAGAGAAGCTCCAAGGCTAAAGTGAAGATAAGTCTGAGGCCTGCTCAGCAGATCACACATCCACAGAAAAAGGGAGGATGAGAATAAACTGTCAGGAAAACAATAGTTTGGCTGTGCTTTCTTCAAATGTAATATAATTTTGAGATGACAATACATGCTTAGTGAATTAAGTTTAAACCATTAGTGTAATAAAAGTTAAAGGCAGTTTCTAACTATTCTTCACACAAATCCACTAACAAAACCAAAGCATGCATGTCAGGTATATCCAAAGGAAGTTCTGAAATTAATATGGGATGGCCACAGGACCTTTGAAATGATACATTGTGAAATTTACCACCCTGTAGGAATTCCAGTGATTAAGGCTAAAGGAAATGCAAAAAGCTTCAAAGTCGAGAACGACTGTGAAGAAATACTCGAATAACCCGATTTTTAACCCTTTAACACCAGAGTTTACATTCTTTTGGCTACCACAACATTTTACGTTAGCAATGTGCACCAATCAGAATCCGCTAATATACGGACTTTTACCGTCCGGTCCAACACGAAAGATTTTCAAATATGATTAAAATGAATAAAGTTTGGCCTCAATTACAAAAGGGGTTTATTCAGACATACCTCTGGTTTGTCTGAAGATTCATAAAACCCTGTTGTTAAAGTAAAATATGTCCAACACAAGAGGCCCTCAACTCTCATCTGTTTGCCCAGCTGCTGGACAGGACAAGTTTAAAAAAAAAAAGAATCCGCTAATTCACGATGATGGCATAAAGGGTTGTAGATTTACGTCACTGAGTGTGTGTTATTTAGGTGTCGCCAACGACACCTGCCGTGTTTAACCCTGGTGCTATCTTAGATGACCCCACCCTTACACTGACGTGTTCTTCCTACCATGACAAAGGTGGATAAAGGTGGAAAGATTTCATGTAATCCATGGACACCAGTGAAGATCACAAATCATTGAAGAAAAAAGGTTCAGAGCACTGTCTAGTGGGTCTCGATGACCCAACTCCCAATGTTAAAGTGCCTAGGATAGAACAAGGGTTACAAGAGATCGCCTACTTATTGAGACAAACGTCTATTTTTCACAACAACACAGTGTGTAGTGGAAACTGGCATCAGGAAGAGACGGGCCACCGCTACTACTAGATCCTCCGATTTTCTTCTTTTGGGCCGTTCAACTGTAATGAGATCTCAGAGATGCGGCGTTTGGGACTTGTGATGTTTGGGAAAACTCGCTGCTTTGTCTTCTAGAGCCATTCAACAGGCTCAGAGTGTACGAAAACGACAACAAAATGCACCAAAAGCAGCCACACTTTGCGACACGTCAACACCGCAAAAGCTTTCAGCCTCATTCGCAGAGACATCTCCTCATAAGCATAATTATTGGAAAGGATGGTAAGTATCTGCAAAAAATAAAGTTTTACAACCTCAAAAAAAGGAGGGATGTTGGGTTTTTTTAGTATTTTTTTCTCCCCCCTGCTCATTAGGCCGTCAGCGGTGAAGATTCCCAGTAGAGTATTTTTGTGCATAAATTGGACGGAAACATACCCAACAATTAACATGTTCAGTCATATAAACGCTCAAACGGCGGTGCAGCCATTAAAATCATAGCTTTTCCAGCGGATAAATACACGTTCACCTGTTGTTGGCTGAAGCCCGCCTTGATCAGAGCGCCGGGAACAGATGCGGAAACCTCCCTCCCAGTAGGAGTCGGTGTCAGGAGTCGGATATTACAGCCGGCTGATTAGAGACAGTTGAATGTGTGGTAATGATCCCTCAGCCTGTTTGATCTGGCGAAAACATGCAGGTCAGGAGACACTTTTCTCCTTCACATCCTGGAGGAAGAGAGCCCCCCCCCACCCCCACCCCCTTTATGCCTCCTGTCCACTTTCTTTTTTTTTATTTTTCAAGTTTTAACTTTTTTCCTTCCATCTCAGGGAATTCACTTTACTTTAATTGTTTGACAGTCTTTCTCCTGCCTTTTTCTCCGCAGCTCCAGAAGGTGCCGAGGATCCCCCCACCCCCCACCCCTTTTTTTTTAAAGCATTAATAACATTCCGCTCGACTGATTCCCTGGGGCACAACCTCATTATGGCTTATAGGCAGAAAAAAAATAAACTGTCTGCGCCGCCTGGCAGCTTTTTTCCCCTTTTCTTTTTTCTTTTTCGCTGGTGTGAAGTGCCTGCTTCTACAACGGTCTTCTTGTTGCTGACTGAAACGCATGTCCGGGGCGTCGAGGGCTTCTGCTGTCGACGGCGGGGTGCACCAGGTGGCACCCGGTGGGTGGGGAAGGGGTGGGGGGGGGGGGGGGTCTGGACTAAATTTTTACCCTTCCAACCGTTCATCTATCCATCCATCCAATTACCTGACCACCAATTCATCAATCCATCCATTTAAGGTCCACGTGTTCCTGTATAGGCTCTTGGTTTTGCTGGAGCCTATCCTACCTACAGGCGGTCCTTAGCGTTGGGGGGAGGGGGGGGGTTATACCCCTGACAGGTCGCTGGTTTGTTGACGGTGATACCTGAAGAACGCTCTTTAACCCGCTGTAACTCTTCGCCTGTGTCTACAATCTCTATAAATCAGCTGATCGGCTTTGCATCCATATGAAACACATTGTGTTAGCAAAGTAAAGTTTAGCTAACTGTTGCAAACCAGTGCAAACTTACAGAGTGACAAAAACGTCAACTCTGGTGTTAAAGGGTTAAACTTTGGAAAGTCTGTATGTTTTTTTCCCCCCACTTCACATCACTTTAACCCTTGTGCTATCTTAGATGACCCCACCCTTACATTGACGTGTTCTCCCTACCATGACAAAGGTGGATGAAGGTGGAAAGATTTCATGTAATCCTTGGACACCAGTGAAGATCACAAATCATTGAAGAAAAAAGGTTCAGAGCACTGTCTAGTGGGTCCAGATGACCCAACTCCCAATGTTAACGTGCCTAGGATAGCACAAGGGTTACACTGGGGTATTGGACTCCATTCATTTGATTTCCAATTTCTTTTGGGATCCTGCGGTGGCTGGAGCCTATCCCAGCTACCATTAGGCTTAAGGTCAACAGGTCTCTTGACAATCGCAGGATGGGATTAGCACCCCTTAATGTTGTGTGTTGGTCATCAATGAACTGTACCCAATGAAACAATTAAAAATAGTGAAATATTGTATTGTCTTGATGTTTTTCCTGTGTGTAGCTCCTCTGCCGTGAGTCGTTTCTAAATAAACGAAATTGAATTGAATCAAAAATTCTTTCTGTAAAGGAAAAAAAATGAATTGTTGATGGTAAGAATGGAATAGCTTCATCCACCGTTGATTTCTTGAAATATTTCCTCCTATGCTAGGGTCACATGTCCTAAAAAGCCAGTGCGTGGCGACCTAAATGCAGGCTTTTCTGCTAAATCAGCAAGTGGCCGTGCGGCAGCATTTGTTATTGGGAGGCAAAAGTCGAATTTTTACACCCCGTGGTCCTGGCACTTTTGGAGGTAACAGGGTAGCAGGCCAGTGACAGGAGGGGTCAGCAGGAGAGTAGCGTTTAACCCTTGTGCTATCTTAGGCACTTCAACGTTGGGAGTTGGGTCATCTCGACCCACTAGACAGTGCTCTGAACCTTTTTTCTTCAATGATTTTTGAACCTCACTGGTGTCCATGGATTACATGAAATCTTTCCACCTTTATCCACCTTTGTCATGGTAGGAAGAACACGTCAATGTAAGGGGGGGGTCATCTTGACCCCATAGGATAGCACAAGGGTTAAAGGTTAGAATAGGAGGGGCTCCAAGGCCTCCAAAATAGTCCCACTTCCACCATCCGATTGTTAGAAATCGTATGGTAGCAGCGCGGGCTCTTAACGAGGGCTGTTGACATGTGCCGGGACCCACGGTGATTCCAGCCACCGTGGGTCCAAATGGCAGCAAAATGATGGCGCACAAAACTCATTATGAGGTCGTATCACTACAGCATCGCATGCTGAGAAGAATATCAAGACGTCAAAACAAGAGCGATGCGCACAAGAAAGATCTGAGTTGTGAATGAATGCAGAATGGACGGCTTTTTCTTTTCTCCCAGGTGCTTGATATGAACGGCTGCCGTCCGGACACATTTACACATCGTCCAATCAGGGCTGCCTGCGATCTGGCTGCCACCACCTAGCTGTCACCTGATTTTCTAATGGAGTCCTCCCCACCTGACTGCCGCCAGCTGCATTCATGACGATGCCAGCAATTTTCAAACAAATCAGGCCGATGGAAGCTACCCTTGAAGATTTTTCTGATGCCTTCTGATCGCGCCGTGGCGTTGTATTTTAGGCCGTAGCATTAGACGTCCAATCAGGGTTTAAAGGTTACCTTCCTAGGAGGACTCCGGAAAAGCAAAATCGGCATCAACAAAATGCCCCCAATCACCCCCCCCCCCCCCCAATCAATCCTCACGGAAAACTTCCTCGGACTTCAATGCAAACTTCAAATTTTTGGTATTTAAGGATAAAGGTCGTCACCTTTTAAAGACACCAGTCGTTAGATCTTAACATAGCGCCCCAGTAGTGACAGTACCCCCCCTCCCCATCCTTTATGGCTCCCCTTCCTCTCATTTCACAAATTCCTGCATTAACATCGAGTCTAAAAGATTCCGACTCTCGATTTTTAATCATTCGACGAAGTTAGGGGGGGCCCCGCCGCTTCCTCACAACTTTAATCATGGATTTCTTGTGTTTGAGTTGGAGACCAACGAGGTCGGCGTCAAATCCTCCTAATGTGGGCCCCGGCCAGCCGATTTATTGAGTGAAGGCTTGAAATGAGAAGCAGGTTCCCGTCGGTGAAGTTCCTTTCAGGAGATCCGCGCCGTTGCCTCTCGGTAATCCCTAAAAAGAAAAGAACATAAATGTGGAGGTAAAACGCGGAAGGCTAATGGACACGTTGATGGCGTTTCAGTAAACCTCATAAGAATTGATTTGCTGCAGTAGGAACATTTTTATTCCTCAGTTGCCCCTCCCCCACCCCCAGTGCTTTACATCCGTAATGAACCTGCCCGGCATTGATCACGAAAACAAAAATTGACAAAGTAAATCTGCTTAAAATGACTGCTTTTGTCCCGGCAGCGGGCTGGCCAGCACTTACGGAGGCGCTATATGTCTCTTAAATTGCCTCCCCCTCCCCCACTGACCCTTTTTTTCTCCTCCAGCGATGGTTTGTGGGCATTAGTCGAAAGTTTTTTCCCCCGCAAATATTTAATCCTCCCTGTGACTGACAATGTTGTCAGACTGCCGGACGGGTTTTTTTTATTTTTCCTATGTTATTTTATTATTTTTTTAATTTTTGCTGCCGTTTATTACGAGCGCTCCTCCGTCCGTGGCACTTTGGATTATTCAAGATTATGTTGTAATCCCTTTAATCCCCATTGCATTAAGATTTCAGTCAAAATACGGCAATGCCAAAGTAGCAACCCGGAGGTTCTTAAGCGCCATGATTGGGCCTTTTTTTTTTTTTTTAACCCCTCCGTTTATCCCTCCGACGTGGCGTGTAGACCTTGCCACGCAGGAGTTTGCAACTTTTCTGATTACATGTTTGTCTCCAACGGTGTGTCCAGTTGCCCCCCCCCTCACCACGCCACGCCAGAGAGCTTCCAGCAGGCGCCCGACTCCGTCTTCCAGATGTATGAATAAAACAATGTCCGGCTCTCGACTCGTTCCGGCGTGCATCCGGGGTAATCCGCATCGCCGATGCAAATCCACGCCGTGATGGACGGTGTAAGGACGCCACTTTGTTTACACGGAACGCACAGATGGTGCCGTGCCACTAAATGTTAAGCTTAATTTCGGTAGGTAGAAAATGAATGTACCTTTTACAAGGTTCTAAAACCCTTCAGTCTAAAGCATTTGTTTGATGTTTCCATTTTTTACATTTTTTTTAACCACCGTAAGATCAGTGGAATCCCAAATTTTGTCATATTTAACCAATTCTAAACAAGACTATTAAGCAACTAAAACGCTAAAGACAGTAACTCAGGCAAAAAAGGGTCAACAAGCTCTTATGTGTAAAAAAAGAAGTACATCTCAAAGAAAATTTACATAAATTCACATTGAAATTGGAATGTATGGAAGCCTGAATGTGGAAAAACTCAAAAACATGTTTTTAAAAACTTTTAATTTATTTTTAATGGCAAAAATAAAAAATTAAACTTATTCCTAAAACTACCAACATTCAATTTAGAAAACATTTATACAATCTTTTCCATTCGCTAATTTCTTTTTTAAAACAAACCACAGTTGAAATAAGTTTTTGCCTATAAAACTTATATAAATATCAAAAATGTTTTTGTTTTATCAGAATCAACAGAAAAAAATCTAACAAGTTTAAACCAATACCAATACTCCAAAAAAAGAAAAAAGATTTAGAGTGTATCCAACATCCCTAACATTAAAAATAATAAAACAGAAAAACAAAAGTAGAGTTTGGTAATTGTTTTGGGGGGAAAAATTCTAATGAAAAATTAAGCAAAGTGAAGAAGAATCAAAAGAAGAAGAAAACTGATGAAGCCATTAAATGTTAAATTATATCTCAGTGACTCATATCGACGAGTTATAAGGAAAGCCACCTTCACCACCCCACCATCACTCCATCCGAAAACCCCTAGGCCAGGAAAACCATAGACAAAAAATCAGTTATACCCAAGCAAGTCAAGTGCTTAATTCCTGATAGCTCTAAATTATATTTGTATGTTGTCATGTGAATTTCAAAAAAATCTTATTATTAATTTATTCTAATAACTTCACTTTTTCTTTGTTCGGCTGTGTTGAAAGAGGAATTTCCGTTCATTGAAAATCCCATCCATCAATGCGTCCATCTTGTTGTAACATTATCTATCAGTTTTTTGTAGGGATGTACAGATATTCTAAATCTGCCTATATGACTAACATGTGGGGGTGTTACGTTTGTTTTTTTACGTGTTGCAAACACATATATGGGATACACATATTAAGAATATGCAAACACAGCTATCAACTAGCAGAGTCTGACTGCGATTTTTTTTTTTAAACCTGTTTCTTACAAAGTTGGAAGTTAGCTCAGTCACATCAACGTTTGTTTTAGCGGTATCAATCTGTTTTTTTACTTTTTACACGTTGGGAATTAAAGGTATTGTCCAAACCCTAGTGCAGCCACCACTTGTGATGTAGCTACCCCAAGCTTATCACCTCCTGGATAAAACTCCATACTTAACCCTCTGAGTTAATTTTTTTTTACCTATAAGTGGTTTGCCAGGAGTTTTTGTTAAAATTTTTGTTTGTAACCTTCATTTGGGTTGTGCAATTAAGCTGCATGCATTTTCTGCTTGTCACTAACAAGGTTTGGAGTTAACGTTGTCAAAGCAATGTTTATTTTAGCTGTATCAGTCTGTTTATTTTTTATGTGATGAATACACTGAAGCAGCTGACGCTGTTAATGTGGCTAATGTGTAGCCGTGTTAAACTGCCTTTGTTTTTAACAAGGTTAGTTAGCAATACACATTAACATTTTTTTAGTGCTTTCAGTCTGTTTTTTTACATTACAATAAAGTTGGGAGTTACAAGTTTTATTATATCATAATTATATATTAATATATTGTATTTAAATTAACAGGGCTAATGTGTAGCATTGCTGATCTTTGTTTTTTTACATGCTACTAACAAATTTGGGAGTTAGCATAGTGACACTAAAGTTTGTTTTAACCGTATTAGGCTGTTTTTTTACTTGTTGCAAACAAAGTTGGGAGTTACAGGTAATGTGTTAATGCTAAAGCAGCTAACCCTCCAAATGTAGCTTAATTTTACCGTGTAGCAACTAGGTATTTTGAATATGCTAATGCAGCTAACATGTTGTGTTTTTTTTTTCTTTTTTCATACTTGTCAACAAAGTATGGAGTTAGCATAGTGACACTAAAGTTTGTTTTAACGTTATTAGTCTGTTTTTTTAACTTGTTGCAAACAAAGTTGGGAGTTACAGCTAATGTGTTAATGCTAACACAGCTAACAAACTGTGTCAGTTTGCTAACTCCCAAATTTGTTAGTAGCATGTAAAAAAAAAACATCGATCAGCAATGCTACACATTAGCCCTGTTAATTTAAATATAATATATTAATATATAATTATGCTATAATAAAACCTGTAACTCCCAACTTTGTTGTAATGTAAAAAAAACAGACTGAAAGCACTAAAACAAATGTTATTGTGTATTGCTAACTAACCTTGTTAAAAACAAAGGCAGTCTGACACGGCGACACATTAACCACATTTTGATTATGCTAATGCAGCTAACATGGCTCACACGTCGTGTTTTTTTTCTTTTTTCATACTTGTCAACAAAGTTGGGAGTTAGCAAAGTCACAGTAACATTTGTTTGAACGGCTTCTTTCTGTTTGTTTGTTTGTTTGTTTGTGTGTTTGTGTGGTTGGGAGCTACAGGTATTATACGCTAACGCTTCTAACATGGCTAACATGTAGTGTGTGTCCAACAAAATCTGTGAACACTGATAATAAAGTCGAACTGACTGACGGACTTATCTTTTGAGCAAAAATAAATAAATAACTAAGCCAGTTTTTTACTTTGTGCTTTAATTATGCTAAAAACTCAAATAAATTATTACTGTTTTTATCATTATTACTCAAAAAGCTGAGCTGTACTTTTCCAAAGGGAGAAATAGGACTTTGTGGTTCCAATTAAGTTTTTGTTGGTGAGACTTTGACTTAAAAGGCTCTTTAAGGGTCAAAGGTTGCCGACCTACCAGGAAGTACAGCTCAGGGACTTTCTTGACAATTCTTGAGCGTGATGAAGTCTGAATATAAAAAGGTACGAGCGGATTTTGGACGTTAAATTTTGGAACTCCGATTAGTTCAACTGGTTTTTCGGGTCGCCGTCCTTCAGCTGTGAGGGTTTTCTTCTTCTGGTTCCTGGTTTCTTATGCGCTCTGACATGTTTTGGTGTAGCAGAGCCTCTGAGGCGAAGGAGACGTAACGTGACCGAGTCTGAGAGCGATCTCTAACAGCATCATCTTTAATCTGGTCGATGACGCTTCTCCGTTGCTCCTCTTCCACAGAAATGAGCCGCCGGCCTCGCGGCAGGAAGACGTTGATGCTGCGTTTGAAGCAGAGCGCAGCTGGGAGGGAAACGGAGAAGCGGGTGTTTTCCCCGCTCCAAACCCGCCAAGACGTCCGACTCGCCTCCGAGTGTAACTTCAATCTGGCAGCGAGTGGCTGAGAGGAGACAAGCAGGATGATGATGATGATGCTGATGCTGCTGCTGCTGATGCTACAGGCCGGCTGTGCGTGCAGAGGTCAGACGCACGGGCAAGCAAAAAGTAAAAACTCTCTTTTTATGATTTCATTTAAGGGAAGAAAAATGTACACAAACTTTATTTACTTTTAAAAAACTATAAAAACTGTTTTGTTACCTAAATATGCGTCATTGGAGCAGAGGAAGGAAGCACCTCCTCTCAAGAATTCTCCAAGAAATCCACAACAAAAGTTGAACATAAAAAACAATCAAAAAGAAAACACAAACAAAAAAATGCAGCGAAATGCTTAATAGAAACAATTTTTAGACTCTGAAAAGTGAGAAAGTATATTGACAAAACTGAATTTAAGAAAATTCAGTTTTTTAATTACCTTCAACACTATTTTTTTCTTTTTGGAAAATTAAAGTTCATTAAATTTAAAGAAATAAATTGTTAGAAGTCCTTTTAAGTAACTAGCAAAGAGAACATTTGTAAGTAAAGATTACCAAAATGAAAAAATAGTTTTGTTGTTTCCACACAAAAAAACCCAGTTAAAATACTTTATAAAATAAAGTAACATTTTCAAACCTTATATTTTACGTCTTAAGTTTTATTATCATTTTTAATTTTTCAATTATTCTTGTTTGGAATTCTGTTTTTCAACCCGTTATCGAAATTATTGATTAAAAAAAACCCTTCTACATCCAAAACTGGTTGAAATATTTAAATATACTATATATTTAGATATATAACATTTAAATATACATCACACACACAAAAAACATTTTTACAGAATTGTTTTCGGATGGAAAACCAGCAGCTGTAACAAAAACTGGACTGACTTCTGGTCGTCATTTTATTACGATCCGGAGCTAGAACCAGAAATTGTCCAAAAAATAAAACTAGCAAAAAAAAAAAATTAATAACTGAAAGGTAAAACTCTTCTGCAAACTTTACCTTAAGGAAAAAATTGAAATTTAGTTGAAATTTTATCAATATGGACAGATTCGTTATAACCGCAGCATTGCTTGTTTAAAAAAAAAAAAGTTTAAATTTTAGAACAAAAACGGAAAATAAAATATGTAAAAAAGTTTTGGTCCTGAGTCAGCGTTTCTATGGCAACCACTCTGGCCATTCAGGAGTGAGTTTGTTGGAACGCTACACCCCTACCACTTGACATCTGTCAATCAAGAATTCCAGATGTGAGTCCTCCCACTTTTATCGAGGCGTCTGATTGGTTCAGTTCTTAACTCATTTTGAAGAGCTGTTCTGACCAATAGAATGACTGAATCTGAGCTGTTTATTTTTCTGTGGAAGTTGACACATCTTGTTTGGAATGCCAAGGGGGCGGGGCCACTCGGCCCAGTTCTCTTATAAATATGGTCAATGTGGAAGTTATTACTGACTCCCCGGACAAATGTTAAATGTTTGGAAAAAGCACAAAAATAAAGGAACACAGAATTTTAAGACAAAAGCAGAATTTTCGACTCACTTTTTCCGGTTTATAACTTTGAAATGAAAGAACAAACCGGCTTCTAGCCACTGTAGTCTCATCCTGGTTTTCAGCTCCTCCTTTTCCTCTTCTGTGGATTTGTTGTGAGGTGGAAAGTTTTGTTCCAAAGGTGGAGATCCTGACGGCGCCGCGGGGCGCAGACGAGCGTTCCGCCCACACACGCACCGCCGTTTGTCCGGCAGCGTTGGCTGCTCTGTGTCTCCTCGTGGCCTTTTGACTTTCAAAAAGCAGTTTGAGACATCAGGAGAGAGTGTGCGTGGGGGTGAAAGTAGGTTACAGTTTGCTGTTGGGACTTGCTGGCGACCCCACCGTGACCCCTGGCTCGGCTCCTGCTCCCCGCACCCCTTCGGCGGCCCTCAGGACGCGGCTGGCCGTGTCAGAGTGCACGGGCAGCCTGGAGAGGCTTTCACATGGCGGCAGCGCTCAAACGGACGTCCGCGTCTGTCCTCCCCGCTTGTCCCCCGAACCGAGCCGCCGTCGACGCTGTCACCCCGGTCACGTCGCGGCACATGAGCGGGACGATCTTCCTATCCGAGCGACCGCCTTTCGCCTTTGGACGACCCAGATCACGTTGACAAAAGCGAGAGCGGCGGCTGCACCTCAGAGACATGAGCAGCCCAGAAAACTGTCCCCCCGTCCAGACTGGTGGCTACAAGTGACGTGAAGCCGGCGACGGTTTGTTTGTCCATGCAGCCGTCGGGAGGAATTCTGTTTACTCTGTTTGTGATGCCGACCCTTTGATGATTCGTCAAAGCACAGCCGTTATGTTTCTACGGCTTCAGTCGATGGAGGAAAACTTTTCTTTGAACCCGTTTTGCATTGTTTGGACTTCTTCAACCGCTTACGCAATTAATGTAACCCGGACTAAACCAATTTGGCGCCGATTTACAACACTTTACTGCGGTGAAGTGTTTACGCAATTACGGTAAATCGGCTAAATACGACACCAAGATAAGAAGCTTTGCACTAATTTTTTGTATTTACGTAGTTAACATAAAACTGCTAAATGTGACTTAAATTACATAAATTAGGCGCTGAAACGTAATAATTAACAGTAGTGAAGTATTTACGCAACTAACGTAAATCAGATACATATGACGGCAAAAAAGGCAGTTTTACGTTAGTTTGCGAGACTTTACTTTAGTGAAGTAATTACGCAATTAACGTACAACAAAGACATATGACATCATAATGAAACGTTTTGCTCTAATGTGCAGCACTTTACAGTAGTTCAGTGTTTAGACGATAAACCAGCTAAATATGATGTCAAAAAAAGCAGTTTTGATTTTGTTTGCAACACTTCCCATTAGAAAAGGATTTAAACAACTAACGCAAATCGGCTAAATATGACGACCAAAATAAAAAAAGTTTTACACTAATATGCAGCACTACATCAACATACATCGGCTAAATATGATGTCAAAAAAAGAAGTTTTGCGATAATACTATGCAACTCTTTACAAAAGTAAAGTACTTACGTAATTAACGTAAATCGTGAAAAATATAACAAAACAAAGCAGTTTTTCGCTGCCAAACAACACTTAGCAGTGTGAAGTTTTAATGCAACTAACATACATCAGCTAAATAAGATGCAAAAAAAATTGCGGTAATATGCAACACTACACGATATATATGTAACATTTTCTCTACCTACGACCTGTCGGCCCGAAACCCTCGGATAGGGTTTCCATTAGGGGTGTGCCAAAATATCGATATGGTGATATATCGCGATATTTAGTCCCGCGATCGATTATCGATATGTCTTCATCAAGTATCGACCTTTTATTTACATTTTAAAACCCTGTAAAACGTTATATTAACCATCCTTTGGTAAGACAATTCCTTGGAGGGTCGATAGGGGGCGCTCGTTGCGAGATTGGTTGTTGCGGGCGGACGAAGAAGAACACACATTCAAACAAAGATGGCGGAGCGGGAAAACAATGAAAAGCGCCGGCAGCAAGTTAAAAGACGCGCCGGCAGCATTGAAGCTGCATCACCCGGAGTTGTGTGAGAAAGCTGTGGCTGCTGCTGCCTGAAGCCGACACAGCCTGACGCGGATACTTTTTTCCAGACGAAGCTAGTGCCGTCTTCTGAGAGACAGAGCAGCGGCAATAACAAACGGAAAACGGCCCCTGCAGCGCGGTGGAGAACGAGGGATTTGGGTTTTTATTGAATACAGTAGAGCCACGCTTTGACATTCCCTCTTGGAAATACTGAAAAAAAGGATCCCTGTACTGTACGTCCAGACCAGAGCTACGGCTGAGATGGAAACGGAAGAAAGAGAGGCATCCACCCCTTAGACCCCCTTCTCCTCAAAGCAGAGGTAGACGAGCGGGGTCTTGATGCTAAATATGTTTATGTTCATGTTTTTCTCTCCAGAAAAACATGAACATAAACATAGATCACATGCAGCTTTTCCCCAAAGGTTTTGTTCACAAAGACGTTAACTTTTAGATGTTTTTTTATGTATTTTATCCCTGGTAATTTATTTTGAATGCAGTTTATGTCTTAAAAACTTAAAGGAAAGTTCCTAGCTACTTGATTTTTATTTTTCTGTGAGAATTATATTTTTGTCTACACCACATTTGCACTAAATGGTGTCATTTATTTTTTAACAAAGACACTATAATTTGTTCACAGAATTAATATCTAATTTTCAGCTATTATTTTAAATTAAGCAATGGCTATGGCTTTGTATTTCAAAAGTTAATACCAATGTGTCTGGCAGCTACTTGACTTATTCATTTTTTATCCTGTTTACAGCAATTTTGTACTAAATAATGGCACTGCTGTTCATGTTCACTATTGTTTAAACTGAATTTTACAGATATTTCCAAATGAAAATTGTCATTGTTTGTCAAAGACAGAGTTTTACTGATTTCAGCAATGTTACACAAAAGTCTGTTATTCATTACACCAAATAGGACACAAGTTGTTTATTATCATGGTGTTTAAAAAATAAATGGGGAAATATTTTCCAAAAAGCTGTTTTTAGAGTTCTTCTTTCTTAAAGTTTGATATATCGTGAGTTGTTAGAGACGAGATATATCGATTATCGCATTATCGCCATATCGTGATAGTATCGTTATCGTGAGCAATGTATCGCAAATTGTATCGTATCGTGAGGTACCCAGTGATTCCCAGCCCTAGTTTCCATCTGCACACAAAGCCGAATGACAAACGCTTATGAATATATCACGCATTTATCACAAAAAACTGAGATTTCGGACGTGAAAAATGCGCAAAATGAACATAGCGTCAGTGTGACACGGCCTTTTGGGTCCATTGCTGTCTCATTTCAATACTTTTTTTGTTTTTTTGGGGGCTAAGATTTTATGCCGCCATCAGTGAAGGTCCAGCAGCTCTTCTCTCTCTTTCAGGCAGAATCAAAATAAGCTTTTTATGGTCAAGTACAGCACATATACAAGGAATTGGGCCTCGGTGTCTTGTGCTCTCATGCAAACCAGCACAGTGTACAAAGGTGTGAAGGGTGAAGACATAAAGGATCAATAATGTAAAAAATTAAATGAAAATAACTAAATAAACATAACTAAATGAAAATGCAACAATAGTTGCGGTATGACAGTTTCTATGATATAGTTCGTGTTCTTGAGTGTTCAGGAGTTCATTAGAGTGACGCTTTGGGGGAAAACGCGGTCTTTGTGGCGAGTGATTTTGCCGCGCATCGTCCTAAAACGCCGCCCTGACGGGAGGACGCTGAAACGGCAGTGTCCGGGATGAGAGGGGTCTTTTGTGATTCTGCCAGCCCGACCTCCTGACCCTGGACCGGTGCAGGTCCTGAACGGAGGGAAGGCTGGAACCAATACTCCTCTGAGCAGATCTGATGATTCTCTGTAGTCTGTCCCTGTCGGGTCTAGTTGCCGATCCAAACCAGACCGTGATGGTTGTGGTCAGGACAGACTGGATTATAGCTGTGTAGAAGATGGTCAGAAGCTCCTGAGGCAGGTTGAACTTCTTGAGTTGTCGCAGGAAGTACAACCTCTTACCCCTTGTGCTATCCTATGGGGTCCAGATGACCCCAACCTTGCGTTGACTTGTACTCCCAACCATGACAAAGGTAGATAAAGATTTCATTTAATCCATGGACTCCAGTGAAGATCACAAATCATTGAACAAAAAAGGTTCAGAGCACTGTCTAGTGGGTCTAGATGACCCAACTCCCAATAGTAAAGTGCCTTGGGTTAGTGGTGGACCTGTGTCTGTTGAGGGGACAGAGCTGTTGAGAATTGTGAATGTGTGTGTGTGTGTGTGGGGGGGGGGTCAGGAGAAGCAGCGTCCTCGAGCGGCGGCGTACACGTGCCCTAACAGAAGTATTTGGTCTGTAGGCGTAAACAAAGCGCTCTTAGCCATCACGGAAGAGCTGGTCCGATGTCTTCAAGTGGTCGTCTCTGTGTTAGCAACAATGGGGCAGGGGGCCGGGTGTTTACACATACTCAGCTGCACCTCGCCGCCGACCTGCACCGCCATGCGAGTCAACAGGAAGCTGGCCGGCACTCGAACGAGGGCCGTGTCCATAATTCACCAAAAGCAGGATTTATCGCGGCTCCAGCAGAAGGAATAAACGGTAAATCCCTGGGAAGAAAAAAAAAGGGGGGGGTGCTGGTTACACAATCCGGCAATCTGCTGCCATCTGACAGGTTCCACGTCCTGTCGGGGATTAGAGGACGACGGCGAAAGGCGGAGTTTTCCTCAACTCCTGACACTGAAACGGATCCATTCTGCTGGGATTGATCTGAAACAATGGCAGGATGTGTCTTTTTAAGGTGGAATTTTTTTGTGGACGCTTCAAACCGTCCGAATTCTTTCCTTCTCTTCATTTCAGATCCAATTGCATAAAAAAAGAAAATCTTCAGCAAAAGCCATCCCCAAAAGCTGTCGGTTTAAAAACAAAAATCCAAAGTTCCACGCCTTTGCCGCCCGGTCTCACAGGAGAGATTAACGCCAAGCGTCCCGATCAGACCCAGATAATCTGAAATTGCCTCTTTTCAAACATCTCTAAATCCGGACGGGGTGACAGCGGAGAACCGCGGCGGCGTCACGGCGGTCAGTGCGGCTGTGACAGCCTCAGAGCTGGAGGCGCTGAGATTAATCTGAAGGATCGCTTTAATACGAAATGTGAGCTCCAAAGGCTAATTGATGCTCCGCAGATTAGGAAAATGTTATGGGATCTCAGAAAAGGGCTTTAAAGATGTAAGTTTGTCTTACAAATCCACATGCCACCTCTGCCATCAGAAACTGGGAGTTATGATTTTTTTTCTGGTACTTGAACTTTACTGTGCTTCCGCTTCAGGCCGATGTATTTTGGACCTGATCCCAGATCAGGTCTCTGGTTTAGGACCACCAGTGAGTTGGAAGGTTTTTCGTTGTCGAATGTCGTCTCAAATCTATCTTCATTCATTCATAGTGGGACAAATGCGTAGCTTTATTTTAGCTTGTACCATGGTCCAGGTGAATACTGGATTCTGATTGGCTGCTGGGTGTGCAACCTGATAACCGCACAGTGAAAAAAGAAGTTCCGGTCACCTAGCTTAAATGTTTCGTATCACTGCACCGGCTTCTTTAAAAGAACCTTTTGCTTCATCATTTGGACAAAAACAAGCGGTAAGAGCTGAACTATCTCTCTGAACTGATGCTTTGATCAACCCATCGGAAAGATCAGCATATATATATATATCCCTGAATCTTGACTGCAGCGGTGGTGAAGCGCGACGCGGAATATTGTGAGAATTGGAAAAAAAACAAGAATTAAGGACTAAAAACTGGTTAATATATATTGCTTTTGTAAGTGACCATGGTATAAGCGGGTGAATGGCAGACGAAGTGTGCGTTATTAGTTTGCGTCGGACGGTTCAGGCTTCCACGGCGTGCGTTAAAAAACACTTTATATCAGTGACATTTTACGTTACCATCAATACTCTCAGTAACACTTCACGTTTGTAACAGTTTATGTTAGTAAAACTTCAAATTCGTGACACTTTACGCTAGCAAACCCTTATGTTAGCCACCATTTAAATTAGTAACACTTTACGTTAGCAACACTGCATGTTAGCAAAGCTTTATGTTAGCCACCCTTTAAGTTAGTGACACTTTATATTAGTAAAACTTTACGTTAGCAACACCTTATGTTAGCAAACCTTTGTGTTAGCCACCATTTAAATTAGTAACACTTTATGTTAGCAACACTGCATGTTAGCAAACCTTTATGTTAGCCACCCTGTAAGTCAGTGACACTTTATATTAGTAACACTTTACGTTACCATCATTACTTTCAGTAACAATTTTGCAACAGCTTACTAATGCAACGCAAATCAACGCTAAGTGACGGCAGTAGCTTTTTAGCAGCTTTATAATAACTTTTTTTGTCTATGTACCCAAACAGAAATCCTTTGTTGTCAGCCTTCCTTGCCTGAAGTTTTCGTTTTCTTGTGGAAGGTGCATGCTGGGATGCATGAGGCCATCAGACCTCCACGGTGACTCTTTCACAATAAGAAGAAAAAACAGCAGGACGGTTGAGAGGCTTACAAAACGCACCTCTTGTGCAGTATAAACAGGATTTTCATCTAAACTGTGTACACAGTCGCGGTGGTTCAGCTGGAGGGCCTAAGGTCTGAGCTCACTAATGTGGCAAAGAGTGCCGGTGCAGATCCCAGCCTCAGGACTCCAAAGTAAATACAACTTCTTCCAAGGTAACAATTGAGCTTGTGTACGATATGATGGAATGCAAAAATCCCCCTCGCCTCTTATTAAACACTACTTCAAATATTTATATTTCTCTTTGGTATAAATATAACAGAAAGTTTCACAGTTCTGGCATTGTTTGGAAGGGCAAGGCACCCGCTGCAGTTATAAATGCGAGCTCGGTGACAGGTGGCGATGCAAAAATGAAGAGCATGGGGCCCGAGGGTAAACAGAGCGCTTTAACAATCCGAGAGAGATGCGTTTGTCCGACCGCAGCCGCCGATTTTACGTCACCCAAGCAGAGTTTTATTGCCTCGGCTAGATCTCACTTTCAGCAGATTTAAACATTTACAGAGCGCCAAAGTGTGTGTGTGTGTATGTGTGTGTGAGATCCTCAACAATGTACACATAACGTCCCCACTTTCTTTATGTGGGGCAAAGCCTAAAGAGCTAGCTAAAAATATGAATCCTTGTTGGGTTTGGTTAACATGACTTTCCAGTTCCGAGGTCTAGGGATCAGAGTTGACTTGAAATTGTCTGTTTCTCTAAGGCCCGTTCAGACAGACAGGATTCATTGGTCTTGATAAACCACACCTGAACTTTGGTGGAGACAAAACATATGTTACATAGGTAACAGTGTTACATAGTGTAACACTGGGCATCTGTTATACAATCAAGAACACGCTAAACAGGCATTCTTCTACGTATTTTAACCCTTGTGTTATCTTCTGGGGTCCAGATGACCCCACCCTTACATTGACGTGTTCTCCCTACCATGACAAAGGCGGAGAAAGGTGGAAAGACTTCATGTAATCCATGGACACCAGTGAAGATCACGAATCATTGAAGAAAAAAGGTTCAGTGCACTGTCTTGTGGCCTGGATAGCAAAAGGGTTAAGCATGCTGTGCTAACACTGGACCGTCGCTACCCGATACCAGCGCATGTACCTACAGTTTGAAGAGATGTAAAGACATGTACAAGATCACCTGAATTAGTATCCTTACAAATACTTTGTGATACACTTACCACATGCACAACAATGGTACATTCTATTATCAGGATGTCCCTTAAGGTGGCTGAATTAACCTGCAAAAGAACTGTAAGACACACCTGCCCTCCCGTCATGATGCATCCATTCCAGTCCCTACAACCCAAAAACTGTTTAGCACCTGTAAAGGTCAACCCACATCAGGGTGATTGTGACTACATTCACATCAGGCATGGGACGCTTTTAGCATGTTCTTGATCACACTATAACTCTTGTGCTATCTTAGATGACCCCACCCTTACTTTGACGTGTTCTCCCTACCATGACAAAGGTGGATAAAGGTGGAAAGATTTCCTGTAATCCATGGACACCAGTGAAGATCACAAATCATTGAAGAAAAAAGGTTCAGAGCACTGTCTAGTGGGTCTAGATGACCCAACTCCCAATGTTATAGTGCCTAGGATAGCACAAGGGTTAAGCATACGATGTTCACACGGAACTGTCACTTCCCGATACTAGCATATGTACCGGGTAGAATTGGAAGAGTCTTGGTGCAAATCTTGATCCAGCTCCATTCCGATATATGAACATATTGGTGTTGTGCAATCACAGCTGATCAGAAAACCACAGTTTCTGCTCCATGATCAATTTTTAAAGGGTTTGAAAGGACGGGAAACCAAAAGTCACAACCAAATCCAAGTTCCTAATTGGTCATAGTTAAGTTGATTTAACTTAATCGCTGCATTTTTTTGTGTGTAAAGCTTAAAAACTGACCTAAAAACTTGCGTGAACATTTATGTTTTGTACACAGAAGCACCAATTAAAGGTGCGTCTGAGGCCGTATATTTGGAGGGTTTTTTTGTACTTCTGGAGTTTTTTGTCTGATTTCAAATGTTTCACACTGTCTCCTTTGTGCCCCCATCCCCCAAGATCATGGTTAAGTGGATTGTTCTCTTGTCCTGCCGAATAGTTCATCCCACTCATCCAAAACGTAAGCATTCAGACCTCATGCCCTCTCCCTCCACACGTCCATGGACACCGCTGTTATCTGTGGTGTTATGTTACACATGCTACACGCACGACAATGGAACGTTCCATTTTCATGACATCTATTTAAGATGATTGTACAAACTTCAAAAGAAGAGCAAGACACACCTGCACTCACATTAAGATGCGGCCAAACCAAAAACTGGAAGCACCCCTACGGGCCTGTGACACTTTTAGCACACAATGTTCAGACTAGACTTACGCTAACCAATACTAGCGCACGTTAGAACAGCTAGAAGAATCTTGGCGTGAAATCTCGAAGCGGTGCAAATTTCACAAATCTTTTGCTTTCATAGCTCTTTTCCGATTTGGGACAGACTGAAGACAAAAATGACTTATTTCTTGTCCGCGATCAATTTTCAACGGTTACTTACTTATTTTGAAAAAGATACGAACAATTTGTCCCTGCCAAAGCAAAGTCTCTGATTGAAGGATTAACTGTTTTGTAACAAACACTACTTAAGTTAAATAATGTTTGTCATCAAGATTCTTTTGTCTCCTTCAAGCAACGTTTAAACAGAATCAAATAACTTAAAACAAAAGTAGATCTTTTTTTCAAAACATGTCCCAAGTTTTTTCTTTTCCTCTCTTGTTTCCCACAGGCGCGCGCTCATACTATTGTCCATGAAATGTCTACGTGAACCCGCATCGCGTCCATATTGGCCTTAGTCCAGTAATCCAAACAAAAAACGCCACCCAAAAAATAAACAGGTATACCAGTAGAAATGTATATATTTGGGGACCCAAGAAGGTAAAAAAATAAAGTTTCGATCTCGCCTGCTGGTCTCTTTGATCAGTTTGTTTGAAATGCGCCCACTCCCGGGAGCCCGTACGTCATTCCACTCGGTCCTGTGAAAAACCTCCGGTTTCTGTTCCCCCGTCACTCATCTGGAGATCACATTATGTTTGGTGGGATAAATCACGCAAGAAATGTTGAATATTTGGAATCATGGGAGAAGAGCACAGCGGCGGATGTCGGTGCGTCTTTCACCTCCCTTCTTCCTTTTTATGCGCACCTGTTCCGAACCCATTTAATAACCTTGGGGCGTGTCTGCCGTGGATCAGGTGAACCGCCACGAAACATAAATAAACACGTGAAAATCATAAAAGACCAGATCCAGAAATTTCAGTGGATAACGTATATTCATCACCAAAAAAACACCTTAGTCCCCTCATATGTCCCTTGTGCTATCCTAGACACCTTAACATTGGGAGTGGGGTCATCTTGACCCCACCAGACTGCACTCTTGGCATCACCAGCAGCAAACCAGGCAAGGAGAGAACTCTACTGATTTAGCCCTTGTGCTATCTTGCGGGGTCCAGATGACCCCACTCCCAACGTTAAGGTGCATCCAAGGCACGTTAACGTTTGGAGTTGGGTCATCTAGACCCACTAGACAGTGCGCTGAACCTTTTTTGCTTCAATGATTTGTGATCTTCACTGGTGTCCATGGATTACATGAAATCTTTCCACCTTTATCCACCTTTGTCATGGTAGGGAGAACACGTCAAAGTAAGGGTGGGGTCATCTGGACCCCATAGGATAGCACAAGGGTCATAAACACAGGTAAAACTAATGTTTCTTTTCTTTTATTCATAGTCATAATGTGACCCCATCACAGGTTTGACTTTCAATGTGCGTTTAATAGCCACGCGTTTTGTACGTAGGGCCCGAGAACAGAGTTTAAAACTAGCATGGCGATGCATAAATACGACAATTTCGTGAAGCCCCAAAGCATTTACGGTGATTTTTCAAAGCGTGGTTGCTTGAATGCACGTTTTCGAGGACGATGTGAATGTAACAACTTTTCGTGCGCTGAATCGTTTCCAACACGAAAAAAAAAAAAGGCGCAGTTATCTGAGGTGAATGGGACCGGATGGGTTTCAGAAGATCTGGGAGCTTTCAACGTCAGCTAATTTACAGTTTTCCAAAAATCACGCACATTGTATGGATGAAAATTGGTCATACGTGAAAAAAGTGAGAAAAGTCGTGGTCTTTATGTGAAATTTTCACAGATGGATCACAAAAGAACCACATTCAATCCACGGAAGTACGAATTGAACACGCAAATTAATATTGTGCTATTATACACATTTTATTAGTGATTTGTGTGTCAATTTTGTAATTTTAACGTGATCTGTCCGCCGTTTACACAATATAAATAGTGGTTTTACATGCATGAAAATTCTGTTAGACATACGTAGAACGGTCGTAGAATGACACAAACTTGAATTTGCATCTCGCAAAAATAAGATTTACGTAATAATTGTGTACAAACTACGTTAAACACGCGTAAACTGCGTAATTCTCAACCGACTAAAAATTTCGAACAGCTAAAAGCCAAATTTACATCGAGACCCGTTGGCGGAAACCCTTGACGGACATCTGCACACATTGACAAGTGACGAACACAAGAAATGGTATTGAATTATCCTGCATGTGTCACGAAATTTCATACGTGGAAAAATGCGCAAAATGTACGTAGAGGATGTGTCACATTAATACCAGAAGTAACGCAACAAAATTAAAATGATAACCCTTTTTTTTGAGGAACCTGTACATTTGAAGTTGCTTCCTGGAAAAACAAAGCTCCTTACGGTTTGATGCAGCTTCACAACCTGCTGGTGAACAGGAATTATGGGTTGGCGGCGAGCGGGGGGGGCTCAGCTGTAAGGCAAACCTTGAAATACTCCTGACTGAGAAGGCTTGACGTGCCGAGGTGTAATGTCAGCTATCGATTGATTGGCGGTCGGGTGTCTCGCTATCGCGCCCCATTGACATTCTCTCGTCTTTCCGTGGAGGTAACCTGTTATATCTGTTTACGGCTGCCTGGGTGTGCCGGGAACTCCGCGTCTCAGCGGCGGCTCGTTCCTCTTCCTTTACCCCTCTTTCTGGGAAGGAACCGTAACGGATCTCGCCGCACGCTAGCCGCGGCGCGGGCTGTTGACTGTAAGTGCCAAAGCAATTGATCACCTTCCCTTCAGTGACGCACATTAATACAAACACACAACCGCTGACAACCTGACGCTTTGAAGGTTTCCAACATCAAATATGAGTCGTTTCTTTCTTTGGTTTATTTGATTGTGAAATTCTTTTATATGGAACTGTTATAGTGCCCTGACAAAATTCAATGATTAAATAAATTAAATATTGTTCAAAAAGATTAACAATGCATTATTTAAAAAAGGTGTTTTCTTTTATATATATATAAAACCTTACGTACTAAATATTAGATTTTTCCAAATTAAAAGTCAATACTTTTAAAGAAAATCTATAATAACAATAAAAAGACAATTTTTGTTAATTTGAAAAAAAAAGTAAACTTAAGTTTTTTTTCTTATCGAACAGCAGCATTTTTCAAACAATTTAAAAAAAGAAACGGTCTTTGTTTTCTGAAAAAAGATTTCATGTCAACAAATTTGGTACAAACATAAATATGAAGAAAAACAACTTTGAACTTTTAAAGTTTTGTTTAAGTAAAAAAAAAAAGCAATACATCAAAACTAAGTTTTACATTCTTTTCTTGAATAAATGTTTGGTTTGTGAAGCATTTAAAACTTTACTTAACGGTTCCGTGATAACCTTGTGGGCGTGGCATGTCCAAGCTAAGATAACTATAAACTTTTTTTTTTTTTAAGTTTTGTAACATAAAGATGGAATGACACGATGGTTGCTGTGGTCCATCATTTTTCTGGAATCTGGTACTTTTAAATAAATTCCCTAAATTGCAGTCACCTTTTTGTTTTATTTTTTAAATATAGAAAAAAAAAACATTGATCTCATTGTGTTTTCATCAAAAGTTTTATCTGAAATAATATTTTTCAGCCACAATACACTTTTTAATGTATCCATAAAAATATTCAGTTTTTGTTCAAAAAGAAATAATTTTGGTAAAATATAAAAGTTTTTAAATTTATTGTGAATAGTTTTGTACTATGGTGACGCCATATTTCCTTTATATTTTTTCTCCACGTTAAGTTAGTGGAGTTCTTTCTTTTTTTTTTGTGGCCTCCTTTAAATATCTTTTTAAGCCCCGCCTCTAAAATTATGCCTGCTCACAGGCGCCGCATGTGTGTTTTCTCAAAACAAAACTTGGAAGCACCTTGGAGCGACGCGTGTTGTTGGGTGACAACACCCCCCTCCCCGCCACCACCACCACCTACACCACCACCTCCCCCCGTTGTTTTAAAAATAAAAGCACATGAAGAAGGAGGTGTGGCGTGTCTGTAACCCCCCCCCTACCCCCACTCAATCGCTCTTAGCGGGGGTTATTGATAGTGACGTGCGCTTGCAGTGCACCTTCCCAGTCGCCTGTCAGCCGGATGCAGGCTGGCAGATTGGCCCCCCCTCCGCCCCTATAGTAGTAGGTTTGACAGCTCCTGCGTGGTGGGGAGGTTGGAGGGCTGGCAGGGGTGTTGGAGGACTCATGTAGGGGTGGGGGGCCGCTGGCCCTACCTCCTAAGTGCATGTAAGAGCCCCCCCTACTCCCCCCCCCCACCCCTGCTGTTTTGCTGCAGTCGTTGCTACAAGGTGAGTGCAGCTGCCTGGGCCAGTTAGCCTCAATCTAAACTTGCCAGGTCAATCAGGGGGGGTTTCAAACCAGCACCCCCCCCCCTTAGGAGCTTCACATAGCAATTGTTTGTTCTGTTTTGTGACACCCCCCTCCTAACTACCTCCTCTCACAAAACCAGACCCTACAGAAGGTGCGTGGTGTCCCCAGCGGGGCTCAGACAGGTAATGAGTTAGCCTTGGAGGGGGGGGGCGACATGACCGCACGCGTCCGAGAGTGTGAAATTACCTGAAGCTGCACAAGGTGCAGCTCCCCACCTCCCACCCACCCCCATCTGTGGGTTTTTACGGCGTTACACGTGGGAGGGAAACGCAGCATATGCCGCGCGGCGAACACGTTATCTCACAGGACGGAAAACATCCTCACTGTTCAACATCATTTCAGTCTATAGCTTTAAATATTCAAAAACCGTGTATTTTACCAACTAATGTTTCTGTCTTATTCTGTTGCACTTCCTTAAAATGAACAATTCATCTATTAACCTTATTTTAGCTACTTATGACGGCTTTCCCTGCTGTCAACACTTTAACACCAGAGCTTTAGCTAGAGTAAATTGATGCTCTCCGATTTTTCGTAACTCTTTAACTTTTCATGCCGTTAACATAATGCCAACACATTCGGAACGCGAAGAAAAGCAGTTATACATTGATATGTAACACGCTATGGTTGTAAAGTAGTATATGAATTGCGTAAACGGCTGACAGATCCCGATATTTCAAGGAGCGTTGGAAGTGTTCACGCATTTACTATACCATGTAAGTAAGTGTACGTAAAGATACAACATATTTACAATGGGGAAGTGTTTATGGAGTAAACCATTTGATTCTGACATGTTGATAAGTATCTTTACGTAAAGATGCAACACTTTACAATAGTGAAGTCCTTACGCAATTAGCGTAAACCAGCTGACTCTTGTGTGGATTGTAAACTCGTACATTAATTGCGTAAACAGTCAAAGGGTTGCAATAGCTCAAAGAGCTTGTGATGTGTTTGTTAGTGACGTATGGATTGTATCCCTTTTAATTCACAGAACCATTTGAAAATTGATCAAGTCACTTCAAAAATATACTAGCCAGAAAAATCAAAAAGCACAAGCAACATGGTTGGATTTGGCTAAAGCTAACCAGCTAGCATTTTGAAAGGAAAAATGTTGTGCCCGGCCGGACTTCTATGACACCATGTTTTTCGTATTTCGCAATGAAGCTGGGAAAGAAAAAGCCTGGAGGAGGATTCACGAGATTTGCACCACTACGATATTTAGCATCAAGCCTGTTCGAACTGTAGGTGGCGGACATGCGCTAGTATCGAGAAGCAAAAGTCCAGTATGAACGCCGTGTGCTATGACGAGCGCCACCTGATTGGTGTGTACGTAGCTTAAAGCACGTCCAAAATAAGTTACAGGCAAACAAATTCTCCAATTTTCTGTTTTTACATTTCAAATCATTACAGTGCATGTCTTAAACCGAAATCTTCAATTCTGCGATGATGGAACTTCCCGCTACAAGTTCTGCAGACCTTGCAGGACTTTTGTGGCCTGAGGCAGAGCATCCGTCATTTGTTTCCGGAGTTTCCCCTAAAGGTAACCCCTCCGTACCGACAGTAATGCCACCAACACACTGGGACAAGCCTGAAAACCCAGACTGGATCATAAGTAATAATCACACGAGGTTGCAGACAATAAGATCCCCCTCCCAACACTATCTCCGTCCATTCGTCTTGGAAAAGGAAATTACTAAATCCAATACAGTTGGATAAAAATCTGGCCTGTCTGGATCGGCTGCTGGAGGATAATGCAGCCTGATAAAGGCGCTCGTTTCCGGCCGCTCGCTATCCGTCATGCGCCGGGGTTGCTTCGCTGGTCAAGCTGTCAGCCACGCCAATAGATGAGTGCAACCTCTCTACTGAGGTTAGAAAGTTGTGAATGTTTTTTTCGAAGTTGTGGGGACCATTGGAGATGCTCTATGTGACTACCGCACCAACTTTTCCGTCTACAACTTCCTTCAATCCAATGTAGGAAAAAGGAAAATGCAGTTCGATGTCATTTTGGAGGAATCATCTGGTTCTTTTACCAAAGTACATGCAGCAGTCCAAGAAAAAACAAAAAATCAAGAAAAAGTATGGCTACAAAAGTAAAAAAAAACAAATAAACATACAAATATCATCCATCCATTGTCTTAACCTGCTTTTACCCGCTCGTAACATCCCTTTTGGGGCCACGAGGTTGCCATAGCTTGCCCGGCCACTGTTGGGTGATGGCGGGGTACACCCCGGACAGATCGCCTGTCTGTCGCAGGGCTACAAATATCGTACCATAACAAAATACCTTTTCTCTTTCTTTGAGACCATAACTTCACTAGAAACACTACCCATCAACGGCTGTGACCAATCGCCAGTTTCTTAGACTTTTAGACCGTGGTCACATGTACCTAAATGCCACCATGTGGCGACCTATGTGCAAAGTTTTTTAGCAAATTCACCGGCCGGCCATGCGGTGGTCACTGAGGTTTTAAGATAAAATTCAAATGAAACAGCAATTTACGACTTTTTTGACATCGGTAAGTGGGTGCCCGGGGCACTGTCCAGTGACACGGAGATGGCAGAAAGGCAGCAGCCCAATAATTGAATGGTAGGAGGGCCTCCGAACTTCCCCTCAAATTTTCTGATGAACGGCCGATTTCAGACTAACTCCCTTCTACTGCCCCACTGGAGCCGTCCGATTGTTAGAAATCGTACAGTATGAGCGTGGACACTTGACGAGGGCTGTTGAGGCAGGGGTCCGTCGATGACGGGACGTCAATCTGGCGATTTCGGCCACCATGGGTCCAAATAGGAAGACGGTATTGATGCTGCGCAAAACTCATCATGGCGTTGATAGCGACTCAGAGCAGTTAATACTTAAAAGAACAGAGACATTTAGACATCCTTAAATTAGACCTGCTGCTAGCTGGTGATCTGGCTGCCACCGCTCAGTTGTCATTGATGGCATTCTGGGTATTGTAGTTGGAACATATTTTCGGACTTATTTGTTTTACTTTATGGGGCCTATAATTCGTTACATTTTATAGTAAAATTAAATAGTCTGTTTCTGGTTCCAAGACAGTTTCCAACACAACAAACGTAGTTTATTGCCTAGAATAGAACACATAAAAGTCTTGTCGAGTGATGTCATAGAACTCACAAAGTGGGTTGGAAGTGTCCTCCACCGATGTGGGACTACAAGACAAGTTAGGGAGTTCTTACCATTATCAAAGTTAGCTACTATTATATGTTAATAAAGTATTAATAGTAGATAGTTACACATAAAGTTATCTGATAAAGTCCGACCAACATGTGTCTTACTCAGAATAACTTCTTAATTAAAGAAAAATATAAGATGTTTCACTTTTTTTAGTATACTATACAGTATTTTCATGTTGAAGTTATATAAAAACTATTTATCTTTAATTGAATTAACTTACTAAATTGCTGAGTCATCACTTGTTAATGTTAATGTTAAATGTTGGTCGACTGTGCGATCACGTCTAAATGTAAGGCTATAGTCACAAAAATAGGATTTTAATTCCTGCACTGGTCAAAGAAAAACCACTTAAGAGTTTATCAACAGGACGCTGAAATGAATTCTAATTACCTATTTCGATGCAAATTGGCCTAACAAGTCTCTATCCATGTGGCCTAAAAGGAGATGGGGCGGGGCTAGGACGTGTCGTCTTTACTTAAGGTGCCGTGTGACCTCCGGAAGACCCACCGTTAAAAGGGACACAAATGTGGGGGCGGTTAATGGGCAGAGAGCTTAAGAAATGGTGTAAATATTGAGAGACAATAAAACATCTACAAGTGTAGAGCAATATGAAAAAAAGAGGAATAAAAAGGAGGGTTTTTGGTACCTGAAGGCAACATCTAGCAACTGCTGTGTGGGGCAAGAATGTAGTTTTGTTGGGTTTGTCAGTTATTTGTATAACTTTGTGTAATGACACTTCAATATCTCTGACTTTTCATGATGTTTCGATACTGAAATAGATCTCTGATGCTATGTACACTCCGACCACATGCTAATATGTACGAACGGTCGTACATATGGGAGAATACAAGTTTTGAAAAACACGGAAGCCAAAAACGCGCATTTAAGTTGACTTGTCATTGGCCATCCCTACATCACTATTAAATCTGAGTCCCCAATTGGTCGAAGTTCGACTTGTTTAACTTCCAACCTGCATTCAGTGTACTCATGTTCTGTATGTGGAGCTCGAAAACGGTCCTACAAATGTGCGTGAATTTTGAACGTGGTGTTGTGAAGCCCGAAATGCTTTGGTAGAAGCGGTTGCATGAACATGTTTCCGCTCAATGCTACATTCACACCGTGCGTGTTTTGCATGCGCTTTTAGCTTACGGTCTCCACACAGGCCGGCATTACGTCAGAATAAGCTGTAAATTATGTACATAAAGCTCAACGCAAATGACCGAGGGCGGTGTGAACATGGCATCACTCTTTGGCCTCGCTTCATGAGCTTTAAACTTCAGTACGCCTTATATGTTATAAGTTCGAAAATACACCGTTCATTGACGTGCGCCTTGTAATCTGGGGCCCCATATAGTTCCAAAAATATGGTATTTGTCATTTAAGAGCACAGGGTATTTTAAAAATAGAGCTTTAAGGCGGTAAAATGATGGAAAAACAGGGCATGTGACCCAACATTAGTAATCCAAGTGCCCGGTCCTTGATGATGTGAGGGGGGTACTTTGTCACACCGCGACTGTGTTCAAATTTAAAGGTAGATAAAGCTGACCTATTCCTTGTCTGTCAAGGCCGGGTAATTGCGGTTTCCATCGAGGCATATGCCTCTTTGTGGCAGCCTGTGCGGACCGACTCCTGAGTGATCCGACTCGAGAGGCCACTCCGGTCACCCCCTCACCCCCCGCCCCCCGCCTCTGAAGTCTGTATAATGCGCTCGTCTCGATTCGATCCACGTCCCTGCCACAGCATTTCAAAAGACACTTAATTTCATACTTGTTTACAGCTCTCTCCGGAGATCTAAAGTTCAAAATCGCATGCATTTTTAATTCCAAATTAAGCCAGGAGAAGGGGATGGAGGAAGAGGAGGAGGGAAAATATTCCATGTTCACTTCCACGATTTTTGACAAACGTGACCTCCCCTTGCCGGGGTGGAGGGATTATGTGGAACAAAAGTTGGCCCCACTCGTTGCCATACTAGGGCTTAAGGCTATTGGGATGACAGATTAGAGTATCTTTAACCGTCTCCGGGAGATAAACGAGACAGCACCATCAAAAAAAATGTTGGATATAATGAACTGGTGATCTGCTTCCACCAAGAAGCATTTTTAGGACGTCTTCCGAGACTTGATTGGTTATCAAAGGCTTTAAAAAAAAATGTTGGGTGTTTTGTTGCCGTATTTTGTTTCTTATTATCCCTGATAATTGCAAATGTGTCAGAGGTGTTGCCACGTGGCGTGCGCCCAAACAACACGGTGATATGTCTCCCGCGCTCAATTAGCTCCCAGCGCTCCAGGTTAATGGAACTTTTGATTGGGGGGAAACTGTGGTTTCCTGGACGCGGCGGTTCCCTCATACCGGGAGGTCGACCCCCCGTTCTTATCTAGCACTGCTAGAAGAAGAGTCACTCTATTGCTTTTTTTGTGTGTTTTCACCACAGAAGAGCTCCTACATTTACCCCAAACCACTTCATGTTAGCGGAGTCGTTGTCAGTCGGGTAAATGTTGACGTAGCTCAGCATTTCAACAAATTGTAGGACGTTAAAGTGGAACTTCTTGAAAGGTCATAACCTCCTTGATGTGGTTTTGGTCTTCAGACACCTCCTGAAGCAGTTCAGTTCTTTGAATCCACATTTGTACGACTTCAAAGTTTACTGAAATAAATTTAGGATTAGCAGTGTCTAGTTTAGGGAATACTTGACAAATCAAACTGAAATCGTAGATAGCTACCACCCTGCTTTATTTTTCGTATAATTCAGACAAACATTGACAATTACCCAAACTTTTATGTGGGACATGGTAGCCTTGTGGCGCTTACTTATGTGGTAGAGATTTAAACAATAAAAAGATCAGTTAAATGCAAAACTTTTGGTTTGTAATCCGTTTTTTTAATTTTTTTACAAGACCAGAAGGATTTGATCCCGAAATGTTAGCGACACCACGTGGGATTTTAGCAAAGCTAAACATCCAGTTTTGATTTAAAAAAAAAAAAAAACGACGAGACCATAAAAACTAATGTGTCTGTGACAACGCTAACTAACAATGTTGTTAGCAACACGTAAAAAAACCAAGCCCTTTACCGCTAAAGCAAATGTCGCTAGGACAACGCTAACTCACAACTTTTATGGTAACACGTAAAAACACAGACAGATACCCCTAAAGCCAAAATTACGGTGAATACTCTAACTCCAAATGTTTTTAGTAACACGTATAAAGCCAGACCTATACCGTTATGAAACATGTAAATGAGGCTATGCTAACATCAGACCTAGTTAGTAACACCAAAATAATAACTGACTTATACCGGTAGACAAACGTTACGTTGACTTCGCTTACTCCCAACTTTGTTGGTAATGTTTAAAACAAAATGACTGATACCGCTAATATAAATGTGTCTGTGACTATGCTAACTCAGAATGTTATTGGCGACACGTAAAAATAACTTGACCTACACCGCTATTAAACACATCAATAAGTCTATGCTAACATCAAACACTGTTAGTAACACCAAAAAAATGAAAAGACATACTGACTTTTATTGCTAAAAATGACGTTACGGTGACTATGCAAACTTTGAAAGTTGTTAGTAATGTAAAAAAAATCTTTCTTTTTACAATGCCAACGTCCAACCTTGCTATTAACATTTAAAATACAGTATTACTGCTTAAACAAACATCTCCATGACTATGCTAACTCCCAACTTTGTTAAAACGACTGATAATGATAAAAGGATGTTACTGTAACCACACTAACTCCCAACCATGTTAGCAACACATAGAAAAAAAACACTGATACCGCTAAAACAACATGCTTAGAATGTTGTTAGCAACACGTTAAAAAAACGGACATATACCGCAATAAAAAACTTAAATGAGGCTACTCTAATGTCAAATGTCATTAGTAACACACACAAAAAAAAAAAGCTGACTCATGCAGCTAAAACAAATGTTAGGGGCACTATGCTAACTCCAAATGTTGTTAGTAACATGTAAAAACACCAGACCTATTCCGCTACGTAGACATGTAATTGACTATACTAACTTCAAACTTTGTTGGTAACAGCAAAAAAAAAAAAAAAAAGACTCATATCGCTCTAACAAACAGTACGGTGACTATGCTAACTCCGAATGTTGTTAGTAAAAAAAAACTTTATTGTAATTACGCTAACTACCAACCTTGCTAATAACATTTAATAAAAAAGAGTCTATTACCGCTCAAACAAACTTCACCATGATTATGCTAACTCCCAACTTTGTAAAAGTAAAATCATGTTAATTCTAAGAAAACGTTTACAACTACGCTAACTCTCAACCATGTTAGCAATGCTTAGAGAAAAAAAACACTGATACAGCCAAAACAAATGTGTCTGAATGTTGTTAGTAACACGTAAAAAACCAGACCTATACCACTATGAAACACGTCATTGAGGCTACGCTAACTTCTAACCTTGTAAGTAACACACACGCAAAAGAAATTGCTGACTCACTCCGCTAAAACAAGCAGAACGGTGACAATGCTAACTCCGAATGTTGTTAGCAACACCTTAAAAAAAGCCCTTTATCGCTAAAACAAACGTCACTGAACAAAGGCTAACTCACAACCTTCATAGTAAAACGTAAAAGCATAGAAAGATAAAGCCAAAAAAAAACGTGAATACGCTGACTCAGAATGTTGTTAGTAACCCGTAAAAAAACTTTATTGCTTCTACGTTAACTCCCAACCTGGTCCATAGAAAAAATTAGGCTTTCAAGTGTACCTGCTCTGAATGCAGCTGGCATGCCAGAAAAGTGACACAACTACTGTTTTTCGGGGGTTTTTTCACCATCCAAAACACGGCTTTCCACTTTTTTTCCAAGAAAGGTCCAGCAAGGAACCCCCCCCCCCCCCCATCCCTCTGCACTAACCTCCTCCGGCCAAGCAAAGCCCGCTATCAGAGGATGACATGAAACACCGCGCTGCCGGCCATCCTCCTCATCCTCCTCCTCCTCCTCTGGAGCAAACGCATCAGTGAGTTCCTCTGCAGCTTGTTTGCGGTCATGTTGGAGGCAAGGTGACAAGAAACCAGGAGCATTCCTGTCATTTCCAAAAAGAAGAGCTTAAGGAAAAATAGTTTCTAGGGAAGGGGGGCTGCCACCTTTTTTCAGTTTACCTCACAATTCCAACCAAAAAAAAAAAAAAAAAAACTGAAAATAAGGATTGTGGGGGTGGAGTTTTGGACACACAAACAGGCCTCCTGAGAAATGGCTGGCGAGAAGGAAGAAATGCGCCCTGACAATCTCCTCTTCCCCGCGGCAGCTGGATGCCAGAACGGAGCGCCGCTTCCTCCATGAGATTTTTCCCAGAAGATGCCAGGGATTAGAGGAAGAGGAGACTGCAGGACAGCGCCGTGTCACCTAGCATTAAACACCACTAAACTCTTCAGTTATGAGATACTCGCTCCACAAATGGGTCAGAAACAGAGAGATTCCCTCCGTTTTTTCTGTCCTCGGACTCCCCTGCTTGGTGGACGAGCCGGAAATATAAACGGCTCTGAAATATTTCTTCTTATTAAAAAAAAAACTTGTTTAATTCTTTAATTGTCATGTTTTGATCAAACTATCCGGAAATGAATTCTTATGACGATTTCACACCTAAAATACAACATTTGACTGTTTAAAATCCAGTTTGATGCTAAAAAAGTTCAACTTCTCTTCATAGAGTTCTCGTTAAGTGTTTTATAGATCGACATTTCCACTTTTAATATAGGTTTCGACTTTTGTACTCTTAAAAATCGGTCCGTTGTGTCGTCGTTTAATCAGTTTTAAAGGACAAAGAATCAAAATTTGCTGGAAAATATCAATACATTTTGCTTGGAATATCAATGCTTTATCGTTTTATCATGTTCAAAAGTTATTAATTGGATTTAAAAATGCATTTTGTGATCTAAATAAATAAATAAAAAAGTTTTCCTATTTTAGTCAGTTTTTAAGAGTGTATGCCTAACGTTTGTTCAGGAAAATCTGTAAAATCCAGTTGATACAACATTTTAGGAGTGTAATATGTTTTCAAATCAGATTTTAAAAGGTCATCTGAGGAAAAATGGAAAAAAATGACGTTTGTTTTGCCATCTGTGATCAATTTTTGTAAGGAAACATTAGGAAAAAATATCAATACAATCTTCCTAAGAAAGCAGATGCAACAATTTATGATTGTTTATGTGTGTTCGTGTGTTTATGTGTGTTAAAAGTAAAAAAAGGAAATTAAATGGTGTATTTTGATCCATTTTTAAAGAAACATTTGCACACAAAAAAAGCCAATACACTCAATTTATTAGAGTTCATGCAACAATGCAACATTTTTGTGTTATTACTAGCTATAATGAAAAAAAAATGCAAAATAAAATATGCAAAAAGATAAAAAAAACTCAGGTGAATTTGCTAAAAATAAACAATGAAGTCAAACTAAGGGAGTATATTTAACATTTTATGGCTGTTTATTTTGATAGGTTCAATTAGACTTAAAAAATGCTTCTTGAAGGAAACACTGTAAAAAAAAATTCTTCTTGCATATCTTGGTGTCATTTGATCAATTTTTACTAAAACATTTGCCATAAAAATGCCTACTAAATGAAACTCAGAGAGTAGATACAACAAGTTGTGACTAATGTGTTTTCTTTAATTGTTTTAGGTTGGCTAAAAAACGCTTTACAAAGGAGACACTGTAAAAAGTGAAAAAATCCAACATTTCACATTTGCCCTTTATGATGAAATTTGCTCAACTTTAAGGGACACGTTTGTCAAAATAAATACAAATATAATCAAAGTAAAAAACAAATTCTACATGTTTTGTGTTATTTTAATCAGGTTTAATCAGACTTAAGAAGAAATTTACAGTAAAAAAAACTTAAAAATACAATCAATAATCAAAGTACGACAATGTTTAAAAAAAGGGTAGCAGCTGTTTTTTTCCTTTTGACGTTCATTCAACCAGGAAGTTTATTTTTTTACGTGTTTTGTGTGAAGTTTAATCAGACATTAAATGTGTTTTAAGGTAAAAATATCAAAACACAAAAAATCAAAGCTTTATCCTTTTTGTGTTATTTGATCAACTTTTAAGTAAACATTTGCCCAAAAAGAATTACTATAAACAAAATCAAACTAAGAGAGGAGATATAATAAGTTATTGCACTTAAAAATAATACGTTTAAAGAAAAAATTGCAATTTTAGTGTCATTTGACCACCTTTAGACAAAAATTTGCAAGGATTGTACTAATATACTAATATTTGTGTGTTTTACTAAGTTTTAACAGATTTAATAAATGATTTATAAAGTGAAAATTGAAGCAACTTTAATAAGATCAGATCAATATCATAGAAAAAAAGATAACCTTAATGATTTTGTCTTTTAGCCTGACGCTTTTCTTTTTTTCAGTCTGACCTCCTTTTTCCCCTCAAACTTGCTGTTGTCCGTCAAATAACTTAGACAAAGTCTTTTTTCATGAAGAGAAGCAAAAAGAAGAATAAGTTTCCTGTTGTCTCCTTTGTCGTCTTTTGCACTCGGCCCGCTCTGAATAATTCAGCATCTGTCTGCTGGAATGCAAACAAACGGAATAAAACATCGAGATAGTTATCAGGCATAAATATGAACAAACAGCATCCAAAAGTGTTAAAGAAACCGGAGAGCACGCCGTTTCGGAGCGACACTTGAGGACAGCGTTTCTGACTGGGTGGACGGGTGGGGGGAGGGGGGCACCACCATAATGACACGTAGGCTGTCAAAGAGCCGCCGCCGAATTACATTTAAGACTACAAAGCCCTTCGTCCGAGGATTTCTCTGCAAAAAAAAACCAAAACTGGGACTCAGCAGCTGCAAATTGCACTCAAATTTTCCAGTCTCTTTCTGTGAATTATTAATGAGAGCCCAGCCGGAAAAAAAAAACAAATTAAACAAAAAAATAAAGGAAGGGAAGGAGGTCCGCAGCATGCCAGAGAAGTGAGGATTGCTGTAAAGCTGTAATTATGCCACAAAACGAGAAACAAAAGTTGTTGGAGCCAGAAAAAGGATGAAACTAAGAGCTGGAAAAAGGAAAGTTTTATCCCGGATTCAGGCGGACACAAAAGCTCCCCACGCAATTAAGGCCGGGATCAACCACAGCGTTTGCATGTCGGGGGTTTGATTTCCACGCAGTAAAGCGGAGCGAGGAGGGAAGAGGTTAAAGTGTCTCAGGACAAAGGTCGACAGGAGAATAGAAATCTCAAAATAACAACAAAAGCAAAAGTTCTAAAAGTTTAACTTTTCTTCTGATGTTTTTATTTGTCACAAAAGACTTGACCTTTGACCTTTTGTGAGAAGGAAAATCATTGCCTTGATAACTCAATTTGACAGAGTGATGCTCAAATCTTGGAGAAAAGAAAACCTTCAGATTAGGACGGTCCAGTAGATTTGGTTTGACAGGAAAACATCATTTTTCAGAGAGCCAAAAAAAACAACAACAAATAAGTGAAAGCTAGTGCAAATGAAATTTCGTTTATTTGTTCTCCTTTGATCATTTAAAACAAAAAAGTAAAATAAATAAACAAAATGTTAAACAAGATGTTTTTAATTTTGCTTTTATCTCCTTTGATCTTTTTTTCAAAGAGCCCAAAAAAGCCCATAGAAATAAAACAAATAGCTACCTAAGGTATCTAAAAGTGTATCAGGAAAAAATGTACATCTGAATTTTTGTTTGCTTTCATCTCCTTTGAGGATTTTTGTCTTCATAGAGCCACAAAAAAAAAAAAAATTACAATATATTGCACTTAAAAGGATGCTAACGTAGTTACTAGCTTAGATGCTAAAAGTACATAATTTAATAATGTGATTCTGTCTTCTAAGATATATTTAGTTTTTTTCTTTTCAAAGTTTTTAAAGAAATTTAGCAACGATATACTATTTTTTTTTTAATCAGAAGTCCAATCAGGTGTTCCACTCCTGGTGAGTCTAGTCCAACACCTTACTGCGGAGGGTCCAGCTTTAGAGCCCTTTGACTGAATTTGAACCCATGACCTCCTAGTGTCAGGGCCGAACTCTCTTCTACTGGGCCTAAAATGTGTTTATATTTCTTCAAATTGACTGTCTACTATTTTTAATGCAGTTACAACCAGCTAGCTTTGTAAAACACTGGGTTGCTAAGGAAAATAAAACAATTAGTTTGAGTTAGAGTTATGAAATTTGCTACACAATACTATCAAACAAAGATGAACAGAAAACTGAATGGTTGCTATGGACCTTCACCTTCTGCAAAGCAAAGATGGTTGTATTACGGCCCTACAGCCGCCCACCAGCTACTGGACCCACTGCTGCCTGCCTATCGTGGGAGCATAGAGGTAGAATTCTGTACATGCTGCATCGGATTATGTCCTTTTAGGAGGATTTGGGGCGTTTTGTACCTGTCATGTCTTTTCATTTCTCAAGTGCGTTTAATACCGTCCAACTGACAATACTTAGTAGTATTATAGTAGTATAGTAGGAAGTTTGAGAAATGTGGTTTCATGGATTGAGAACTATTTAAAAGAGTGGCGTACATACATCAGGCTCCACAACATCGTACACTATGATAACAAACATTGGATCTGTCTGTCTGTCCGTCCATCTATCTATCGACCAACTAGCCTTGTAAAGACTGGGTTGCTAAGGAAAGAGTCACCATAAGTTTGTATTAGTGATGTGAACTTTGGTACACGTTCTTATCAGTCCAAGTTAAACAAAAAACTCAATGGTTGCTATGGAACTTCTGCAAAGCCCCCCATTCCAAATCAATTGCAATCTTCTTTCAGTTTAGGATTCACTTTGAGCTGACTTCAATGAACATTTTAAGAGTTTGTTTCAAACCCCCGTCGAGGGACAAGGTTCAGTTCTTTTTCTGACTTTTTTTAATTTTATTTTACGTGGAGGGAGTGATATTTGTTTAACTACATCATAATGGGTGCAGTGAACTTCAGGTTGTGGTTTTACAAAAACAGCTCAAACCTCGGTTGTTACGCCATTGCTCTCTGCGTACATTTTCAGGTACGTTTCACAGATTTCCAGCGTTTGAGCTTCCTCAGGCTTGCAGAGTCTGAGATGCATCACCGGGGTCTTTGAACAGTTACTACATTTCTATTTTGCGGAAGAAGAAGAAAATTCCTCTTGAAACTAACTGTGTCTGCATCTTTGAATCCAAATCTTGTAGATGATTTCAAAACAGCCTGAACAGAGGATTTTTTTTATTTTTTTTGGCCGTTTGATCAGACGCTAAGGTCGCCACGCATGTTCTGCGTTCCTCAGATTAGGAAAACCTTCGTCTTTTTAACATCCCGTGAAATCTTTCTCGCGCGGAGAAACTTTCCTCGCTGACTGCTTGAAAAAAAAGGCTCTGCGCTTTGAAGATAAACATTTCATTAGCTTCTCTGGAAGCTTTCAGGTCTTTACTTCCAAACGTTTCAAAGTTTTGGAGAACGCCGCCCCTCCCCCCCGCCACACACTCACAACACGCTTTCTGCTGTTGTCCTTTAGTGCGGTCGGGCTTCGGATGAGGGCCTGGCAGGGATCCCTGGTGTCCCTCAGGGGTCCAGAATCGGAAAAAAAAAGAAGGAAAAAAAACACGGCTCAGTTGGTGAGGGAGCTCCTCGCTCGTCCAGCTGAGCTTCGTATAACGCGGGAGGAGGAAGAGGAGGAGGGTGGTGCAGATGACATTACAGCTTCACATGAATCCGAGTGTATCAGCTGACATTGTTGTGCAAATCCTCAGGCCAGCTGATCTCTGACAAACGAGATGAAAAAAAATCTGAACACGTTTTTATTTTATCTTTTTAATCAAAATTCTCTAAATTAAATTGGAAAAAAGTCTAATTTGATTCGATTAATTGCATTATTTTTCATTGAACAGAATTTCTTTGCTTAAGGAATCTCGTGTTGATGTGGTATCTAGAGGTCAAAGGTCACCACTCTTCTGCGCAAGATTATTTCCTGGGCTTGTTCCGCCCTCTAGTGCTGGTTTGGTGGAAGTGTTAGAATCCAGGTTCAGGGAAATCAGCTTTTCTTTTACATTATTGGTTGAAAAATGTCAAATTTCTCAAATATTTTTGAATTATTTCGAAAAACCGATGAGTTCAGTTAATGTATTCAATGTCTTTTATTTTGTTAAAAACAAAACATGTTATGTACTTCTAAGCCATTCAACTTTTGATTCGGTTTCAGTCCTTCAAGACTCCTAAATCCTAAATTTCTTTTAAGTTTAAGGATTCTGATGGGACCAAACAGTCAAATAAAATAATACATTTTCAAAATAGAAATCAACTAGATTTAACCAAGAAAATTTTAAAACTGGGATATTTTTACTTTACTGGCTGAATGAGGCACTAAAAGGACAAAAAATAGATCAAAGGAAACGAATCCATTAAAAAAAAAAAACAGAATTGTTTTCACAAATGTATTTGATTTTTTTTGTTTCTTGATAAAGTTTTTTCGTCTTGTATCAAAGCTAACAGAACTCTGGTGTTCAACAAACATCTGTGGGTTTAACGTCAATAAAGTTTCTACTCGTGTTTACAACTAAAAGTTTTGTTTCAATAAATTTGACCGGCCTGAGTCGAGCGTCAACTTTCCAAAGTGATTCCAAAAAACTGATAGAAAAGGAATTTATCCATCCATCCATCTTTGAGCACAATTATCCATCAATACACGTGATATCAGGACACCCTAGGCAGGAGGTCAATGATCGACTGTTTCAGGCGGCCTTTGGCCTCGTGTCTTGGACACTTGGATTAATAGAGGGGCAGAGCCGTCTCTGTTTTTTTTATGTCATTTTTTTGCCCAACGATCACTACTTGAGTTGGATTTGCTGTAGGAGTGTCCTGGCTGACACGTCTCTGCAGTCGGGAACTGTACCTCTGGACTGGAGGATAGGGGGTGGTGGTTCCCCTTTTTAAGAAAGAGGACCGGAGGATGTGTTTCGACTACCAGGGGCCCGAGTCAGAAAGCAAAGCTCTCAATTTACCGGTCGATCTTCATTCCAATACTCACTGATGGTCATGAGCTCTGGGTCATGACCAAGAGAACAAGGCCCCCATACAAGCGGCTGAAATGAACTCATTCCATAGTGGGGGCTGGGTGCTCCCTTAGAGATGGGGTGAGAAGGTCGGTCACCAGGAGAAACCTCGGGGTAGAGCTGCTTCTCCTCCATATCAAAGAGCCAGTTGAGGTGGCCCGGGCATCTAGTCTGGATGCCTCCTGGACACCTCCCTGAGGAGGTGTTCTGGGCATGTCCCACTGGGTGGAGGCCCCGAGGAAGGAAAGCCTCACGGCCTCCGCCCAGAGGAGCTAGAGAAAGGGGTTGGGGAGAGGGAAGTCTGGCCATCTTTGCTTAGACTGCTGCCCCGGAGACCCAGTCCCGGATAAGCGGAGGAAGATGGATGGATGGACGGACGGAAGGCGGCCGGATGGAGGGTTGGATGGAGGGATGGGTGGATGGATGGATGGATGGATGGATGGATGGATGGATGGATGGATGGATGGACGGTTGGATGGATGGACGGACGGACGGATGGAGGGTTGGATGGACGGGTGGATGGATGGATGGATGGATGGATGGATGGATGGATGGACGGATGGACGGACGGTTGGATGGACAGGTGGATGGGTGGATGGATGGATGGATGGGTGGGTGGACGGTTGGATGAACGGGTGGATGGATGGATGGATGGATGGATGGATGGATGGATCAATTGTTTTTCTATCAGATTTCTTGGAATCACTTTGGAAAGTTGGTGCTTGACTCAGGCTGGACACAGTTAGCTAACTATGTCGCACACAGAAGTCCAATAACAAAAACACAGCTCAGGATCATATCAGTGAGGCCATTCCTACCAATCACACCCCTCCAGGTGCCGCTGTCATTGCCCACATGGGCATGGACAGAAGTCTCCTGTTGGGGGCACTTTCCAGTACCCCTTCGAGAGACACCAAGAAGGTTGGGTACTCCAAACCACAGTCAGAGACCTGTCCCCCACCCGAACTCTCGCCCAACGGGGTGAACTCCAACTAAGGAGTACGCCCCCACCAGCCCGCCGCCTCTCAACATGAGCGACTCCAGAGTGGTAGAGAGTCCGAACCCTCTCTAAGGACTGAGTTTCAGAGCCCCAACGTCTTGCACAACCTCAGGCTCCTCCCCTCCCAGAGAGCTGATGTTCCACGTCCCAAATGTCAAGTTACATGACGGGGTTTGGGCCGCAGAGGCACCCGCCTTTGACTGCCACCCAAACCGCATTGCACCAGCCGCTTTTGAGGTTTCAAGAAATTGAAAATGATCACTTCTGTTTTTTCGGTACACTTTGTGTGGGCAGCATCTGCATTCCATACCACCTATTTCTTTTCTAGAGGAAATCAAAACAATTTAAAATAGCTTTTCTGTATGTATTTTGTAGAATTTTTTCTAAATTTACTCTTTTTTTCCATTAGGTAACCAAAAATAGATACTTTTTTATGATATTTTCTTTTAATTTAACAGATTTTGAGTCAATTTCTCTTTTTTTGTCCTCGTAACCATTAAGAGAAGATAAGATCAACTTTATTTATCCCACAACACAGAAATTTTATCGTCTTCAGCAGCAAAAAGAAGACATCCACAAATAAAAAAAGGAAAGAAGAAGTGGCATTTACAGAGGATAAAGTGAATTTAAACAAAGTGATTAAAAGTGATTATGCACACCAGCCTATTGTTCCACGTCCAGACCTGCACGGCGTTCGAGTCCTGTCTCTCACGTCTGCTCCTCTTCCTCCTCAAGGTCGGCCGGCTGCTATTTCCAGCTCGTCTCGGCCGTGATACGTGTCGCAAAATGACAAGGTAAAGCATCTCGGGGGGTCAGCTGTGTAACAGGAACGTTTCCTCCGATCGGGAAAAAAAGGAAATCAATCTCGCCCGACAGTGTCTTCGGGATACTCTGACCTGAGCGGACCGTCTCTCAAACACACATGCTCAGATGAACACGCATGTTTGCACTATCGTACACAAACAAACACTTGAGTTTGAGTATACCACACACACACACACACACAAACACGGGCTGCAGCTGCCCATCATTCTGACACGGTTGACCTCTGTCGGCTTCTTTTTGTCCGCCGTCTTGTCAAGGTGCATCAGGGAGATGGAAACAAAAAAAAGAAAAGAAAAGTTGACGTTCAACTAACCACGTGTGAAAATGTGCTTTCAGGGAGAAGCTGGAACGGATCTAAGAGTAAAACAAAACAAGTGGGGGGAGGGGGGTGAATCGGTCGTTAGCGAAAAGTCGTGTTCCTGGAAAGTGGTGATGTCAAAGTGTTTGTTTCGCTTTCACTTCGAACAACGTGACGCCCGGTGAACCTTCTGAGCACAGATCAAAGGGAGATCAAAGGAGTCATGTGACTGGATCAAAGGACAACCAAAGCAGATGATTAAAACAGTAACACATATAGCCCTTGCACTATCTTGGGTCCAGATGACCCCACTCCCAACGTTAACGTGCCTCCGAGGCACAAGGGCAAAAAAATTAGTATGGCTCTCTTTACAAATTAAATTTTTCATAATTTCCCTTTGATATTTTTTCTTTTTTTGAGGATTTTGGGAACATCCACCAAGTTTGCAAATGTTAGCAACTGTAAACCATCCATCCATCATCTTACACTTATCCGGGTCACGGGGGCAGCGGTCTAAGCAAAGATGCCCATTGCCGTTGGCTACCTCAATGACTTCAGCCCGGGTGGTGGACAGCCTCACCCCAAAGTCCTCATCCTTTGCTTCCTCAACAGAAGGGGGTGCCAGTGGGATTGATGGAGATCCTCAAATTGTTCCTTCCACCGCCCAACTACGTCCGCAGTCTAAGTCAATGGCTCCCCTACAGGGAACTGCTTTCCCTTTCTGAGGCACTGAACTGTTTGCCAGAATGTCTTCGGTGTCAACCGATAGTCCCTCACCAAGGCCTCACCGAACCCCTCCAAGGACCGAGGTTTTGCCTCCGCAACAGTTCGCATAACCCTTGTGCTATCCAAAGCTTTTAAACGTTGGGAGTTGGGTCATCTAGACCCACTAAACAGTGCGCTGAGCCTTTTTTCTTCAATGATTTGTGATCTTCACTGGTGTCCATGGATTACATGAAATCTTTCCACCTTTATTTACCTTTGTCATGGTAGGGAGAACACGTCAATGTAAGGGTGGGGTCATTTTGACCCCACAAGATAGTACAAGGGCTAGACTACCGGTACATGTCTACTGCCCGTGTCCTCCGACAAGCCAACCAAGCCTGGGAGGACTCTTTCTTCAGCTTGACGGCGTCCCTTACATCTAATTGTAAACCAAATTTTCTGTTTTCCTCTGAATAAAGAATGTCGTTTTTTTACCTCATTACAGGATGCTTCCTAACTTTTGGAGCACAGATCAAAGTGAGAGTAAAGGAAAATCAAAGTGATTTAAAAACAAACTAGAGCACTTCAAATAAATTGCACTTCCTGATTTCTAAATGATATTCCTAAGTCTTGTACAAATGTCTGTCTTTTTACAATTTTAAAAAACCTTAAAATTTTGCAAATTTGAACAATTTTGAGATTTTAAACCAAACTTTCTGTTTTCTTTTGGTTAGAAGATGTTATTGTCGTCTTCATTACAGCCAGACATCTCTTTGTCTCCGCGTCCACCCCCCCTCCAGCCTTGCATCTTGGGATCATCCGAGGAGGACGGTGGGAGGCGGATTTGGGCTTCTGACAAATATCGTCTTCGTAATTAGCCAGAAAAGCAACGGATCCAACATTAAAACACGTTGGTCGTCCACGACAATCAAAATGTTTCATTTCTTGTCAATTATTCATGGCTTTGAAGGTTCTGAGAGGGTCGTTAATATGGAAATTAGCTTGAGATGCTAACAAGGTTGTAGTTTCTGATCAAACTACAAAGGAGCCGGTTTTTGGACCAGTTTGTCTCAGCGAATGAAGAAAACGTGTCCTTCCAAAAGTCAATTCGACGAAACGATTTGCTATCTTTGCGTTGGCTCCCTTTAAATTGGTGCTGTTCTGGCTTTATTCCTGTGCCTCCCGCTCTGCGGCCGTCACGGCAGACCTGCCAACAGAGCGGTCACTAAAGTTCCAGTCAGTAGCTTTTTCTTTTTTTTTTTTTTTTTACGGATTACTTCCCCTACAATTAATTAACGGGATGAAAAATCCCACACAGCGGCTTCTCCTCTGCAGCTACCTTCACCAGCTGTCAAGTCGGAGAGACGTGAACTGGAAAAATAAGCCCGAGGCGGTGGCTATTTGAGGTAATTAGTTCTGATTCATGCAGCTCTCAATTCCTATTACCTGTTAACTGGTGCCACCGCGGACTGCCTGGGGCGCCGTCCGGCTTTAGAGATCCACATTGGAAACGCTGGCTTGTTTTTCTCCAGGTGAAGCATGTCAGAAAATCTAACAGTCTGTCAGACGGAGGTCTGAAGCGCTAGATCATGTCAAACATCAGCGGGCTGCCAGGGTTTCACACTGGTTTCTGTTTTAAAATGCAAATTAAAGTTAATTTGACTGCTTTTACAGGCCAAACCAGTCAATCTGTTTCATCAATAAAAGCAGAATAATATTAACTCCTGACTTTTTCTTGGAAAATTAGTCTTTACTCTGCTTGCTTTTTTTTTCCAGCTAAACCTCCAAAAAAAAAAAGTAATAAGGTTTAATTAATAGGTTTTGCACAACCAGTATCCCAAGCTAGTATGCCTTTTTCACCATTTTATTATTATTAAGTTTCCTTTTTATACACTACAGAAAATCCTGTTTAGTACAACTAGCATGCCAAGCCAGCATATCATTTACGGTATGCTAGCATAGCGCCAACACATCTTTTTTAAATTTACTGTTAAAAAGTTTGTTGCACTCTATAAGTCAAAAGTTTGATAACAATAATCTAGACTTTTAACCTTTTAGCAAATTAAATTAAAAAAACGACTTTAAATCAAACTAGTTTATTCTAGGTTTTAAACTAGTACCTAGTATGCTAAGAGAGCATGACTCCCAGGTCTCCTAGCAAAGCGCACGTCACACATCTTTATTTTTTCAATTCTGACATCGCAATTAAGACATTTACTATAAAATTACGAGTAATTTTGAATCTTTAAGATTTATTTTGGATTTTTAAGATGTCTTTCCTTTATTGAGGAAAATTAATGTTTCAAGTTAATTAATTTTAAGTCCCCCTTTTTCTAAGAAAAAATTCTAATAGCACGCTAAGCTAATAGTTTGTTTTATGGAATGCCAGCAAATAGTTAATGGCAAACATCTTTTTCGTGTTTCTCTACACTACTAGTCAAAAGTTTAAATTTTTAATTTGTTACAGCTAGCTCTAACTTTGTAATTTTATATTTAACACACTTTGCCACAAATAACTAGTAAAATTAGAATAAATGCAGGTTAGATTTTATTTTTGTTTTATAGAGTAACATTTTGAAGTCCCCTTTTTCTCCAACATTATTCTCATGCTACTTTTTTCATGTTTGTTACGGCTAAATCTACAGTGCAGTTTAGCACAACTAGCATGCTAAGATAGCAAATTACTTTAAACATGCTAGAGTACGGGTCAATGTAAGTTTTAATTTGTTAGCACATTAAACTATTGAGGTTAGCAATAACTTTGTCATTTTATATTTCACTTGATTTAAAAAAGCTACTTAAAGTAGAATTTTCAATAAATTAAGTTAACATTTTAACTGAATGTTTTTTTTTAATTTATTTATTTATTTATTTGTCATTTGTTGCTTCTTCCATGTTTTTTGTTTTGTTTGCTAAGCCCAAAGAAAAAATCGAAATAGCACAACTAACTTTCTAAGCTAGCATCGCAGTTTGGGCATGCTAGCTTAGCATGAATGACTTAGCATGAATGAAGCTTTTTTTCCCCCTTTTTTTTAAATAAACAGTCAATGTTTTCTTATTGCACAGTACAATTCAAAGGTTTTTTAATTTTCTTAAATTAACAAAAAATGAATTAAATATTTTTTATCAATTTTATATCACAGAAATAATTTCATATTTTAATTAAATCCAGTTAAGTCTGTCAAATCAGTTTAATAATTCTCCATTTAAAGACTGTGTCACACTGCCACTATGGGCAATTTATTCATACTGCATGGATCAAAATTGGTCTTACGTGAATATACGTAGAAAAGTGACAATCGTGGTATTTACGTAAAGTTTTTACAGCTGTATCGCAAATGAACCATGAAAAAACCTTGGTAGAAGTATGAATAAACCACGCAAAGAACACATAAATCTACGTATAACATGAACCGTGTGTGATTGTTGTGCTGATTATATGCAATTCATTAGTGATTTGTGCGTCAATTACGTCATTTGGACGTTGTATGAGCGCCGTTTACACGATACAAAAGTTATACATTAGTGGTACATGCATGAAAATCTGTTAGACATACGTGGAACGGTCGTGGAAAGACAAAAATCACACACAATTACGTAAGATTTACACGGTAATTGCATAAACACGTGTAAACTGTGTAATTCCCAATAATTTTGAACAGCTCAAAATCAAATTCATGAAAAGACCCGTCAGTCAAAACTTTCGACGAATGACCAAGAACCCAAGAAACGCCTGTGAGTTATCACGCATGGATCACAAAAGACTGAAATTTAATACATGGAAAATGTGCAAAAGGTACGTAGTGGCTGTGTGACATGGCCTCTAAAGTAAGTTCTAGAGTCTTCATAGAAAAATTATTGTTTTTGTACAAAAATCCAAATTAAATCAATAGAAAAATCTCATTCGTTTTTGAATGTTTTGCTAGCTAGCTATATGTGATTTTGTTTGCATTTTTTTATTAACACTTTTAGAGCCAAAACGCACATGAAACTAACCACGCCGACTATTTAGAGGTTGCAGAAAAAATAGTGATATTTTTGATCTTTTGAAGCGATGACTGGAAGGATTCTTCCTAAAATAGCACCGTTTGTGTTCTTTGTCAAACCTCAATGGGCCTCCTTTCGCTTCCTTTTGTGTCTTCAGACACAGCGTGTGGAAAAGCAGCCAGCCCACAGATATTATTAAGCTCATAAATCTGCATTTTCATTTGTATCTTTTACAGTGCAGACCCTCTAAGCAGGAGTCGCCTCAGGAAAGACAAAAACCAGCCTTTCTTCAATTATTTAGTCTCACATCAGCCACAAAAAAAAAACCATGACAAATGCTAATTTGGGTCCATTCCCCATCTGGGCGTCCGAGCGCTCATTAGTTTTAAAGAAGGGTTAATCCATTTAGGTTTTGCATTTTGATATGCCAATTATGTCTCATTGCCGAAGAGGCATCCGTCAAGGTAACAGTGCATAAACACACGCAGGAACATTAGGGAGTAGTCGACGCTGTAATAAAGTTGGTGTTAATTGGTGAGGGGAGAACCGTCGGCTAACTGGTCTGTGTAATGTACAGTAGGGGTGAAGAGAGGGAGGGTTCTTTTTATTTCTTCTGCCCCCACCTCCGACAAGTGCCGTCGTTGGCGAGGCCCATGCTGTGTGTTGTCGTGCCTGAGCGCTTGGATGAGGAAGATGAAAGGAACCGTCACTTGTTTGATACGTTTGTCCTAGCATCGTCACGTGGAGGTCAGAGGGTTTTTTTCAACTGCATTGGCGATGGGGGGAAAACTAGTTGCCTATCATATAAAATGCAGTTTTATTTATTTTTTATGCTAACGTTTATTCTCAAAAAGTCTTAGTTTTCTTTTGAGCAAAAGTATTTTCATTTTTCTTGTCCAGTTTCCTCCGATAGTAAAAAAATGTGTATCATAGGTTGATCGGTGTCTCTAAATTGAGTGTGATTGTGTTGCCCTGCGATAAACTGGCGACTTGTATACATTGAGTACCACAAGGACAAGTGCTGTAACGTGTTTCTGTACAGAAATGTGAGTTCAGACATTTATCGTACAAATATCGCTAATTCGCGATCTTTTTAAATATAGTTGAGTGTAGTAAAAATCCACTTCAGGTGATGTTGGGTTGGATATTGAGAACATAAACTAAACGTGTACGCTACTGTCACTGGAAGTAAATGAATCTTCAAAGTAAAGTGTCCATTGAAATTCTCATTTTCAAAGTAAAACTATCATTTATTTTTAGATTAAAAAAAATTTGATTATAAGTTCTCTTTAGTGACACATGTTCTCCAAAACAGCTTTTGTGTTAAATGTAGATGACAGTTTGAACAAAAAATATTTATAAATATAAAATACATGGAATTAAGAATATTGCAAAAATCTTGTGAGTAATTACATGTCACGCTGACTGTATGAACGGATGGATAGTTTGGCATCATTTTACTTGTTTAGTCTTAAGTGATTCGCATCACCTGGACTAGTGTTAGCAGTCCATTGGTTGCCATTCAAAAAGGAAAACCATACGACCTTACAATCGAAATATACCAACTTTATTTATTGGATGTTCAGTACCTAACCCTTAAACAGTGAGACTGTAACCTATCCACCATGACCAATACCAAAGAGCTGTCAAATAACACCAAAGTAATACAATAGAGCTGTCGAAGGACACCAGATACAAGACCATACAGGTGTTAAAGGGCAGCAGAGACAAGATCCTAGAGGTGTTGGACAACAGACAGACACCAGAGCTGTCGAAGGGACACCAGAGACAATATCATAGAGCTGTCAAAGGACACCGAGGATAAGACCATAGAGGTATTAAAGGACACCAGAGACAAGATCATAGAAGGTGATGGACACCAGACACGAGCATACAGCTGTCGAAGGACACCAGAAACTAGATTGTCCAAGAGATCAAGCTGAGGAAACAGCACACGACTACACAAGGGTCAATGGCCTGAGGAGGGCAGAGACAACTGGAACAAAGTTTGTAAAGTGCCAAAAAACGCCCTCATGGTCCATAGGGCCCTCTGCTTTAGCCAGAAGTGTTTTTTTAATAATGAACATTACAGACCAAAGTGCGATTTTTAAGTGGGAGAACAGAGAATCTGTGACTGACTTTGTATGTATTGACCCAATACACAGACGTACCACAAGATGGCAGCAAACGGCAACATAACAGGAATCATTGCAGGACTTCTGAACCAAGTGGTCTGAAACCACATGTTAGGTTGAGCCTAAAGAGGACCATGTGATATTGACTGACGTCACCTCACGTGGGAGTGGGTCAGTCACATCAGTATAATAAAGATCAGTGTGAAAGAACTGACTTTTTGCAAAATGATTGGTCTATCCATGACTTTTAACGGGAATATTTTATTGATTTGGTTTATTTCAAGCAATTTTAACAACAAAAAAACAACACATACAATGAAAAAACTCTATGTAAGATACTAATTATAATTGAATAGAAATAAAATGTAAAAAGCGATGATGATGTCATCTTGACATTCTTAAGTATTAATTAAATATTAATTTTGATAATTGAAGTTTTCTTTTCTTTTTGCCATATCTGGTCATCAATACTTTTTTGTGGATTATCAACAGTATTTTTGACGTAACCAAACAGACATTTTCATATCAGATAAAATCTGAACTCCGTGACTTGTAGATGACCTTTTGTAAGGAACTAAACTGCCATGGTGGTGGCAATCTAACTCGATTCCAAAAACAAAAGTCTCACTAGTCTATCTGTTATCTTTGAATGGTTGCACAAGCGCTAAAGTTTTGAACTTGAAATCCCGACATGCTCTTTTATGATGTTTACGTAAACGTTTCATTGGAAATGGTGCCATGAACGCGTAGCGTAACCGTAGCTGGACCCTGGATCTACACTCTGTGGTGCGTCTCCGTTCCGTCTTAGGTCCGCCCCCCTTTAGTCCCGGAGGAGTGGTTTGTCCCGGGCAGTTGATCCCGCTCTCTTCGCTAACCTTCCTCACAGACATGTTGTAAAATACATGTTTTGTGTCATGAATGACGATTTCGTACCCCCAAAATTCAACGTTCGTCGTTTGTGGCAACAATTGACGTCTGCGGTTTTCACCTTCAAAATGAAATAGAATTTTAGAAAGTTTTATTTTGAAAGCTTTTTTTTTTTTAACTCAGACCTGTTTCCCGTTTCTCCGGCTTTTTGCGGCGCGCATTGACATGTTAACCAATGGTGGTGCGGAGAGACGGACGTCAGACGGACGGAGGCGACGTAAGCACTCCGATTGATCAACGAATGGGCTTTTTTGTATGTGTGTGTGTGTGTGTGTGTGTGTGTGTGTGTGTGTGTGTGTGTGTGTGAAGTCTAAAAATAACTTGAGAAGACCTGTTAATCCTGCAGGGAGAATTGTTCTTTAGCGCTTTGGCCCTTGATTTTGGGAAATTTGGAAATAAAACCTCAACGTAAAGATTTTTTTGGAACACTTTTAAACCCCAACTAATTTGATACCTATTGTTCTATGTAAAAATGCAGTTTTATGCCTAATTTCTCTTAAATACGTCTACCATCATGATGAAAATGCCACAAGTACATGTTAAAAAAACAAAACACAATTTTTTTGAAGTAAACTTATGAGAAATTGCAACTGTTATTTATTTTATTTAGGAGGTGAGGGGTACTTTTGTCAAAAATTTTTAAATGTGCTTAAAACACTATTTTCAGTAATATATATATATATATATATATATATATATATATATATATATATATATATATATAAATTTAAATTTACTATAATGTTTTGACAAAGCTTTTTTATTTTAGGACATTACATTACCTTTAACTCTGACCTTAAATGTTTAGTTTGTTTGGTTTATTTATTAATTTATTTATGTTTTTTGGTGAAAAATTAATGGCGTGAAAGATGCAAAAATGTGTCAAAAATACATTTTTAAACCATCGCTTCAAGTTAAAAATGACAAAACATCAAAATTTAGAATTTAGAAGAAGATAGTGTTTAGGGTAGTACTTGTTTGTTTTATTCATTAGTGTTTAAATGTGTTATTACCTTCAGTAACTGGATAACCAGCGCCATAGCCTTCTAAATGTTTAAATATTTTACCAACAGTATATTGTTTTTATTTATTGATGATTCGAATCTGTCTGACATCACAAGACAGGCTGCTCGCAGATCTCAGTGTGACGTAACATCTCCAGACACTGCAAAGATGCTTTATACAAACAGACATGTCACTCTGACTATTTTCCTCGTCTGTTAGTAAAAACAACGATCTCAGTGCGTCACACTTTTTGTCAAAAATCGTTTGTATTTTAAATTTTGATTACAAAATAATTAGATCCGTGATTGTGATTTGCACAGATCTAAATTCTGTAGAGAGATTTTCTTTTCGCTGCGGAGTGACACCTCTCACTTTAACACACGATCTTTTCCAGCCCCAGCATCCTTTTCCACCGTCCGCACCGAAGACCACAGAAACCGAGCGGCACGAGGCCTTTGGTGACGCACGCGACCCCGCCGCCGGACCTCCTCGTTTGCGTGCCGCGCGCCCGTTATGTCCAAGCAGCTTTTGCTGCTGATCGCCGCGCGCCGCTCCTCTTCCTCCGCTGGCTGCTTTTGATCTCCTGCCTGGACGGAGCAGTGAGGGCGGCACCCTCCTCCTCCCTCCTCCTCCTCCCTAACCGGGGACAATGGCTTCACCGTCGCGGTCAAAGACACGGATGACCCGCGGCGCGTGCCCACACCCACGAGTCAGACAGCAGGTACAAACAAAGAAGGAGGGGGGAGGGGGGTCTACTTAGACACAATGATGGGGAGCATATAAATGAACTTTAACCTTTGTTGTGACGTCAGAAGCTAGGTCAATAGTAGATGAGGATGGGGTCTAAAACTTCCTCAGGTCTGCAGGCTCCTCTGGTTCCATAGTGCTTTCATCCCTGCCTGCTCAGTTCTGCTTGCCTCATCACTTTCTAAAAGCGTCTGAGCGCGTGCAAACGCATCTCATTCAGGGTCTCCTTTGCACCCCCCACACACACCCAGGGTTTTCCCTTAAGGTCCTGGTTAGGGACCTGGTGACCCGCCAGCTGCTGCCGGGGGCCTCGGTGGGCCTTTACGTCAACCACACCTTGAGGAGTTCGGCCCAAACCGACGCCAAGGGGGGGGTCCTGCTATGGGTGGAGTACGACCCCGGATCGGAGCTGACGCTGCTGGGGACCAGCGATGGCTACGTCCCCGCCCCCCTGCCCTGGAGCACCGCCAAGAGACCCAGTGAGTGATGAGAACTCCCCCCTCTGTGTGCGTTTGGTACAGTTGAGTCATGGGGCTTCTGTCCTCCACGGAAGGGGGGGGGGTCACTTTAGTCTATTGTCCCCATGAGTGTACGCATAACAGAAGGAGGTCAAGGGGAAGCAGGTGCTCGGCAACCACCCCCCTGTTAGATTCATACTGGCGCAATCCGCTGAAAGTCCAACTGCCAAATGCTCTCGCATTTCCATACGCCGCTTCTCCGAGTCAAAATCCATAAATATGTAGAAAATCCCAAATACGTCAAATAGCAGTTTTGCGAAAAATTTTACCTAACCAAAAAAAAAGACCAAAAATGGACATTTCATGGTGAAAGGCTAATCACAAACAAGGAATCGTAAAACAATAAGAGTCTCTGATTAAATAGGTGCTTAACAGAACAGTGTTTTGCTTAAAAAAACACAGGATAGCCCATAAATATTAGCACAACATACGTACTTTACGCTTTACTAAATGCCGCAGGCCGGGCGTAATGCCACGATGACACCGGCTTGGAAACCATCAAGCCGACTACTTCCAATGAAAAGTCTTATGCTAGCATGTATTCTCGGGCTTCCACGTGAACATGCTGAACATGCGTTTAAGAATGTGCGTTCAGCGCATTCTTGAACACGCATCACATGCCAGGTGTGTACATGAAAAGCAGAGATTTATTTCTTGTGCGTTGCTAGCAGTAGCAAATAGTGATCCACACACCTGCACTGCTCCTCTAGTGGTTGTTGCTATTCATTTATATATACATTACAAAAGTCAGACTCGTAAGGCGAACGTACTCAAATAAAATGTTGAACATGATTGGGCTAGCGAATGTATGAACAATTCTTAAGGTACATAAGAAGCTGGTCAATCCATATTGACAAACTGTGAGCACTTTAAACAAAAATTCTTATTTAAACTTCATTTTGTGGGCTTCCACATTAAAAACTCTTTCTATCACGCATTGCTACGCCGCTTAAGTCCGTTTTAGACTTTGTGTTTTATGCAACCACTGAATGCACATTAAAATCTAAACCAGGTTGAACTTTGAGCCTTCGGGGACTCGATTTGGAAGTGACATATGGTTAGCGCCCCAAATTCATGAATATACCAACTGTTTGACAATCAATCACTTAAGACAAAAATTGTTAACATGTTTTTGGTTGTGGCTAGCTTTATACTTAAAACCAAGTCTTATGTATATCGGAATAAAAATACCTGGAGCAGGTTTTATGAAGCTTTCACCGCCTTGACATTTTGCAACAAGCCTCTTCCAACTGTAGTATATATACATCAGTTCGTAACAGTGAACATGCTGGGTGCGCTATGAAAAAGTTGCACCAGAGGCCAAACTATGCAAAAAAACTCGATTTATATTCCGTAAAAATATTTTGTACAAAATTATTCATTTGTATGCTTCTTTTAATTGTCATCCGTCAGTTTTCTCGGTGGTGACGCTGTCGCTGCTCCCCCACAGTCAGGGAAACATCTGGCTGTTTGAAGACTCGGTGCTCATCACCAGGAAGCTACCAGGTGCGCCTTTGACAACAACAAAAATAAAAACGCATTTATCTAACCCAGTTTCGCCTGGCTTTAACAGACAGTTCCTCACAACCAGTTGCACGGGTTCCCCAAAGCCTCCTGACACTCGACAGGCAACATCTCCACGGCATTTTATTCCAATCGTACTCCACAGCACCACCTGGGGAAGGGACTGCGCCACTGTACCCTGGCATCACCAGCAAATCAGGCAAGGAGAGAACTCTACTCGACCGAGTATTTTACGACCCAACTCCCAACCTAACGTTGGGAGCACACCAGACCCACTAGACAGAGCTCTGAACCTTTTTTCTTCAATGATTTGTGATCTTCACTGGTGTCCATGGATTACATGAAATCTTTCCACCTTTATCCACCTTTGACATGGTAGTACGGGTGGGGTTATTTTGACCCCACAAGATACCACAAGGGTTATAAGGAATTTCTTGCCCATGTTGATATTTTATGTCAACGAGCTAAAATTCTAAAATATTCAGTGGAATTTGTTTCAAAACGTGTGTATTATTCGCAGCTTTCCGAAGCATGGAGCTGAGGGCGGTGGCAGCCGTCAGCGTCCTGCTGTTCTCCGAAGGAGACGAGCTCCACGTTCGGGGGCCCATCCAGATCAGCCTGCCGCTGGGACGCGACACCGACCTGAGGGCCGCCGACACCGTCCCGGCCTGGGCCTTCAACCCGAAGACGGGTAGGAGGAAAGCTGTCACGCCGTCGTGCCGTTAGCATACCGACGGGGCACTTAAATCCTGATGCTCTCTGAAGGTGCGTGGGAGAACCACGGTCTGGGCGTGGTCAAGGCCATCGGCGATGAGCTGGTCTGGGTTTACACCGCCTCCCACCTGGGATATTGGATCGCAGCCCCCCATCCTTCATCGAAAGGTAGCCCTCGTTCATGAAGGCGATTGAAACCGTCGGTCTGTCACTGATTCACATGAAACATTTTAGACTATCTTGGACAAGGAAACTCCATTGACTTCCTTTCGTACCAAACCTACCTGCTGTTGGGAATTCTGGGAGGAACTCTGGCCGTCGTCGTCGGATTTCTGTCCCTGCTTCTGTGTCACTGCGGGTAAGACCTTGTACCTTTCTGGACCTTGTGCTTCAGGTGTGACCCTGGTGTTTTCTGCTTTCGTACCCAGAGGTACCTATCGGGAACCTAAGAGGAGGAGGAGGAGGAGGACGACGGCCCGGTTCTCGAAGCTCACCGTGCTGAAGAAAGACCAAACCACCTCCACTCACATGGAGGAGGGCCTGCTCTTCCGGTCCGGAGACAACAGCCTGGCCTCCTGCAGCGTCCAGTGCGAGACGCTGTCCACGCCCAGGCACAAGGCCAACTACAACATCTATGTGGAGGATCCAGGGAGTCTCCCTGCAGGTTCCCTGTATGACAACATCGCTCTGGAGCAGATGAAAGCTTCGCAGCAGTCGTCTCTGTACATCAACAGCGACGAGGTGGCTCGCATCCAGGAGAAAGCGGAGCAGAACCGGGCCAACTTGAACTCTTCAGACAACTTCTTCCAAGACAAGCTGGTTCACCTGTACAACCAACCCGTGGCCATTATCCAGGCTCCGGAGCTGTTTGGAGTTCAGGAGCAGCAGTTGTCGGGTTGCAAGTCTGCCACGTTTCCCAGGAATGGAGTTGACTATGATGCCCACTCAGAGCCGGCCAACAAAGACAGCTACACGCAGACGCTGCCGAAAGCACCTCATCACCACTGCCAGGGCGGCGCGGGTCCACACCAGAGCAGCCAGGACGATCCCCAGCCTCTGGAGACTCCACCGCCGGGCCAAGGGCCCAACGCAAACATATGGGGGCGCTACAACAACCTCCTGGAATCCTCTGTCTCGGTACCGGGCACCCTCAACGAGGCGGCCGGAATGGGGCCCTTCAGCGGCGGGCACGGCATGTCCGCCGAGCTGCAAGGTATTTCTGAGAGAACCCTGCTAGAGCTGGGGCGCGGGAAGTCCTCGTCGTCTCACCCGAGGGCCTGGTTCGTCTCCCTGGACGGGAAACCGGCCGCCCAGGTCCGCCACTCCATCATCGAACTCCAGACCCGGCACCGCCCACCGAGCAGCAACGACACCAGCCTGGACTCGGGCGTGGACATGAACGAGCCCCAGCAGAGCATCCGGGAGACGGAGCGGGACAGGCCCTCCTTCAGGGGCACGTCCTTTCACCTTCACGGCAGAGGGGGGCGGCACAGCGAGGAGCAGGACCTCAGCAGCAGCGAGAGCGGCACCACTGCCACCTGCACACCAGAGGACCCCTCCCTGAGGAACATTTTAGACGGGAGCAGTGGGGCCATCCCCAACATTCCCGAAGAGCGGGATGGGATGGACACGTCCAGCGCTCAGGAGGACAGCGAGTCGAGGGGCACCCCACCTCCGAGGCGCCTGAGGAAGGTGAGAGAGAAGGGGAAGACGGACAAGAGGAGTACCAAACACGTCCGGGAAGGTAGACCGGTGACCAAGAGAAGCTAGGAGACGATCCGGTATCAAACTGAAGTCTTTGGGGACTGGGAACCAACCTCTCTTACCTTGTTGTTGCTAAAGCACACAGTTGATTAGCAGCAGGTGGAGCGGTTGCGACCGGAGAACAGGACTGGATTCCGACATTGTAGATTTGCCCCTTTTTTTTTGTCGGGGCTTGATGACTTTGCCAAAGAGTCTATAAGCTAACTTTCTAAAAGCCACCTATCCAGCGTGTTTCTACACCTTGTTCCTTCATTCCTAAGATCACCAGCGAGATTCTTCACAGCAGACACAACCCCCACCCCACCCCCACCCAGGAAAGGAATTTAAAAAACGGGGTGCCTTCAAACCGCCTGCGGTGTCAACGAACCGCAGTTTGGACGTAAATCTGGGAGGTTCGAAGGACGGACACAGTGCACTTATCCTCACCAGAAATGCCTGCCAGGAGTACAGACATTTTCCGACTTCCCGTGTCCTTTTTTTTTTGCGTGAATTGTCGCCGCGCCAGAAGGGAAGTATTTCGGAGGGAAACCTGTTGTACAGATAAGCTGCCGTTGGAGGCTCCCTCCTCAAATTGAAAGTTTTAAAGGCTAAGTCACACAGCCACTACCTACATTTTGCGTATTTTCTACGTCGGAAATTTCGTGACACATACGTGATTCATACGGGTCTTTACATGAATTTGGTTTTGAGCTGTTCAAAAGTTTTGGTCGTAGTTTATTTAAAATACTTTATACGCATAATTTTTGCGAGATACATACGCAAACCTGCGGATTTCCACGACAGTTCAACGTTTGTCTTACGGACTTTTTGGGCACGTACCCCCAACGTGTGCCTGTTCTTTGTGTGCTTCATTCATACTTGTTCCGTGGTTTCTTTGTGATACATCTGTGAAAATGTCACGTAAAGAACCACGACTTTTCTCACTTATTCTCACGTATGACCAGTTTTCATCCGTGCAATATGTGCCAAATGTGCGTAGAAGCTGTGTGACACGGCGTTAAGGTCCACAACTGCTTTTGTATGCATGAAAATGAATGTTTTGCTGTTTCACTCTTTTCCATGCCGGATTTCGACGCTACACTTATTCTAGGTTTAGGTATAATACGAAAAATAAGATACGTTCGGTTCCGTGGACACTTTAGTTCAGGGGATCAACCATTATAGATTCACATATTTTAATGTCTTATTAACAATATTATATAGTAAATTAGTGCAACAGCCGTTTTAGCTTCTCCCGAATGAACGGATCAACCTCCCAAACTCTTATTGTGTCACGAAATAAAAAATTTCGTCCAATTTTTTTCTTTTTTTCTATATCTAGCTTTAATCGGACTAGCTACAAAGAACGTCTGTTCCGTTTATGGTTTTGATGTCATTTTAAAAAAAAAGGAAAGTCGGACTTCCGTACTATCCGGTGTCCTTCCAAACTCCTTCCAAAGAATTTCAGTTTATTGAGTTACAATTACTCAAAATGACCTTTAAGCTAACTCAAAACTAGCGCCGGAGCGTTAGCTGATGATCTTTGGACTACTGTAACACTCCCACTCTTTACGCGATTAATTTAATTTAGTGGATTCTGAAGCGGAGAGAAATAGCTTTGCTCTGACTTTAACGTTTTGAAGTGTTTACACAATGTTGCCTTCTCCGATGTTAAAGCGATAAATTGTTGCCATTTAACCACAGGATTCTCTCAAATTGGTCTCCTTATAAGTTCAATGAATTCTCAAACAAAGTAGAATTAAATTGGGACGAGTTGGAGATAAAAATGAGAATGTCTTGTTTTTTGTCAAAACTTTACTAACGCGCAGTGCAGTCCGAACTTTTTTGATAACATTTTATTCAGAAGAAACTAGCGCATTTTTCAGATTCAGTCGTTTTATGCTACGTTCAAATCACGCTAAACAAATTTGCGCCGACCACTTCTCTTTTGACTTGCGTCAAATTCACTTCTGGACGCTTACCTATAAATCATAAACTTGGGAGGAGCCACCGTCCAAAGTTTTCAGACCTCGATACAAAAAATGAAAAATTGTATTAAATTAGGGAAATCATTTTCTCCATGTTGGTTTGGGACTCCACCTACTGATGACGTCATCAACACGTGACAGGCCAAAGCCGAGGTCGTGATTGTTTCACGTTCAGTGTCTTCTTTACAAAGTTCGGATATTTCAACGGTAGAAACATCGCAATGCGACACCCAAAACACACCAGCGCTAGAACATCGCGCCTGACGCTCAGGACTTTTGATCGCGTATGTACGTTGACTTAACGGTGAAACTGGACGTCCCGTCCATGTAACCACATATTCACGAAACAATGCTGGTATTTCTCGCAAAAATCGCACATTGATAGTAGCTAACTTAAACTTAAAAGTAAGCAGCAGCGATACACGTTTGAATGCTGATGAGTAAAATAGCAATATTTTCGTCAACTCAAATCGTTGAAAGAATTTCCCGTCGAGTCTTCCGCAGTTCCACTCATCCACAGTATTCTGTTTCGTGTACATATACAAACGACACAGTTTGATTGTTATACTTTGTGCCGTTTGATTTCATCTAAAAAAGCCTGAGTAGGGAAAAAAACAATAGGAAATAAAAGCAGAAACTTGGTGGTGTCTTAGGTTGGGGGCGTGGCTAAAGGGTTCTTTGAAATGTAGCAGCTGGAGATCATAATCTTGCTTTGTAGTTTATGAAAGCGATAGACGCTAAGAATTCGGAAAACGACACCACTGCCACTCGGGTTTACCGATGAATGTAGCTGTGCTGACTTTGGTGTAGCGTGCTGCCCTCTGTGTGGACTTTTCTTTCCCCCTTAGCCCCTGTGTTGTCCCTCTGTAACAAACGTAGCGCTGTTAGTGTTGCTTTCTGTGCCGTTATGTAATAAAACATAGATGAAATCGCAAATTTGACCAAAATTCTTTATTTATAGCTGTTTTTTTGGATCAATATTTGCGGTTAAAGTGGGTCAAACGTCACACGAAGACGATAAATGTGCCCCCCCCCCCCCTGAACCTTTTTGGTCCGGGGCCTACTTCGCCTGCAGCCTCACCCCTCGGACTTGAACTGCCTCATAGTCTGGACTTAAGTGACCTTTGAACTCAGCCCCTGTTGCGTTCCAAACAGGAAGTACCTGCTGGGCGCAAGAAGCCAGAAACCCATAGACGTTTTTTTTTTCCCTAAGTTATAAACCGGCCAATCGGATGCCTCAATAAAAGTAGGCGGATTCGGCTGGCCCCCACGTCCAATGTTCAAAACGTCTGACAGTCGCCTGCATCCAAGTGGAACGAGTGGGGCCTTCCAACAAGCTCACTCCAAATTGGTGAGATTGGTTCCCATGGAAACAAGGACGCAGAGCAACTAAGACCAATCCCTGCTTATGGACGACGCCTAAATGGAGACGTCCAAATCACAAATCAACTGCAATTGAATTGACTTTGTTTAGTTGGATCCGGAATTTTCTATGGAAGACGTCGCACCATCAGTTCTCTAAAACAATCAACGGTTGCTAGCTAGCTAGTTACAAACAACAACAAACGAAGTGCGTAGATCTAATCCCGCGCCTGTCTGCTGGATGGACACGTCCTTTACTCCGCCTTGGCGACATCACCACGCCCCCTAAAGCAAGCCGACACATCAAACGAGTCACTTTAGTCACAATAGTATTGCCAAACGTCGTCCATAAGCAGTGATTGGTCTGAGTTGGTCTGATCGCATGTCTGTCGTTTCTATGGCATTCCTAATACCAATCAGGAGTCGGCTTGTTGGAAGGCCACACTTCTACTAGTTGAAAGCGGGTTACACGAAATCGCTCAGTAGAATGTTTAGGAACGTTATTTATTTGATTTCCAAAATGTGTTTTTGAACAGAAAAAGAAGACCTTGAATTCTGGGATTAACGAAACCTCACTTTCGTAATTCCCATTATTAATGTTTTTCACCTTTTCACAGGTTTTTACCTTAACCTTGTCTTAACCTGTTTTTTGTTTTTTCTTTTCTTTTTTTTTCTTTTCCCTTAACTATTATTTTTTTCGTACCTTTCTTACCGTAATTCTTCCTTTAACGTTTAACTTATTTATACCTTAAATTTTTAACTTTCATTTCAACTTTAAAGTTGTTTTTTTTACCTCATTGCGTTTTTCCCCTTAACGTTTCCCTTAACATTTTAGTTTTGTTTTTCCTGTAGTTTTTTCCCCTAAACTCTATCTTAAACTTTTTAATTTTTTTATTTTGTTTAACCCTTAACTTTATCCCTAACTTCCTTAATTTTTACCTTAAATTTATCAAATATTTTTTAAAAGAATTTCCCTTAGCTTTTTCTTATTTTTTCCCTTAGCATTTCCTTTAACTGCTTTTTCTTTACATTTTCCCTCACTTTTTTAACCTTTTTCTACCTTTAATTTATTTCATGTTCTTACATTTTTTTTAACTTATATTAAAGTTTTTTATCTATCGTTTACCTAACTTATTTTTATTCTTTTTTGTACCTTTACTTTATAAGGTAAACAACTATAGGGTAAAGAAATAAATAAAACATTTATTTATTTACCTTAACTTTTCCCTTAACTATTGTTAATCTGTCTTTACCTTAACTTTTTCCTTTTCCTCTAAATTTATCTTAGCATTTTTTTATTTTTCTCAACTTTAACTTTATCTTTATTTTTTTTTTCTATTTGTCCTTAACTCCCCTAATTTGTTCCCTAAATTTATCAAATCTTTTTATATTTTTTTAAACTCTTATTTTTTTTCCTTAACATTTCCTTTAACTGTTTTTACCTTAACTTTATCTAGCCTTAAATTATAAGGTAGGGTAAAGAACTAGAAAGTAAGGAAATAGATTAAAAAATATTTATTTACCTTAACTTAAATCCCAAGTTTTTTTTTTAACCTTAACTTTTTTTTACCTTAACTTTTCCTGTTTTTGCCTTACCTTTTCCCTTATCCATTCATTTTTTCTTGTCTTTTTTCTCTTAACTTTTTAAGGGTTTTTTCCTGATAAAACGTTCTATTTACTATTTTACCTTAACTGTATCTAACCTTAACTTAAAAGGTAAGGTAAAGAACTAAACTTAGGTAAATAAGTACATTTTAAAAAAATATTTCCCTTTAACTTTTTCCTTAACTTTTGTGGGTCTTTCTTACCTTAACTTTTTCCTTAACTGAACTCTTACGTTTTTTTTTTACCTTAACTTCTTTTTTATTTTTGTACCTTAACTTTTCTTTACCTTAACTTTTTCATTTTTTACCCTTACTTTTTCCTTTACTATTATTTTTTACCTTTTTTATTGTAACGTTATCTAAACTTTGTATATCTTGTTTTTTATCTTAACTTTATCTTAACCTTTTTTCCCTTTACTCATAACAAGTTTTTACCCTTTTCCTTTTTTTACTACCTTTTTTACCTTAAATTTATTTAATGTTCTTACTTTTTTTTACCTCAAGGCCTGTTCACACCGGGACGAATTTCGCGTGCGATATTCGCCGACGTTTAACGCCTCGTGACTAAACAAACGGCACCAATGTGAGTGTGCACACCGGCGCGAAAAAACGCCACGCGTCAAAGCGTTACTTTTTAAAAAATGCCTCGGGTTCATTTTTTTGGTTTGACACGCTGCGTCAAAATCTATTCGACCAATGAGAATGGCGCTTTTGCACACGTGTCTGGAGCTTCTGAAGTTACAGTAAAACACAACTTGGGGGCGCTCAAACATCAAACTGCCTTGCCGAGTACACATACCAGCGAAGAAGATAGACGCCAAGTAGCGTCTTACACTGCCGCGAAGAAATAATGACGGACATTCTAAAATATCCCCAAACCAAACACCAGTTGGAGCAACTGGTGCTTGAAATATTCATGTTTTCTTTGTTTGGTTATGACAAGCGCGTAAATACTTGCTCTCTTCTTCTGAGTGAAAAGCGACTTTAAGAAGCGTACAGTTGTGCAGCGCCACCTTGTATACAGGAGTATTTCTGTTTTACATTAAGTGCCATCTAATGTCAGGGAATGATTGCATGTTCGCTCGGCTCATCGTCAGCGAAAATCGCCTGGGTGTGAACACAAAAAACGTGGCGAAAAACGCTGGCGAATAACGCCTGGGGAATATTCGTCCCGGTGTGTATGGGCCTTTATCCTAACACTTTTTGTATATTTTTACTTAACTTCATTTGTTTTTACTTTTTTACCTTAACTTTATCTAACCTTAACTTATAAGTTAAGGTAAAGAACTAAACTTAGGTAAAGAAATACATTTTGAGGAATTATTTTTTTACCTAAACTTTTCCCTTAACTGTTGTTGATCTTTCTTTACCTTAACTTTTCCCTTAACTTAACTCTTGTTTTTTTTAACCTTAACTTCTTATTTATTTTTTAACCTTAACTTTCTTAGCCTTTCTTTACCTTAACTTTTTCATTTTCCCTTTACTATTCCCTTAACTACGAATTTTTACCTCATTGTGGGTTTCCCCTTAACGTTTCCCTTAACATTTTAGTTTTGTTTTTCCTGTAGTTTTTTCCCCTAAACTCTATCTTAAACTTTTTAATTTTTTTATTTTGTTTAACCCTTAACTTTATCCCTAACTTCCTTAATTTTTACCTTAAATTTATCAAATATTTTTTTAAAACATTTCCCTTAGCTTTTTCTTATTTTTTCCCTTAGCATTTCCTTTAACTGTTTTTAATTTACATTTTTCCCTCACTTTTTTAAAACTTTTTCTACCTTAAATTTATTTACTGTTCTTACATTTTTTTACTTATCTTAAAGTTTTTTATCTATCGTTTACCTAACTTATTTTTATTCTTTTTTTTGTACCTTTACTTTATAAGGTAAAGAACTATAGGGAAAAGAAATAAATAAAACATTTATTTATTTACCTTAACTTTTCACTTAACTATTGTTAATCTCTCTTTACCTTAACTTTTTTCCTCTAACTTTATCTTAGCATTTTTTTCATTTTTTTTTAACTTTATCTTACTTTATTTTTTATTTTGTTTAACCCTTATCTTAACTTTATCCTTAACTCCCTTAATTCTTACCTTAAATTTATCAAATCTTCTTTTTAAAAAAATTACCTTAACTTTTTCTAATTTTTTCCATTAGCATTTCCTTTACCTGTTTTTGCTTTACATTTTCCCTCACTTTCTTTTAACCTTTTTCTATCTTAAATTTATTTAAAGTTTTTTTTTTTACCTTAACCTCTCACTTAAATTTTTTCAACCTTCTTATACTTTAAAATTATCTAATCTTTATTTTTTTTACCTTACCTTTTTTATCTTCCTTACCTTAACTTTTTCCTTTTCCCCTTAACTTTGTCTTAGCTATTTCTATACATTTTTTATTTTTACTTTATCTTACTTTTTTTACCTTAACTTTATGTAACTTAACTTTTCCCTTAACTATTATTTTCACCTTCTTACCTTTTTCCCTTAACATTTCCCTTAAAGTTTTATTTTGTTATTTTGCCTTAACTTTTTTTCCCCTAAACTTTAAAAAAAAATAAGGGTTAATTTTGTTTAACCCTTTTCTTAACTTTAACCCTAACCCCCTTAATTTTTATCTCAAATTTATCTAATCTTTTAATATATTTTTTTTAACTTAATCTTTTTTTCTTTACTTTTTTTACCTTAACTTTATCTAACCTTAACTTATAAGGTGGAGACTGGGTGCAGTCAAGCTCCCTTCTCCCAGGCTGGAGGTCAAAATGGTTTTTTTGAAGGTCGTCTCCATCAGCGTGGGTCCAAAAGGGGCCACGCCTTCATGCACTACACCTGAAAATAGAAGATCAAAGATTTAAAGGGTTTATTGTCATATGCACAGTAATAAGCAGGTTTCCCTGCACAATGAAATTCTAAAGTTAAATTCTTTAGTTAAATAAAATAAAATAAAGATAGGAGTAGGATATGTACAGGAAACTGAAATTTCACACATAACATAAATTTAAATATAATATGAATATATAATATAATATAAATATAATTATGCAAAAATAAGATGCTGTGCAAATTTTAAATGTGCAAGAACAGTAATAATAAACAATTATTTAGAATAAGGGTGCAGTTTGTTGTTCGAACTCCTGTCAGCCGTTAAGGAGTCTGATGGCAGAGGGAAAGAAAGACTTCTGCGCTTGTAGATGCTCGGCAGCGATAACAATCCCAAACAAACAGACACACAAAGATGCACAAGAACACAGAGGTCCCACTCTGATGGAAACCAAATGCACAAAACACAGACTAAACAGAACAAGCAAAACCAAATACGGCCACAGCCGGAACGCTCTGTAACCATAGTAACAGCATTGTTGCAGGGAGGGTTCTTGGCCAGCAGAGGGCGCCATTGCTTTGGTTTTGAACCAGAAAGCCCCAACAAAAAAAACATGAAAATGACAAAATTGGTGACTTTTAATTAAACAAAATGATTTTTTTTTAAATGATTATGACAAATATATGCAAAATATGGACTTTCAAGTACATTTTTCTGTGTTTTTTTGCTCACCTTCCAACTTTTACGTACTGTTGTGGCCTGCAGGTGACAACTTCTCATCCCTTGTGCAACATTTCCTTGTTTTGATGCTGGGCCGTCGGTTGAGCCTCATCATTGGTCCAGTGATGTCATGCACCGCCTCTGTTGGCTTTTTATCAGCTCTCCTCAGGCTCAGCGTCGCCTCTCGCCTCCTGTGTCAAACGCACACAGAGGAGCTCCTGCTGAGGAAACCAGCGTCTGCCTGCCGTGATTTCCCCGCAGAGATCACTGACGGAATACTCAGGTCCACCAGAATCGACAGTTTTACCCACTTCTGTGAAGGTAAGCGTATTACAAAACACAATCAAATCCATGTTTTTGTTGCAGGAAAAATGGCTAAATTTCTGTTTTTGTGTAAATTTTAAAGCACAAAAACTGAATCAAGATGATAGTTATCCCACAGCACAGCAGAAAGGCCTCCAGCAACAACTTTGTTTTTTCATCGTCTCATTTGGGACGCTTCACTCAACGAGGCAGCATTCGTTTCTGTCAGAGCCTTTGGGAAGTCCAGCGGCGCGTGTTTGGGTGTGTTCAAGTAGATTTAATCTGCAAGAAAAGTGCCAAAAACTTCCTGAATAGGTTTTGGAACAGTTTAAAATAGCCTCTGCGCCAAAAGAACGACTTTTCATACAACTTTACATCATTTCACAAACATTTTCTTTGCATAACTCCACTATTGAGCCCTTTTTATGCCCCAAAAACAGGACACGATTGTTTGCTGAGTAAATAAATGCAGGCTGCAGATCATATCGGACTCTATTCTATCATTAAAGCCCCTTCAGGCCCTTCACCGCCCTGCTTCTGTCAGTCAACCTGGTCAGAGCTGCACTTGACAAATTCATGAAAACTGTAATATTCTCAAAATAGCTCCTTTTCTGTTGCTTTTATCTCCATAGCAACCATTTCCTCTTTTGGTCGCCTGGGGGGGACGAACACGTTGATGTAATTATTAGAGGAATCTGCAAAAGTACATTTTTGGATTTCCATAGCAACCGAGGTTTTTTGTTGACCACGGCCACATTCCTTATATTTTTATATTGTGTGTCATATCATTTCATTCAGCTTAAGCTAGGGATTCAAGTATTCAATTTTCGAAATATGAGTGTAAAAAATGTGCAAGCAACAAAGAAAAGCCACTTTTACAAGCTAGCCGCGCTAACGCTGTTCAAAATGTACAAACTGGAAAACAAAAAGAAGCTTCCTAATGATGCTCAAGGAGTTAGGCAGTGATAGACTGAAATTCTGAGGAGGAATTTTAATTTGTAGTCTGTGCTAAAGGTGATTTTTTTTTTAACATTCAAGATGGCGGCCCCGGGGTCAAAGGTCAACAAAACTTCAGTTGGGGTTTTAAACTTAACGTGGTGCTGTGTGTGTGTATGAAGTTTTGTGAAGATTTCCCAAATGGAGGTTTTTCTTTTTTCCATATTGTGGGAAAACATGAAATGAATTTCACAATTTGCAACAACATAGCAAAAAATTGTATTGTGGCCATTCCCGATAAATATGTTTTGGTTTTGTGAGTGGATTTTTTTTTAAGTGTCCCTTAAGAGATATTAGCCCAGTTAATTTTTATTTTGATAGTTTCTCCCGCTGTGATGTAATCATTTTTTGGGGGAGGGGTTGTCATCGGTTTCCAAAATTTATTTTCATCAGGTACTGGGTGTGTGCAAATTTTGGTCAGTCTTTGACGGGGGTGGAATTTTTACTCAAAAACGAAAATAGAATTGTGAAAACATAAATACCGCATTTCCGTGATAGCCCCGCCTCCAACTCTCTTAGAAGTAAAATCAATTATTTCAGATTTTGTTTGTTTGTTTGTTTTTTAAAGCAGGTTTTGGGTTTTATTTACAGGGTGCTCTTTTTTTCTTTTCTTTTTTTTTTAACTTCCTGGATTCTAAAATTGCTGACGGGATTAGTGTTGTGGGGCGATGGGGGAGGGGGCGGGGTTACCTTTCTGACATGTTGATGCGTTTCGACTAAATCTCAGTGAGACTTGCTCAGCATTCACCGTGCAGGAAGGAAGCTGCGGGGAACAGAGGAAGCTAGTGGTCAAACCGGTGACCCTGACATCCCAAAAAAAAAAACCTGCCTGGGAGAGTTAAAAAAGCGCTGACTCGCTTTTAGCATAAATAAACCTTTAAATAAATAAACATAAATCATCTGGACGCAGGGCAGGGCAAAAGTAAAAAAATAAATTAAAAAACAGCTATTGCAAACAACTGTAGGGATTTTGCAGTAGGACATGAACGTGAAAAATTACTGAAAAAGAAAAAAAAAGCATAATTTGAGCAACAATTACAAGAAAAAAACATGAATCATCAACAATGTTTTAAACATTAATTGTACTCTTAAAAAAGGAATCCCTACCTCATTAAATTGGTATTGTTTTTTAAAAACGTTTTTAAAAAAAACATTAGAACACTAGATATTTTTATTTTTACTAATCCTGAGATTTTCAAATTAGTCAATCCGAGGTTAAAAATTATAAAAATTATTATTTTAAAATCAATGTATGACAACTTTACTACGCTTCTTAAATGAATCGTAAACTTTCTCAAATGCACATACTGAAGCAAAAATGTTTTTATGAAAAGAAGTGTCAATAAAAAGTTAGGAGGACCAATATTTTTTCAGGATATTTAAAAAACGTTTTTACAGCATTGCTTTTTATTGCCGCAAAAAATGCCTCTACTTACGAATTTACATGGAAAAAGATATTTTTGGAAAAAAACTTTACATTCCCTTCTTCCACAAAAATAGACTATCATGTACTACCGAGAATTAGAGTCAAATGTGGATTTACAGGGAAAAATAAAAAATATAAAAAGATACTTTAACAGTGTATGTTTTACAGTGGAAGTGATGGCTTAAGTAACACCATAGCGATCCAACCCGTTTTTTAAAACATTCTCTTTGTTTTAAGATATAAAAAAAAACAATGAAAAAGTTACTAACCGTTCAGTTTTTGCTTATTTGTTAAATCTTTGTTTCACTGTAGATCAAAAGAATAAATAATTCTTTTTAAAAAGCAGCCCCAATCGGGTGCCTGGTGGTACGCCATGAGTAACTGGCGTTATTTGAAGGCCACGTGATGCATTGAGAGGAATACACATAAAAATAAAAAAACATAACATTTTTATGAATTCATGTGTAAACCAGGACAATATTAAAGTTGAAACATATACATAATTATTGTTCCAGCTGTCTGTGGGAGGGGCCGAGTCTCAGGCTGCAGAGGCGCTGTATGTTAAGAAGTGTTAAAGTTGTTGTATTTGTCCAAAAATGTCTGATTCAGGCAGTTACTGTATAGTCAGCTACTTTAAAATCTGATGAAAGAGACTTATTTCAAATATAAAATTAAAAGATTTGTTAGGTAACCAGAAATTGCCCAAAACAATCTATTTGAAAGTTTTTAAGGGTTTATCCAACTACACTTATCTTCAAAAATAAATTGATTACCAAAATATTTTTGCTAGGTTAGCATAAATACGAAGCCTTTTAGCATTAGCCCAACATTTATGGTTGCTCCTATGTCTGAAAGGTTTTTAAAAGTTCTTCAACAATGTACGTAATTTTGAGTCAAGAACATAATAAAGTGAGGGAAAAACTGACAAATAAAAGCTTCTTATAAATCATTTTCAGAGATCGCTCTAAGCTAGGCTATTGTTTGTTAGCTCAGTTTTTGTGATGTTATTCTTTAAAAGAAAGTACTACAGTTTTTCTATGTTGCACAATAAAATGGGATTTATTTAATAGAATACAATAGAACTAACAGAGCTGAAATAATATAATATAAAATAAACCCAACACTGAAATTGATTTTAGTACAATCCAAACAGAATCTTGACTGTTTAAAATCTTTTTGGCGGGTGGAAAAAAAAAAACATTTTTAATTTTAAGAAATTCAACCAACATTGTGGCATTTTATAGATCTAGAAGTAATTGGATGCTTTTTGTTTTCTCTTTAGGAGCTGCATGAGGATCAGAGCACAAATGGATCTGAGCTGCATCGTCTACCTCCTGGTCCTCTGCTCCCTTGATAAGGTAGGTGGTAGCTCCCATCATAGCTTTAAAAGATGTCAAATTTAGTTTATTTATGAACCTTTGCAAGATTTCAGTTTAGTTTTAATTCAAATGCCTAAATGTCTGTCAACAAAGTCATTATACAAGAGTTCAGGTGTATCTATTAGGAAAATTGATACACTCAGAAATAGAATTGACTGCAAGTACAAACTGAATTCATTTGTATTAAGAACAATTTGGTTATCTAATGGTTCCATCCATGACTTTATACTACCAGGAACGGCTTTGTTTGATTTTTATGGATATTGTTACTATACTGGTGCAGAAAACACATGAGTATTTGGTCGCTAACAAAAGTTCATCTTAATATTTTGTAACGGGACCCTCGTTTCAATGATAGAGGTCAGAGGTTTCTTGTACATTTTCAACAGGTATTGCTGGTATTTTGGTCCATTCTTCCATGCAGATCTTCTAAAGAGCAATCACAAACTCCCCTGACCATTCGTCTTTTGGGTTGAGGTCCAGAGACTGGCTGGAACATTACGATAACTTGAAATACTTTTTTACCTAGTCACTCTTTGGCTTCCATGGCGATTTGTTCGAGATCAATTTTATTCCTGGAATATCCCGTTTCAAAGGTCTCACTGATGGAATGTGGTTTTGTTTCAAAATCTCTCCATACTTGGCACAATTTATCCTTTGCTTCATAAGGATCACCTTTTCTGTCCCCTTTGTAGAAAAAAGCAGACCCAAACTATGATGTTTGCACCCCCATGCTTCTCTGTGAGTATGGTGTTCATCTTCCAAACACGGCAAGGGCCTTTTTTATTTAGGAGCTGCATTCTGGTCTCATGTGACCACACAACCTCCCAATCCTCCTCTGGATCATCCAGATGGTCTCTGGAGAAGACGGACCTGGACATGTGTTGGCTTAAGCAGGGGGATGTTTGGAGTACTGCAGGACCCATGTCCCTGTGGTCCCAGCTCTTTTCAGGTCATTGATCAGTTCTTGGTCCACGTTGTTCTTGGCTGTGTCTTCATTGTTCACCATATCCTTTGTACCCCAGGGAATAACTTTCATGGAGCTCCAGGTGGAGGCAGATTGTCTTCATTCATTCATTTTTCTGAACTGTTTTATCCCTTTCGGGGTCACACTGCTGCAGCCTATCCCGGTCACTTGTAGGCCAAGGCAGCGGACACCCTGGACAGGTCGCTAGTCTTAATGTCTTCTCTACAATCAGCTTGATTGTTGTCGAATGGTTCATCCCAGTCTTCTGCAGGTATACAATCTTGTTTTTTGTGTTCTTTGACAGCTCTATGGTCTTGTCTTTGATGTCCTTCGACAGCTCCATGGTCTGATTTCTAATGTACTTCGATAGCTCCATGGTCTGATTTCTGATGTCTTTTGACAGCTCTATGGTCTTTTCTCTGGTGACCTTCGACAGCTCTATGGTCTTGTCTCTGGTGTCCTTAAACACAGCTCTATGGTCTTATCTTTGATATCCTTCGACAGCTCCATGGTCTGATTTCTAATGTCCTTCGACTTATGGTCTTTTCTCTGCGTCCTTAAACACAGCTCCATGGTCTTGTCTCGGTGTCCTTAAACACAGCTCCATGGTCTTTTCTCTGATGTCCCTTCGTGGAGCCTATGGTCTTCTTTACCTGATGTCCTTCGTGAGCTCTCTATGTCTTACCTGATGTCCTTCGAGCTCTATGGTCTTTTCTCTGGTGTCCTTTCGGAGAGCTCTATGGTCTTTTCTCTGGTGTCCTCTCGAGAGTTTGTCTTTCTCTGGTGTCCTCTGAGAGCTCTATGGTCTTGTCTCTGGTGTCCTCTCGACAAAGCTCTATGGTCTTGTTCTGGTGGGTTTTTCATCATGGTGGTGACACTGCATTATGACTGCTGGTATTGACAGGTGCCCTATACAGATACCCAGCTCAAACAGGTAACATTAATAGAGGTAAGTAGTTGAGGACAAAAAAACCTCTTAAAGAAAAAAAAATAACTACATACAAGCGGATATACAGTGAATATTTTTTTTCTCCACCAATATAAATATATTCTTTTAACAATTTAAACAACAGTTTGGTATTAATTGTCATTGAAAGTGAAAAAGAAATTTAAACGAGATTCATAACTAAATTTTAATCTAACCTAATTTCAACAATGTCACATAGTTTTGGATTTGTAACTTAATCTATTACAAAGAGACAGATTAACAAAAGTAAAATTATTTGATGATTGAATTCTGTGAAAATTACAGAAACATGTTTTATGTCTTTCGAATTTCTATATCTAATTCACAGTTCAGGCATCCTGACATTTATTTTTCTGATTTTGTGTTTGTCAACTTTTTAGTTGGTGGAAGCCACACCTCAGGAGCCTCTAACACATTTGAATGAGTGGATGCACAATCGCATTTTTAAAGCGCAGTTCCAGTGCTTCCAGAGGATTGTGAAAGAATCAAACACCAAAGCAAAAAGCAACGGTGAGCAAGTCGGCAGCAGATGGACCTACTACCAACACTAACCCTAACGCAGATAACGTGATGTTGTGTGTGTGGGTGTGTGTGTAAGTGTTACTAACAAGGTTGTAAGTAAGTAAGGTTATTTTGTAAATTTGTTTGTACAGCATCTTTCACAGATTGTAGTCACAAGGTTCTTTACAGGTTATACATATATACATAAAACATAAAAGACATATAAACAATTATCTCGAGCTTTGCAAAATAAAAAGTTTTCAGTTGACTTTTAAAAGAACTAAAGGTTGGGAGTTAGCATAGTTGCAGTAAAAAATGTTCTAGCGTTATCTTTTTTTAACTTGTTAACACGCTTGGGGAGTTAGCATTACGCAGTAACATTTGTTTTAGTGTTATCTGTCTGTTTTTACATGTTAACACGCCAGATAGCATTGTCGCAGTAACATTTGTTTTAGTGTTATCCGTCTGTTTTTACATGTTAACACGTTTGGGAGTTAGCATTGTCGCAGTCACATTTGTTTTAGTGCAGTATCCGCCTGCTTTTTAAGCATGTTAACACGCTTGGGAGTTAGCATTGTCGCGAAAACATTTGTTTAAGTATATCCATTCGTTTTTACATGTTAACACGCTTGGGAGTTAGCATTGTCGCAGTAACATTTGTTTAAGTGTTATCCGCTCATTTTTACATGTTAACATCGCTTAGAGTTAGTACTGTCGCAGTAACATTTGCTTAAGTGTTAACTGTCTGTTTTTACATGTTAACACGCTTGGGAGTTAGCATTGTCGCAGTTACATTTGTTTTAGTGTTACCTGTCTGTTTTTACATGTTAACACGTTTGGGAGTTAGCATTGTCGCAGTAACGGTCTGGTGTTTTACATGTTACTAACAAGGTTAAGAGTTACAGGTTTTGCAAAAATGCTAAAACAGCTAACACATTTTTTAACCTGGCTAACATGTTGCGTGTTATAAGCTCTGAGTTATTTTAAACGTCTGACTGACTCTTTTAACTCGCTTGCTGCCCCTTATTGTGTGATGTGTCTAATAAATGAGATAAGTTTCAAAATAGACAACTCATTAACGGTGCTCAATGGAATCTGCTGCGCCCTTTAGTATGGAAAATGCGATTGTCAACGTGAAAACTTACATTGAATAAAAACACTATATTGTTGTTAGATTGTGAAATAAAAACAAAACAAGCTTAAAGACAGATGGTTATTGGAAAACATCAGTTGGTCTAACTGATCTGTGTGCTTTGTTGCTGGAAGTGGGACCGGTGTGCAACATGACGTGGGATGGATGGTTGTGTTGGGATGAGTCTGAACCTGGAGAAAAAGAGCAAAACTGTCCAGGCTACTACAAGGACTTTGACACGCAAGGTGAGTTTCTGTCACTTTGTGCAAAAACGTGCTGTTCTTCTACAGATGCTGCTAAATATAACAAAATAGAGTCTAAAAGAATAACTTTTTTTAAAGTAAAAATACAGTTTAGGTTTTGGTTTGTTGACATGATGACATTGTTTCCAAATGACCTGTGTTCATGTTATATTGGCAGAGAGAATTTGACCTCTGTGTTGATAAGTAGTTCCTTTCCACATCATTTAGCAGAATTTATCAAGTCTGAAAGTCAAAACGTCACTTAATAATGTTTGGTTTTGCAATATTAGAAGGCATAAGGGAATACCTGTAAGATATTTTTTGTCAAAGGTTTCTTAGCTAGCTGAGCATTAAATTATTTTACAATACAGAATAAATTAAAAAAGTATTCTAAATGAAAAGAATGAATTAGCTGAAAAACATTTTAAAAGCAGTGAAAAGAAGTTTAAAAAAAAAACGAGTCTAGCAGTGACAGGTTTTTATGCTAGGCTAGGCTACCTCCTCTTTTAAACATGAGTTAATTAAGTTTTGCCAGTCTAGATAACGTAAAAGAATCCCTTCATTTTTTTGTGCGAAAGTGGCTAGTTTAGCATTAGATTACAACTATCCCAAAATTACATTTAAACAGTGTAAAAAAAAAAAAAAAAAAGATTTGACTGAAAAACCAATGATATTTTCATGTTCAAACAACTCTCTATAGCAGGAAAAAGAAGCTTTAAAAAAACAGCTAGACCAACAGTGAAGGGGTTTTATGCTAGGCTAACTCCATCCTCAAAATCTGGTTTTGCTAGATTACTTACAAGATTTAAAAAAAAATTACTTACAAAAATCCCTTCAAGATTTTTTTCTGGTCAAAGTTTCTTAGTTAGCTTAGCATTATATTATATACATCTGAAAATTACATTTAGAAACCATATTTGGGCTGAAAAACCAAGCTAGCAGTAAAGGGTTTTTATGCTAGGCCAAGCTAACAGCTACATCAAAACATAAGTACCAAAAAGCTGGGGGGGGGGGGGAATTATTTTGGTCGCAAGTAAAACTTAGGACAAGCAATATTAAGATATATTTGTACATTTTTGATTCGCGCAGCATTTGTTTGGTCAAATCTCATTTTTTATTATTCCAAGCGCAAAATTACACACTAGCTTTCAAGTTAACGTATTTATCGAAAGTTAAGTAGCAATTCTCCATTTACAGTTTTGAAAATTATATCAGGACAATTTTACATTTAAATGAGATAAAAACAGCCATGAAAAATTGTGTGAAATAATCATTTAATGCCCAAAAGATTAAAAAATCCAGTAAAAACAGTGGATTTTTAGTTAATCTTGTAACTGTAATTCTTTGTCATTGTTTACGTTTGACTGCAATAAAAAAAAGGTTTTTTTAGTGCTCTTCTAACCTCGAGTTTAAACCTCTTGAGCAGCAATGGCAACCAAGGTCTGCACAGACACTGGAGAGTGGGGGCGCCACCCAACAAGCAACCGAACGTGGACGGACTTTAGGAATTGCCAAGCTAACGTTACACATCACGGGACCGTAAGAAGAAAACAATCTCAGTTTTTTCTACAAATAGTAAATTATTTAGTTGTCTTTAATATTTGTTTCATATTAGCAGGCTGCAATGACTCACTTCTACTTGATCATGATTGGTCATGGACTATCACTTGTATCGCTGCTCGTATCTTTAGGAATCTTCTTCTATTTTAAGTAAGTTAAAATGGCAATGGCAAGACTTTGATTGCAACGTTAAAAGTAGTCACATCAATGTTTTCCTCTCTGATGTCCACAGAAGTCTGAGCTGCCAGAGGATAACGCTACACAAAAACCTCTTCTTCTCGTTTGTGCTGAACTCAGTGGTGACCGTAACGTGGTTCTTGGTTCAGAAGGAGGACACTGTGAGTGATCAGGCTAACGGTGGACGTCGTACCAAATTCCGCCGCATCATTTCCTGTTCTCGTTCCAGGCTAGCTGCAAGCTGCTCTCCTTCATCCAGATGTACACCATGAGCTGTAACTACTTCTGGATGCTCTGTGAAGGAATTTACCTGCACACCCTGATCGTCGTGGCGGTGTTCGCCGAAAAACAGCACCTCCTGTGGTATTACCTGCTAGGCTGGGGTTGGTGACGCTTGGTTTCGGTTCAACAATAACGAATAAAACATCTCATACGTCTCACAACCCACTCCAAACGTACTTTTGCAGGTTTCCCACTCGTGCCAGCGGTCATCTATTCGATAGCGCGCCAATGCTACTACAACGACAAGTGAGTCTTTATGACTGATATTTATCCCTGTTTCGATTGATGACTGATCGAGATGAGTCAGCAACTTTCTCGCACTTTTACAGATGCTGGGTCAGCCCTGCTACATCCCTGCTGTACATCATCCACGCTCCCATCTGTGCTGCATTAGTGGTAAGTGGTAAATGGGTTTAGATGATTGGTTATTTTTGGGGCTGGTGTGACCCTTCTTTACCTGGGGTTGTGTCACACGAAACACGGAAATATGAGAAGGAAATCCCTTACTTTTATTGGCTTTAATCAATCAGGTACTTCATTTACGGGGGCTCAAACCAGCGCAACACACCTAGTCTAGTTATTTCCTGTGCTACATCCCCAAGGCTACGAAAGAGGATGCCACCTTTATTTGTTTTGACATTGTTAACCCTTTAAAACCTAAGTAGTATGCGCTTACAGATGTTTACATGATTAAGGTGAATCAATAGGTTCTGACGCGAAAAGCGTGGCTTTTAACATAGTCTTGGCGTTGATTTGCGACACTTTACTAGCGGAAAGTGTTGTAACATTGACTTTGCACTGATATGCGACCTGTTACTTGCATGAAAGGTTCCAGCCTTGACTTGGCGGCGATAGACGACACATTCCCAACGTACAGTTTTGTAATGTCGACTTGTTGTCAATATATGCTATACCTGACTAACATAGAGTGTTGCAAGATCAACTTGGTGCAGATACTCAACACATTGACTTGGCACCCACGTGCAACATGTTACACACGTAAAGAGTTGTAACAATGACTTGGCAACGACGTGAGACACGTTACTAATTTAAAGTGTTGCAACATGGACTTGGCCTCGACATGCGACAACAAACTAAAAACCTGATCTCACATGTCTTCTATACATTGACTTTATATGAGATGTAAAGATATGCAGCCTGTGTAGCAATAAGGCTAAAACATATTGACAGTAGCTCCTCCCATACGCATCAGGAGCGTCAAGTTCCCTTTTTTGGACACATCAAGCTCCTAATTTGACGCCATAAGACACAAAGTAGACGTAGGTGAATTTAGTATTAGAGAAAAATCTATACTTGAAAAGACCAGAAAATATTTCCAAATACCTGGTGACCTTTTTTGACACATTTAGTCATCTGTACGACATTTCTATTAATTGAATTTTTGCTGCCGTAATCATCAACCTCTACTCAGAATGTAGAAATTATACAATCCCTAGTCGGAAAAGACAACCAAACCGATTTTGTGATCTCATTGAATACCATGTTGGTATCAGAAAACGAATTCCATTTTTTTGGTTTGTCATTTTGGTTGTTTATTTTTTTCCAGGTGAACTTTTTCTTTCTGCTAAACATCGTTCGGATTCTCATCACCAAGCTCAGAGTGACGCACCAGGCGGAGTCCAGTCTGTACATGAGGGCTGTGAGGGCCACCCTCATCCTCATCCCTCTGCTTGGCATACAGTACGTCCTGCTGGCCTACAAGCCCCACGATCACTGGATCGCAGAGATCTATCTGTACATCATGAACATCCTCATGCACCACCAGGTCAGTGCACTCAACGAAAGCGGCTGTAGGACAGGAACGCCCTCTGAACAGGGCGATCATTATTCATGCTTTTATTTTTTGCTTTTATTATTATTCATACTTTTCTTGCTTTCTTTTAACTACAGGGTCTTTTGGTTTCCACGATATTCTGCTTTTTCAATGGAGAGGTGAGAAATGACTTAATTGGTTGTTTTGTAAAATCTTTGTATTGTCTAGTGCTTAAAGTACTTAGACAATTTAAAAGCCCCACATGAAAATATTTGTTGGGTTATTTGCCTCTTATTCTGAAATTTTATTTCAAATGTATGCAAATTTAGCATTTAGGAATTATTGGATGCTTACGCTAATATTCTCATAATCTACTCCGGATTATTGGTTGTGTTGTAAAAGTCTTTACATCATACTAACATTATTTTAATTATCCAAATTTTTTTCCCTAATATTGTGACATTTCATATCGGACTTATTTAGATTTAGCAGTTAGCTTACATGCTATCATTCTCATAGATCATCCAGTTTCAAATGAATGTTTTCAGTCTAAGTTTATTGCTGATTTATTTTGTGAAATCTTCATATCAACAAGTGCCAAGAAAAAATAAAAAAAATGTTTTTTATTCTTTATTCTATATTTTTAACTTTGATTTATTAGAATTTAGCATTTAGCAACTATGGGATGCTAACACTAACATTCTCATGATACATTTCCGCTTTATTATTTTTTGGTCAATTTTTATTTGTCGGATGTGTTATAATGCACTAAGATTGCTTTAATTTTTTTTAAAAGCTCCGTCTGAAAGTGTTTTTAGTGCTTGTTGGGTAATTTTTGTTTTTATTCTGAACATTTAATTTTAATTGTCAAAATCTGGCATTTAATAATATCGGGTTACTAACACTAACATTCTCATGATCCACAAGGGAATTTGATTTTTTTAGTCAAATTTTATTAATGGTTGTGCTGCAAACATCTATGTATTCTACTGCTATACTGTCATTACTGTTCCTGTTTTTTTTCTCGTATATTGACCTTTCAACTCTAACTTATTAAGATTTTTTTTTAAATTAGCAGTTAGCTAACATGCTATCATTCTCGTACATCATCAAGTTACTTAATATTTCTTTGCTTTAAAAGATACAAAGATGTAGTCATTCATATTTTTAAAATAAGTTTTAAAATAAAAAACGTTTTGTAATTAAAAATACATTTTTATCAATTTTTGTTGGTACAGAAATAATTTATAATAAATTTTACATTTTTTAATTCCCTTTTTTTATAATTAGAATAGAAACTTTAAATAATAGTAACTAGTTTTGACCAATATTGTGTTTGGATTTTTTTGCTGTGTCATGATGATTTATTTTAAGAAGTAAAAAACTTTATTAACAATATCAAAAAAGTCCAAAAGTATTGACAAAACGGCCTTCTCTTTCAGGTTCAGACTGTCCTTCGGAGACACTGGAACCTGCAGCGGATGCAGTTCGCCGGAACGTTCGCCAACGCCGACATCTTCCGCTCGGCCTCTTACGTGGCGTCGTCGCTCACCGAGGTCCACCGCTGCTACAGCATTGAAAGCCACACCGAGCATATAAACGGCAAGAGCTACTCAGACATTTTCCGATCAGATAGCCCTTTCGTGTGAAGAGAGCGGGACGGCGTCTGCCACTTTCGTCACTTTTAAAAATCAGGGCGTTCCCTGAGAAGTTTTTCTGCTTTCAGAATAATCTCCATATTTGGACAAACATGATCATAAGCAAATGTTTGAATAGGCGGTATGAATCCAAGGACGTTTTTTTTTTATTTGTTGGTTGAGGACTTGACGAACAGGAAGTTGTTGAGTTGACTGTTTCAAGCTTTTTCCATGTCGTTGGTATTTATGTTTTTTTGTCATTACTGTGATGTTGGTGTTTGTATCAAAAAGGAAAAAGTGCTAACCTAATGAAACTGACCAATAGTTAAGCCGTTAAACTAAAAATTAATTCAACTCGGCTTGAAAAAATGTAAAATAAACAAATACAAATGAGGACAAAATATCTTATTTCTAAGTCAAATTTCGTTGGAGACTTAAATTTGTATATGTTTGTACGATTGCGCAACGTTAGCATCAACCTTAGCATAGCCTATGTACTATTGCACGAGGAGTAGAGGACTTTTTAATTATTTTTGCCAGTTTTTGGTTTTTGTTTTTTAATTCCCAATGCTGGAGAAACAAAAATGATTCTGGTTTGAATGTTACAGTGGGTAAGACCCGCCATCCCAGCCAATAAAATAACCGTGCAAACAAAGCTAAAGTAACTCTACAACTTATAAACAAAATAATGTCGCAACTAGAAAGAAGTGCCGCTGCAAATAAAAACAGCCAAATTCACATTCTTTCAGCTTGTTGTTACCCACGGCTTAGATTATTGTTAGCATAATTATTAATGATAAATGGTAATCAGCCGCCATAGGCATTTAGTCGTTGGCTTGTCCAGTCTGATGTGTTTTGTTTCTTGGCTCTCACGAAGTAAAAGTAGTTGTTTTGAGTATTGTTAGCCATAGCTAACAATAAACTGGCGTCCTCCAGTTTATCTTCAAGCCTGAAGCTTCATGGCTGAACCAAATAACACATTAAATAGTGATACTGAATACTAAAGACCATGTCGGACATTTAGAGCATTTTCCATTTATGAAAATTAGGTCTTTTTCGATAAATGCGTGATAAGTGTTTCTTGCTTCTGTCATTCGTCAACGTCCGCAGATGTCCGTCGACGGTTTCGGCCGACGGGTCTTTACATGAATTCGGTTTTGAGCTTTTCAAAAATAATTTGAGAATTTAAATTTAAGCATATTTTACGTAGTTAAACACAGTCAAATTTGTGTCTTTCCATGACCGTTCCACGTATGTCTAACAGACTTTTCACGGATGTACCACCAATGTTTAACTGTTATATCGCGTACACGGCGCACATATTGGTTAAAACTATGTATTTGATGCCCGAATCACTAATGAGTTGCATGTAAACAGCACAATAATCACTTACGGTTCATGTTCTATGTTTACATGTTCTTTGCGTGGTTTATTCGTGATACATCTGGGAAAATTTCACGGAAAGACCACAACTTTTCTCACTTTTTCTACAGAGATGCACGTATGATCAATTTGTGCAATATGCACAAATTTGCGGGATCATTCCTTTTATATTTGCCGTTTCTGTTTACACAGTTACTTTTTTTTGCCGCTATTCACTGATGTATGTAAATACATAAATATATCTAATTGATTGTGTAAATATGTAAATGGATGGATTGTTTGATTTTGTATATAATTTTATTATATATTTTGTGTAGGTTTTTATTACCTACACTACATTACTAACTCATATACACACATAAGACATATAACAATAGTCCACTGTTATTTTGACCCACTCTTCCCCAAATTATGGATGCAAACTCTAAATGCAAAGTTATTAACTTTTGGAATAAAGTCAAATTGGGAATAAATTGCCTTTTAATGGCCAGCCTTTCTAACCTATAGCATTTTGTAGGTCTTTGGTTGTGTGTAGGGGTGTAAGCAAAGGAGAAAAGAAAATACATTAATAATATTAATAAAATGCAGTAATAATACATATAATGGTTTACATGGGGATTAAAAATTACTTTCTAAAGCCAGAAAGTGTCAGCCTGATCTTAATGTTAACCATTATGATCATAAAAGCTAATTGCTAGCCTCCATCCCAGATCCAGGGACCTAAAGCTAGCAACATGCTAAAAACTGTCATATCTTTTTCAATATTTATTAAAAATGTTTAGCTTAAGTTGGCTAATGACGCACTTCAAAGATATAGCTACCAGGATATGCTAACATAGATAGTGGATATTTGGAAATAACTGCTGTGTCTAAATAAAAACATAATTTAAGGATAATTGTTTTATCAGATTTTTTCTAATGTGATGCAGCTATTGTTATGCTAAGCTAACACCAGCTAGCTTAAAATGTTTTTTTTCTAGAAAGTGGGTATTTGCAATTAACTGCTGTCTCTAAATAAAAATTTCCTCGTGAGCTTTTAATTTTTTCCTTTTTATTCAGACATTTTTTTAACATAAGATGTGGCCACCAGGTGTTATGTATAAATGCGATTTCCGCCTCTAAATGTTTTGGATTTTTAACTTACCTTTAGATGCTTGTCTTGTGTAGGTCATAGAAAAGTTTTTACAATAACGACATTTTGACATGGAAGACTTTGCAAAATTAGCTTAGTAGGATTTCCCTAAACAAAAAGTAGGTTTATTGTAAACTATTCTGTAGATTTTAGTAAACTCACACAAAGTTTTTAATGTTTTTAAGGCAATAAGAAGAAAAATCTACAACTGCTTAATTAAGCTATTCATATTTTTGCAGAGATACGGCAGGAAGTTATGAAGGAAAGTTACATCTAAATTCTAATTGTTTGGTAGTAAAATATTGTCAGAATCTCGTATTTTTTTGTCACAAAATTTTTCGGTACTGTTTTTTGAAAACACAAGTGATAAACTAATTAATCGATAGAAAATATGACCTTTTTTTTTGTCTTTGGCTGTTCCCCCATGAGACAGGTTGTCTTCATTGTCTCTCCGACATATTTATGGTCATTTAGGGTGGGAGTTCCTTCTCTGACCCAAGAAGTTGTTAGCCGGTGTAACGAGGCTCATTTCTACACAAAGCAGGGTGGGTTTGCTCGTCAGCCAGAATCTATATGCCTCTAAGAAAGCAGGTACTGCTGGGAAATCCCACAGGAAAACAGCTATCTATATCAGTCAGTTCAAGAGGACGCCAATGAAACTGTTGGCGGATACCACGTGTGGCTTTTCTCCAACACATCTGCCACCAAAACTAATAAAAAATATGCAACGACTGTCATTGCAAGTTAACTTCCCTATCCACTTTTATGGTTTCCAGCCATAACCTCCATCTGCTTGGGACAGTCCTGTCCCCCGTTTTCCCCTTTGTCCTGCTTCATCTGTGTGACAGCTGGCGCCGCTTCCTGTGAGGATCACAGTGGCACGGGTTTCCTTTCACAAAAAAGAAGTCGTTCAGCTATCGCAACACCATCCATCGCCTGTTGTTTACCTCAGCCGAAACCTGGAGCAGTGGACGAATCGCAAGCTTCCTGTTTCTAAGAATACATTCCCATTGAACCCTTGGTCCGTGGACTCCAGTGCACCGGGTTGCAAACACTTCCTCAGACTGGTGACTAACGTTTGTTTATGGCTTTAGCTTCCGCTGAAAGCCTAAAACGTTTAGCCGATGCCGCCATATCCCAGTGGATTTTAAACAGGCAAGCCGGTAGCAATTCTGTGAAATCTGTCAAGGCTATTTCCACAGGACGCCACAGAATTAGGACCAGCCATGGACTCGGCTGCTCAGGGGCAGTCCTACAGATCCCACAAAGAAGTGATATTTTTGGCTTTTCTGAAAGGTTTTTGTCACCAGGATTTTTCGTAGACCGATTTTAAGCATATTTATTTCAACTTATTGCTTAGTAATAATAATGAGTATTGTGACTTTTTTTGGATCAGACATATAAATCATTATATCATCTACAAACATTTTGCGTTTTTAAGTTTTAAGATTTTGTTAACACATGACATTCATGACTTCAGAAAGAAACACATATTTCTGCATTTTCCAATCAAACAATAACGGCATTTCTGGCTGGCTTGATCTAGTTACAGAAGCATAAAAGTGTAAATGTTAATTTATGAGGCAAACTATCAAAGAAGTTCGTTTTAGATGAAAGATACTTCCAAAGACACAATTAAAGCATAGCTAATTTACATTTCAATTTATGTGCACTAACTTTTGCTTAATTAGGGTATGTTTTGCAACGTAGGACGTCTTTAGATCAGTAGAATAAATCATTACTTCATCTGCAAATGTTGACACTTTGAGATTTTTCTGTTCCTGTTACCTTGATGTTTGATACTTAACAAAGTCCATCTGTCGCATTTCAATACTTCATTTTTGTGGACAAATGACATTTATGGATTAGAAAATAAAAACATTTCTGGCTAGCTTGATCATTTTACGAGATCATAAAAGTTGCTTACGATAATTTGTGAGGTAAAATCTTATAGATGTTGGTTTAAGATCAAAGAAGCTTTAAAATAGTCCCAAAGATATATTTTGAGCATATTTAACTTATGAATATGAATGTATGTGGATTGACTATTGCTGTAATACGGTATTTGTTCCTCACTAGGTGTTGTGAATTCTTAAGATCAGAATTATTGTCATGTTGTCTGCAAATTCTGACACTTTGAGATTTTCTTGAGGTGTGTTACTTCTCAAATTGAACTATAACTTTTGTTAAGAAGTGACTTTTGTGACTTCGGAAGGAAAAAACTGTTAATAAATTTGAGAAAAAATAACAATTTTTTAGAGTGCCATTTCTGTATTTTAATTATAAGTGTTACAGATGTTGTCATTTCTGGCTAGCTTTATCCTGTTACAAGATCATAAAAGTAATCATAAAATGATAATATTGAGTTTGGTTATTTATTGCTCAGTGAGTGTTGTGGTGTGTTTGGATCAGAGATATAAATAACTATATCATCTGCAAATGTGGACACTTTTTTTCTGTTTGCTGAAAGTTTGTGATTTCGCAAATTAGACTTTATCCGTCACATTAGATTTTTTTTTCTTTGTTTTGCTAACGAATGATATTTATGACTTTGTGATGAAAAACATCTGAGGAAAAGGACTGATTTTTTTCATCTCAAACATTAAAGGCGCTTCACAATATCTTGATCGCATTACAAGATCATAAAAATGTTTACAACCGTTTACAGGCTAGTATATCAAAGAAGCTGGCTTCAGATGAAGTGTTGTTTGGGTTTGCGGGTCATTCCTTTTGCACTTTTGTATCCTGTGCAGGGAAACTCCCCTTTTCCCCTTTGTCTCTTTTTAGAGCATCCTCAGAAACCTCCTCCTTTTTGATAGCAAACTCTGAGATGGACAAAAAGACAAAATCTGTGATGTAATGTAGGAATAATGAGTTGAGTATCTATTTAGAACTGTAGTCAAAACTAGAGTTTCAGTTCAACACCACATGTGTAGGAGGATCTCTTAGCGTTCAGAACAATGGAATGAGCTCTTGGCCGCAGCTGAGGGTGTGGATGGCGAGCGGTTGAAGGGTTTTGCTTGGATTTGACACAGGCTTGGGTGGGACGAGGGGAAGTCTGCGATTCCCTGCACTGTATTTGTGGCCGCTGAGGGGTCGTGAACCATCTGGGCTGCTAATCGTCAACATTCAGCCGTCTGCATTGGTGGTTTGGTGATGAAACCTGAAGATGCATCACGTGGGATTCAGCCTGAGCCAATACAGGAGAAAGTCCTCAACAGTCCTTCTAAGCTTTCAGTTTATTGCAAAACATTAAAAAAAATGATACATTTTTGAGGCTCCTATCTAGGATTTGTCTCAGAAAACAAAACATGGACTTCTAAGGACCATGAGAGGATCCATGTATGGAGGGTTGACTAGTGCAGGTGCTCAGAGTTTTTTGGTGGTCCAGGCCTTTGGAGGCCTGTAGACAGGAGTGGCCACATTTTAAGGGGTCTTGCAATTCCCTGGAGGCTTGCAGGGACACCTCAAAGGACATCACAAAAACGGAGTGTACCAGTGTCGCGTGTGTGGTTGGTGTATCGCAAAGTATTCGTGAGGCTAATGAAGTAGTGCGTACTTAAGACATATGGGTGATGCTGTCATACAGTGTCCTTACATCGCACTCTGGTGGTTAGTAATGATTTAGTCGCGTGGATCCACATGGTGGTTGACGGGGGTTGCTGCAGGTTTAGGGGTAGTCCAGGCCTGTGGGTGGGGGGTCGTAGAGAGTAGTGGCCACATATTAAGGGGCACACAGGTGTGCTTTGCAGTTCATAGTGAAAATGGAGCGTACCATTGTCGTGCCTGTAGTAGGTCTATGGTAGGTATATGATAAAGTATTAGCAGGGCGTAATATAAGACTTATGATGTAACGGTGATGCTGTTGTAGGGTGCACTTACGCCACACTCTAGTCCAGTGGTTCTCAAACTGGGAGGCGGATTTATTTTTTTGTGGCGGAACAGAAACAAACTGCACTTTGCGGGGTCTTACGTCACTTACGTAAACCTAATCCTAACTGTGACATTTGAAGACACAATTGTTGTTGTTAGGGGTGGTTTTAACGTCTTAAAAGAACGGTAATGCCGCCGTTAACAGCAATAATTAAGTCTTCAGACGGTACTCCCGTCCGGACGTTGACGCATGCGACCGGTACGGATTGGATACCTACACCTGCCTTTCTCTGCAACTGTGATCAGATTTGTTGAAGAATGGAGAAATGCATGTCTAATGGATGTAATGCCTCCCCCCACCCCCAGGGAGGCGTGCCCCACAATTTGAGAACATGTAAACTGAATGATCCTTTATTATTTAATTTATTTATACTTTACAAAGGATCCTTCCCTCTGCACATGTCTTCCCTGTGAGGATTCTTTGTCAAATATTTCCCAGACATCAGTGCTCAATACATTTAACACAGCTGCATCTGCTGATGTGAGCTCTGCTGAGGAGGATCAGTTCATTGAAGTTCTTGGCTTTCAGTTGGCGCTCGAAGTGTTTGTCGGTTTACCTTTCTGCTGTCATTCTTTCCCTCTTTATGCCTGGAGTGGTTTTGTGTTACCTGTTGTGTCTTCAGGCTCCCTCTACTTGTTCTCTTGAGTCTGCGCCTTTTCAGACTCCACCCTGAGGATGAGGTTTACAGCTCAGACACTCCCTGAATTCTGCTGGGAGTGGAGAGGCAGAATCCACTCATAGGGCAGAAGGCTGGGGGCATTCTGTTTCCATCCTACGTCCTATCTTTGTGAGAATTTCTGCCGTTGCTTCTTTGAAAACAAAGAATAGAGCCAGGCTCAGTATTGAGCAGGACTTGAGAGTTGCAGTGACAAACCTGCAACATGGTTTTGAAAAGATGTGCAGCGCAAAGCAGACACATAGCAGTCGTTAACACAACTTTGTGTTTCTTTTTGCACAAAGGTTCAATGTTATTGTTCTTACAAAGTGATCCTTTATTTAAATTTTTTCTAGTTTCGAGCAGCAGGAATGTTTAAGATTTGGGTTAGGTTTAGGGTTTGTAGCGTCTTTGGATCAGAGATATAAATAACTATATCATCTGCAAATGTGGACACTTTGAGATTTTTCTGTTTGCTGAAGTGTGTGATGTCGCAAAATAGGCGACATCCGTCACATTTGAATTTTTTTTTTTTGTTGCTAGCTAATGATATTTATGACTGTGATGAAAAAGGACTGATTTTTTTCATCTCAAACATTAAAGGTGCTTCAGAATTTCTTGATGTATATCAAAGAAGCTTGCATCAGATGAAGTGTTGTTTGGGTTTGCGGTTCATTCCTTTTGCACTTTTGTATCCCGTGCAGGGAAACACCCCTTTTGTCTCTTTTTAGAGCATCCTCAGAAACCTCCTCCTTTTTGATAGCAAACTCTGAGATCTTTGGACAAAAAGACAAAATCTGTTCAAAATAACGTAGGAAAAATTAGTCGAGCATCTATTTAGAACTAAACATTTTCCAGCTACGGGTGTGCCCCGTTCAGGTTTGACCATTATTCACCTGCAGACAGCCCGTATCCAACTTTAAGTGGAATTGTGACTTATGCTACGTTCCCACCAGCCTCGGCAGCGTGCGTATTGCATCGTATTCCGCGTTCGAAACTCTTGTGCTTGCAGAAACGCAAAGTTTGTAAGTCCGTTTTGGGCTCTACGTACAAAACGCGTGACCGTTAAACGCACTTCGAAAGTTGAACCAGTGAAACTTTGACCAGTCAGGGACTTGGATTTGGTAGTGATCTATTGGCAGGGTTTCAAGATGACCATTGACGTGTTCTCCCTACCATGACAAAGGTGGATAAAGGTGGAAAGATTTCATGTAATCCATGGACACCAGTGAAGATCACAAATCATTGAAGAAAAAAGGTTCAGAGTACTGTCTAGTGGGTCTAGATGACCCAACTCCCAATGTTAAAGTGCCTAGGATAGCACAAGGGTTATAACATTGATCACTGAGAAATTAACGATTGAAAAGAAAAAGAAAAAACAATAATAACATTTAAGTGGTGGTGAGTGGATCAACCATTTAGGCTCAGTTTGAAGCCAACTTAAATGTTTGACTTTAAAAAGTCAATCTCCTTTAGCCGTCTTCAAAACATGTCCAGTAAGAGGCCCCTGTACCAGTTCTGAAGTGCCCAGTTCCTCCTGGCGAGGGCGGCGGGCGGCTCTTCACTTGTTTGAGGCGCGCCGTGGCTCTCGTCTTCGGCGCGCTCCTGCCAACAGGAATTAACTCGCTCCTCTCCCAGTTTCCTGCCATTGTTCTGCTCGCTGCCAGCAGGCCCAGACCCCTCCCAGGATCTGGGGAAAGGTGGGATGTTAAAGTTCCGCGTTTCCCTTTGATCAGCCTCAGCCTCAACCGGCGGGGGAGGGGTGCGTGTGAAAGAGACGGGCAAAACTGTGTGATGCAATTCTGGGAGTCTTTATCCCATCTTGTGTGATACACAAGAAGAGGAGAGGATGGTTAAGTTTACTAGAAATATGGTAAAAACATACAAAAGCCATTTTTTAAAATTCTAATCCCTGTTAACATTTTACTGAATTGCTCATTCATTTACAGCTTTTCCAAAGAAAATTACAAAAGAAAAGTATATATATAACAACATGAAAGGTTACAGATCTATTATTTTCATATACCTCAAGTGGCCGGATTCACTGATGTGATTCTTATTGGTTGCACCACTGAAAAAGTTCCGTTGCTTTTGCTGCTATATTGGTTGCAGTGTCGAGCCCAGGATCAGAAATCAGGGGAGACTCTGAATTGGTTGTTGATTTTTTAATATTATTCTTTTATTGAATTATCATTGTCATTATGGAGTTTTATTAGTATTTGAATAACGGTGCCGTTAATTGCTGCCACTCAAACATAAAACGTGTCAAAATTACTTTGAAAAACCCAAAAAGGCAATTGGTTTTCTGTTCTCTTGGGTCAAAATGAGTAAAAACGGGTCAGTTTTGACCTAAATACCATATAAATGGTCAATTTCATAGTTCTTACTAAACCATAAAAAACCAAGAGGGTCAAATTTGACTGTTGATTATTTTTAGTTCCTTTTATTAGAATTTTATTATATATTATTATGAATGAATTATTATTGTAATTGTTGTTATTAGTTAGCCTTTTTAGCTGTTGTTAACTGCTGCAACTTCAAATGAACAATGAACAGTGGGTCCTCTTTGGTTTCTACTTATTTTGTGTTCAGGTGAAAATTGACCTGTTTCCAAGTCTGAAAACGGGTCAATTTGGACCCCAAACCCGTTTTCACACTTGAAACAGGTATTAGTATTATACTATTATTTGTATTGTTGTATTGTTTAGTACTGTAGTATTGTATAGTATTGTAGTATTTTTCAGTATTGCAGTATTGTTTAGTATTGTAACCAGGTTAGAATACCAACCTTTCCACACTTAAAATATGGGTCAATTTGGACCCAAACCGTTTTCATACTTGAAAACAGGTATAAATATTGTAGTATTGTTCAGTATTGTAGTATTGTTTAGCATTGTAACCAGGTTAGCATGCTAACGCTTTCACACAGGAAAACGGGTCAATTTGGACCCAAAAACAAAATAAGGCTTAAAATGGCAATACATAAACCTAAAGTAGGGGTACAAAGAGTTAATCCACTGTGTTTTGATGAAGTGAGCGGCACCAGCGCATTAGTCTGAGAACGAACAGATAAAAAATAAAGGATAAGAAACCCAAACAACGTTTGTCACTTTCTGACACGATCCTCCACTCGAGTGTTTTTGTCGCCGCTGCAGGGATGATGATCCAGGCCAGCAGTTGGACCTTTTCTCATGATTGCTCGTCTGCGTTGGTTAAGTGTTTTTTCGAGGGCCCTCGGTGAGGTGGGGTTGCAGGGTGCACAGGAAGGAAAAGGTGTAGCTGGGAATTCTAATGGAGGCTCCTCAGTGAACAAGAGACACCCCATTCAGGATCTGGGCGTCGCTGCCAAGTCATCTCAGGGTCGTAGACAGCTGTGGCACGGCTTTGTGTTCAGAACAACGAGGGTGACCCGTCTTAGAATGTTATAAAATATGCCAGGTTTGTGGAGGGTGCTAGCAAAGAGGACACAATTTTATATTTGTTTTCTCAAACAAAGAAGTTTTTTTTAAACCGGAAAAACTGAGAGGTAATTAAAGTGAAGAGCCCCCAGGCAGACCTCTTCTGTGTAGCAGCTCCCCCACATGTTCATCTGCAGCAACAACAACTTTGACACGTGTAGCTGTTAGCCACATCGACCAGTTCTTTGATCATTTTCCTTGACAAGTTTTCCTAAATCTATTTTTTTTACAATAAATATGACCTAAAACCTTTATTATTATTATTTTAGCATGGTAACCAGTTTAGCATGGTAACACTACATGCTAGTACGTCAATGGCGCATATTAGTATGCTAACAAAGCTTGTTATACTGAAAATAGTGACTAGCGTGATGCTATTTGTATGATTCAAAACAATTGCATGTTTTCAAACCGCACCAAAGATTTTAGGTTTTAGTTCTTTTTTTTTGCCACTCACTGCTTATTATGAAAATAATTTTAAAACAAACTATTAGTCACAGAGGGAAAAAATAAGTGACATAATATTTTTTCTTTTGCATTGTAATCACAATATGGTATCATGCTATTAGCATGCTAACTATATATATTATCACAAAGAAATGAAGAAACTTGTTGCTCTTTTCATGATCATAGTAAGTAAATAAACAAATATCTATCTATCTATCTATCTATCTATCTATCTATCTATCTATCTATCTATCTATCTATCTATCTATCTATCTATCTATCTATCTATATATGGATAGATAGAAAATCCAAATTTCAAGCTAATTTTAAGTCATTTTTAAGTTTTTATTATTCCAATAATTCCATAAATGATAAGATTTTGAAATGGTGCAGAAAATAATTTTAAATAAAGGATCATTTTATCCAAATTATTGAATTTCAATTTTTTAATGCCTGGACAGTCGCACCACATGATAATTTCACACTTGAAATAATAGAATAATTATAAATAATAATAATATAGCAAAAGAAAATGTCATTTCTGTTTTTTATAGAATAATTGCTACATTCTTTGTTATCTTTTTTTGTATTTAAACATTTATGAACTGTAATAAATTACGATGTACAGAATAGAGGTGTCATGTCAATGTTCCACATATGTCAAACATTCATTTAATTATTTATCACTGTACTATTAGGATTGTATCTTTTTTTTTCAATATGGTCTTTAACAGGATAAACCAGATCGTAAACATTACATGATAAATAGCACAGAATCCTTCATCCTTTTCAAAAGGACAAGCAATAAAGCTTTTTTATAGCTTTTCTTTTTTTTTACCTGTATAAAGAGAACAAATACATGACACCGTCATAAATTTAAATAATATCCCTCGTGCTTTGGTTGTTCAATTTTTCCAGGTTCTAAAATAGAAGCGGCGGCTAAAAATGACACCACTCCACAGATGTGGGGCGAGCTCGGCCTGTAGGAAACGGCGAGAGTGTCACGTCTCTCAGCGAGCGGGGAGCGGGCCGACCCAGAAACATGTGCTGCTTGAACTCTGACTCATTTTCTTCCTGAAGCGACTACAGCCTTTTCTTTTTCTTTTTTTGGTGCAATCTCACACCCATCAGCTGCACTGAAACACACGATAATAATTAGTCAAATAAAAAAAAAACGTCACGCAAATTTGATTTGATCATCTGCATAGTTTCTGTGTAACCCTTGTTCTATCCTAGGCACTTTACCATTGGGAGTTGGGTCATCTAGACCCACTAGACAGTGCTCTGAACCTTTTTTCTTCAATGATTTGTGATCTTCACTGGTGTCCATGGATTACATGAAATCTTTCCACCTTTATCCACCTTTGTCATGGTAGGGAGAACACGTCAATGTAAGGGTGGGGTCATCTAAGACAGCACAAGGGTTAAGGCAACAACATCTCTTGTCCAAGAGCCACTGTGTACTTTTTTTGCATATTACACGGATGAAAATTGATCATACGTTAAAACCACGGAAGAAATAATAATCAAACATGCAAGGAACATGTAAATCAACGTAGAACATGACCACACGTGATTATTGCGCTGTTTATATGCAATTCATTAGTTATTTGTGTGTCACCTACTTGATTTGAACGTAATCTGTGCGCCGTAACCACGATGTAAAAGTGATACATCGGCGGTTCGTGCGTGAAACGTCCGTTAGACATACGTGGAACGGTCGTGGAAAGCCACAAATTTGTGTATGCATCTTGCAAAAATCACATACAATTGTGTAACATTTCCTTAATAATTGCATATAACTATGTAAAATACATGTAAACTGCATAATTCTCACATTTTTGATCGGCTCAAAACCGAATTCATGTAAATACCTGTCGACCAAACATCTGATATCTGACATCTGATATGCATGTGTCACGAAAGACTGACATTCCATACGTGGAAAACGTGCAAAACATAGATAGCGACTGTTTGACACGGCCTTTAGGTCACCTGACTTCAGTTGGACACCTCAAATGAAGCACTTTGTCTCCCTCTAGTGGCGACGTTCGGTAAAGGAACTGTTAAAGCAAAATCTGGTTTGTAGAAGGAATTGTACCCAAGACAAAAGTTTATTCCACAACAAACAAACAAACATTCAATTTACAGTCGTGTTTTTAATTTACAGTTTAAGTGTTAGAGGATACAAGGTCTTTATTTTATTAATAATTTAGGTTCAAGCTTGATGGTTTTTTCATAAACTAACAACCACGGTTGCTTCTTTGTCATCTTTTGCTCCGTCGACGTAAAAAAAAAAAGCTTCTATTTAATACACAACATTGAACACAAATGGTTGTGGTTTTTATCCGGTTGACTAAAGTCCATCAAAAATGGGCAACTCTAGGCCCTGAGGGCAGCTGTGTCTGAATGATTTCCAGATATCCAGCCTCTACTCATGACTGATGACGTGTTTCAGGTGTATTCAGCCGATTACAATACTCCAGCCAGAGCGGGGTTCATTGGCAAACATGCAGGAATGCACTCCTCGACGACGCCTGCAGTTGCCCATTACTGCACAGGTGTACTCTGGTGTGGTCGTTCCGAGCTTTACTCTTGAAATTTTATAAAAAGCAAACCGGCCCGATGTCAAGGCCGAACTCTTGATCTGCTTGTCCGATGTCCATGGGGGCCAAGTCCACGATGGGGAGCCTGGTAGAAGTTTGAGTCCTGTATTCGATCACTGTCTTGGCCCATTGTCCACTTGATTTCTGGAGAAAAGAAAAGTAACTAATTACAGCTATTAGTCTTTTATTGAACAAATCGGTTGGGCAGGTGGAGGACTTACCGAACAACCATCCTCGATGACGGTGTATCGCAGCCGGCTGTTGCCGTGCGCTTTAATTTCTTGGCCGTTATAGCCTTTAAGGACGAGGGCCTTCTTGAAGTTGCTGCTTTTCTCGTCTTTGACGGCGACGCTGTTCTTGCAACGGTAGGTGACGTTCTGGTGCGACTCCCTGGACAGGAGCTGTAGCAGCTTCAGCTGCACCGTCACTGCGTTCTGTCGCTCCTCTTTGTTGCCGTAGAGGAACTGCACACGTCATAAACCAGGGTTAGCGAGAAATGTTTGAGTCAATGAAAGTTTCCCGGACGGACTCTTACTTTAGTTCCGCCGTTAATGTCTGCGCCGAACCAGACTGGTTTGTTGGGGCTCGGGCTGGATTTTGTCCACCAGGCCTTCCCGGGAATGACGGCCTGACTGGCGGAAATGCATGTTTCATCCGATTCCATGTTGCAGAAAACCTTGATGGCATCTTTCGTGCTTCCTTGGTTTGGATCCAACCAGTACTCCCCTGTGTCAAAAACAAAAAGACGAGGTTGCAAATGTTTTACAAAAAGATGAGGCGTAAAGGAGAAAGGGAAGGAGCAACAAACCGCTTTTCTTCTCGGGGTAGCACTGTTTGATGTCGCGACAGGTTTTGGCAGGGTTCTCCTTGCTTCCGTCTGGACTGCGCATGACTTGTAGGTTTCCGTTGAGAGCCTTCAAGGTGACCTTGATGCCCATGTCTGCCTTCAGAACTGCCAGGTTTTTGTTGGGCAGAGCCTCATCTCTGTTTAACTTTGGCGACGCAGGAGGATCAGCCGCCAGGTCATATTCTACATTCCCGTCTGATTCTGGATCGACAAGGTTCTCCTCGTAGTCGACTGAGTGACTAAAGAGGTCATTCACGCTTGCTGAGGGTGGTCCTGGAGGACCGGGAGGGCCTGGAGGTCCAGGTTCACCAGATGGACCCTGATAAAGAAAGAAATTTAAACTTGTTGAGCTTTCTTCTGATCATTTCTACAAGTTTTTCCTCGTCACAGTTGACCCTTTATGAATGAAAGGGCCCCACCAAGACGAACCAATCAGTGGAAGTTGAGGAACTTAGACTTCAAAGATTGCTGATACCTGTTCTCCGAGGTCTCCGCTGCTTCCTCTGCTCCCTGGAGGACCCATCGGTCCAGGTTGTCCATTAATGCCCTCATTTCCTGGAGGACCTGTGACTCCTGGGGGCCCCTGTGTGGAAATAAGAAAATGGATTTATTTGAAAATAAGTCTTTGGTGTTTTTTTTGATGAATTACCCTAAGTCCAGCTGGTCCGACTATTCCTTTTTCTCCTGTGTCTCCTGTAGCTCCCTGAAACAGAAAAGTTTCCATTTTGATACTTTGACACAATGTTCAAATTCACTAATCTAACCGCTCTGATCAAGAAGAGATGACCAATACGAAAAAGTAACTAAATTGAACATGTCTGATATTATGTGTCAGTTAAAAATCACGTCTTACAGTTATTCCTGGCAGTCCTTGAAGTCCAGTGAAGCCTCTGTGTCCTTTCTGACCTCTTTCTCCTTGCTCTCCCGCTCCTCCTTTCTCTCCCTGTGGTCCTTGAGGGCCCTAGAAGCAGACAGTTTGGTCAAAACAAGATCCTAGTTAAACCTTTAACTACAAAAAAAGAAGGAATATTCTTAGAAAATTGTTTTAGTTAAAAAAGAAAAGTGACGTACCACTTTGCCCCGCACTCCTGGTTGCCCCTGGGATCCAGGAGGACCTCTAGGACCCTAAATAAAAACATGGAGATATTTAACTGACAGTTTACATGAATACACAAAAAAGGGATTTGGAAACATACTTTTTCGCCTCTTGAACCTGGACCACCGGTAGTTCCCACTGGTCCCTCGTTACCTGGAGATCCTGGACCACCAGGGAGACCCTCTGGGCCAGGTTCCCCTCTTTGTCCCTACAAACGCATCAATTATCAACACATTTAGGAGCAAACCTAGTGTTAGAGGCAGAATTAAAGTGAAAGGAAGGGTATTTATAAATAACATGCAAGCCTCACCCTTTCTCCTACGAGACCGTCTTTACCAGGGGGCCCCTCTGCACCAGCAATACCCTGTATGAGCATAAACGCCATCCAAAATGTATCATATGATCATCATCTAAAACATCACAGCACAATCATCTGTAAATTATAGATAAGGATCTTCACAGTAGAGTGCTGTGTCATCTGCAAAAAGGATTTTCTACATTTTTTTAACTAATGTAGTTAAATGAGTCAATTGCTCCATGCATAGGTCACAGGTGTCCCCGAATTATGCGCTTTACACCTTCAGCCCAGGACCAAGCACATTTGAAAATTCAAACCTCAGAGCCAGGGTCTCCTCTTGGTCCACTAGCTCCAGGTAAGCCGATTCCACCAGCTGGGCCCTTACCTCCTGATGCTCCAGGAGTTCCTGGTTTTCCTGGAGGACCCTGACAGACAGATGAACAGAAAGGTTTTTCTCTCCTACTTAATTTCAATGATGAGGTGAGATTGAGATGTTTTCTGGAGAAAAATATTCGACAGAATACATACAGCAGGACCAGGAAGTCCCACTAGACCTTTCTCCCCTCTGGGTCCAGGTTGACCTACACCTCCTCGCTGACCTGTGGTACCAGGGGGACCTGGAGGCCCATCAGGGCCCTGACATAAATAGACATGAGCAGATGAGTAATGGAAAATGTACTTCCTGAACAAAAGTTGCTTCCTTTCTGTGTTTTACCGGAGGTCCATCTTCTCCAGACTCTGCTTTTTCTCCTGGGCTGCCCGGTAAACCTGGAGTTCCACTCTCTCCCTTACGTCCTGGAGCTCCATTTTCTCCTCGAACACCTGAAGGACCCCGTTTTCCTGGTTCACCAATTGGTCCTGCTGCACCAGCAGCACCCTAAAACACATAAATGCACAGAAATCAGCAGAGTTAATGACTGAGTTTGAACACGAGTTGGTAGACGAAGATGCTCTTGGCAGCAATTTAGCTTTATGTCATAAACTGCACCAACACTCCTTGTGTGCATGACCTGTTTGTATTTACTATGATATAGATGTTTGTTTTTTACCAGTCATTTTTCAAGTCCACACCCAAGTGTTTGGTTGTAAATTAAGTCTCTAGTTTGGGCTCAAGTCAACTACAAGCAAATAACAAAAGAACTAGTATGGTTCCAGGGAGGTCTCAAGTCTTAGGTCCAAAGTTCAAATTAAGTCTTAAGTTGTGAATCTAAGTCAAATCTCTGAGTTTTATGTCACGAGCCTAAGTCAAGTTTTATGTCTTTAGTTGTTGGTTCAAGGGAGGGGTCCTAAGTCTTGGGTCCAAGTCCTAACCAAGTCTCAATTTAAAATACAAAGTCAAGTATTGTCGTTTTATGTCACAAGTTCAGGTCAAGTCTGATGTATTTAGCTGTTGTTTCAGGGGGGATGAGTCTTGGGTCCAAGTCCATACCAAGTCTTGAGTCCTGAGTCAGGCAAGCCTCTTGATTCTGTGACATCAACTTAAGTTGTTGGTTCTAAATAAGTCTAAAATCTTAAGTCTCAATATTAGGTCAAGTCTCTGTGTTTTTATCATAAGCACAAGTCAAGTCTGAAGTCTTCAGATGTTTGTTCAAGGGGTCCTTAGTCTTGGGTCCAAGTCCAAACCAAGTCTCAAGTCCGGAGTGGCAATTCTAATTCAAGTCTGGGGTACTTGACATAAGATTGAATCTCAATTCTAAAGACATTATTTGTTGGTTTAAAGTGGTCTCAAGTCCAAACCAAGTCTCAACACTTACATAATGATTCTTGAGTCATAGTTCTAGGTCATAAACTCAAGTCAGGTCTCAAATCTTTAGTCGTTGGTTCAAAGAGGATATCAAGATTGAGTCACAAGTCATAACCAAGTCAAAAGACTAGAGTCCTAATTTCAAGTCAAGTCTCCGGGGTTTTTTTTAAAAATAAACTCAAGTCACGTTTGAAGTCTTTAGTTGTAGGTTCAAGGGGTCTTAGACTATTTTTAGAAAATCTTCCTCTCCTTGAATAGTTTGAACATGAAAGGTAAGACATCTTCTGATGAAGTTCCAAACCAACTCACAAGAGCACCGGGTGGCCCAACTCCTCCAGGCAACCCAGGAAAACCAGGAGATCCCTGTAGAAAGACCGCACTTGTGTTAAGAGTAGCCAGGACCATAACATTTGTTTGTTAAAATGTCCTAGAACTGGACTGTTCAGGGTTTCAGGTGGAAACTCACAGCTTGACCCTGCGTGCCTCTGCCCCCTTTTAGCCCCGTCACACCAACAGGTCCCTTAAAAAAACAAAATAACAGTTAAATTGGCAAAATTAACTTGTTATCTTTCCTTAATGTTTCTCTTGAACAATTTCCAACAACTTGTGGTCCATAAGGGGAATTGGGTACTTTTGAGTTTTTGATCTACCTGAGTCCCTGGTTTCCCAGCCATCCCCTGTGGTCCAGGTGCTCCTGCTTCTCCCTTTAGACCAGGCTCTCCTGTTTCACCTTTCACACCAGGTTGACCATCCGGACCCTAAAAAAGAAATAGAGTAAGGACTTTTTCCAATCCTTTGGTTTATATTTTTTATATTCCTTTGGATTCTTTGTCTTTTACTTACAGGGGGTCCAGGGAAGCCAGCTGGGCCAATTGGACCCGGTTCACCAGTAGAACCCTGTTAATTTCACAAAAAATGATGAGACTCAAGAAAAGGGCGGTGATAGGATAAGCCACTAATATTATTGCAAATTCATATTCTACTGACAGGAACTCCTCTTGTGCCTCGACGACCTGTAGGACCCGGTGGACCTGTTTCCCCCTAAAAAGAAAAACCCAATAATATGGTTTTAGTGTTTCAACCTCACCTAACATGTTTCAATGAGATGAAAAATGACCGCTATGTCTTTGCGCTAACGCTAGTTTTGACTCAGGGTTAAAGTCAAACCTTGTCTCCGTTTGGTCCACCAGGGCCAATAGGACCGACAGAACCAGGAAGACCCTATTTTAAGGAAATAAGTGCATGAATGTTATGACCAATTTGGAGAAACAGAAACAGGTCTTAATAGCAGGAGTCAACTCACTCTTGGACCATCAGCGCCTGCTTTTCCTTCAGGTCCTTTTTCTCCAATGGAACCCTGTTGGAGAGAAAATGATCTTAAGTCAGTTAACAATCTTGTCCACCTATAAAAAAATAAAATTAAAAAACAGGTGATCTGTTCTCAAACGTACCGCATCTCCTTTTGGGCCTGAGGATCCTGGTGTCCCTCTTTCCCCTGACATCCCCTGAAGCCCCGGTGCTCCTGGCTCTCCATCAGCCCCCTTGGGACCTGGGTTACCCTGAAGTTGAAAGGAAACGTGTTACAAGACTCAAGTTTTCCTTTACTAAGTCAGTGGTATCATCGCTGTGACACCTTTGGGCCATCTGGTCCTGGTCCCCCTGGACTCCCTTTGGGTCCCTGCAGTCCATTAGGTCCAGTTTCACCTCGTTCCCCTGATGGTCCTCTTTCTCCCTTTAAGGACAACCAAGATGAAAAGACAGAATCGCACAAGGAAGTTTTTCTATCCTGATATGCAAAAACCATAAAGTTGAGTTGACTTACTCTTGGACCAGTAGCCCCTACAGCACCAGCTTCTCCAGCCAGACCCTAAAAAATAAACAAAATATAGCGTAAGATGAACTTCAATCCATTGGAAGACAATTGGATGATCAGTGGGACCGTTTAAATGAAAAGAAAGACAGGATGGAGATGGGTTACTGCATTTTACCTGATCACCAGGTTTTCCAGACTCTCCAGGGGGTCCTGGGGGTCCAGGCAAACCCTAAAAAATATCAACCAAATTTTAGCAAAAGAATTTGATCTTCTTATCAATCCCATTGATTTTTTTTTTTTACCATAGGATTGTAGAGCGCGTTAAGCAAAACAACTGTCACGATATAACTACACTACCCAGAATATCAAGGGACCTCCTAACTCCTCAAACATCATTGGGAAGCTACTTGGGAAAAAACTGTTGGCATTAGACGTTCTAGATTTATAAATGCATTAGCATCGCAAGCCCGCAAACGTGAAATTTCTCTGTGGTTTGCACATTTTTAGCTGGAACATTGTGACAAATTGAATACATGAATGAAACGATATAACATATGATATTACTATATAAGGAAAGTGGGCAGGGTTAACAAAACAGCCCCGTTGTCAAGGAAAGTCAAAAATTTACTTTTGCTGACTGTTCTAAAAGTTACACTGACCTGTTCGTTACCCCTAGGCGACCCAAATATGAAATGGTTGCTATGAAGATAAATTCATGAAAAGTACCTTTTCCATGAATTTGTGACATGCAGCCACTGAGCCGGTGAGGGTGTGTCAAAGGGGGGGTGGCAAAGGTGGGGGCTGGGGTAATTTTTTTTTTCGTCTTTACTAAACAATTAAGGTTATCATTCAATTCAGCTAATCTAATTGACTTTATCCTTTTTTCAGTTTCTTTAGGTTTTTCGGATTTAACTCTTTGATTATGCTTTATTTGACAGGACTTGGGTTCTACTTTAATTCGTTTCTGAGGCAAGTTGATAGTCCTTATTCAGTTTAACATCTCATTTCTTTAAAATATTCCTGAAAGGGTGATTCGAACTCCAATCGGCGACACCTTGTGCTCAATAGCTACGTCTACCTGAAAACCGCTGATCCCTTGGGGTCCCTGTTCGCCTCTTTTTCCCGCAAGGCCCTGGCCAAAAATAAACATGGCATAACGTGAGCATAATATTCCAAATCTGTATTAAGAGATGCTCTAGTTTGGTAGCACTTACAGCAGGACCAGGTGGACCAGCGGCACCTTCCTCTCCATCTTTTCCATTTGGTCCCTTAAGGAAATAGTTGATATTCAGTACGTAGTGGTATGTTTTTTTGTTGGTAATAGGAGCTAGACTAAGAAAAACCACTGAATGTAAATTACCCTTTGACCTGGAGGTCCTGGACTTCCAGCTTCTCCAGCCTTTCCGGCGTCACCCTACATTAAAACAGGTTCATGGACACGGAAGTCTTTCTACAGCCTTTATGAAAATATTACCCCAAAAGGGAAATTTGAAAGAATCCTAAACAGTTATCCTGTATACTGACCGCGAAGCCCTTCGGTCCTGGCAGGCCCATCGTTCCAGCAGAACCTCTGTTTCCAGCAGCTCCAGCCGGACCTGGTTTACCATCTTCTCCTGCCAAACCCTGAAAGATGGGAGTCAAGTTAAAGGACACTGAAAAAATCTCCTGGCAAATGTTTCTGCGTACCATTTGTCCTGGTCCTCCCTCTGCTCCCTGAGCTCCAATTGGGCCTGCCAGACCCTGTAAAATGGAAAGAATTAAAAATTAATGTAACCAAAACCTTTATTTAAAAAGGTTTGTCTGTATTAAATGCAAGATAAAATGTCTTAAATAAAAACATAATTTACATGGTATTTGTGGCAATTTTAAGAGTTTGAGATTCTTATTTAGACTCAATCACTTTGTGTTGACAACTCTGAATTTCTCTGTCAGTAATACCCGAGCTCCAGTTAAACCTGGCTCTCCATTGCGTCCCGGGTCTCCAGACAGGCCTTTGGCACCACCAACTCCTGGCAGCCCTCTTTCACCCGGGGCTCCCTGTTTGTGGCAAAAACCAAACACTCAACACAGCACAGAGGGAACACGACAAAAATTTGAAGCACCAACCGTTCCCCACCTTCTGGCCCGGTAGACCATCGGAGCCGGGGAAGCCTCGATTTCCAGGTGCTCCCTGAAACAAACCAAATTACCTGGGTCTAGTTTGACGCTCATAGTCCAAAATACCTGTGAAAATCAGCTGACTCACAGTTTCTCCAGCTGGTCCTGGAGGTCCAATGGATCCAGCATCACCTCTAGGACCTCGTTTTCCATCTTCTCCCATTAGACCTATTGGACCAGGAGTACCATGCTCCCCCTACATCAAACGACCAATTCTTCAGTCATTTACCTAATAAATAGAACATGTATCGTTAGTTTTTGCTGAGGAATTTTTGCGTCCATACTCGTTCTCCCTTCATTCCTGGTTCTCCCTTCAATCCGGGAATTCCCCCATCACCCTATGAATAGAGATCAAAGATCCTGAACTTCAAGAACTAATAATATTTGAAATGCTTAGAATAGTTTGTGCCACGGGATAAAATTTGTTAAAGGGAAACAATAACTACCAATTGTCCTTTTGCTCCTTGTGCTCCAGTGGACCCTTGAGGTCCAGGAAGCCCTGCGGCACCCACCAATCCTGGTGGACCCTGGACACCTGCGATACCCTTTGTAAAAAATATCAAACCCCTTTGTTAATATCAACTAAACACTTCAGGAAAACTCAATCGACAACAGGTTTATGAACTTGTTTGTGGGTTTTACTCAAAAATGCCAAAGACTTACCGATGACCCTCGTGGACCTGGAGATCCATCAGCCCCGGCAGCCCCCTGTGCAAAAGCAACAATATCAACCAAATGAGCAATAATCCTACATTTTGGCTGGTGAAATAATGAAACTGCTACACACTCGCTGCCCCGTCGGTCCTGATGGTCCAACCCGTCCAGCATCACCCCTGGGTCCCTGTGGTCCCAGAATTCCTCTGACTCCCGTAGGTCCTGGTTCACCCTGATGACAATGAGATCACATTTAAAAGCCACCAAGATTCTCTTCAAAATAAAACAGGTTTCTGTTTTTTTGTACTTGTATGGTAACATTACGTGTAGTACTACATTTGATGCTGTGTGTATTAGTGTCTGTTTATGATTAGGAGAAATTATAATGTCAAGAAGATAGCATCCTTTGCTTTTGTTTATTTTCTAATCAATCTTTAAATAAATATCTTAAATGAATCTAATATATATATATATATGTATATATATTTTTTACTTTTGTTTTTCCTTTATTTGAAATTGCTTAAAATATATAATTATTTTGATAGAGACAATTGTGACAGTTATGGTTAGAACCGGGATGCTAATGTCTGTTAGCTAAAATAGGAAAATAAACTGTGGTTGGAATCTGGATGCTACAATTGGTTAGCTAAGAATGAAAAAACTGGTTATGGCTAAAGCTGTTATCAATTAGCTTAAATGGTAAACAGCGTATACCTGTATAGCGCTTTCTACCTTCCTTGAATAAATAAAAAAGACAATCTATTGGTACTAATGAGGATGAAGCAGGCATAGCACGAGGGACTTTAACTAGATTTTAGTCAATATTGGTTTAGTACGCATGCCTACAGTTAATTAAAAGAAATCCATGAAGATAAAATAATGTCGCAAAAGGAATTAGCTTGAAGGTTAGCTAAGTGCTAAAACCAAGTCGAACAAAAATGCCAAAGCGCTGGACGTTTTGAGTCTACCTGCCAGACATGTTTACTGGACAACTTGGCTATGATGCAAAACAAAGACTCTAACGGACTGTTGTCTTTTCCACATGTAGAGTTTTTTCAGTTCCAACAGTTTACCGTGTTAGCACAGCTGGTACCACAAGTCAACAGAACCAAATTTGTGCCAGTTGGGTTGAGGAAATAGTTTAAGGCTATGAAAAAAATGTTTATGTCTCAGTTGTAAGCCCAGAGTACAATTTTGAATCAAAGTGTAAACTCTCACCTTCATTCCGGGGTTACCGGGATATCCTGGCAGACCTGGGATTCCAATTGGACCCTGGAATTAAGACATTTAATTAAATTAACTTTAAGGAAATATGATACATTCTTGATAGTTCCAGACGGTAAAAATGATTTAAAAAAAAACAATTGGGTGGCAAGTGGATTGGCACTTGATAAACTGACTCCACCTTAGTGCACCAGCTGCTCACCTGCAGAGGGCCTATAAACATGGCTTCCCTCTGGCAGAATGAGAATCCGTGTCAACCTACGGACATGGCGCATTTCGGACTTTGGAGCCATCAGGTGGTGCCTCCATTCATGTCCACCACAGTCTGACCAGACACCCGACAAAAGGTTGTCTGGGTGTGGCAAACAGAGTCCTGTAGGCATCTGGACTCTGTGTGTTGAGCCTGGGGACCGTACACTGGAGTTGCAGGGATTGTGTTCAGGCTCTGACATGACCCATCCATTACTTATTCGTGGTGTAATAATGCTGTTTTAACCCTTTTGCTATCTTATGTGGTCCAGATGACCCCACCCTTACAGTGACGTGTTCTTCCTACCATGACAAAAGTGGATAAAGTTGAAGAGGATTTCATGGACACCAGTGAAGATCACAAATCATTCAAGAAAAAACGTTCAGCTCACACTCTTGTCAGATGACCCCACTCTCTTAACGTGCCTTGGATAGCACAAGGGTTAAGGTGACTGTGTATTTTAGGGCAGTATTAACAAAGACCTCTGTATTTGTTAAAATACCTGTCTCCACTTCCTGTGTTGGAGAGTCCAGCACTAAACTAAGTTAGCTTTTAGTTTTGTGTTGGCTTCTCTTGGTAATTTAGGGGAACCATAATGCCACAAATGGTACAAACATCTCATGGTTTTTAGTATTTAGTTTACGAATAATAAACTAAACTTTCACGTAAAATGTAAACATTGTTAAGTCAATGGATCTATAGCCACCAAAGTTTTTAATGCAGGTGTGGGCAACATCAGGCCTCAAGGGCCGCATTCCTGCATGTTTTCCAACATATTCTGCTCTGGCATAATATAACCCTTGTGCTACCTATGGGGTCCAGATATTGATCCTTACATTGGCGTGTTCTCCTAGCATGACAAAGGTGTATAAGGTAGAAAGTTTCATGTAATCCATAGAAACCAGTGAAAGATCGTCATTAGAAGAAAAGGTTTTAGCCACACTGTCTAGTGGGTTACAGATGACCAACTCCCAATGTTAAAATGCCTAGGATAGTACTTGGGCTAATTGGCCGGACACACCTGAACCAGGTAATCTGTCAGGGATATCTGGAGATCATGCAGACACAGCGGTCCTCGAGGCCTGTAGTTGCCCATCCCTAGTCTTAAGGGACATTTGTTCCAAATTTAGTACCTTTTCTTGGACAATCAGAGAGAACATAAGACCTTTGCTAATAACGTGTTTTTTTTATTGGTTTCCGACAAAAATGAACACATTTGTTGTCTGTTATAGAAACATTTAAAACAAAGTTCTTACCATTGGGCCTGGTTTGCCAACATCGCCTGGTGTTCCTTGTTTACCCTGAGAGGCGAGTACAAAAAGTATCTTCATTCCAACAAATGTTTGGACATTTTTTTTGCTTTTCTTTCTTCTGTATTATTATTTCTTTCATACCACATGACCAGTTGGTCCGGTCTCCCTCTTTCTCCCTGTAACCCAGTTGGTCCCTAAACAAGAAGGCGAATTTACATCATCTATGAGGCTAAATAACAGCTTTGTCATAAGTGACTGGTCCTTGGGGCGGGTCCTTACCTGTGGACCAGGGGCTCCCCACGACATAGGAACTTTAGATTTTTCCTACAATCATTAATAGAATCCTTATAAATGGGCGTTTTCTGGTTGTAGATTTTCTCAAAACCCTTTGATTCTTTTATAAAAAGAAAATCTTGGCGTCAATGGAGGATCTTTCAGATTACTTGTGGCTTTGAGTACTGAGAGTCAACAAAACTTCATGACATGAAGAGACCAGCTCCATACCTTCAATCCCACCACTCCAAGTTCACCTTTTGGCCCTTGAGGTCCTTTACATTCCCTGTTGGTTTTAGTTGAATTCAGATCCTGGTGCTTCTCCGTGTAGCTCTATTCTTGACAAATCTGGACTTACCTTAGGCCCTTTCAGACCTCGGTTGCCTGGAAGTCCTGGAAAGCCTCTAGGACCCTACGTTCACATCGTGTTGGGGTTTTTGTTTGATTTGTTAAAAGTCCTGAATGCCGCAGAAATACCTGGGATCCGGGATTTCCTGGTTCTCCTAGAACACCATCGGGTCCAGGCTCTCCTGACCAACAAAAATGGAGCATTTTACTGGTTGTCAAAGATTCTCTTTTCATATGTAAATGAGGCTTGACTGTGTAGATGAGGTTCAGACTCACATCTCGTCCAGGTTTTCCTGGTGCACCATCTGGTCCTCGATGGCCTGGTTCCCCCTACAAAAGGAAAATAGTAAAATGACTTTAAGTTTTTCCTTTCTTGAGAGAATTAAGAGGCACATTTCTTTCGCACAAAATAACTTTTACCATTGGTCCAGATTATTAGCGTCTCAGGGAATTTCTGACCCCTAGTTGGACCCTAACCAAAGGTATCAACAATATTTCAATTGAAGTTCTGAGGCTCAATGTTAAAAGATCCTGGAAACTTTGGGGAAACTCCGATTTCATACTTACAGATGAACCGGGGTCACCTGGAGGTCCTCTTAGTCACGCTTCACACCACAGTATAGCAGCTGTTGGTTATGAAAGAAAAACACAAGCTTTGAAGGTGGGAAATTTGTTTGTGGCTCAACTCACTCTTGTCGCCGGTTAGCATCCCAATTTGGACTGACTTCTGCAATGACACCATCTGCATCGCAACGTTACCCCTGTAGAAAGACGTTACCGGAAACCAGCTTAAGTCTTCCCTTTTTCCTTTTTTGGGGGGTATTTGTTGAACCAGACAGTAAAAAGTAGCACTCCTCCAGGAGGTGGCGTGTTCACCAGGGATCCTGGTCTTTGCAGATTTTCTGTGGCACACCGGGCTCACCATCAAATCCAGGGGTCCTTGAAATCCTGCAGTTTAAACAAATACAACAAAGACTGAGTGGGGGAGAAATTTGCTGAAAAATGGTAGGTCATTCACAATTTAGCACCGCTCTTTTTTTAAAATTGAGGTTTGAATTTAAAAATATTGAGTAAATCGGTTTATTTTTTTATTTTAAATATTTTGCCTTTTTATTAACTACCTTTTAAACCAGCTAAAAGTAGATTGTGGGTTCAAATCCTTGTTTTTGACAAAGAATTTCTCAGAAGACCACTAGAGGCTATTATGACAAGGAAGAAATTTCCCTTTAAAATTATTGGGTGACATGGCCTATTTTAATAAAAGCCAAAATATAGTAAATAGTCTCTATTTCATGTTCACGATTGTTTTTATTTTTTCGAAAAAAGAATAAATAGCGAAAAACGCAATATAAACTTAACGAGGACGACGCTTACGACTTCCGCATTCCACTTGGTCGCGCCCATCCCTATTTTTATGGCGGCGTGAAGACAAGGCAGACAACATGGCTAGCACCGATAGCGAAGCACAGAGTGATGCTACGTCTCCTATTAGCAGTTATCATCAGATGAACAGAAGATGAAGAGGAAAGGATGCGGAGATTATCATGATGATGAGTCACTTTTACCGGCGTGTCGATTCGAACCCTTTTTCTTGAAAGTAGGAGGATATAGTATAGCAGAAAGTAGTAGGTCTAGTGATGCGATGGCGATAACCAGCATGAAGATTGGCTGAACTCCAATAAGTCTAAAAATGTATAAAATTAAATTACTCCACTTACCTAAAAATATACTCAAAAATGTCCTTTTGGCTAATCTAAACAGGTAAGCACTGAGGTTTTCAGCGAATTTTACAAAATAAATGTCACCAAAATAAAAGTTCCCAGATATTACTACTCTTTAGTTAACAAAGTTCACTGTATACCATTAACAACTGCAGAACATTAACAGTTTTACCTGTTTGAACCAGTTTGAAACAACACTACCGTCTTGTGGCCTCACACACACAGTTCAGTTTACTCCGTACCTCAAAAGCAAAAGAAAGCGTGAGTGCGTTGAAATACTCGAGTTGGATCAAGGACAACGAAAACGACTACTTACGCCTCAATGTGCTTGATCCATCGTGAGCGACTTGGCATGTTGATGATTAACACAGATTTAAACACGAGAAAGCGAAGACTACCTGTTTTGTTTGTACTTGTCAGCGGAACTGCGAAAGCAACGCCTTTCATGGCGTCTGGAGTCATGCTCGAGGTCACTTCCAGCCTGCGCTCTTAACGCGCAGATCCGTCTCTGATTCGCCGAAGATGTCTATAATTCTTATGCTTGATTTTTTAAACATAAACTATTGAAACATCAATAGAATCAGCGTTTAAAGGGCTTTTTTATTTGACAAAGTTGTTCAAAGCATGGCATCCACACTTTTAAATCATGCTTTAAAAATACTATTTTTGTTTGTTCACATTTGCATTCTTTTATAGACGGGTGGGTGGACCCGCCGACGAATCAACAAACACCAACTTTCACAAATGTTATTTAGTCCCGCCCATTTACAGTGCAGATTCCAAGGGTGATGTCGAAAATGTCCAGTTTACATAGTGTGTGTCTGTGGATCAGACTGTGTTGTCAGTGTTAAGTGAATAACACATTTTATTTTACTATATTTGTAAAGCTCTTGTTTTTTTATTTAGAATACTTTCAAAATATGCAGTGGGGGATTTTGCCTTAAGTATTTAAAACCTAACTAAGCCAGATTTTACTGAGCAGATTGTATTTGTAAGGGTTTTTGTGCGTTATTAATGGTGGAAAATGTAGAAAATTCTCTCCCAAAACATTTAGAACAAGAATTTTGTAATGTTTTTGTTCATTTTCAAATTGGCCTTTACATTGGGGTATAAAATTATAAAATTTTTTGTAAAAATTGAGGAATATCCTCAAAAAGGTTTTTATTGCTGTAAAAGGTACAGAGAGGTTTGCTGTTTTTTTATTTGTTGTTTTTTTTGTTTAATCTTGGGTTTACTTTGGCATGGTTATCAGCAGAGGCAGACTCCAGAGAGGCAGGGGACCTTGCTGTTCGTCAGCCTCGGTTGAGTAATCTTAATATAATTAATGTCAGATTTAAAAAAAGGTATTATTTAAGCATTTTACGAACTAACAAGACAATTAAAGCTTTGGCTCCGCCCCTGTATTGCTTTAGCCAGCCGATCTAGGCCGTCAGCGCCACACCCTTAGCCAAAATCCGCACTGTTGTTCTAAACTCACCCGTCTGCCTTTGAAGCCTCTTGGTCCGGGGTGTCCCTGAGATCCTGGAGGACCCTGAACAGTGAAAGAAATCCTTTCAAAATAAAAGCCTAAAAATTTAAACCCATTTTAAATCTGTATAATGATTAAGCAAAAGTTCAACTTAATTATCTTAAAATTTTTAAATATATATATATATACAAAAATTGAACCCATAGAACAAAATTGAGGTGGCTAACCTGAGTCCTGGAGACCCGGGGTTCCCCTCCACCTACAAAATAAAGTCATTTTTATCTGGACTATGAGCTTCAAAATACTTTCCTGCATATGATATACTTACATATGGGATATCACCGGGTTCTCCTTTTTGCCCCTACAAATACATCGATCAATTTAGTGATCAATTATCTAGTTTCACATTTAAAAATATCGTTGTGAAAATCAGCAGCTTACCTTAAAACCCATTAATTCTGGGACAACAAGACCGGCTTCAAATGGGTTTGGTTAGAACTCAAAATGTTGTTCCGTATGCTTATATTTATCCTACCGATCCTCCTGCTGGAGCTGGCAAAGTTCTCACACACCGGGCAGCACTCGCCCTCCGGCGTGACGACCTTTTCGCAGCCCATCACGCCTTCACACTGGATTTCATCGCCGGATAAGCGGCGGCGTGGTCACAGATGCAGACGCGACAGGGCGACGGCTTCCAGATATCGTTGTGACTGCAGACTTCCCCGTCGACGGTGCAGCTTTCCTCTCCTTTCTCATCTGCACCTAAAAAACACGGTGAAATTCATAAAGAGGGTCCTTTGCTGCTCAGCTTGACTATGTTAATACACAGAAGGGGTTCTATTTTAACGTAATGTAAGTGGATCATTTAAATACAAAAACATTTATTGTACATTTTTTGTCTTTAAGGGGCCCGTGTCTGGGTCCTCCTATTGCCTGTCCCTAGCCGGGTAAATGTGTCCAAGAAAGGACATCTGCAGCAAAATCCGGCCACCTTTTCAGCTTTTTCTGATTAAGCTGTTAAGCGTCCCTGAAGGACCCGAGCCAAAACGAAAAAGGTGTATTTTTTGTTTTTTGGATTGCCATATATTGTCCAAAATTTTAATTACAATAATAATAATAAGTTGGTCTTTAAGGTTCTATAAAAATTAAATTGAACTCCACCGATAAACAAAAGCCACTTTTTAAAAATAAGAATAACAAAAATTGATCAAAATAAAAGTGTTAATCCGTCTCCTTTATGTTTTAATTTATTTTAATTTGGAAAAAAATGTGTCCGTTTATTTCAAAGTTTTTCTTAAAATGATTTAAAGAAATATTTCATTTGATTTGCTTTAAACCTTTAACACCTGAGACGTCACCGGCGACGCCTAAATACCACACGATATACATGATCGGCTGATTCTGACGCAAAGAAAAGTGGCCTATATGCAACACAAAAGTGTTGCACAAAGACACAAAGCCTCTTCTATGGAAGCGATTCTGTAGCATAAATAAAAGCAAAAGTCAAAACCAGAAATGCTTTTTCATTTTCAAAATAAACTGCATTTTTTGACTCAAAAATAAATAAACAATCCACAAAAATGCTTTTTCATTTCCTTCATCAACACAGCTTATTCTGTCACTTAATTAAAATGAAAATGAAAATTATATTTGACATTTCATTTTCAAAACGTTCTAGTAAGTAATAATACTTTTATTCATTTAGAAATGTCTAATTTGATATTCAAAATGGATTAATAGAAATGCTTTTTCATTTTCAAAATGAAACTGGATTTTTTGACTCAAAATTAAAATGAAAAGCAATATTTCAAAATGCTTTTATCATTTTTACTACTTAAAACTGCTTATTCTCTGTCATAATTAAACGAAAATGCAAGGGGATTGCATTTGCATTTTCAAATCCACCCTAAGAAATCTTTCTCAGTGAGCATTAGCAGAGGCCGAGGCGATGGCGTCACTGCTTTCTCCGTGGTAATCGACGCTGGGCGACACACAGACCACACCATGGGCAGACTGTGTTGGCGGCAGAAGGCAACTTTGAGTTGGTTGTGAACTTCTGATGAGTTTACACACCTTCTCAGGACTACATAGCAGCATGAAAAAGCATTTCTGGTATTGACTTTGCTTTTTATTTATGCTATAGAATCGCTTCCATACTCTTCCCTCTATGACAAATCAGCTTGAATTACATTAATTGCATCAACGGATGTGTAAGTTACGGTAAAATTTGAAGAAAGTAACACTGAAGCTAAAGCCTTGGGTGTAAGGGTTTAAAAAACTTGTAGGCTAAGAATTTCAAGTAAACATCTTAATTTAACTCAAGATTTATATTTTAACAATAGTTTTTGTTTTTGATGAGATGGTAAAGTAGTGAAGCAGTGATTCAAAGAAACAGTAACTATGTTTCTATTTTACTATTACACTGTTTCCAATAATAATAATAATAATAATTCACTTTATTTCAGCAGACTCGAATGCGGTCCATTAAAGAAGACAGATACAACATAGATAGTAAAAAAAGGAATAAATAGATAAAAAATAAATAAATAAATACAGTTTACACCATTAAAAAAAGAGTAAAATCTCTGTGCCCAGTCTTTCCTCAAGGTGGAGGTGTAGCGGCAGAGATGGTATATTTGCCTCATCTAAAAGAAGACTACTGGTGGCGTGATCTGAAGTAGTCAGATTACACAGAATATCTATATTTCTCAGAGAAGCATCAGCAGTACAGATACAGTTTTCCAGCCATGAGGTGGAATGCAGGCATCACTGATATAAGTAAAAGCTTGTCTGGAGAACCTTCTACTTGATAAAATTAAGACTTTTTGTCTTCTAAAAAGAGAGCTAAATGATTGCAAATATTGATTAATTATCTGAGAGATCCTTAAATCTCCATATCAAACACACATGCCGAGCTGCTATCCTCAATAAATGATTCTATAAATGCAATTTGTGTTTGAATTTATCTTTCAAAAGATAAGACTCATTGGGCATGTCAACATTTAGTGTTGTAAATTTCATACCATCCATGTTTATTTCCAAGCCAGCCGCCCAATCAACACTAACTCTCATAACATTAACAACAGAGTCATACTTAACATTCCAGAGGATAGCCACGCCCCCAGAAATTCTACCACGAACAATTCTTGTGCTCAGATTGGTGGTGGATTCACCAACACATGAAAATCAGTAATTCAGTGAAGCAGTGATTCAGTGAAGCAGTGATTCAGTGTCCATTTTAAAAAACTGAAGAGCTACTTGTTTGTATCGATAGCTTTGGCAAAGTATTTTAAACTGTTAATTGTCCATTTCTATGCCTTTTCTGACAACAACTGGACATAAACTACAACTTTGTTGATTATGTGTGCACTGCTCACTGCTTCACTGAATCACTGCATCACTGCTTCACTAAATTACCAGCCACTAAAATACTGCTTGCTGAATACTGCTTCACTGAATCACCGCTTCACTGAATCACCGCTTCACTGAATCACCGCTTCACTGAATCACTGCTTCACTGAATCACCGCTTCACTGAATCACCGCTTCACTGAATCACCGCTTCACTGAATAACTGCTTCACTAAGTCACTGCATCACTGCTTCACTAAGTGCTGCTTCACTAAAATACTTCACTGAATCACTGCATCACTGCTTCACTAAATTACTGCTTCACTAAAATACTGCTTCAATGAATCACCGCTTCACTGAATCACCGCTTCACTGAATCACTGCTTCACTGAATCACTGCTTCACTGAATCACTGCTTCACTAAATCAATGCTTCACTGAATTACTGCTTCACTAAATTACTGCTTCACTAAATACTGCTTCACTGAATCACCGCTTCACTGAATCACCGCTTCACTGAATCACCGCTTCACTGAATAACTGCTTCACTGAATCACTGCTTCACTGAATTACTGCTTCACTGAATCACAGCTTCACTGAATAACTGCTTCACTGAATAACTCGCTTTCACTAAAATACTGCTTCACTGAATCGCAGCTTCTACTGAATCACCTTCACCACTGAATCACTGCTTCACTGAATCACTGCTTCACTGAATCACTGCTTCACTGAATAACTGCTTCACTGAATAACTGCTTCACTGAATCACTGCTTCACTGAATCACCGCTTCACTGAATAACTGCTTCACTGAATCACTGCTTCACTGAATCACTGCTTCACTAAGTCACTGCTTCTTCACTGAATCAGGCTTCCTTTCATCCCACAGATTACTGCTTCACCCCTAAACCAATGCTTCACTGAATTACTACTTAATTAAATCAATGCTTTACTGAATCACTGCTTCACTGAATCACCGCTTCACTAAACCAATGCTTCACTGAATACTGCTTCACTAAAGTACTGGCAAGAGATGATATTAACACGAATAGAATAAAAATCAATAGCAAATGTGTAGAAAAAAAGCCAGCTGCAGTAAAATATTCACCTCCAAGTTCAGCCGTCTATTTAAAGCAGAAATTATGACTGAAAAAGACTTTGATCTTTAACAAAAAACCTTTTCATTTCTTCATGTTCTTCGCTTTCCAATTTTTTTAATGTGGACCTGATCCTGGACATAAACATTAACCCACTCTCAAGTAATGGCTATTTGAGAACTTCCAACACAAGGTTTAATTACCTCCTAGACTTTTTTGTTTTTCCCAAAAGGTTTACAATTTAATTTTAAATATTAATCAGTGCTCTAGAATATTTTTTTTTTCTTTGTACTATTGGTCCTTGTGTGTGTGTATCTTTAAGTTCCCATAGGTCAGTTAACCCAGAACACCTGATCCAGTGTAGAAACCAGCTCAGTCTCAGGACCAGTTAATGAAACTCCTTCTGGCACAGCGCATGATTTAAATTAATGTTTTTATTTAGTTCACTTTGTTTTGTAACAGTACATTGCATTTTTATCAATACCACTAAGCCATCAATGTTGGGGTCAGAATATCCATTGGCGTAGCGGATTACCTCCCGTTGGTTCCACGCTGGGAGGAGACGTGGGGGCACCGGTCGTGCACACAGGACAACACTCGCCATCTGGTACCACCGTGTTCTCGCAGTCCCCGAGGTCCTCACACACCACATCCTTACACACCGCCTTCCCTTATTGCATAACACAGTTTACACGGCTCTGGACTCCACGTTTAAATTCGGTAAGCGTTTCAGTATCTGTGCAGGCGTCTGACGAAAAACAGAAACATGTTAGGTTCATTCACAGAATGTAGAAAGTTTCAACCCTAAATCAGATAGTTCTTGGTTGGGTTTTGTAAATCTGCTGTACAGTTGAATTGCTCACACAATGCATTTTTCTTATTGAGTCGAAATCTAACATGTAGTCATAAGTAATTTAAATACATTTATGTGGGATGGTGTCATATTGCATACTTCAATCGCCATAGGTACATTTCCATGGGTGATTTCCTGTGTCCCTACATGTACTGTAGGTTTTAGCTTATCCTGGGCCTGAGGCAGTTGTACACAGGTACTGAGTGTGTCTTGCAGTTCCTTCCAGGAGGTTATGACGCATAAAGAGACATCATAAAAATGGAACATACCATTGTTGTGTTTTTAGTGAATATGTCAAAAAGTATTGGATCACTGGCAGGTGTACTGCAGTGGACGTATCCACCCACAAAAGACAGTTGTGACTACAGCATACATGTTTTGGTTTCTTTGCAAGTGAACCCTGGTACAGATTGCTACAATGTGAACCCAAGCTTCACTGTATATGGGATCAAGTTTTAACAAGCATGAATCACAAAAGGTTTTGGTAGGGAGATTTATATGTATTAACCCATTCAACTCTGAAACTTTAGCTTAACTTAATAAACTTCTTTTTATTTAGCGTCCATCTTTAACGATGTTTTTTTGTGGTGGCGATGTTTTTGTTTATCTTTAATACCGGGTTAAGTTTCCCATCATTAGATTTAAGCTAATCTACTATCTTACCATTACACTAGTTTACTAGCTTAACTTTTTGCTATTTTACATGATTCACTTTATGCTAATTCAATGTTTTACCTTTAAACTAACTCACTATCTTAATTTTATGCAAATAACTAGCTTACTGACATGCAAATTAGCTTGCTTAATTTTTGAGCTATTTCAACTGTACTAGCCCACAAGGGATTCTAAGGTTATAATTTCTTGAAATTTTAGCTAAAGTGTTTTGACCATAATTCTTGAAGACCACACAAATTGGTCTTTTTTTCATCTGACATAGAATTTTTAAATAAAATGCGTAACTTACAGGCTTTCACCAAGAAAATATCTAGTGTTGACCCAAATAAAAGCAGACTCAGCATTTTTTTAAGCAGGAAGTTCAGACTGAATGAAAAACTAATGACTGTTTAAAAGTTATCCTTTTTATTATCTTAATAATTGCCTATTTTTCTGAAGTGTCTCCTTTTTCGTGCAAAAGCTTATTTATTTATTCAGGATTATTAGGGATTTTCATAAAGCTCTTTCGTTTGTCTGTTGAATCTCTAGAAAAATTAGTTTCTGTTTTGCTTGTGGAAGCTAAAAAACCCTAAAGGTTTCTGGGGTTCTCTCAAATTATATTTCTTGTAACAAAAATAATAATATTGCTGGAGTCAGCAAAAAGAAATGCTGAGTCCACATTTTTATAATTAAAACATTTTATTTTTTTCAGAAACTGCAAAATTCCTTCCTAAATTTAGATTTATACCAGATAGAAAAAGAAAAGCCCACCTATGTGATTTCAACTTGATTCTATTTCAAGTCCAGTTAGTTTGAATTTGAAGAAATCATTACCAATGAATTGACGTCTTATGCAGAGTAAATAATTGCTTAATGAAAATTACAAAGCAAGATTTCCCAAGCTGTCATACATAGCTTCAGACTAAACAAAGGGTCACTCAGTTCTCTGTCAAGTCATATTGAGTTCCAATCTCAGTAGATCAGTATTGGAGAACACACTGAAGTATACTGTCAGAATAGACTGCGGTTAAACTCGACAGCTCCTGGCTGTCCGTTTATCCATCAAAGTGTCTGTTTCCAAGTTTACAAATCATTCCTACAAAATAAAAGTGTGCCGGTTATTTCCTGACAGGAAAAGTAGACTAGGATCCAGCAACCGTGATCGCCTGCCTGCTCTACGGTAGGCACTGATTATGTGGCAGCAGTTATTTCCGGAAACATGACGCTAGATTATACGTTGGGTTTAGGAAAAATTGTGGTTTACTGACTTTGTTTGGTAGCAGTGGAACACACCCGAGGCCTACTGACTGCTGCTTTTTCAAGTGCCAGCCTGTGAAGCAGGTCATTTCAGCTCCAATTCACGTTTACAGCGCTCTATTATCTCCATGACAGGCGACTCAGAACATTATCAGATAGATGTGGTTAAAAAACATTAACTATATTTATACTCGCGACTAATAACATTTTTAGCCTTAACACAAAAAACTCTTGATCCTGCTGAACAAAGAAAAAAAGGTGCAGCGAACTATTTGGACCACCAAAAAAGAAAGTAGATATATGAGAGTAAAGTCATCAAATTATGAGAAAAATTCCATAAAAAATATGTTGTTTATCCCTTGTGCTATCTTAGATGACCCCACCCTTACATTGACGTGTTCTTCCTACCATGACAAAGGTGGATAAAGGTGGAAAGATTTCATGTAATCCATGGACACCAGTGAAGATCATAAATCATTGAAGAAAAAAGGTTCAGCACACTGTCTAGTGGGTCTAGATGACCCAACTCCCAATGTTAAAGTGCCTAGGATAGAACAAGGGTTAAACACAAAATATAAAAAAATTATTTTCTAAACACACGTCTATTTCCTTGTGAATTTATGACATTTTGAAGCATATTCTTGTATTTTGTTAAAATTGTCAATTTTCCTTGTAATTTTATACTAATAAACTTTTACTTATTACTCATAATTTTGCGACTTTATTAATGAAAAATTGACTTTTTCGAGCAATTTTACAACTTTATTCTTGAATACCATTGAACTATTTATTTTATTTTATTTTACTATTTTATTTTAGAAAACCTTTCTCTCATAATTTTACAACTAATTGAAATAACTTTTTTCCATAGGTTTACGGCTTTATTCTTGAAGAACTCTGATTTTACGACTTTATATACAAAAACTGTATTTTTCTCATATTTTTCCAACTGTATTCTCAAAAAATGTTGCCTTTTTTCTTATGATTTCATAATTTTGTTTTTGAAAACCATTGACTTGATTCTCAAAGATATTTGACTTTGTTCTCATAAACTTTATATTTAAAAAATTTGACTTCTTTAACAGATTTATGACTTTACTTTCGAAAAACCTCAAATCTCTAATCTGACGATTGTATTTATGAAAAGCTTTAATTTGAATTTTTTATACATAGTTTTACTAATTTATTCTCGAACAAAGTTAACAATTTTATTAGATTTTACAAGTTTGTTCACAAAAAACAGAATTTCTTTCATAATCTTACTCTAAGAATTTTAACTTTTTCTCGTATTAGTAGACTTTATAATATAACTTTAATGAATGACTTTTTAATCACATTTTATGATTTTATCTACGAAAAACTTCTTTTCTAAATTTTACTATTTCAGTTTTTATTCAAGGGAAAAATATATTATTTTCCTCATACTTTTAAGACTTTATTCTCAAAAAACAAACCTTTTTTTTTAATAGTTGGCCGAATTTATTTAGGAAAACGGCATTTTCAAAACAATCATTTTCGCTTTTATTCTCAAACAAATTGTTTTTCCTCATCTTGACTTTGTTTAAAGTGGCTTTAGCTAAAGAGTTTGTTTATAAAATTAAAATTAAATAAAAGAAAAACTTATATATTATCCTAATTTCACGATTTTATGAATAGAATGTTTTATTTTTTTCACATATATTTACTACTTTATTCTGGAAAAAACGTTATTCACTATTAGATATGAATTTAGTCATGAAAAAAACAGAAATTTTTCCACAGTTTTCATATATTCTTGAAAATTTTGACTTTCTTCTCATATTTTAAGACTTTATTCTAAAAACTTTTGACTTTTGTTAATAAATGCGTTACAATTTTATTTACGAAAACTTGGAATGTATTCGCCTAATTTTTTTGTCATAGTTTTAAAAATGTATTCACAAAAACTTTACGCTTTTATTTTTACATTCTTGCGACTTCTTTTATATGATTTCCTGACTTATTCTGAAAAAACTGGACTTTTTTTTCATACTTTACGACTTCATTCTGATATATTTGTTGTTTAATATTTAAACAATATAATATATAAGGATATTTGTAGGTTTGTCGTACTTTGTTTTCCAAAAGCACAGCAATCAAACACTTGAACAAAAGAAAGAAGAGAAACTACTAGATTCTGTCTATGTTGTTTTAGACTTTCGACATACCCTGTTATCAAAACAGTGGAATTGCAGCATAATTGGGATAGTGGTGGACTAAACCAGCAGGATTTCTGAGGGGGTAAAACCTTTTTCACTAAAAGGTATCATAATATGGTGCTACAAACGGATTAGTTATGCAAATGTGATCTCATTATGCATAAAATTTAAAGAAGCAGAATCTATCCTAACTGTTTTCAAAACTCTATGGAACATCAAAAGGCGATTGCATTTCCTTTCTTTTGATCTTAGTGTTTTTTATACATAAATGATTTGAAATGGTCCTGTGTGTAATCTAATTATTAATGTTAAAATTAAACTTCTGTGTTGAAAGAAATTTAATCCAATAAGAAAATGACACAAAAAGCTTATTTTAAAATAGTATTTAAAGATAAAAGGAAAACCATTTATCTATCTTATAGAGAAAATGATTAAAGTAGTTTGCTTTTAAATAAATTACAACAAATAAAATATATATATATATATATTTCAGCGACAGGTCAAATAAAATAACTTACATTTTTTAATACAATTGTTGATGGTTGGTTTTGCAAAGCTTAGCTAAAAGCTATGCAGTCTTGTAAAAGTTTATTTTATAATGCCTATATTAATCATATAGTAAATACATAAGGATTAAAAAACTGTAAGCGCCATACTAAGTACAATGACGCTACATTTATTCATCTAAATCAAAACAACTAAATCAAATAAATTAACTCAACGTTAGCAACAATTAGCATGTTAGCTTCATACTTTCTAAACCATTTTAAAAAAATGTATGCATCTCTCCTGTTGAAAAAATAAACAATTAAAACAAAATATAGAAGTAGGAATTTAAATATAAATGAATCATAACATATGATCACTAAAAGGTATACGTTTGGGTAGTGGTTCATTTTGTTTGTTGGAATAATTCAAAAGCTATTAGCTATCTAATGTTGTAAAAAAGAAAATGTGTCCTTTATTTAGAATTGGTTTGCATCCATAATATTAACAATAAGGATAAAAAGAGTTGTGCTGTAATTATCTTTTTAAATCATGCACTTAAACATTGGCTCAGCATATGCTTGGAATTAGCTTGCTAGCTTAGACTTTTTTTTAAAATCATTCCAATTGTTATTAATAAATTTTGCCCAATTGGAAAAGACAATGAAAGGTTACCATTTGTGAGTGAATCACAAATGCATAATTTTCCCTAGCAGACAAGCAGATTCCCTTGTTTTTAATCTAAACAACTAAGCTAACCACATTGGCATGATAGCCTTTAGTTCATCAAAGGCCTGAAATTAGCTTGTTAGCTTTTTATATTTTTTTCCAACGATTCATTTTCTGTTCTTAAATTCATCCAATCAAAAAATAATGTCAACAAAAATATTTAAATTAGTAAATGAATTACAGGTCATCATCACTTCCTACTTTTATTAGTTTGGCGAATTTTTCTATTTTTTAGAATGACAATCTAAGCTAACAACATTAGCATGATGCTCATTAGCCCATTAAAAGCTTAAGATTATCTTTTTCTTAGTTTTACCGATACCTTTTTTTAAATTCTATCCAACGCAATCTAAACAAAGAAATATTACAATTAGTAAAAAAGCTATGAATGTATCATAACTTCTAGACCACGACTTTTCTCACTTTTTTCACGTATTTTCACGTATGACCAATTTTCATCTGTGATGTATGCACAAAATGTTCGTAAGGGCTGTAGGACACTGCCTTTTGAAGTAACACAGTTTGATATTCTTTTAATATTTTGTTTCTTTATTGTATAAATGACTTTTTATTGCCAGTAAACTTGAAAACCTGCTTGCTTTATTTAATCAAATATCAGATTAGAGGCCAGATATACTGCAGCGTTCGAGGCTCGGCTGGATGAAAGCCTTCCACATCCAGCATCCTCTTCCCTCTGGGTGTGTCTTGTCTGCCTCTGGCCCAAAGTATGACCAAAATTAGTGGCCTGCTTTTGTCCATCCCATCCACAATGCCACATCATTATAGCCGTGGCACACAGAACCCCTTCATTCAGTCCCTGAAATAGACCGAACCGACCTCGCTTCTTCGTCACACTGAGCTGAAGCTCGCAGTGGAAAAAGTATTTTTGACTTCCTCCAGGATGCTTGAAAAAAATGTTTAGAATTTTTTTTTCTAGTCCGACTCTTTCGAATTGGGCACTTTAGGGTTTTTGTTTTTTTAGCGTAAATATGCAATGCGAAATTAACCTTCACTTTTTCGCTGCTGCAGAAACTGGAAAGTAGGCTGTAATGAGGCTATAATAAAGCTCTGTTGGAGTGATTTTTATCTTTCTGGGCTGAACCACAAGGCGGGAGAATGTGGTTCTGTTAGAAGAAGGAGGTTTTTTCTCTATTTGCATAAAAGTAGCATAAATTTTAGCAATAAAAATGACTTTTATTGCTAAAAAAAATGATTTTAAGAGCTGATCCCAGCAGGCCAATCCTGGACTGGATGGGTCGGACACTCACCGTTTTTGGTATCTTCTTGGCAGGTCACGGCAATCACCTGAGCCAAGGTGAGGGCCAGATATAAAGCCATCCTGGAGCCGATAGAGGGGCCCATGTCTGCACGCCAGATGTGCAGCGTCCTCAGGCGCAGCCGCCGAGAACAAAAAAAATCACAGATCCACCGACTCTGAGCTACAGCATCCAGGCTGAGGGGAGCTAGCGTAGATGTAGAAGACGATGAAGTGAAACCAGGTCCCGCTTTGAGCCTCTATGCCAAACCTCTCCCTCCTCCCTGACTCCCTCCTTCTCTGCTGCATTTCTTTTTTTTACCTCCTCCTCTGGCTCCTTTGGCTCAGAAGATTAGGCTAATTAGAGGCTGCGCGAAAATAGACTGATGAAAAGTGGGAAGGAGCTTTTTTTTGCATATTCAAGGCCTCCTGTGGACAAACGTTTAATTGTAGCTCCACCTTTTCAGGTATTTTTGTGTTTTTTTTTTTTTTTTGGTCACTTCAAGCAAAAAAACAGCAAATGTACGGAGCTCCGTTTCGACCAAAACTCAACACCTCTGCTGTTGGCGGTTGAAGAAGATCTGCCGAAAACATAAAAAAGTAAAAGCTTAAAAAGGGTCCAACCTATCATTTTTAAGGACTATTAAAATACATTTGGAGCCTACCTGATGCAGAGACCCTCATTTAAGTGACTTGCGAACTTTATAGGTTTAGTTTATTGCCACAAGTCGAAAGAATTTAACTTGTCGACCCATATTAGGTGTGTATCGGTTAGATGTGTTTTCCAGGCCAGACTTCTGCTGGGTCCATATTTCAGAAAGACCCCAAAATCCCGAAGGGGCTGCCCTCAGAGAAATTGACAAATGAACAAAAAAAAGGGCCAGAACTCGTCTTTCGTGGTTACGTTTCGGAGAATGCTGAGTCATTTTAGCCTCAGTTGTTTTTTTTTTTAAATCAATTCCTTGTTTGAGTGAACATTTGTCTCTGTGGATGGGCTGGATTTGCCTCGCCGAACACGACAGGAAGTGTTTCAGGTGCTTCAGGAACAGACGGTGTTGTCATTAAGGAGTCAGAGAGCCATCTGGGGACGGGGCAGATGGGAAGGCAGTTCAAACAGCACTTCAACTTTTAGGGACTGCAGTGAAGAAAATGCTGGAGAACAGAGTTTGAACCACAGATCCTAAGAAAAAAACAACTAAAAAAACAGTGTTTCCTCGTTTATCGCAGTAGTTGCGCTCTAAAAATAATCATTAATAGATGCTATGTTAGGGCTAGGGGCTACAATACACAAAAAATAAATACACTTGTGAGGACAAAGTCTTTTTGAAATAAAGACATAATTAAAGATTTTTTTGATCAAATCTTTTGAGAAAAAAGCCGTACAATTACAAAATTACATTCAACAATTTAAGGAAAATTTAGAGTAAAAAGTTCAATTTTATTTAGAACAAAGTTGTACAATTTTACGTGAATAAAATCATATGAGAAAAAAATCTAAATCTTATTTTAATTAATCTGTAAATTTATTTTTGTATAGTCAAAAGATTTTATTTTGTTTTTGTAAAATTATGACAAAGTTACATTTAACAATTTAGAAGAATAAAAATTGTAATAAATAAAGCATAAACTCAAAATGTTATTCTTGTAAATAGTTACTGTACAGTTTCTGTATAACTTTATTCTAAAAAAAATGTTTATTCATTTTTGAATTTATTCACATACGAATTTGATTTTTTTCTCATAGTTTCATAACTTTCCCCCATAACCGTAGACTCATTTGAGGAAATGTTTTACTTTTTCTAGTTTTTTTAGAACTTTTAGGACCATAAATGACATTCTAAATCCTTAAAATCTCTTAAAAAGTGACGATGAGTCTTATTTTTATTCCATTTACTGACCGATTACCGATTTAAAAATCTATGAAAATGTTTTGGTACAACTTTGGTCGACTGGATTGTTGGAACATTGTGGGTGTAAAAGTGAGTGTTGTTTTGTATTTTATGTGTTACAACTGAACAATGTTGAACGTCATTGTCAATTAAGTTGGACTTGTCTGTAGAGTTGTATTCTCTGCAAAGGCTGATTTAACCCTTGTGCTATCCTAGGCACTTTAACGTTGGGAGTTGGGTCATCTAGACCCACTAGACAGTGCGCTGAACCTTTTTTTTTAATGATTTGTGATCCTCACTGGTATCTATGGATTACATTAAACCCTCTTCACCTTTATCCACCTTTGTCATGGTAGGGAGAACACGTCAATGTAAGGGTGGAGTCAACTAAGATAGCACAAGGGTTAAAAATAGGACATCACAGTTCTTTAGAAAAACTTCCCATCAACCTTTCTGACCAATCACCTGCCTCTTGGCAACTCTAGGCATTCTGAGTAGTGTAGTCATACTAACAATTACAATTTTGTTTCACTTAGAATAAAGTCAGCCTGATGATCCAATGATAATGGATATGATATGAAAAGGCAATAATGCGGTGCAAAGATATTGTCCCATGTGACGACTTGAGCCAAACTTAGGAGAATAAAGACACGAGCAGCCATTTTTGGAAGCTCAAACTGTAACAGACCTTCAAAAATGGTCTATTTCTGGTTGTAAGAACTAGGTGGCGGCGTAACCACAAGACACAAGCAAGATGTGCTTAGGCCGTGACTCAGAATGGTGGATTAGGTCCAAAGTAAACCATAGAGGCTTCCCCCAAAACAGAAATCCAGACTTCTAAAGGGAGGTTCATGTCAAACCAGATGTTTTGTGGATCAGAGTCAGATGTGTACATGTTCTGTCCAGGACAGAGACACTCGCAGACTAACTCTTTGCAATTTTGTGAATGGGAACATAAAAGATTCTCATGTGTCCTTAAAAACCTGACAAACGGCAAGCGGCGGGCCTCGTCTGTGGAGCGTGCCTTCCCCCCCATATTGCCTTACACATAATCTGCATTATTTATCACCTCACGGGTTTCACAGAACGCTCCAGAATCATCCTCCTCATTGAGACAAGCGACAAACGGGAGGCGCAGGAGTAGAGGTCAAAATGTTCGCCGCCGCCACGAAAAACTTTGTGAAACAGGTTGGAGACACGGGGAGGCTGATCCCTGTTCCCAGCCTGAGCGAGGCCGACCACTACCAGCCCCTCAGCCTGGTCACCAGGAAGAGGAAGAAGCACTTTTGGCAGAAGAACAAGTTCTCCTCCACATCTTTCTCACTCAAAGAAATCCTCGTTGGGGAGAAGGAGATTACCGCAGGTATAACTCCTATTTCTATTTAAAAAAAAAAGTTTTTTGTTTTGTTTACATTCAGTTATTTGACTTTGTGATATGTTTGTGACTTTTACATTGGCGTGTTCCTTTTGTTTGGATAAAGAACATTGAAGCTACATTTCTCAAGCTTCCCACAACAGCTATTAAATGTCTATTATGAGTTATAGGCAGGGGCGGTGCTAAGGGGGGCTAGGGGGGTAGCTGCTCCCCTAGCAAAAAGCTTTGCCTTATATTATCAATTATTGACAAAGACTAAGAAATCCTCAATATAAGCTTCTTTAAGCATTGAAAAAATAACAAAAGAAATATTCATAGACCATAACCCTAAACAAAAAATAAACAATAACAATAAAACTGTTAGGAATCCATACTTTTGGATCCTTTCATTTGTGTTAACCTTTCACTCTGCTGTTATTATTTGCCACCCAACCTCTGTGCCTCATATGAAATATTCTAGCTCTGCCCCTGACTATACAGCGGTCCTTCGTTATATCGCGGTTGACATTTTAAAGCCCTTGCTGTGAATTTTTTTTGCACAATTTTCCTGTAATGTTTTACAGTACATTGTGTTCTGTGTCCTGATTGGCCGGAGAACTTGTCAATCAATCTCCTCTGTTTCACGTCTCCTGTACAGAACACGTTCAGCTTTCCAAATCTATATAAGTCTACATTATTTTGAAAACATAATTAGCATATATTAGACTTCTGCAATAAGTGAGGGATCACTTCAATCTCTTTTTCAGTATTTACGTTTTGTAGGCTTACTCGTGCACATTGTTTTCCTAAAAATAGGATCCTAAATTAAGTAACTAAAATGGTGACTTGTCCAGGGTGTACCCTACCTTCAGTCAATACCAACCCCATGACCCAGATTGTTTTGCTTTAGCTTCTTAACTTACCTAAAAGCTAGCTACTTAAATGCTAACTACGCAGGCTTGGAAAATGTCACTATAATCTTTCAATAAATAGTTTTAGAAAACGTTTTATTATATTTTTGAAGTCTTGAAACCTTTTTTTCTGTTGCTGTTTCATCCAAAATTGAACTAATTAAGTGTTGCTAATGTTTTTTTATGCTAACTTTAAAGTTTCCTCCTTGTCTCTGTACAAGAATCGTACAATATGCTGCAGCTTATAGCATTTCATTTACAGTTTTAGAAGTGTTACAACTTTAAATTGTACAAGATATAAATATGGATGTCTGGGCAATAAAAAAAAGCATGTTAGCCAATTAGCTAATGTTTTTGGAATACTTCATCGCTTCCAATATTTTTACTGAGTTAAAAGCAATCAATGAAAGGTAAGCACGTAAAAAGTATAATGTTAGGGTTGTAAAATGTAAAAAAGTTATACCAAACCACCATCAGTGTAAGAAATGTGTGTTTGGGGGGAAAAGGACAGGAAAGACTTAAAATAGTCTAATAAAAAAGTGGAAAATGTGATCATTTGTCACTTAAGTTGAATTGGTAATCTTGATAAAACGCCATTGTTTCTCTTTCTTCAGGGGTTTCTTCTTATCAGCTTCTCAACTATGAGGACAAATCGGACGTGGCGCTCAACGGCCGATTGGGAAACCACCTAATGAACGACGTGGGGTTCAACATCAGCGGCTCAGACTCGGTGGCAGTCAAAGCCTCGTTCGGCATCGTGACCAAACATGAGCTGGAGGTGCCGACTTTACTGCGGGAACTGAATTCCAGGTATCCAAACACGACATACGAGTCAAACGTTTTTTTTATGATTCGCTGTCTTTTGATTGAGTAGTTGCTGTACAATCCAGGCAACACATTTTTTCTCCGAGTTAGTTCATATTTTTTATCATTTATTAAATTTGAGGCTCATATCCTAATGTTGATGCTTGATCTGGATGATAAACAAAATGTGAGAAGAGGGTTTCCTCGTAAGGATGAATAAATGATCCTGTCTGTCTATCCTTACATGCATGCTAGACGCAAGAGTACAATGCATACAAACAGCCAATAACAGCCCTTTTCTACGTTTTTTTGTTTGTTTGTTTTTTAGAAAAGTGGACCTGGATCACTGCCTGGTTCGTCAGTCCAGAGAAAGTGGACGTAGTGTTCTGTGCGTGGTTGTGGAGAGCATTCGTACCACACGTCAGTGTTCTCTGACTGTCCATGCTGGCATGAGAGGGACGACCATGAGGGTAAAAAAAAAACATTCTCCATCTGACCATTTTTGTTCATTTCGCTCCATTTTTTGTTTTGTTTTTAACATAGAGATGCAGCTCTAGTCTTGAGGTTCTTTTTGTACAAATCTTCAACTGTTTACACAATTAATGTAACTCCAGGGGATTCCGATGCTGAGGAGGCGCATTGTGTCGCAGTGTGTCGGACTTCCGCGTTCAAAACAATCGCATTCATGGACAATTTTTTGCAACAGTTTTTGGCTCTACATACGAAACACATGACCACTAAACACGCATTTAATTTTTCCAATGAAAATCCAAAAGGGAAAAAATGTTTTAAACATCTGAAGACATTGAGCGGATAGATGTATAAAAGTGTAGAGTACATCGTACACCAACAAGTCAAGTGTCGTTTTGTCCGTCAGTTTCAGATCGACGATGGCAGAATCCCTAAAGGTCGTGACAAAGCTATCATCATTCCGGCTCACACCACCATTGCCTTCAGCATCTGTGAGCTCTTCTTTCGTCTGGATGGACGTCTTGGTGAGAACATCACCCATCCGTGATGTTTTGGAGTGCCAATCGGTTCAGTTTGCTGCAAAAGAGCAATATTCCTGTTGCCAGTATACTGATCCAACTAGTCCTCAAAATACAGTAACCGTCAAGTCATAAGTCGTCCTTTTTGTGTTTAAAGATTTAATCACGAAGTGAATCCTGTACTGGGGTTCACTTGAAAGCAAAATACACCCCCGCATCTTTTTGGCCCACCAGCAACACAATGTTGTTATGAAGGCTGCCTAGACTGTAGAGAGCTGGAAAAGAAAAAAGAAAAATACAACTTCTGTACAGAGGAACAGGATCCAGACATAAAAATGATCCTAGCAAGAACTCATAACTTTTGCTATTTTAGCTAAATAACTAAAGAACAAAGAAATATCTTAAAAAGATCCTATTTTAAAAAAAGCTATATCACCTTATATTATTCTTAATACTACAAACATCTGAAAATATGTGTCTCAAAATATTTAGCTATAGAGCCTTCAGTGTTCAACCTTATAAAGTTAAATTTTTTTTTTTACAGATAACGTGTTAGCTACAATTAGCATTTCTGTTAGTTGCATAAATAGCTCAAAGTCCAATCAAATTTATTGTCATTTGAATCTAACAATTTTAAGAGGGAACTGATTCCTTTGAACCCAACGGGTATTAGTGAACACGGAGTTTATTGTGTTTTTTAAATACAAAAACAGGAACTGGGCTTTGCTAGCAACATTGCTAACTGGCTAAGCTAATGGACAAATCTGTTTGGAAACTGTTTTTTTGTGAAGGAGTCCATCAGGGCAAAATATTAACACATTAATACCCAACAAAATAGCCTTTTCTCGCATGTACCGCCGATGCATAACTTGTATATTACGAATATCGCGCACATATCACGTTCAAATGGCGTGAAATGACAGACAAATCACTTTTCACATTCTATGTTGTTTTACATGTTCTTTGCGTGGCTTATTCGATCTTCTCTGGTTTTAATGGGTTTTATTTTTGATACAATTGTGAAAATTTCACGTAAAGACCACGAGTTTTTTCAGTTTACATGTACGACCAATTTTTATCCGTGAAAAATGCGCAAAATGTGCTGTGTGACACGGCCTTAGCGAGCAAAGATGTAACGTTTGAGGTATATTTTGGTGAAAATTGCTTGATACATTTCTCAAACTGACTTGTTTTCTTTTGTCGTGTCTTTCAGATATTTGTGTAGCCCCGGAGTCTCAGGGGGGGTTTGAGCGCGAGCAGATCCGTGAGCAGCTGGGTGGCTTCATTGGCCGCTTCTCCGTGGGCCGCCTTCGTCGGTTCCTGTCTGGGATCATTTATGGCAACCCCTTCAGGGCGGGTACAAACCAGTCCAACAACCAGTTTGCTTCTTACATTTTGATATTTTGTCCTCGACCAACCTCAAACTTTCCTCTTTAGACGACCGGACGTTCGAGGAGCTCACGCACTCGGACACCTACATGGACGACATGGTGACCGACTATTATGAAAAAGCCGCCAGCATGACGGATGTGTCCACGGCCTACCTGAGGGAAAGCTCTCACACGCGGGTGAACCTCCTCAAGCACAACATCCCCAAAGGGCCCTGCGCGCTGTGCGGCATGGGCAGCCAGAAAAGGGAGACGGTCTACGGCTGTCTGGAGTGCTCGTCCGGCGCCCAGAAATACGTCCGGTTGCACGTGGTGCCCTGTTTTGACCTTTGGCATAAAACCCTGAGGTGAAAAAGGTCGGCTGAGAGAACAAGTACGCATCGTCACGCCACACCACGACTCTGACAGCTGAATTTTTCACAATTAAAAAGTGCTGCCGTCTGTTTGAGGCATTGAGGCGGACAGTCTTGGGTTTACTTTTGGCAGGAGGCCATTTTCCACACGTGCTGCCGTGTGAACTGTAGCTACTAGGTCATAAATGATTCAAAAGGGGGAACTTTGACGAATGACCGGTTCCTCCCCGTTCCAAGTGGGTCACTAAAGCAAGAATGTCATTTTCACTGAGTCTGAAGGAAGTTTTTCAACTTTTTGAGTATTTAGTGAAATCACATCTGACATTAAGAGTTCTCTTTTTAACATATTGAAAAAGTAAAGTTTACAAAAAGTTTTTTTTAAGCAAACGTTGCTTTACAATAAAAAACAACTTGTACTAGCTGTAATATTTATGGTTCAAATTTAAAATGTTCTTGGAGGAATTTTGTTTTTGTTATGTATATTTTGAAAAGAGACAAAACATCAAAATGAATTGTAAAAAGTTATTTTTGGGTTCTATGGATGTTTAAAATGTCAACATTGTAACAAATAATACAAAATAAAAATTATTTTGAAAAATTAATTTAAACATTTTTTTAATCTGATTTTTGTGTGGAAAAAATGTTAACAGAAACTATAACTAATTATAGGAAAACAAAAAAAATGTATAAATTAAAAGAATTTGGAAAAAGATTTTTGATCCCCCCCCCTGTTTTGATGAAAAAACACGGCAGAAAAAAGACTACAGAAAAAAATGCTGTATGTATTTTGTTGGATTAATTTTATAATTTATTTTTGTAAATATTCCTACGTTTTAATAAATATATTTGTTTTGTCAAAAAAAAATCATAATAAAATACATTTTTAAAGAGTTTTTGCCTTTTCGGTCATCCAGCCGTAAGATGGCGCTCTGCTTCCTTCTTCCACCGGATGTCAGCTGTTTTGACAACATGAAGACGCGCGTGGAGGACGGAGAAGCATGTGTGGCCTCACTCTGTTCATTCTAATAGGATGTTTGTGTACATAAATAGCACCGACGTCGTTTGAAGTTTACATTTAGTCCATAAAGATGAAGTTCGCGTACAAGGTAGGTTTAACACAACCAACGGAAGCCCAGCCCGTTTGTCGCGTTACTAGTTAACCAAACTCCGTTTAAATTAAATTAAGACGTTTACGAAGGTTATAAATGATATGTTACGCTGTAGAAATGATTCGATTAAACATTTTAGTGAACTGCATTTAAAGTATTTCCTGTTAATTCGGCGTACCTTTATGGCAGTATTTAGCTAATGTTGCGTAGTGATTTTTATCTATCTCGTCTTGAGTTGTTTTATTTTGAAAGACCCCCCGCTTTTATAAATGTCTTTTGTAGTTTTCCAACCTGCTGGGCGCCGTCTATCGCCAGGGAAATCTGAATTTCTCCACCGACGGCAACGCTGTGATCAGTCCGGTGGGAAACCGAATCTCCGTTTTCAACCTGAAAAAGTAAGTCCGCGGCGTAAAGTAGACCCTTTCTGTTGAGTATGTGGTTAGATATTTAGTAATAATTATTTGCAGCAACACATCAGAGACGTTGCCTGTTTCTACAACCAAGAACATCACCTGCGTCGGCGTCTCTCCTGATGGCAGCTTGGCGATCGTGGTGGACGAAGGTAAGCATTATTTTTTGTGTGGAGGGGTTTGTTGTTCTGTGCGACATTTGGCCTAATTTCACCAGTACGTTTTCGTGAACGCAACAGACGGCGCAGCGCTGCTGGTCAGCCTCGTCACCAGAGCTGTCCTGCATCACTTCCACTTCCACAAACCCGTCAGCAGCGTCCGCTTCTCGCCCGACGGCAGGTGGGGACCAATCCATCCGTTGCGGTTGGATGGAGACGCTCGGCGTTTACTCGTTTGTCTTGTTTGTTTATTTCCAGGAAGTTCGTAGTGACGAAGGAAAACGTGGCGCTGATGTACCACGCTCCAGGGAAGCGGCGTGAGTTCAATGCCTTCGTTCTGGACAAAAGCTACTACGGTCCGTACGATGAGACCACCTGCATCGACTGGACCGACGACTCCAAGTGAGCGCCGAGCGAGACGCACCGCGAAGGAACCAACGGAACCGAATAAACGCTAGCCTATTTATTTTGCACCTTCAGGTGTTTCGTGGTCGGAAGCAAAGACATGTCCACGTGGGTTTTTGGCGCCGAGCGCTGGGCCAACCTGATCTACTACTCCCTGGGGGGACACAAAGACGTGGTGGTGGGGTGCTTCTTCGAGAAGGATAGCTTGGATGTATGTCGCCGCTGCTGCTGCCGCCGCCGATTCACGTAACACAATACAAACTGTTTCCAAGTGTGGCGGTTGTGCGTTTGCAGCTCTACACCGTCAGCCAGGACGGGACGCTGTGCGTCTGGGAGAGCGACACCGACCTCGACGGCCTGGTTCTGAAGAAAAAAGGCACCGACGTCGGCTCCAGGAACGAGGACGACGAGGAAGAGCGGGTGGAGGGGGAGGAGGGAGAGGTCATCAGAGGGAAGGCCGATGTGCCCGAGGATGACAAGAAGATAAAAAACGTTCGATTCAAGCAAGCTAGCAAGTAGGAGGCTTTTATTTTGATAGTTCATTGAGGGCTTTTCAGAATAAAATACCTTCTAGGACCTTTTTGGAACGGTCTGGTTAACCTCGGGTCTCCAAACTTCACCGAAATTTGCAGGAATGTAATCCGCTCAAAAAAAAAAGATGACATCACATTGGGCGATACCATCCAACAAATGAATAGGGGCAATGTGTTAAAAAAAATCAAAATTGACTAATAAAACCAAAACAAACATGTCCAGGATGTCTTAAGGAAGTTTTAAAACTATTAGGCGATATTCAAGGACCTATGTTGGCCATTCTGTGCCAAATTGTGAAACGTAATAATTTTTCTACAAATCTTCTCAAAATATTACACAAACGTGCCACAAAGCTGCGTCTACAACCAAAATCAAATTGACCTTTGACCTCAACAAGATATTGAATCTGTAAAGAAAATACTTTTAGTACTTTTTTTTAGCATGTCGAGCTAGCAAACGAAGCGCACCCCCGCACATTCTTTATCGGAATATTGTCAAAATTCAACACATGAATCCCTGCCTCAAGCTGAAGGAATCATTATGACATACAAAATAAACGTGTTAGGAATGTGGGCGTGGTTTAAAAAAACTCTGTTGCTAAGAAAATTTACAATTTTAATTTGCAGATTCTTCTAAAGATGACATCTATCTGTCTGTCACTCACAGACGAACAAAAATGAAAATGGTTGCTATGGAGATAAAAATAATGGAAAGCCTCCATTTTGGAAAGAAAGTTTGGCTCATGAATTTGTCACATGCAGCTCAGATTAGGGTGGGAGGGGGCAAAGGGGAGAGTGGAAGGGGTGCGGCTCACGCCTTTAATCTCACTGCTGTTTTTATTTTAGACACTTTTTCAACAAAGAGGGAGATTTCAACAACCTGACGGCCGCTGCGTTTCACAAGCAGACCCACATCTTGGTCACTGGGTTCGCCTCGGGCGTTTTCCACCTCCACGAACTCCCAGAATTCAACTTGGTCCACTCTCTCAGGTGAGTTGGCTGGTTTTTTTGACTGACCCCTTCGGTTGTTTTAACCGCCTCCTCCTCTTCTGCAGTATTTCCCAGCAGAGGATCGCGTCGGTGGCCGTCAACGCCTCCGGCGACTGGATCGCCTTCGGGTGCTCGCGTAAGAGTCTGTGCGCTTGCATTGCATGCTGGGTAAGGGCCGCGTCTGATTAGAGGCGGGGCTTTTTTTTTTTCCCAGGGATGGGGCAGCTTCTAGTGTGGGAGTGGCAGAGCGAGTCGTACGTATTCAAGCAGCAAGGCCACTTCAACAACATGGCGGCGCTGGCGTACTCGCCGGACGGGCAGTACATCGTGACGGGTGGGGATGACGGCAAAGTAAGCCCCCCCCGTCTGCCGCGGTCATTTTGAGTAGTCGAAGGCGCCGCTCACCTGGCTGCTTCTGTCTCCGCAGGTGAAGGCGTGGAACACCAGCAGCGGCCTCTGCTTCGTCACGTTCACCGAGCACACCAGCAGCGTCACCTGCGTGGCCTTCACCGCCAGCGGCTTCGTCATCGTCAGCGCCTCGCTGGACGGCACGGTCCGGGCCTTCGACCTGCACAGGTGAGGTCGCGGCGGTGTCTTCACACAGCCGCCGCCGTGATGTCGCGCACAGAAACCAGAGCTCCTCTTTGTCGGCAGGTACCGCAACTTCAGGACCTTCACGTCGCCTCGCCCGGCGCAGTTCTCCTCCCTGGCTGTAGATGTCAGCGGCGAGCTGGTGAGCGCCGGAGCCCAGGACTCCTTCGAGATCTTCCTGTGGTCCATGCAGACTGGCCGTCTGCTGGAGGTGAGGATTTGGATTTAGAACCAAAAAAAACACTAAAATTACAACTTTAAACGTGAAGATTTGAACATTTGAAGCTCCAAAAAGATCCAATGAGCTCAATTTAAAGATCAAAGTTCCAAAACGTAGAAACAACAAAGACTTATCCGGATGAAAAAGCAAAAATAGTCCTTGTGTCACTACATGCTTTTTGTTTGTAAAAAAACAAAAACAGTAAATGTGAAAGGTTCTGCCAGCACAGTTATTTTATATGTTGTGTATTTTTGTTAAATGGGCTGAAAAGGCCCAAAAAATGGCACTTGTTGACACTGGTGAGCCCCTTTAGGTCCTCGGGGGCCACGAGGGCCCGGTCAGCGGCCTGTGCTTCAGCCCGGTTCAGTCCATTCTGGCCAGCTCCTCGTGGGACCGCACAGTGCGGCTGTGGGACATGATGGACAGCTGGCAGGTCAAGGAGACGCTGGCCCTCACTTCTGATGGTAAAAATAAAAAGAAATAGTTCTTGTTTGCGTCCACAAGATGGCGCTAAATACTTGACATCATTTTGGGTTCGGTTCAGGGCTGGCGGTGACCTACCGACCCGACGGGCAGGAGTTGGCCGTTGCCACCCTGAACGGTGAGATCATGTTCTGGAACCCCAACACCGCGACGCAAACCGGCTCCATCTCTGGACGCCACGACCTGGAAGTGGGGCGCAAAGACACAGATAAGGTCACGGCCAAGCAGCTCGCCAAGGGCAAGTGAGTGGCCACACCCCCTCGTCTGCCCCAAATCACAGGGCTTTGGTCTTAACAGACGGTTCTTGTGTCCCGCAGGTCTTTCACGTCGGTGTGCTACTCTGCGGACGGGGAGTCCATCCTGGCTGGAGGACAGTCCAAGTTCGTCTGCATTTACAACGTCAGGGAGCAGATGCTCATGAAGAAGTTTGAGATCTCCTGCAACCTGTCGTTTGACGCCATGGAGGTACGAAGCAGAAAAAGAAATACCCTTCCCATAGGTTCAAGGACTTCAGGAAACGCCAGCATTCTGTTCAGTGCATAAAGTCGTCTCTGGACTTGAGGGAAATCTAGCAGCGAAAGAAAACCAAGCAAGGACGTTTGGCCAAGTTTTGTCCTGTTTCTCACCAAATCAGTTGATAGAGTAGAAGTTTCTCTCTTTTGGCTTCAGGACCATCTAAAATACAGTTTAGAAGTGCCACTATTGTTCGTTGTCATCAGGAGACATAGCAATGTACAGCAGGGTGTCATCAGCATAGCTATAAAAACTGACCTTTTGGCTTCTGATGACAATCCTCAGAGGATGGAACCTTGAGGTACATCACATTTCATTTCATGGACCCCAGAAAAGTTTCCATGCCTATCGTAAAGTTGCTCTCCGTTTGATCCACCTGGGAACAGTGCATGAAATACTTTTTAATCAATTTCAAAGCTTATTTTTTCTTTTTTTTTGTAAGATCTGTAGTTGAGTCTATGACAAACAAATACATTGACTCCCATCTCGAGTTTAGTTTTTTTTTTGTCACCTTGTTAAAGTAAAAATTACAAACGCTCTATTTCTCCCAGACATTCCATTCCATTTTTAAAGTGAAATACGTTTTCCAATAAATAAATGAAAAGTTTTGGGAGGGTAAAGTAAAGAGTAGCTAACATGCCCCAGCCTTATACTGTTGAAGTTAGCATCATGATAACAGTAGAAGAAAAGCTCAGATTTAAGGATTTCAATCATAAAAGATGATTTATAAAGGTCTCATGTTCTTAGCAACCATTGAACTTTTTTCACATCCTGGCCTGATAAATACTTGCACCAAATTTCGTGTCTCCATCTCAAAGTAACATTTTCATTTTCCATAGCAACCAGTGTTTACATTCTCCAAACGCAGATTGTTACCTCTAAAATGGTAAATGCCACACTAAAGGTTCTTTTTCAAGAGTGGCTTTAAGCGCGTAGAGTGAGTTGGAAGTTTGTGGATTTACAAATACTCATGTTAGCTTAAACAAGAAGACTTCTAGATGAAAGCTAATGCCAAGTGTAGTGCAGATCTTTCAGGGCAGTAGAAGCTACATCTTGACTTGTTTAGGTGTTTGTCACATGCGCTAGAAAGAGTTCGTCCCTATCAGTTATATGTATGTATGTATGTATGTATGTGTGTATGTGTGTTAGGACATAGCCCAGAGACGTAGCAAATTTTAAGTTCTTAGCTAGTCAATTTTTTCTCAAATTAGCTAACTTTGAAATCATCTGAATGTGAATTTTGGTTGCTCTGCTCCGCTTGTAGGAGTTCCTAGATAGGCGGAAGATGACAGAGTTCGGCAGCTTGGCTCTGGTGGACGAAGGAGCCGGGGACGGAGATGGGGTCAACATCAGCCTGCCAGGAGTCAGGAGAGGTACGAGATAAGGTGCAACATCCAGACCAACAGATGGAGAGTTTCCACTTCTCACTGGGTTTCACTTTCCTTTCCAAGGTGACATGAGTTCCCGTCACTTCAAGCCGGAGATCAGAGTCAGCTCGCTGAGATTCTCTCCTACTGGTAGGTGTCGGGCGCTAGCTTGTTTTTGAGTCCGACTTGCATTTTTTGTCCTGTGACCGTTGACCGCTGGCACATCTCAGGTCGTAGTTGGGCGGCCACCACCACGGAGGGCCTGCTGGTCTACTCCCTCGACGGATCGATGGTTTTTGACCCGTATGACCTCGACCTGGACGTGACGCCGGCCAGCATTCGCAAGCAGTTGCGCCTGCAGGAGTGGACATCGGCCATCGTACTGGCGTTCCGGCTGAACGAAAGCGCCCTGAAGCAGGAGGCGCTGGAGACGGTACCTCACGAACAGAGTGGGTGATTCCTCCGCTGGGTTTCACGAGAACCTTGTAAGTGGCCGTCTTGTAGCTTGTCTGCTGTTGTGTCCCCGCAGTCCCATTGGTTTGCAGATCCCTGCCGGACATCTACGTGGAAAAGCTGCTGGGATTTTTGGCCACATGTTTGGAGAAGTCCAGCCATTTGCAGTTTTACATGACCTGGGCCCAAAACCTACTCATGCTGCACGGACAGAAACTGAAGAACCGGTAGGTAACTTTGGGCCTAGTCACAGAACACTTCAGTGCGGCTAGCTAGTTAGCTCTGGTTCAGAGGTGTACTAAGGACTGTAGAGCGGTATGGTTGTGACGCAGTAAAGACGAAGGTCACATTAGCAACCCTATGATTGCTAGTTGACAAGGTCATGGTCTGTAATACTTACGCCGCCAAATCTGAACGTCTGTGGGACCCACGAGCAAAACAAAAATCCTTCAATGTTCTTTCAATGCAGAAGCTTTAGCTTCACATTTTTCATCTGTTGTAACTCTTCAACGTTTTTTTTTTTACTGTTTTATTACAAAAAAAAGCAGCTTTTCTGTTAGTTAGCCGATTTACGTTGATCGCGGAAATGGTTAAAGAGTGAAGGCCGTGTCACACAGCTACGACGTACGTACGTTTAGCACATACTGTATGGATGAAAATTGGTCATAGGTGGAAAAAGTTTTGGTCTATTCGTGACATTTTCACAGGTGTATCACGAATGAACCACATTAAAACTACAGAAGTAGTAGGAATAAACCACGCAAAGAGTACATCAGTGTAGAACATGAACCGTGCGTGATTACTGTTTATATGCAATTCATTAGTGATTTGTGCGTCAAGTACCTAATTTTTGATCATACATGCGCCATAAATGCGATATAAAAGCTATACATCGGTGGTACACACGTGAAAAGTCAGTTGTAAAAAGCCACGAATTATCATATGCGTCTCGCAAAAATCACGCACAATAGCATAAGTTTTACATAAAAGTTGCATGTAAACTATGTAAAATACGCCATAACTGCGTATTTCTCAACTGGCCAAAAATTCTGAACAGCTTTAAACCAAATTCACGGACAGACCCGTCAGCAAAAACCCTCAACGGACATCTGAGCACATCGATGAATGACGACGGCAAGAAACAATTACGAATTATGGATATCACGAAACACTGAAATTTTATTCTTGGAAAACTTGCAAACTGTATATAGTTGTTGTGTGTCGCGGGAGGTCTAATGCGACGTTCACACCGGACTTCAAAACACGTCTTCCAGCGAACGCTTCTAATAAAAAGTCTATATAAATGCGCGTTTGGGACTGTTGCGTTCATGCGCCTGTTTTTGGGCTCTACAGGACTCAGATTTGGTAGTGACGAATGTGTAGCGTCTTCCTCAAAACACAGAAGTACCAACCGTTTGAACTATACCCACAGGTCAGCGCGTTATTCACACATGGCTGGTGTGTGTACGTAGCTTAAATTGCGTGTTAAGTATGTGTCGCCGGCGACAACTCCAGCGTCAAAGGGTTATGGTCAAGAACACGGGTTCTACACCACTGAGGCTACAGGACAACAAAGTTGCTTGATTTAAAAAAATAAAAAATGAATAGACTACAACCTTTGATCTGAATCATTTAAACTTAACCGATGTAGAAATTAAACTCGGCAGAAAAGTTCAATTATCAAGATACATTTTGTGTTTGGTTTGCAGGTCGGGCTCCATTCTGGCCACGCTGCAGTCGCTGCAGAAGAGCATTCAGAGGCACTTTGACAATCTGTCCAAACTGTAAGTCTCTCTTCAGCTTCACAGCCTCATTCAAAACTATAATGGCCCTTTTTTTTTTTTTTTTTTTAAGTGTCGATTCTCCTTCCAGGTGCGACTTCAACATGTACAGCATCCGCTACGCTGCCGCCTTGTCCAAACAGAGAGGGATGAAGAGGCCAGCGGCACAGGAGGACGAGGAGGATGAAGGACAGTCAGAGGAGATGAGCCAAGCCTCTTTGGATGACGATGACATGAGGCTTTAGCCGCTTGAAAGCCTCTTAGAAGCAACATTTTATAATAATAGAATCTTGTTTTGTACCTCTTTTTAAAAATAAATGTATATATGTGGTGTTAAAAAGTTTGGTTTTGCTTCTCGGGTCATTTTTTAAACTATTTTAACGTGTTCCTAATGGGTTTTTTAATGAAAATTGCTGTTTTTAGCTAGTCATTTCCTAGGACATAGTTTCTGGAGAGCGGCTAGCTCACTGCCTTTTAAAATCTCCATGTTAGTGCCATTAGGCGGCACGTTAACCAATCAGGGACTCAGCTTTGGGTACGTGATGTTTTCAGTGACTCCATCAGTGGATGGAAAAAATATCTGGTTTGACTGGAGCAACGCTACCGGACAGAGTAGTGACCTCCGTTGCCCGGGGTCCGGCAGAGCTAGCGGAGCTCTCTGTCACAGGACATTGTTTAGGCCCTTCTGCAAATCTATTCATGCAGTTTATTACTCTGTGCTACAGGCCTTGGACTGTGACTACACGATCCGGCCTATCCGTTGAATAGAAGTATCGCATTTCCTCTATGTTTAGGGGATTTTAGCCACCTCATACCTTTGACGGAGCTGTGACATCGACTCAAAGTCATTAGAGTTGGCTCACAAATGTCTAGTAAGTCCACTGTGCTTTGTTCCGAATTGAAATCTAAGGCTGTGTACAAATTCCTTCGCTATTCACTACTTAGTGCACCGCATAGTGCGTTTGCTGCCGTTTGCACCGTCCGGATGTACAATTCCCAAATCGAGTGCCCTAGAAATCTGCCAGAAGTCTGCGAAAAACCAGTGTAGAACAATGTTCACTAGATGGGCAAATATAGACATTGCGTTTAAATTTATTTGCGAAATACATAGTTTAAATGTATGTTTTTAATAAACCAACATTTTCATCACTGAACATGTGCGAAGGCCTTGCGCAATTGCACGCTTTGCTGTCTTGATATTTTCTGTCACTACTACAAACTTTGTCAAATGGCAGTTTTTTGTCAGCTCCTGATTCACTATTTGAATAAAGAAATACTCAGAAATGCTATTTTAAACTATATTTAATTTCCTTTGTGACTACTACATTATCAGAAAAATCCTACTATAACATGTTGAGAACAACATTTTTATCAGAGTGGGTCTTTCAAGGAAAAGAAGTGATAAGTACGTAAAAACAATTCTGTCAAATGCTCAATTTCGTGTTTTTTTTCTTTCCAAAATTTATATATCAAAATATATATCATTTATATCATCAAAATGCCGTCGTGTAAATTGCGTCATTTAAAAAAAGTGTCTTGAACACAAATGTAGCCCTAACATTCATAAATCACAGGAAACATTACATTTCTTTTTCTTTGTTTCCCGCTTATTGACGGGAAGGTCCATTAAAAACCTCATTCCCAGCAGCCCTTGCGGCAGCGCACCGGAAGAGGCGGGACCCTGTGCTGAAAAATGAGGGAAAATAAAAGCATGTCCGAGTCCCCGTCGCAAGCGGCGAAAGAAACACCGGCGGCGAAAAAGCAAAAACTAAGCAGTGACGAAAACAGCAACCCCGACTTATCGGGAGACGAGAATGTGAGCAGCCGGTACCGGACTGTGTGTGTGTGTCTTTTTTTTAAACGGCAAATGTTTAATATCGCTGTTCACGTTAGCTTCCTGCTAAATTAGCAGCTAAAGCTAGCATCTTTGTCCGTTTCGGTTAAACACCTGTAGATGTGAGGCTCTGTCTGTCGATTACAAAAAGCAGCTTCATCGTCACAAAAACAAACAAAACTAAACGGTTACGTACATTTCAGCTTTGGACACAATTAATTTTGTAGCTAGCCTACCTTAGCACGAGCATCCTAGTGTTTTTCGGCCATTTTATTAAAAAAAGATTTCTTCAAGTAAACCTAAGTGATTTCGTCTTCAAATAAGCCTCATACAAACTGTTGTTTAAAAAACGAATTTTTTAATTAGATATGAAGGCCTCAACGTAACTAAAAGGCTAAAGCGAGAATTATTATATATTGCTTGTATTTTTGTTGCATATTGTGTCCTATTTACACGTATTTAGAGCTTTAAATTAATACAATTACCTGTAAATTTGAAAAAAGCAACGGAAATTTTGAAATAAACTGTAAAAGATGGAAAATTTTCAATTTCGTTTTGCAGCTTTTATTTTGAAAATTTTCAAATATTGTGCTTTTATTATGAAAAATGAAATGCATGATGGAATGGATTTGTTTGAGGACTTGTATGTTTCTGAACAAAATAAACCCTGACGTTGCGTGTACAGGACGACGCCGTTAGCGTGGAGAGCGGGACGAACACGGAGCGCCCGGACACGCCCACCAACACAACCAACGCCCCGGGCAAGAAGAGCTGGGGCAAGGGCAAGTGGAAGTCAAAGAAGTGTCGGTACTCCTTTAAATGTGTCAACAGTCTGAAGGTGAGTCCGCCCCCTGCTGGCCAATCCGACTTTTACGACGCTTTAAAAAACGAACTGACAGTAAAATGGCGATTTTCCTCTGACCGAGGTTCAGGAGGATCACGGACAGCCGCTGTTTGGCGTCCAGTTCAACTGGCACAGCAAGGAAGGAGACCCACTTGTGTTTGCCACCGTTGGGAGTAACAGGGTAATTTCTCCTTCATGTTGATCCAATGTTTGTTTTAATCACGCAAATCTGTGCTAGCGTTTTGAATCCAAAGATCGTAAAATTGACCGTATATCAGAACTGAACAGAGTCCATGTCCGAACGATTAGCAGAAGACTGTATCGTGCAGGACTGTCCAACGCCTTGGATTTTAACGAAATCCGAACACATGCTAGCTACCTATCAAAACAAATTATTAAGTACGACGTCACCCATTTCCTCAAGTAAAAAACAACTAAGGACGAACATTTTACGATTGTTCTGAAGACGAAATTATCGTCCAATGAAAAAATTTACTTCCTCAAATCCAGTTTGTGCAATTTCATAGTAAATGGAAAGGCAGTTAGTGATGTCTTATATAATACAGCAAATAATCATTACAGTTTTGTTTGAATGTTTTGCCAAAACCTGAACATTTTTTCGGAGCCTGAAGTTGTTTGTTTTTGTGCAGGTGACTCTGTACGAGTGTCACTCTCAGGGAGAGATCCGACTCCTGCAGTCCTACGTCGATGCGGACGTATCCTTCCACCTTTTGCAGTACAAACTAGTCCATGGTGGGCTCTGGAGCTGGTCGGGGTGTATGTTGCTGTTTTTTATGTGAAGCATTGTCGTTTACGACACGCTTTGAAGCTTTCCGGGACTATTTTATGTCACGTGTGGCAAACAAGCATGGAGGAAGATGATCACATGCAGCATCAATCTCAGCAAGATGACCAGCCAATTTAATTACGGAAGCTCGTACCTTAAAAATGAATATTTATTGGTAAAAAAGCAACTTTTGTCACTTTCTTTTGGGACCAGCAGGTGCGCTTGATGTTCTTGTTTTTTAACGCAACAGTGCCCCCTGGTGTCTGGTTCATCCTAAATATGAATTCCGGCTGTGTTAACTGATCTAGAACCTATTTTCTGTAGTCGGTCAATGCTTTAGTTCCACTTTGGAGAACTAGCATTGTTGGGCATTATGGGTAGTGTAGTCAGGAACCTGGTGGAGTGATATGTGCTGTTCTTCAACACAATAAATAAAGTGCACATGGATAACCACACAATTGACTAGAAAAACATCCCATCAACACCTTTGACCAATCGCGTTCTTCCTGCCCTTTCTAGGCATTCTGGGTAGTGTAGTTGTGTCTTTTTTTTTCCTGACAAATGTGTTTCGTTGCCTACACAAGAACCACGACTAAAATTAGAGAATGTTAAGGAGTTAAACCCGTCCATAGTGATGTCATAGCACTCATGGACCACAGGGCATAGAACCGTCCTCCACTGACATAAAACTACAAGAAAGGTCTCGGCGGTCTTACTGTTACCGAAGTTAGCCACTGTTACATGTTAATAAAGTATTAATAACACATAATTACATGAATTAATCTGATGAAATGCCATCTGCATGTGTCTAACTTAGAAAAGGTTTTTTAATAAAACTAATTTATAATGCTTTTAATTTTCTTAAGGCATAAAACTATTAATTGAGTTAACTAACTAAATTGCTGAGTCATCGTTTATTTTGTTGTCGTGGTGTATCGCCCAAATCGCACCACACTCACTGACTATGTGATCCTGTCCAAAACGGTAAAGCGGTAGTTTCTAGTAGTTAACCACCTTCCGGCTCCAGAAACTTTCATTGGAATTGCGACGTTTCAATCCTTTTTTCTTGACTAACGCGCACCCAAGGCAGACGAGAACTTCTACACGTGCGCTTGGACCTACGACACCAACACCAGCCACCCCCTCTTGGCCGTCGCCGGCTCCCGAGGCATCATCAGAGTGATCAACCACATCACAATGCAGTGCATCAAGGTAACCCCGCCCGCTACGACCGCTTAACGGGGGTTTTGGATGGAGGATTTCAGAGGTTCTGTTGGTTGACAGCATTACGTGGGCCACGGGAACGCCATCAACGAGCTCAAGTTTCACCCGAGGGACCCCAACCTCCTCCTGTCTGTCAGTAAAGGTAGGCCGGTTTGTCAAGAGTTTATTGAACCAAACCCCTTCTGAGTCTTTGATGAAGGGTGCTTGGGGTCCTTCTATCGCGCGACGTTGGTTTTGACGCCAATGGGCGGGTCTCCATCTCTGCAGATCACGCTCTCCGGCTGTGGAACATCCAGACCGACACGTTGGTGGCGATCTTTGGAGGCGTGGAGGGGCATCGAGATGAAGTCCTGAGCGCCGTAAGCTTTGCTGTTTTAAAAACTCCCAGAAGAAAGCAGCGAAGGGAAAATACAAACTGTTCTGGGATATTTATGTTATAGTTTGTCAAATATCATCTGTTTAGAAATGAATGGAATTTTTGCTCTGTCTCCTATGAACACTAGCAAGCCCCGCCCCTTGTGTGACAGTTTGTTACAGCGCTACCCCATGTAAAGGAGCGTTAAAAACTGTAAAAATGAAACCAGAGCAATCGCAGCAAAATACAAATCCTAAAAGTAAAGGGCAGAGCTTAGATCCCTGTGGTACACCATGATGTGTTAACTCTAAATAGCATTAAGCACTACTTAAAGGACTAAACATGGTGAATTAGCTCATGACTAGTCTGAGTTGTGATTAGCTCTTTTTCATATGTTGTTTATGGAATTAAACATATTTAGCTGAGTATTATCTGCAGAGAAACAAATGACATTTTTTTCTGTGCTTCCTATTTGTGCTAGCAAGCCCCGCCTGCGCCTTTTGTGACTGTTGGTTACGGCACCACCTCGTGCAGTAAATGACCGTTAAAAGCTAAAAATAAAATGAAAACTGAACGAGAGCAATCGATAATATACATATCCTAAAAAGTAAAAGGGCAGAGCTTAGATCCCTGTGGTGCACCACGATAAAGTCCAACTTGCATTAACCATTAAAACATATGGACGTAAGCATGGAGAGTTAGCTTATGACTCTCTGAGACTTGCTTGTGATTAGCTGGTGGTTGTTGCTCACCTTTTGGCGTTTCCTCTAACTGGTCGCCACAGCGGATCAGCCTTCACCTCTTCGCACAGATAGTTTTGGCAGATATTTCCAGACGGGCTTCCAGACACAACCCTGGATTTTATCCAGGCTGTGGACCGGTACAGGGAGACCCCTTGTGGTTACATAAATTAGGAAATAGCATAAAGGGTCATTCCCAAGGACCCGCAGTTGATAAAACTGTATTCATATTTATTTCTAGGTTCTACCATCACATTAGTTTCGCATCATATGCATAGAAATGAACAGACATTCTGTTCCACCACCTATTGGCACTAGAAAACCTCTCACCCCGAGACTGAGCATTAAAAACTGTAAAAATCAAAGCAAAGAGAGCGAACAAATCATATAAGCAGGGGTCAGCGCATAGAGCCCTGTGGAACACCTATTTTAGTGTTTTTAAAAAAACTTGTGGGAGTTAGCATGACATTAGCTTCTACTGAGTTCTCCCTCGCAGTCTTAAAATGGTCCATAGAACCTTTCCAAGACTGTACGGGAGGTGAAGTAAAGCAGACGGCCTGTGGCGTGTCACCGGGTTTAACGAGATAAGAGCTCACAGTCCGAAGCGTGGGAAGGTGTCTTCTCGCCAAAAAGAGGCAATTATCGGAGATTAGTAGACCTTTGTTTCTGGATCCGGATTATGATTTTAGAACTTTCAGAACCGTTAATCGGATTAAAAGGAGATCTGTCTGCTTTGGAAGTGAAAAAGTGGCCCCTTTTCTGCAGGATTTTGACCTTCTGGGTGAGAAGATCATGTCCTGCGGGATGGACCACTCGCTAAAGCTCTGGAGAATCAACTCGGAGAGGCTCCAGAAGGCCATCCGGGGTTCCTACGAGTACAACCCTTCAAAGACCAACAGGTGACGCTCCTCTTCATCGCCGCCGAGATGCTTTGGTCCCAGCTAAAACAAATCCCGCCCACAGGCCTTTTGTCTCCCAGAAGATCCACTTCCCGGATTTCTCCACCCGCGACATCCACAGGAACTACGTGGACTGTGTCCGCTGGTTGGGAGACCTCATTCTGTCCAAGGTTAAGGTCCAAACTGCTGGTTCTGTTCACCTAATATTGTCCGAAAAATAGTTTGAAAATACCTTTTTTCTTTTTCTTGCAGTCCTGTGAAAACGCTATTGTCTGCTGGAAACCAGGGAAGATGGAGGACGACATCGACCACATCAAGCCCAACGAGTCCAACGTGACCATTCTGGGCCGCTTCGATTACAGCCAGTGTGACATTTGGTACATGCGCTTCTCCATGGACTTCTGGCAGAAGGTCAGTCTCAGAACTTTTCACGAAGGTTAGCTTAGCGTCGTCTGCATAGAATGACGGCGTTCTTGTGTGACTGTCCAGATGCTGGCTCTGGGGAACCAGGTGGGGAAGCTGTACGTCTGGGACCTGGAGGTGGAAGACCCGCACAAGGCCAAGTGAGTCACGGTTTTAGATTAAATACAAAGAAAAAAGTGGAGGTTCTGCATTTGCTGCTTCCTTAAAACCCACAGATTCATCCAATCCGTTACCAGGATTGAATGAAAAACAAAACTATTGAGAGAATCTAAGCCTAAATCGAGGCTTCTGAACGTCATTGTTTTCTGACAGGACCTCGAATCAGACAAATTAAAAACGCTTTATTTTAGTTGACTTTTTGCCAACTTTTTTGGTATTGGATCTTTAGTCTTGAGTAAAATGTCTACAGAAACCTCTATTTTGTACTGTAGATTACATTAAATTTGATAAGAACAATTCACCTTAACATTTAAGGGAAATGTTGAGGGGAATTATTTACAACATGAAAACGTATTTACATGAAATTTAACATAAAAGGCTTTTTGAAATTGTTTCTAGTTTTCTGTAAAGCTCAAAGAGCCACTCTGGTGAAAAGAAAACAAAAATCTGTTTCCCTTAAGGTTTAAGTGAAAAGTTGAGGGGAATGTATGTAACACAATAAAACAATTTTGGATGAAATCTAATATAAGAAGAGGGCTTCAAATTCTTTCCTTTTTTCTTCCAGTGTCCTGTTAGAGCTTAAAGAGCCACTCTGGTAAAAAAGAAAACAAAAACAGTTTCCCTTAACATTTAAGTAAAATGTTAAGGGGAAAATTATTTACTACATTAAAATGTACTTATAGAAATTTAATGTAAAGAAATCAGTTTTAATTAGTTTCCTTTTGCTTTTAGTTTTCTTTAAAGCTTACTCTTATAAATAAATAAAAAAAAACCTTAACCTTTAAGTGAAAAGTTAAGGGACAAGAATTTACCAATTAAATGTAACTTTAGGAAATCCAAAATAAAAGAACAGTTTTAATTGGTTTCTTGTGCTTTTAGTTTTCTTTAAAACGTACTCTGTTAAACTATGGTTAAAAAAAACCTTAACGATTAAGTGAAAAGTTAATGGAAAATGGTTTACTACATTAAAATGTACCTATAGGAAATCTTATATAAAAAAAATCAGTTCTAGGTAGTTTCCTTGTGCTTTTAGTTTTCTTCAAAGCTTACTTTGGTATTAAAAAAACCCTTAATGCTTAAGTGAGAAGTTAAGGGGAATTTTTTTTCACATTAAAATGTATTTATATGAAATCCAATATATAAAACACAGGTTGAAGTTCTATTCTTCTGCTTTTCGTTTCCCTTAAAGCTTAAAGACAGACAAAAGATGTTCTTGTAGCATTTTTCTCATGATATATTTAAAAGAATGTAATTTAATTTATGAGTATTTCTTAATTCAAATCATTGTGAATTAGGAGCAGATTGTAAAAGCTCTCAGTTGTGACTAAGTCGATGTCAGACCAATAGATCCGTGAATGTCTTTGTTTTCCCGGTCCAGGCTGGAATCAGGATCCAAACTGTTAGGCATAGGAGACAGAGCAAGATAAATCAACAAATTGTTGATGTTTCTTGTCATTAGTCAGGTTTATATGTATGATAAATCTGAAAGTCCATGATAAACTGATGAACAGATTTCCCCTTAATTCTCCCCTTAAAGGTTAAGGGGGAAAATTGTTCTCATATTTTTTTTTCTTTTAATATCTTAGTCAGTAAAATATCTGCACAGTTTTTACTACTTTTCATGTTGTATCAACATATTGTAATAACTAGGTTTACCTTAACTTTTCCCGCTAAAGTTGAGGGAAACCTCCAGCTAAAAATTGGTGGCTAAATTCATCATCACACATTAAAATGGTTAACACATTAAAAGAAGTTTTCCCTTAAGGGGTGAGGAAAAGCTAAAAACAAAGAGGAAGAGGTTGGGTCCCATGGCTGTTTTCAATAGTGAAAACTCTGAAATTAATGAATTGAATGGATGAATTGCACTTCATACTATTTCTAGTGGATCTCATCCAGTAAAAATATCTTTTTACGTGGACGGTCGTGAAAATATGGTATTTTAAATCTAATATAAAACGGCTGGAATCAGGATCCAAACTGTTAGGCTGGAGAGCTCTAGCATTGCTCGCCGTTTTCTAATGCTAGGTTGGGGTTGTGAGGGGAGAGATAAATCAACAAATTGTTGGCTTCAAATTCTTTCCTTTTGCTTGTAGTTTCCCTTTAGAGCTTTAAGACCCTTAAAGACTCTGGTTAAAGGGGAAAAATGGTTTCCCTCAATATTCAAGTTAAAACTTAAGGGAAAGTTATTTACTACAATAAAATATATTTTTTGGAAATTTAATATTTAAAAAACTCAGTTTGAAGGAGTTGTATTTTGCTTCTAGTTTTCTTTAAAGCTCAGAGCCACTCTAGTAAAAAAAAAAAGAAGAAATCCCTTAACTTTTAAGTGAAATTCTAAGGGAAATTTTTTACCACATTAAAAAGTATTTATATGAAATCTAATATTAAAAAACGCAGGTTGAAGTCTCAGATCTTCAAGCTGTGCGTGAATGATCATAACGTGTTTGCACTGAGCGTGCGTAAACATGAACAGAATATGAAGGGAAAGACAGAGAAAGTGCCACGACAACAAAACAAAAACAGAAACGGAGCGAGACCGGAAAGAGAAAAAGAAGGGTCTGCAGGGAAATAATTCCATCTATAAGCGCCTCAACGACAAACCTGGACCAGAACCGGAAGAAGAGCCTCAGTCGGCGGCTCACCAGAAATGGATAAAGAGGAAGATTCATCTGCTGATGCTCTTATTCCTGCAGGACGTCATTTTTCTCTACTGGGGTCATCGTGAGACCAAAAGGCCATTTTGGGTTTCACAATTTCTGTTCACTGAAAGCACAACGATGGTTGTTGCGGTATTTTTCTGCTACACACATCACAATAAAGACCGCTGGAAGATGAGAATGTGAAGTTTACTTCAGAATTTTCAAAATAAAATGTAAGGAACATGGCAACTTTTGTTGCCACTTCTCCCTAAAGCTGATTTAATCCAAATTTTTACTCCAAAAAAAGCGCTTTAAAGGTTAGCCAAGGCTAGAATTATCTCGTAAACCGGAACGTTGGTTCAGTTCATGTTTAGATGAGGGAACTTTGATAGAATCCGGAAAATTCCACTCAGATTTACCATCAGTGAAGGAAACAAACACCAGACGCGTAATAAATCAAAAAATATTTACTACTTTTCTTCTCCAAAATGTCAGAAATTGTCAAAATGAAAAACGAAAGTATCAGCTCGTCCTCTTTTTGTCGATAAACGCCAAGCCACGCCTCTTTTTCTATAGACACGTGTTAGCCTTCTACGCTGATGATGTTGTCTTTCTGATCTTGCGGTCCGCAGGTGCACCACGCTGACTCTACCCAAATGCACGTCGGCCATCCGGCAGACCAGCTTCAGCCGCGACAGCAGCATCCTGATCGCCGTCTGCGACGACGCCTCCATCTGGCGTTGGGACCGACAGCGTTGACACAAAAAACGTTTTCATTAAAAACCCGTGAAATGGTTGACTTTTTATCAAAAAACATGTTTTTTTTTTTTATTTTAACCCAAGAACACTGGAATAAGCTCACAAATGTCAATATTGTTTAAAAAAAAAAACAGAAAGAGATGTGCTTTGTGTGCCTTCCTGTTTCCTATAGAGTCTATTGAAAACACACAGACGAGAAGGAAACTGGTGCTCAAGGAGGAAGCATTTTGTCTGTCAATCTGTCTGGAAATTGCATTGCAAGCTGGTCAATAAAGTTTTGTAAATAAGACCCCAAAATCCGGTTTTATAGAAAACATTGAATTTTATTTTGAAGGGAACAAAAATAATTTGATTTTTTTTTTTAACTTAATAAAACTACTATAGATAAAATCTGCTTTTGTGGTTTTTGTTTAGTTTTCAAATAAGAAAAAAAATTAACCTCATTTTAAATTTTATTGTTCTTGTTTATTTGGTTTTCAATTAAGAAAAAAACTTTTTAAAGGTTTTTAAACTTTATTTTGAATCTTTTTGACGGGAGTCACGTGACCTGAAACTTTGTCCCCTCGCCTCGGTTTTTTTTTTTTTTTAATGACGTCACAGCCGAACTCGGCGGACTTTCGCCTTTGACGCGTTCGCGGGACCGACAGAAGTCGACCAAACTCTTTCTCCCCGCCATGTCGGGCACAAATCCGTTTCGGTTCGGGCCCGAGCCGGGTTCCGGTGTCGGGGAGCAGATCTGCATGGTGGACTGCGGCTGTACGCCGGTATGCGGATGCCGGCCGGACTGCGCGTGCACCGCGGGAGCCCCGCGGCCGGCTGCGGAGGAACATCTGCCGAAGGTAAAAGGGCTTGGAGGGAGCAGGGGCGTCTCTAACGAAGTTCACGGAGGGGGGTCAAAGGGAGATTTGTGGGTGCCCCCTCTGTGTCTTTGTTTGAATTACTAAAATGTATTTTATTTACACAAGATTAAAAACAAAAAACATTTATAGATAGATTCTAGCTATTAACTCTTTAATTCCTGTAGCCGTCGCCAGGGACAAAAAAAAAAAATAACTCGTTTTCCTCGTAGTACCGTAACTTTTAACTTGTTATTCCAACATATTCTGATGCATAAAAAAATGCTTTGGCCTGATATGAACCACGTTGACGCAACTCTCTACTTTTCTCCACATTAGAACCACTTGGTTTACGAAAATTTTGTACGTATTTTACGATCGTAAAGTTACGTCAACACTAGAGAAGACATCTCAATGCCCTACAACAGGGCTGCTCAATCCTGGTCCTAGAGATCCACCACCCTGTCTGTTTTCCAGATGTCCAAGCCCTGCTATCTGCTGATTGGCTCTATCAGACGTCTCCAGATTCTAATTGAATGAACACACCAGGTCCAGGTGATCAGCAGGAAGGAGTGCAGGGTGAGCTGGAAAACAGGCGGGTGGTAGATCTCCAGGACCAGGAATGAGCAGCCCTGCCCTACAATCTGTGGATTATCGTAATTTTTCAACCGTTTATGCCAGAGGGGTGTGAAATCTAGAAGTTTTACATTTTTTCTTGTCTTCCTTAAAGTTTAAAGTACTTGTGGTAAAAAATGAGTTCTCCTTAAGGCAGAGGTGGGCACTGAGGGCTGCATTCCTGCATGTTTTCCAGCATACCCTGCTCTGGCATGTTCTAATTGGCTGGACACACCTGAACCAGCCATGAGTAGGGCAAGACTATCCAGAAATCATGCAGACACACGAGCCCTCGAGGCCTGGAATTGCCCACCCCTGCCTTAAGGTTTAAGTGAAAGGTTAAGGAGAAAACACAATAAACTTTTTTAGATTAAATCAAATATAAAACAGCTTCAAATTATTTCCTCTTGCTTGTAGTTTCCCTTTAGAGCTTAAAGAGCCACTCTAGTAAAAAGGAAAAAAAAATCTATTTCCCTTAACATTTAAGTTAAAAGTTAAGGGAAACTTATTTACTACATTAAAATGTATTTTTTTAGGAAATGTAATTTTAAAATTACTCAGTTTGAAGGAGTTTTATTTTGCTTCTAGTTTTCTTTCAAGCTTAAAGAGCCACCCTGGTTAAAAAAAAGAAACCCTTAACTATTAAGTGAAATTTTAAGGGAAATAATTTACCACATTAAAGGGTATTTATATGGTTGAAGGTTGAAGTCTCAAATATTCAAGCTGGGGTGTGCCCCACTCATGAAGGTTAAAAATTATAAGAATGTTTAAAAAAAAAACGTTTCTAGTCCGTTCCTGTGGCGAGTTATGTTCTTTTATGCACAATTCTGCCACTAGGGGGAGCAAAGGGAAATCAAAACAGGTGAAACAGCAAATCGGCCAAAAGCGAAACCTAACAGCTCTGCGTATAAGATGTAGTTTGGTTCCCTGCGAGCCTCACCGCTGTTATATTGCTATAAGAATAATCAGAATGAACCAAAATGTTGTCACAAAAAAAGTTGAAGTGGAGTGCAGAGCTTTCCAGAAGTACAGTAAACCCTTGTTTTTCGCGGGGGTTACGTTCCAAAAAGAACCCATGATAGGCAAAATCCGTGAAGTAGAAACCTTTTTTTTAACAATTATTATACAATTAAATACTCTATTATACATTGAAAAGAAAGAACAAACCGTTTTACAGGCTCAAGCATTTGTTTCACAAATAAAGTTACTTTAGAAAAGGTTTTTCAACAAATATCTTCTGTACTGTCAAATAATTATTTTAACCATCAATGTGAACAGAAGACTTCAAATCGCTGAGATTAGCCCCGCCCACTGTGACCCGAGAGTAATTGGATTAAACAGGAGAAAATTTAAAATGATTATTAAAAAAATACAAAGTACGGTGGGACAAATAGTGACTCAGGTGTATTTCACTGCTCTTGAGCCGCTGCATCCTGACTCCACTCTGCAGTGTTTTCTCCCTTTGAAGCCCGCGGTGCAGCTGTGTTTGTTCAGGAGAAGAACACAGTGATTGGAAGTTGTTGTCGCTCCTTTTTTTCTATGGGTTTTAGAGAAATTCGAAATTGCAAGAGAATTTGCACGTACGTAATGTTTATTTGGCGAGCTGTTTTACGTACGTGTTCATATTAAACTGCAACGTTATTGACGCACAGGTAGAGAAGTGGAGTGACTTTTTGGCCAATCAGAATGCAGAACACAATGCACGATGCAAATCCGTGAAGTAGCGAAACCGTGAAAAGTAAACCGTGTTATAGCGAGGGATCACTGTAATTGAGTTTTTTTTGTTCGTGGAGCTGAACGCAAACCTGCATGCTTGGTATGTCATCAACAGGTGGCAGTGCTCAAAGAATACAACCTTCAGCACCACTATGAGACTAACTGTAAAGAAAAGTTTCACCATTTGCAGTTAAGAAAAGAGAAGATTTATTTATTAGCTGGACTGAATAACAACCATCTGCATTTACTGCAGCCGTGACATCACTGATGGAGCAGTGACACCTAGCTACCTAGTTGCAGACAAGTTGTAGCAAACATCCAAACCCTTTTCAGATGGTTTCAGAACTTATGGAAAAATGCTGCAGAAGTCTTGTGCCCCAAACAGCAGTCGACCTTTACCAACATGAGTCTGTCAAGGATTACGATTCCAGAAACATCTCTGAGGAGACTTGGACGCCAAATGAAGGAATCCAGTCATTTGTTGCATTTGCTGTTGCTGTTGATGAAGGCACAGACATCACAGAAGATGCACATCTGTGCATATTTATTAGAGGTGTGGAAGAGACCGTCACAGCTGAGTTTCTCGAGTTGATGGACACAACAACAGCTGATGACATAGTCAGCTCTCTAGTTACTAAAAGTATAGAAATCAATAAAGTAGGTACCTAGAACAAGTTTCTTTAAAAAATGTGTGTTTTCTTTTTTAAGACACTGTAACCCTTGTGCTATCCTAGGCACTTTACCATTGGGAGTTGGGTCATCTAGACCCACTAGACCAGGGGTCACCGACCTTTTCGAGACTGTGGGCTATTTCATGTGCACTAAGTGGTATTAAGGGCGCCACAGGACCTGTTTACTAAAAACCGCCTTCCCCACTTCCCATGAGTCGTAAAAGCTGAAGGCGGGGCTAACCCCCAGATCGCCACAATATATTGATTTGCTGTATGAGCAGTGCTAATTTTGGAGCATTCCCGTTAAATGATATTTACCCTACCAATCATATTTTACATTCTGGCTTTAACTGGGATAGTTATCTTTGTGTCTTTTGTGGAAATGATGTAGAAACTGGAACATTTTCTCTTTGAATGGCTGTGGATCCTGTCTCCGGCACGATTTCGCGCCCCCAGCCGTCCCCCCAACTGGACTTTAAATATGTAGTTGTAGATTTAGATAAGTTAATTCTTCTCTATGAATTCTGGTAAATCGCCTGTCCGTCCTGGGGGAGGATCCCTCCTTCATGTGGGCACCACTGAGGTTTCTTCGTTTTTTTCCGGAATCCGTTTTTTTTATTAGGAGGGTCTAATGGCAGGAATGTCCAGTTTAGTTTAGTCAGTTTGTTAGTTCATTTTAGTATTTTCCTATTGAATTCTATGTATTCATGATCCTTTTGATTTTATGTTTAACTTTTTTCAATTACCGATACAAAGCCCATTGAGACGCCTGTTGTTGGAATTTGGGCTATACAAAAAAAAAATGGAATTGAATTGAACGTTTTCATGTAAAAGAGTTTTGGTCTTCTTTTCATAATTGGCTCAAATCCAAAAACATCATCATTAACCCTTTAAATTGGAATACCATTAAAATTCAATTACAGTTAATTGACATATCTGGACTTTCTGATTAATGCACTGATTGTAATTTCGAAGCATTTTATTCATACTTGTAAATTCTTAACCCTTGTGCTATCTTAGATGACCCCACCCTCACATTGACGTGTTCTCCCTACCATTACCGAATAAGCCGCAGGGCTGTAAGCGCAGGAAAGAAGTAGCGGCTTATAGTCCGGAAATTACGGTACAAGTTAATTGAGTTGAAATTGAATTCATTTGAGGTGTTGGATCTGAAACTATTTCCTCGTCTGTATTTATTCTGCACCTGCTGAAATGTCAATTAGCCTTTAAACGCTAGTCTGCGATGAGGTTTACTCCATGTTGGAGCGCAGGCCACACCCACACGGGAGAAGTTCCCAATCGGGTTTATTGAGATTTTACACGTGCAACATATTAGTAGAAGGTAACGTTGAGTAAAATGCAAAGTGAAGCTTTGTGGGTAAAGCTCAAGTACACCAGCTAGCATGTAAGCTAGGTATGTGTAGGAATTGATTGATCCGATACAAAGACCACTTACACTAATATTTGTGGTTGAGTGGGTGACAGCTCATCACCCCAGGTGGGACTCGAACCCACAATCCCTGTCTTAGAAGGCCAGTGCCTTATCCATTAGGCCACTGGGGCGTGGGTTAATGACTCCCAGGGCCTTCTTACAGCAATCAATTTAATTGATTGACTCCAATTTGTTGTGTTAGACGATTTAATTTAGGGAAACTTGAGATTTTACTTGCCCAGGTCTCTCCCTCTGCTCTCTTGTGCTTCCATTGTTCGGAATAAAGTCAGTCGGAAAACAGCAGCAAGCAAAGAGGAGCTACTTCTGCAAGGCGGAGAAACTAAACAAAAGCTAGCTAGAGATCACAAAATATCACTTTTGTTCTACAAACATTCTTACAGCTGGTATGTAGGTAAACTTTGTGTTTGAGACAGTTCCCAAAGAAATGTGTAAAAACAGTTTTTGTCAACAATAGACTATGTTTTGTTATTTTTGTTAAAGAAAATAAAAGCAGGGAGAGAAAAAAAATCGATTTTGGAGTGAAAAAAATCATAGATTTTATGATCTGGCCATATGTCTACATGTGATCAGTTTTTGTCACATCTAAAGAACAGTCAGACCTACGATCACGTTTAAAACAGAAACTCACCACGTATCAACCAGACTAGACCATCAGCAAAACTACCACGAGAAATACTCATCATTTATTAGCAACAGCATAACGATGTTATTCAAAAGAATCCACAGACTTATTGTACTTCAGAAATGTTGAAATTACATCAAATGCACACATTCACTTGAATATTTAGTTTTAAACATATCGCGGACAGAGTTGGACTGGGTGGCTGTTGGGCCGCGTTAAAAGTTCTGTAGTTCATTGAACGCATCAAGCAGAGATCTGATTGGCTCTCAGTTCTGTCGCTCAGCCTGTTGTTAGGGAGTTTGGCCCAATGGGGTTCAGCTATGGGCCGAATAATGGAAATGGGAGGGCTGGAGCGGGAGCAGGGGAATATAAAAATGTGGGAGAAGCGCTCTCGTCTCGGCGGGAGAGAATAAGGAGTTGCTGAATTAATTGTACGGCGTTTGTTAAGGTCTGCAGTAACCAGAATAAAGAACCCTAAAAAGAGGTTAAGTGTCCGTGCCTCAGTGTGGGAAAGGAACACTACATTATTGTATGGCTCTTTTGAAATTACATTTAAAAATATGTGGCGTTTATGGCTCTCTCGGCCAAAAAGGTTCCCGACCCCTGTTCTAAAACCTGCTTAGTCCCATTTGGGACTAATCACTCTGTTGCTGGAGCCTATCCCAGCCACTGTAGGGCAAAGGGAGGCTTTACACTAGATGATCAGTCAGTCCATGGAGAGGCAGTTCAATATGGTCAGTACCACACTTGGTAACTAGTGACTAAATGGATTAGACACTATAGCAAGCTAGCTATTTATTTTAGGACTTCAATCTGGAAGTCTAAGATTTCCTGCTTGATAAAAGGTCATACATGTGCTGACTGATGACCTTACCCGCTGTTTTAGGTAAATGGAACTTTCGACACTTGAGGATTGGCACGGCTAAAACGCATCAGTCAGCTATGGGAGCTAGAATCACTTTTGCGACGTGTTCGCGTGTGATGGGTCACCAACATATCAGACGTTGATTGGTTTGGTCAAGAATGACAAAAGAACAAGATCAGGTTATAAAAACGGATTGTAGGCTTTGTTTGTGCCCTTAAAAAGGTGGAAAATGTTTCACCCCAGATGGGACTTGAACCCACAATCCCTGGCTTAGGAGGCCAGTGCCTTATCCATTAGGCCACTGGGGCTTGTGACTGTTGGTCCAATAGCCAATCCATTGCCATTGTTTGTGTGGCCGGTCTGTTGCAATTGTTGCAGCGTACATACATACATGTGACCATGTTTGTTCAGCCATGTAACCATGGTTGAATGAACAGTAGCCTCTTCTCTGTGGACAGGGCTCAAGAAGTGCGTGCCTCGCTATGGGCAATACCGCTGCCAGAGGGGGCTTGGATCCCTCCGTCAGGAACCGCGGACACGGCAGCAGGTCCTATGGTAGGACGACTGAGTCAGACCGGGCGTCTCTGACCAATCAAGGAGATATACGGTCCGGCCTGAGCACTCCTGCCGCCTGGAGTGGTCCTCCACTGGGTACCCAGCACACAGGGGCACCAGCAGAAGAAAGATAAAACAGACAGTGTGCTCAGTGTAGTCAAAGACAGTAATATATAATACAGAAGATGATAGATTGGCCGTTCTTCATGTCAATCAACTGACGTATTACACTGCGAGGATGAATGATCGATTTTGTTTATTGATGGCCCATGATTCAATCGCGATAGATGTAATAGACAACCCATGTCTACATGAAAGGATTCTGTTTGCCTGAAACCTGATTTCATGAAAAGGTTCCACCCCAGATGGGACTTGAACCCACAATCCCTGGCTTAGGAGGCCAGTGCCTTATCCATTAGGCCACTGGGGCTCTTCATGGTAGTTGTACGTAACTCAGGTCACGCTTGAGTTGATTTTTATTGGTGGAGGACGTCTCTGGCCCTGATCCGTAGGGTCAGTGGGGCCCCACTCTTGTTGCGTAGGGGCCCTACGGTTTTCTGATAATGTAGCCCATTGCAAAAGGCATGGACGTAGGTCATACTACTGTCACATCAACCAGGATGTACCAAGGTGGTCCAAATTGGTATGGTATAGCCCTTGTGCTATCTTAGATGACCCCACCCTTACATTGACATGTTCTCCCTACCATGACAAAGGTGGATATGATCACAAATAAAAAGTTCAGAGCACTGTCTAGTGGGTCTAGATGACCCAACTCCCAACGTTAAAGTGCCTAGGATAGCACAAGGGTTAAGTAAGAGAAGCAATGCTTTGTCAGATTGAGCTCTAACTGGGATCACAGGTTTTTGTCTAATTTTTTGTGGCTTGTTCACCTTATATGGGTAAATCAGTAAAATAAATGAAATTCAAAAATTCTGTATATGTTTTTTAAATTAATTTTATCCTCAGATTGGAGAAGTTGAACTGGACTAGTAAAACGCATCGAGCGTCTTTACAGCACTTTTGTATCAAAGGTCTTTTCTTTTTTGATGGATGGACCGCTCGTAAATGATTATCAATCTGATAAAACACCATTTGGATGATTGTGCAGTTGAAAAAAAAAATCCCACGGTGCTGTTGAAACGTTGTAAAATAAGAGAGTGGTTCAAGGGTTTACACTTCCTTTTTTTAGTGATTTATCAGCGACACGTTAGATTACGAGAGACCAAGCAAGTCAGTCAAGCTGCTTTGTTTACTAAACATTTAGGGTGTTTTTTCAGACTTGATGTTTCTGCCAATAATCCGGAACAAATTTACAGTCTGGACACATCCAAGCGGTTCCTGGACTGGGACCCGGAACCGCTCTCTGACCCTTCTTTGGAGATGGTCTCGGTTCATTGTAACCCTTGTGCTATCCTAGGCACTTTAACATTGGGAGTTGGGTCATCTAGACCCACAGTGCTCTGAACCTTTTTTCTTCAGTGATTTTTGGTTTTCACTGGTGTCCATGGATTACATGAAATCTTTCCACCTTTAACCCTTGTGCTATCTTAGATGACCCCACCCTTACATTGACGTGTTCCCCTTACCATGACAAAGGTGGATAAAGGTGGAAAGATTCCATGTTTTCCATGGACACCAGTGAAGATCACAAATCATTGAAGAAAAAAGGTTCAGCGCACTGTCTAGTGGGTCTAGATGACCCAACTCTCAATGTTAAAGTGCCTAGGATAGCCAAGGGTTATCCACCTTTGTTATGGTAGGAAGAACATTCCAATGGCAGGGTGGGGTCATCTAAGATAGCACAAGGGTTAAGGGATGTAAACAGAGTAGGAACATACAGTAGCAACCATGAAAATGTTACACAGAAGCTCATCAAAATTTGGTCGCCTTAACTTGATAAAAATTGCTTCTCACTGTTTTCTCAACAATGTATGTCATAAACATTTATCAGTGTATCTTCTTTGTCGACTCCTCAGAAACGGCTGTGCTTCCACCGAGTAAACAGTGTTTTATCTGACGTTGATGCAGACTTTCAAAATTGGTCATTGAAATAGAAAGTTTGAATAAGTGAACTATCCGGACAAGGATCGCAAAGCACAGGACTCCCATTATCCTTTCTCTTGTTGCTTTGCCCCGCCCCCATAATTCCTGGCAAATGACTGAAGAGATTTTTAGTCACATAGTTTTTGTTTACAAGCTTTGGTTTGAAACGGAAACGTCTGCTTGATGGGAGACCAAATACAAGGTTCAGGACTCAACCCGGACTTGGTCTGGACCAACAGACTTTTTTAGTATGAATTTAGCCTTCAGGTAAGCTAAATTTGTTTTAATATTCAGGATAAGCCTGAACTAGCATTACAGTTCTTTGCTAAGGCTAGCCAGCTATAGCGTTACACGTGAATGTTTTTAATCTTTGTGCAAACAGTTCACTTACAAATGCAACATCAATTAACCGGTGAACATAGTTGGCCTTCCTCACTTTAGTTTTGCAGCTAGCTTGAAATGTAAAGCAAAAATGCTGCGCCCTAATCACTACGCTCGACCCTGATAGTTGTGCCTAATGTAGACTTAAGAGGAATTACCTGGAGGATGGTTGTTACAGTACTGTAAAGACATTACCTGTACTGCCACCTAATGTGCGGTGGGACGAAAACACAATAATGCACTTCAGCATAAATGCATGTACGTGGTATAGCTTTCGCTATTATAGACCACTCGGCTAATGCTAGCCAGCAATAGCACAACATGTGTAACATGGACCTCCTATCGATTAACCAGTGAATCTAGTTGGCCTTTATCAGTGTTGCATCCAAAACCGCTACGCTACATCTAGACTAGCATGATAGCTGTGTCTCACAGTACATGAGGATTGAAAAGAAATTAGGCATCGGTTCGTCTACAACAACTGCACAACTGTGATTGGTCAAATTGTTGGGTCTAGAAATCTAGACTGATGTCTGTAAACAAATTCGTACAAACCATTGTTGGCACACGACACTAGCATACCTTTAGCCACCAAACCGAGGGATGGTTTTTACTTTTATCTTTAGCCTTTTAAACATTTTCGGGATTCTACGGATTTCCTGTTGACAGTGAAAAGTGTATCATTGTGAAACTTTTATAAAAGTGGGCTAACGTGGTAAAGTCCAGTGAGTGTGTCAGCCTGAAGTTCATTGAGGTTCATTTAAGCAGAGTCACACTGGGAGGCTTAGATGAAGGCCCGGTCATGTGGCCTTCATGCTTCAGTCGGACTCTGCTTGGTAGAAAAAAAAAAGGTTTTCTGTACAAAAACTTGACCTAACGTTAGAAGAAATTAAACGTTTTTAATGAATTGACTTCAGCACAAGCTGGAACGATGCGTGGGAACAGAGATCAGTGCAGAGAACAGTTCTGTGCTTGAGGAAAGAACCCGTGGAGGCAGCAGGGATTAAACTCACTGGGCCCAGTTACTTCACATGGGATTAAAACTCCACTCCAAGCTAATCTTCACAGAAAACTTGACCCGTTGACAACTTGACATTTTAAACAAATAAACCGATCAAGTGACACAAATACACGGTTCATTGTTTACATTGAAATTTGACTAAGAAACAAGCAAATCAAAAATTGACATTGAAATTATTTCAGTTTTATGGACAAAGAATATGAATATTGTAAAATGTGTTTGGAAAAAATAAACACATAAAGCCCTCAGGGTGCTAAAAGTTACAGGTTCTGACAAAAATTGACACAAAAATGTCACTTAGGCACAGAAAAAAATACTGTAGAAGTTTCTTTTGTTTTATAAGTCAGTTGTTGTTTTTTTAGTTGCGAACAAATTTGCGTGTACTTTGAATAAGTTAACTGGACAAACATTTAGCAATGTGGGACTGTGTTGTTTTACTTGTTACCAACAAAGTTGGGAGTTAGCAAAGTCGCAGTAATGTTTTTTTTAACTACGTGAGTTTTTATTTTTTGCTTACGAACAAAGTTAGGAGTTATAGGTATTGTGAATACGCTAAAAGGCCAAACATGTCGTTGTGTCGGACTGTATTTTTTTACGTGTTTTTAGCAAGGTTGCGAGTTAACAAAGTCACAGCAACGTTTGTTTTAGCGCTATCAGTCTGTTATTTTTTCGTTTTGCAAATAAGGTCGGGAGTGACAGGTGTGTATATGCTTTATGGATTAATGGCAGTTTCAGACAGTGTTTTTTGTTATTTTTTACTAACAAGGTTGGGAGTAAGCTTAGTCACAGTAACGGTTGTTTTAGCTGTTATCAGTCTGTTGTTGTTTTTTACAAGTTGCGAACAAAGTTAGGTGTTAATTTGAATATGCTAACGCGACTGATGTGTAGCGGTGTGGAACTGATGTTTTTTTCACCTGCTACTAACAAAGTTGAGAGTTAGCAAAGTCACAGTAACGTTGTTTTAGCAGTACCGGTCTGTTGTAAACACAGTCGGGAATTACAGGAGTACATATGCTAATGCGGCTAATGCTCCTAACATAGCTAACATGTAGCATGTAAAAAAAAAAGTCTAGAATTACTGTGAACACAGTTAATAGAGTCTGACTGACTTTTGTCTCGCTTAATGTGCCTTATAATTCAGTGCGCCTTTTATAACATAAATTCAAAAGTAAACCATTCATTGACAACACGCCTTATAATGTGGTGCGCCCTTTAGAGTGGCAAATACGGGTACTAAATGACTGTCAAGTTATCAGAACTATGATTGAATGAAAGGTTTCTTATTTCATTATGTGATTTAAAAGTGTCATATGCAGTATTTGGTAACAACTAGGGGTGTAGAGATCATAGATTCAGTAAAACATATCATTTGATTTTACGTGTATCGATTTAAAATGCAGTCAAGACGATATTTACTTAATTATTTATGAACGTGCTTCAGCGTCTGACTCTTTTTTTCTATTTAACCTTGTGCTATCTTAGATGACCCCCCCCACCCTTACATTGACGTGTTCTCCCTACCATGACAAAGGTGGATAAAGGTGGAAAGATTTCATGTAATCCATGGACACCAGTGAAGATCACAAAAATCATTGAAGAAAAAAGGTTTAGAGGACTGTCTAGTGGGTCTAGATGACCCAACTCCCAATGTTAAAGTGCCTAGGATAGCACAAGGGGTTTTGTTCAACGTCAAATTTACTGTTGGTGAAAATCGAAGAACCATACTCATGACGTTAGTTTGAGATGTCATGGTGTTCCTCACATTGATGTGAAGTTTTTATGTTCAACACTTTCTTGATATTTTCTATTATGAAACCTTTACTTGATACTGTTTTCTCCTGTAGCTACAGAAGAACGGCCTGGACAGAAAAACACAAGGGTTCGACAACTTCGCTTATGAGTTCAGCAGCCAGAGTGAGCTCTGCACTTCACCCAAAGCAGCCTCCACCGCAACATTTAAACTCTTTGGACTCTCTACTGCACTGGAGGCTGTGGAAACGACTCTCCCCGCTTTAGATGGAGTCCTCGCCGTCACCTGGCTCGTCCCTGATGCTTTGGTACAGGTGGATTATGACTCCTCAGCTACCACAAGCAAAGAAATCGCCATGCAGCTGCAGGCACTGGGGTGCACCGTGGAGGCGGCGGTGCAGATGAAGGTGGATGGCATGCACTGCCGGTCCTGTGTGGAGTCCATAGAGGGACGTATCGGAGAGCTTCCAGGGGTTGTACAGATACGGGTGTCGCTTGAGGAAGCCAAAGCAGAGGTTATGTTTCAGCCACTTGTCATAACTCAACAAGAGCTGCAGGACCAAATTGAGGACATGGGGTTCAGCGCCACTTTGATGCTAAAGGAAAAATCCGGTGGAGATCTGACCTTCGTGCAGAGGGACCTGAACATGTCTATACAGATTACAACCATCTGGATCGCTGGGATGAGTTGCAGCTTTTGTGTGCAGTCCATAGAGGGCAGAATCTCTCAAACAAGGGGAGTGAAGTCTATAGTTGTGTCCCTGAAGGAGGAAAAAGCAACGATAAGCTTTGTTCCCGGGCTGACGGAGCCAGAGCAGCTAAGGGCAGCGATCGAGGACATGGGCTTTGACGCATCACTCAAAGGTAAGGGTCGTCCCCTCTTTCAATTCAGGTCCACATCACAACCAATGTTGTCGCAACAAACCGGTTCAATCGGTTGAAGCAATCTTGTCCCGAACAATTCACTTTAGCCAAATGTTACTTGTCAATTTTATCATGACCACCAACCCTTTTCGGTAAAGGTGGTGTAACACAGCTACTACGTACAATTTGGGCATTTTCCGCGTAAAAAACTTTTGGTTTATCATGATATATGCATTATATTCATAAGTGTTTTTTGCATTTGTCATGCATCAATGTGCTCAGTTGTTCGTTAAAAAATTCAGCCAACGGGTGTACTCGATCTGTTCCGGCTACCTGATCTCCACTGGCTACCCGATCAGTACCGGTTACCCGATCTGTTCCGGCTACCCGATCTGTACCGGCTTCCTGGTCTGTACCGGCTACTCGATCTGTACTGGCTACTCGATCAGTACCGCCCACCCAATCACCACCGGCTACCCGATCTGTACCCGCTACCCGATCTGTTCTGGCTGCTCGATCTGTACCGGCTACCTAATCTATACCGGCTACTCAATGTGTTCTGGCAACTCGATCTTCATTGTGGTCATCTAAGATAGCACAAGGGTTAACAACAACAATATGCTATTATACCGTATTGCATTTGGACGGCATCCTTTTATTTTATAACACTGTATCACAGTCGGGGGAAGCTCTATGTTGTTGTATAGGGAGTTAGCCATTGTTTAACCCTTGTGCTATCCTAGGTCCTTTAACATTGGGAGTTGGGTCATCTAGACCCACTAGACAGGTGAACCTTTTTTCTTCAATGATTTATGAACCTCACTGGTGTCCATGATTACATGAAATCTTTCCACCTTTATCCACCTTTGTCATGGTAGGGAGAACACGTCAATGTAAGGGTGGGGTCAATCTAAGATAGCACAAGGGACACAAGGCTCAGACAGTTGTAAAGGAAAACTCGCGAGAAAAAGTACCGCAAGATAATCCTATTCAAATTGTGTAACTGTTGCAATGTTGGTTACAGGAGGAAGTGACATAGGATTTGCACATTTAGGGTGAAGATCAGGAACAGCTAAAGATCATTATTTTTGTCAGTGTTTTGTTGAATTTCAGCCCAAAAGATTTAGTGATTAGTTTTGGTTTGGGAGGCAACAATACCTCGCGCCAGATGGGAATCGAACCCGCAATCTTTGGTCTTAGGCCACTGGAGCTTGTGGGATTTCTGTGGCCATTCTGTGTAAGATGTTGCAGCAACCATATGTAGGCTCTAGCGTTCTTCATTCCATCCATTGTCTCAACTCGCTCAATCCCTTTCGGAGTCTTGTGGTCTAGCCACTTTTGGGAAAAGGCAGGGTACACCCTGGATGATTGGTCAGTCTACTGTATTCCAGGACAGTTCCTGAATGCTCTGACACAATCAATCCACAATGTCTTAATGATCTAGATACCAACAAGTCAACAATTGGTTGACTCCAGTGCCTTTTATAGTAACGTGTCTTCAACCTGGAAATCAAAGTATTCCTGTTTGGGTTTGTTGGCTGGTTTTACATGGAAAAGTATTCCGACTGATGACTTTAGTTACTATTCTAGGTTCTACTAACTTTCTGTATTAGAGATTGGGACGGCCAATGCGCATAAGTCATGTAAAAGTTGACAATGTAAGGACGATCTGTCTGTGATATGTTGCCAAAACAGTATATTTTGATCGCTTACAACTTGGCACTGCAGGGTTGTTTCATCAGTGTACACCACCTCCACCCAGCGGGGATTGGATCTGATTCCGGTGAAACAATGACACCGAAAGGGATTCGCTTGAAACTTCAAGGCAGATTTGGTCATGGCCAAAAGGTTTCACCCCAGATGGGACTCGAACCCACAATCCCTGGCTTAGGAGGCCAGTGCCTTATCCATTAGGCCACTGGGGCTTGTGACTGTCTTTCCTGTGGCCATTGTTTGTGTGGCCAGTCTGTTGCAATTGTTGCAACATACATATGGGGGGGGGTTGGCGTTTACAAAGTGCTGCTTAACCACGGCTGAGCGAACAGCAGCCCCTTCTCTGTGGACCGGGCTCCAGAAGCGCATGCCTCACTTTGGGCAAAGTTGCTGCCTGAGGGGGCTTGGATCCCTCCGCCGGGAAACACGGACCCAGCAGCAGGCGCAGTGGCAGAACAGCTGGGTCAGACGGAGTGTCTTGGACTAACCTCCAATCGAGGAGATATGCGGGCTGGCCCGGGCCTCACTGAACGGTTCTGTAGGCCAGAGAAGTCCTCCACTGGGGCCCCGGCGACCAGCAAAAGAAAGAGATAAAAGAAAGGGCACTTAGTGTAGGTATATTTATACTTCTTCCGTGGTTTTAAAGTGGTTCATTTGTGATACATCTGTGAAAATTCCACTTAAAGAACCACAACTTTTCTCACTTTTTCCACATATATTCATATATGACCAATTTATGACATTGTAGATGTGGTACCACCCCTCTTTTTGCCCTCCCTGGTTAATAAACCAAGCCAAAATTTTGCGTAGAGGCCTCAGTGAGAACAGTAGATGCATCCATGCTCAGCCATATTTCTGTTAAGAAGAAACTATCAATGTTATAATCTGGGATAAAATCATTTAGTTGGTTGTTGAAGCTGCTTCTTCGGGTTTTGGTGCTTCCTTGAGTGCCTACTAAAGGCAGTGAATGTTTGCTTATTTCTCTTTGAAGACCTGACTGTAATAAGAGGTTCTATGGGATAGACTGGGGGGGACAGTAGGTCTCTGAAGACCTTGTTTTTCTGAAACATAAAGGAATTTGGACTGGTGTGGACATGATGGGGGCAGGTAATGTCTGGACAGAGTGTCTCATGTTGGCGGATGTGGGGTCCCGTGTGTCCTGGAGCGCGTCGCTAAGTGCTTAGACTGGGCGAAGGAGACATCAACAAAACTGGACAGGAGAGCGTCCTTCATCTCCATTTTGGCTTTTAAATGACAGATATTTTGTTGAAACCTTTTCTGAAACCTAATTTGGGTATAGCCCCAATTGTGAAAAGGTTCCACCCCAGATGGGACTTGAACCCACAATCCCTGGCTTAGGAGGCCATGCCTTATCCATTAGGCCACTGGGGCTTGTAGCTGTTGGTCCTGTGGCCTGTTTCAATTGTTGCTGCATCCATGCCTGTATGTTCAATAGCAGGGTTGGGTACTGCCGCGTGTCTGCATGATTTCCAGATAGTCTTGCCCTACTCATGGCTGATTATCTGGGTCAGGTGTGTCCAGCCAATCAGAACATGCCAAAGCAAGGTATGTTGGAAAACATGCAGGAATGCAGCTCTCAGTGCCCACCTCTGTTCTACAGTTCTTCATTCCATCCCATGTTTAACTCTTGTGCTATCCTAGGCACTTTAACATTGGGAGTTGGGTCATCTAGACCCACTAGACAGTGCTCTGAACCTTTTTTCTTCAATGATTTGTGATCTTCACTGGTGTCCATGATTACATGAAATCTTTCAATCTTATCCACCTTTGTCAAGTAGGGAGAACACGCCAATGGAAGGGTAAATATAGGATACACAAGGGTTAAACTTAATTCATTTTGAAGTCTTATTGTTGCAATCCCAGATACTGTTTGGAAAAGATGTGGTACATCCTGGACAATTCAACAGTCTATTCTTGGAAAGCTGTTCAATCCATGTTAATGTAACATGGATGGAGGGGGTTGAAGTAGGGTTGCATCATGAGTGTACACAACCTTGGGCTATCTTATGGGGTCCAGATGACCCCAACCATACATTGACGTGTTCTCCCTACCATGATACAGGTGGATAAAGGTGTAGAGGATTTTGTGTAATCCATGCACACCAGTGAAGATAAAAAATCATTTCAAATCAAATCAAATCAAATCATTGAAGAAAAAAGCTTCAGCGCACTGTCATGTGGGGTCCAGATAAGTGCATATAAGTCATGTAAGCGTTGACTGTGTAAGCTGTGTAAGCTGTGTAACACATTTAGGACTGAACTGTGTGTGTGTGATATGTCACCAGAAGAGCAGATCTTGATTGGTTACATCTTGGCACAGTAGGATTCTATCGTGAGTGTACACCACCTTCACTCAGCAGTGGTGTGGCCTGGCTCTGCTGACACTATGATGCAGAAAGGGATCTAGTGTTCTTTGTGCATTTTTATTTTGATGGACTAAACTGACGACTGATATGTTTTTACATTACCAAAAACAAACAATTTTATATGTAGGTGTTGTCCAGGAATGGGCAGCACCAGACCTCGAGGGCCGGTGTGTCCACATGATTTCCTTATGAAAACTATTACCTGATCAGGTGCTCAGCCAATTAAAACATACCCAGAGCAGGGTATGTTGGAAAACATCCAGGAAAGCGGCCCTTGAGGCCTGCAGTTGCCCAAGTAGTATTGTAAAGAGCAATGGATTACTTTACATGAACAAGTCTGTAGTGAGTAGCAGTTCTCTGAGAGTTGGAAATCGAAGCATTCACTAGAGTCCGTAGAGTTTTGCTCCTCTAGAGTGTGATATGTCGTAAGAAGAGCAGATCTTAAATGGCTGCATCTTGGCAAAGTAGGGTTAGTCAGCAGTGGTCTGGCCTGGATCTGGTGACACTATGGCCGCATTTACACCGCAGGTCTTGATGCTCATATCCGATTTTCTGACTATATCCGATTTTTTTGACACCATCATCTTTTAAAAGGGACCTGTATCTGATTTTTGCATTTACATCATTCAATGTTGAAAACTATCAAACGTAGATCGCTCTGCGACCACGTAGAAAGGTATTTCCGCATTCCGCGGACCTCTTTTTGACTTTTGTGATTGCGGTTGTCATGGAGGCAAGGCGGCGACGGAAGGAGGCGTTGCCTTGGGCGCCCTGACGGGATGCACGGGATGTAAAAAAGGAGGTTTCTGAGTTTTTGAATGAGGAAGTGTTTGCAGACGCAGTTGTCCGAACAGTTGATCCAAGTGTTGAACCTTTCCTGCTCGATGATTCTCTTTCTGACCGTAGTCAGAAACACATCGGAGATTTCCTCGGGTTCACTTTTTCCGTTCTGAACCCTCAGCCTCCAGAGTGGGCTATGAAAGACACGAAAACTTTTGGGCGAGACACCTTATTTTTAATATACGGTTCTCCGACAGTCCCCCGGTCCGCACTCGCCACTCACTCTCTCTCCTTACACACACACACACGCAAGCACGCACGCGCGCGCTCACACACACACACGGTCACCATCATACACACCCCTGAAAGAAATAAACAGCTTCTAGCCTGTTCCATATCAACGGTGTCCAGCATGATTAGTTACCGTTTGCGCCCCGATCGATAGGACCGGATCGACCGACATAACAGCGTTTCCAACTGACGGGTCTGAAGCTCTGAGGCTGAAGGTAACGCCGCTGACAGCAAAATCAGCGCACAAAAGCACCTTAATGTCATGTGATCTCAGTTGGTGGTGTCCCGAATTAAGCCACTGACGCATTTCCACTCGCATTTACCGGGGAATATCCGATTTGTCTGCTTACGGCACACGGAAATGCACTGATCCGACGAGCCCCATTTATTTCACATATGAGAGGCCTGTATCCGATCAGAGAAAAACAGAATCCATGCGCTTTTGTCCTGCTTACACATTCACCGATCATATCCAATCTGTGCCAAATGAGAGGAAAAATCGAATTGGGTCACTTGAACCATGCAGTGTAAAGGCGGCCTAAGACACAGAAAGGGATCTAGTGGGTTACGGTGCCTAAAGCCCAAAGGCAGATGTGGTCATGGCTCAAAAGAGAAAAGGGTCCACCCCAGATGGGACTTGAACCCACAATCCCTGGCTTAGGAGGCCAGTGCCTTATCCATTAGGCCACTGGGGCTTGTGACTGTTGGTCCAATAGCCAATCCATTGCCATTGTTCGTGTGGCCGGTCTGTTGCAATTGTTGCACGACACGCACATACATGTGACCATGTATGTTTGTTCAGCCATGTAACCATGGTTGAATGAACAGTAGCCTCTTGTTTGTGGACAGGGCTCGAGAAGTGCGTGCCTCGCTATGGCCAATACCGCTGCCTGAGGGGGCTTGGATCCCTCCGTCAGGAACCGCAGACATGGCAGCAGGTCCTATGGTAGGAAGACTGGGTCAGACCGGGCGTCTCTGACCAATCAAGGAGATATACGGTCCGGCCTGAGCACTCCTGCCGGCTGGAGTGGTCCTCCACTGGGTACCCAGCTCACAGGGGCACCAGCAGAAGAAAGAGAAAACAGACAGTGTGCTCAGTGTAGTCAAAGATAGTAATATATAATACAGAAGATGATAGATTGGCCGTTCTTCATGTCAAGCAACTGACGTATTACACTGTGAGGATGAATGATCGATTTTGTTTATTGATGGCCCATGATTCAATCGCGATAGATGTAATAGACAAACCATGTCTACATGAAAGGATTCTGTTTGCCTGAAACCTGATTTCATGAAAAGGTTCCACCCCAGATGGGACTTGAACCCACAATCCCTGGCTTAGGAGGCCAGTGCTCATCCACAGGGCCACTGGGCTACTATTTTCTCTGTTGAGACATTTTCATCCGTCCCGCACAATGACTGGTTCTAAGTAATTAAATGACAGACATTCGCAGGATCTGATACCAATTTCCAACCCACCGCCAGCTTCAACAGTTGTCACACTTTGTAACCCCAGACAACATCCATGTTTTGTTTTCCGCCCTGCCCGTTAGAAAAATTGATATTTTTGTTTATCTAGCTTTTTTTTTTTACTTGGATTAAAGCAGGTGTCAGGCTAGTCATCTTAACCCTTGTGCTATCTTAGATGACCCCACCCTTACATTGACGTGTTCTCCCTACCATGACAAAGGTGGATAAAGGTGAAAAGATTTCAATCCATGTGGTTCCGTGAGGTTCATAAATCATTAAGAAAAAAAGGTTCAGAGCATTGTCTATGGTCAGACACCAACTCCACAACAAAGTGCCAGATAGTTACAGGTCATTGCCAAAATTAATGATCTGATACAAGTGATGAGTTTGAAAGTCTCTTTTTCAGCCTAGCTAGATCGAACTTAAATAGATTTTATTAAAGCCTAGAAAAGACGTGGAAGATTCGATCAGACGTCGTTCTCTTCATATTAAAATGAACGCATTATGTAGAACATTTATCTCATTTGGAAAAAATGGATGCTTCCTGAAAATATATGTCAGTTGGAAAGTCAGAAAACTTATATTTCAAGAGATCAATAACACAATGCTCAACGCGGTCTTAACAGCTAAAGCGAACAAATGTGTTTCAACATCAATGCTAATGTGAAAACCACCAAATGACCAAAAATGGTTGCTATGGGTATATTTTGTAGGACTCCTTACCAATCAGTTTTGATTGGTAAAGTTTGTGTATTAAAGCAATAGACGGTAAAAGAGAACTAGACTAAGTGGCTCCTCCCCCTGGCATTCCAAACAGGAAGTAACTGCTCGATCCAAGAAGTCAAAATCACATAGACTTCTAAAGAGAAATAAACATTCTTGCACAATTATTTTTGTAAAATATTTTTTCTGTTGTTCCAGTTATTCAAGGTGTAAACTGACCATTAAAGTAGGCCATGTTGTGTCTAACATTCGAACAGATTGCGTGTAGCCCTTCCAACAAGCTCAGTCCTGATTGGCAAGAGCGGTTGTCATAGAAACGTTCACTCAGACCAACTGGGACCAATTGTTGCTTACTGACGATGTCTGGTTCCAACATGATGTGTGTCAGTATCGCAAAAACATGGCAAATGAGTTGGTTGGAGACAGTAGTAAACCAACCTTTACGTGACAAACCAAACAAGACTAGAACTGATTAAAGCAGGGAGGCATGGTCGGACGAAAAATGCATTTTTCACAGAATCCAAATCTGAACAGTTTTTTTTTTTTTAGGTAGCACTGTTGCATTTGTGTTTCTGAGAGACACATGTCTCGAGTTCTTCATTTGGTCCTAGTTTTTTACTTTCTTGAAAGCAGATTTTATGCTTTTTGTGCATTTTATTTTGGATGAACTGTTGACGACTAATATGTTTTTACCTTACCGAAAACAAACACTATTATTTGTAGGCATAGTCCAGGAATGGGCAGCACCGGGCCTCGAGGGCCAGTGTGTATACATGATTTCCAGAAATCTATTACCTGGATCAGATGTGTCCAGCCAATTAGAACATAGCAGAGCAGGGTATGTTGGAAAACATGCAGGAATGCGGCCCTCAAGGCCTGGAGTCGCCCTCGAGGGCAAGTGTTTGTCCACATGATTTCCAGATATCCAAGCCCTATTCCTGGTTCAGTGGTGTCAAACCAACTACGAAAACATGCAGGAAAGCGGCCCTCGAGGCCTGCAGTTGCCCAATACAGTAGTATTGTAAAGCAATGGATTACTTTGCATGAACAAGTCTGTAGTGAGTGGTAGTTCATTGAGAGTTGGAAACGGAAGCATTCACTAGAGTCGAGTTTTTAGTGTTTTTGCTCCTCTCGAGTTAGCAATCATTCCTTTTGGTGTCATTTGCAGATTAAACGCCTTGACCAGCTTTTCAGGCGACCCTTGAATTTGGTGAAATATTGGGGTTGCGCGTTTAATTTGAATTCAGCACATTGACCTTGGTTAAAACTGGTGCCATGGAAACCACAAGTCTTGACTCAGGAATGGGGTTCTCAGAGGGTTTCCATGAGAAAAGCAGCCAAAACGTTCCTCTTGTTTTGTTTTTTTAACAAAGTGCCTTTTGTTTTGAAGTTGTTTGGTGTTGTTGTTCTCAGAGCCTGAAAGAAGCTTCCAGAACCAGGAGAAGTCCAGGTCGGTAGATTCCTACCAGCAGCCACAGAGCAGAGCGGCCATCAACCATCCCTCTGGAGCACAGCCAAAGCTCGACAGTCCTAAGACGGAAATCAAGAAGTGTTTCGTTCTTGTGGCGGGAATGACCTGCACCCCTGGGCGTGGGCTTAACATTGGAGTAGCTAAGAACGTCCTAAAACACCGAGGTGAGTTGGAGGGAACCATCGGTGAAGCCATTGAGGTGTGTTTGACGGAGCCCATTTGACCCCGCAGGGATCGTCTCAGTCCTGGTGTCGTTGATGGCCGGAAAGGCAGAGGTGAAGTATGACGCGGGAGTCCTGAGCGCTCCTGCTGTCGCTCAGCTCATCCAGGACTTAGGCTTCGGGGCCAAACTCATAGAGGACCACGCTGGAGAACACGGGAAGCTGACTCACAGTGAGCCGGATACCTCTGGACCTTTATGTAACAAAAAAAGCAGAACTGATGTTTGTTTGCGCCTACAGATCACGGGGATGACGTGCGCATCATGCGTGCACAAAATCGAGTCAAAGCTCGTCGCAACTAAAGGGATCCTCGTGGCTTCGGTTGCCCTGGCAACCAAGAAGGCACACATCCAGTTTGACAGTGAGATTCTCGGCCCACGGGACATAATCCGGATTATCCAGGTGTCCGTAATCGAACTGACATCTCTTCGAGTGTTTAGACCGGGGGTCGTAACTTTGCTTCTCTTTGGAAGAGTCTCGATTTGAGGCGAGTTTGGAGAAAAAGGGCTTCAAAAACAACGTGGATCACACAGAAGAGATCAGACAGCAAGTATTCGTTTCACAATCTCCAAAAACTCCCACAGTTCTTTGCTCTGTGTAGTCTCACAGACGAGGCACTCGCCTCCAAAGAAAGGGATTAAAGTTCAGATTCTATTCATCAGATGGTTGAACATTTTATCAATTACCAATAAGGTAGTTTGTTAATCACCCCAAAAAGATAAATGTAAATAACTCAAATGAAAATTAAAAAATAAAATGAGATGAGAACCCTTTATTGGGCATTAATAATTTTCATATCGAAAAAGGTTTTTTATGCTAAAACTTTCATTCATCAATATTTTATAGTGATACCAGTGTCAAAGTCTGGTGACATAGTACTGATATGGGACAGGCTGTCTTAATTTATAGTAGTAGTAATCATAATTATATTTTGCTGGTCCAAAATGTTGGTTGGTTATGTAAAATTTAGAAAATTATTTAAACTTATATATGAAACGTACAGAAAAATATTTTTATCAAGTGTAGACGTAAAAAAAAGGGATTAGTTGCTGTGGCCTATGACATTTGTGAAGGAAGCTACCAAATGTCAAAAGGCTTAGCAGTCAATAGATTTTAAGTACAGCAGTATAGGCGACATGAAAGTTGGTGGTACATGCGTGAAAAGCAAGTCGTTGAAAGCCACAAATTTGCGTATGCATCTTGCAATAATCATGCACTATTGCGAAAGATTTACGGAATAGTTCACGTAAAGGCCTGACTGACATCTGCGCACGTGGGCAAATAATAAACGCAAGAAATACTTTTAAGAATTATCATGTTTTGTGAAACACCGAAATTTCATACGTGGAAAGTGTGCACAATTTATATGTCTATTCTACAATCATTAACTTACATGGCTTGGCATTTGGGTATAACTTTACCCCAGATGGATTACCTGATTGTAGGCTTTGTTTATGCCATAAAGGTGGAAAGTTCTGTTCCAGATGGGACTTGAACCTCAATCCCTGGCTTAGGAGGCCAGTGCCTTGTCCATTAGGCCACTGGGGCTTCATAGTTGGGTGAACATGTTGACTTTCTACTCCCCAGATGGAGGAATTCCTTCCTGTTCAGTCTAGTCTTTGGTCTTCCTGTCATGGGTCTAATGGTTTACACGATGGTGATGGACACCCTGCACCAGGAACACGGGGGTTCAATGCCTGAGGACCAAAACGTGGCACCAGGTCTCTCCTTCTAAACCTGATCTTTTTCCTGCTCTGTACACCCGTACAGGTGACCAGAAAACATTTATCTCCTGGTTTTTCCTTGAGTCCGTTGGACTCAGGTTCTCACAAAAGACATGGTTCCACCTTCTGCCTCTCTACCCCTTAGATTTTCGGTGGCCGTTACTTCTACATTCAAGCGTATCGCTTCCTTAAAACACCACACGGCCAACATGGACGTCCTGATAGTTTTGGCAACCACCATCGCCTACGTCTACTCCTGCTTGGTCCTCGTCATCGCCATGGTGGAACGAGCCAGCCAGAGCCCGGTTACATTTTTTGACACTCCCCCAATGCTCTTTGTCTTTATTTCTTTGGGACGGTGGTTGGAACATGTCGCAAAGGTAGAATCCCAACAACGAAAAAAAAACATTACCCCCTCATCAGGTCGGCCATGTAAATCCAACCAGGAACTGTCTTGACTATTTTAGAGGAAGACCTCGGAAGCTTTGGCCAAATTAATGTCGCTGCAAGCCACCGATGCTACAGTGGTCACTGTGGGACCGGACCACTCCATCATCAGGTGAGTGTCAGAACCCTGTAGAGAAACGACAGGTTCCAACGGGTCACGCTTACTATATGTCTCAGTGAGGAGCAGGTAATGGTGGAGCTGGTGCAGCGGGGCGACGTGGTGAAGGTTGTACCAGGAGGAAAATTTCCCATCGACGGAAAGGTCATCGAGGGAAGCTCTATGGCTGACGAGTCCTTAATCACAGGTAACGTCCGGTTTACTGATGCGGTAGAGGCCCATTTTTGTTGATTTTAGTCTTTGGGGTGAATTTGGGTTCCAGGTGAGCCGATGCCAGTCAGTAAGACGGTGGGCAGCCTGGTGATCGCCGGCTCCATCAACGCTCACACCCTCTTGGTGTACACGCACGTCGGTGCTCAAACCACTCTGTCTCAGATAGTGAAACTGGTGGAGGAGGCACAAACGTCGAAGGTGAGTGGCATCGCCGGAATCCCAGCTCTCAAAATCGTTTAAAGGCCGCATCACACAGCTACTACGTGAGCATTTTTCCCGATTGTAATTTTGGTCTTATTCGTGATAATTCATGAGTGTTTCTTGCGTTTGTCGATGAGCGCAGATGTCAGTCAAGCATTTCGGGGGACGGCTCTTTACGTAAATTCAGTTTTGGCTTTTTCAACATTTTTGGTCGGTTGAGAATTACACAGTTTACGTTGTTTATGCGTAATTACATAAATGTTACGCAATTGTGCGTGATTTTTGCCAGATGCATGCAAATTTGTGGCTTTCCACGACCAATCCATGTAGTTCTAACAGACTTTTCACGCATGAACCAGGGGTAATTTTATCTCAAGTGAAAAGTACTTAATTGATACACAAATCAATAATGCACTGCAAATGGACAGTGCAGTTATCACGCATGGCTCATGCAACATTGGCGTGTTGTGTGACGGGTATATAAGTCGGTCTAAGGTTGGTCTCCGCGGGGGGGGGGCCCGTATCGGATCGTCCCAGCTTCGGCTCTTACCGGGGGTCCCTCGTCTCAGCAAAGCTGACATGATGTGATTTCTGCTCAGTGCTCTGAATGTCAAACTGAAGAAATTCAACGCAGACCGCGTTTGCGTGTTCTTTGCGTGGTTTGTTCGTACTTTTGTTTTGGCTTAATTCATTCGTGAGACATCTGTGAAAATTTCATATGAAGACCACAAATATTCTCCCTTTTTCCTCATATTACCATTATCCAATAGGCTGAGAATATAATGTAGTGGCTGTGTGACTCTGCCTTTAGAATGGTCTTTAAGGAATACTAAAAACCCTTTGCTCTCCTTCAGGCCCCCATCCAACAGTTTGCAGACAGAATCAGTGGTTACTTTGTGCCCTTTATTGTTTTTGTCTCCCTGGTGACGCTGGTAGCCTGGTTGGTCATCGGGTTTGTCAACTTTACGATCGTGACTGAGAACTTCCCGGTACGTGTCATTTTTGATGTGCCATATTTCCATTGGCCTTAGACTTAGGTTGGGGGGTTAATTCCCCCGGATGATATCCTTGTTTTTCCACTTCCAACTCTTGAGTTCTGACTAACAAAACTAGTTGCTCTAAAGGCCTTGAGTTGGACTTCCCTGTTGTAGAAACATTTATAGCAGTGGTGTCTGTGGAACTGGTGGTTTCTAGATTCGGTTCTATGTAAAGACCAGAACAACCAGGTACAACTGCTCTGACACAAACAGTTCATTGTACACAGTGCAATCCCTTAACAGTGTCCTGCCTCTGGTAGCCCAAATGCTCTGTATTAGTGGCACACAATCAGTGGGGGGAGGGGTTACTCAATGCAGTTGTTCCATAGAGTCAATGGCCAAACTGCAGTCCGGTCGAGCCACACACCTGCGATCCATCAGCAGGTGGCATTTGTATTTTTTATTTTTTAATTGACTGTGAAGGAAGCCTTATTTTGAAAAACTCCCGGATTCCATCCTCTACTAACCCTAACCCTAAGCAAACAGCTGGAGGCCTCTTATTGTTGGACATATTTTACTGTTAAAATCTTCTGACACACAAGGTGCATATTTGAATAAACCCATTTTGCAATTTAGGCCAAACTTTAATCATATCTATTATATTTGTGATCGCTCTTTTGTCGGACCAGACAGAAAATAAGAGAAGGGAAGAAGAGAGGAGGGGGGTAAGATCACAAAAGACAGGGAGAAAAAAAGGGGGGGTTAAGGAAATAGGATAAAATAGAGGGGAGGGGCAGAATCATTAAGAAAGCTAGCTAAAACGGCTGCTTCAACCCCTAAATTGAGATAGAGCTTGGAAAGTTAAAAAAAAGAGGAAACGGGAGGGAAGAAAAACAACAAAACCTTATTATTCACTAATAACATAGATCTATTGTTGTTCCGCAATGACGCTGCTAATAATGTTTTATACACTTTGATTCATGTTTTTTATTTTCAGAAAAATACAGTGTTTATGACGGTTATATGATTTTATTTAGTTGTTTTTATTTGCCACACCTTAAAAGTCAGACGAGACTGAAGTTGGGTTTCTGGCTATCAGCTTCCACTTTAACAGTTTCGGGGAAAGTTAAGGGAAAATTTATATCTAAATTTATATGGGTCCACTATTGGACCAATGACACACAAAGCAATATTACCACACCTGAGCTAGTTTGACATAACAAAGTCTTTGACTTGAATTGGTTGTCAATTTTTTGGTCAATTTTGGTCAATTATCAACGACCTAAAGGACATACATCCTTCCCAGGGTTACAACCAGAGCATCTCCAAGGCGGAAGTTATCATTCGCTTCGCCTTCCAGGCGTCCATCACAGTTCTGTCCATCGCCTGCCCCTGCTCTTTGGGGCTGGCGACCCCGACGGCTGTGATGGTGGGCACGGGGGTCGGCGCTCAGAATGGGATTCTCATCAAAGGAGGCGAGCCGCTGGAGATGGCGCACAAGGCAAGGAACTCGCCCCGGAACGTGTTTTCAGATGCAACTTTATGACCAATTTTGTCATTGGAGTTAGAAGTCATTGGGTCTGTAACCCTTTAGGGATGGTACTAAATATGAGTGAAGAATTTTTACCTTTAACACAGAACGTCTTGCCATCAACAGCTAATTAACTGATTCTGAGGTGAAGAGCATACTTACGCTGACGGCACAAACACTTCACTACCATAAAGTCAATCACGTATCTTTCCTTTACATCCGAATCAGTGTATCAATGTCAATTGTGTAAATATTTCTCTACCGTAAAGTGGAGCAAACTGCTTTTCTTGCGTCAGAAATAACCGATTTACGCTAATTGCGTAAACACTTGACAGTACACACTTACTGACGCAAAGTCTCTCTTGTCCGCATCAGAATTGGCTGCATCTTAGCTGCTTTTCTCACCAACAGAATTAGCTAGTTTACGTTAATTGCGTAAACACTTCAGTACCGTTAGTTGCGTTAAATCTTTGCTATTGTTAGCTATCTTTACATCTGTAAAGTGTGGCATGTTAGCGCATAGCTAATTTTCTCTGCACCAGAATCAGCATAGTTACGGTAATTGGATAAACAATTAAAGAGTTACGATCATTCAAAGAACGTTAACACTGGAGCTAAAGCTAACGAGTAAAATAAATATTTTTCACAAAAATAAAAGCAAAGACTTCCAGTTCTCTTTTCCTGTATCACATTTCCCGTCTGCTGACGCCCCCTAGTGGCAGCTCCTGAAACTGCTAGTTTACAGAAATAATATCTGATCTGCCTCTAAGGGGAGTGAAACGTGAGGAATGTCTTCTTCAGATCAACGTGGTGATGTTTGATAAGACTGGAACGATCACCAACGGGGTGCAGCAGGTGACCCGGGTTCTGGTGCTGTGGGAAACGGCCCGCATGCCTCTGAGGCAGATCCTGGCTGTCGTGGGAACGGCGGAGGCCAGCAGCGAGCACGCGCTGGGCGTGGCGGTCACCAAACACTGCAAAGACGTGAGCCCACCCGCCTTTCTATGCCACCTGGCGAGCACGGACAGCGAGTGAAAGCGGTGTGGGTTTCCGCAGGAGCTGGGCTCGGACGCGATGGGGTTCTGCCAGGACTTTCAGGCGGTGCCGGGATGTGGGATCAGCTGCCGGGTCTCCAACGTGGACCATCTGCTGCAGCAGCAGAGCTTCCTGCTGCCGGGAGCCACCACGGATGAAAGCAGCCTGCTGGCTGCCCAAGAGGCGCCCCCTACAGGTAAAACCGCAGAGAAGTCAGTACTTAGTAGACAGGTGCGGACATACCATTGGTCAGAGATAAGCCTGGGGCCCCCAAATCAGAAGGAGCTCCGAGCTGAACACTTCATTAAAATGTCTAAAGTAAATGTATCATTATTAAATTATTTAATTAAAAAGTTGCTCAACTGGCATAAAGTTGATCATGTGTTTGGTCCTCCCCCGTCCTTTTGCAGTAATGGTATATTCCTAAAGTAATGTCTGCTGATAATAAAATAATTGTGTCTATTAACCTGTTCCATTAATGAAATGTGTGTTTTATTCTACTCATTTGAATAATTTCTATCCTTAAAATCCCTTTATCTTGCGTTTTCCTGTTTAATTTCCTGCCGGATTGGAAAGTTTTCCAGTCAAATGGGGGGTGTAGGTCTGGGGAGGGGGCTCTATTTTAGGTTTTATTGGTGCTTTTTGAATTATTTATTTTGTTTTGTCGTAATGTAAAGCATTTGGTGAAATGTTTTTATAGGAAAAGTGCTATATAAATAAAATTTGATCTGATTTGATTCATACACTGGCAGAGATTCAATGACGACTTAAATTATTATTTTTTTGAAGTGATCGCTAAGGGGCAAACTGGAGCAGAAGAAAAAGCTCTGAAAGAAAAGTTGAGGATGAGAAAAGTGGAAGAAGAGGGTCGAGGGAGAGAAAGAAAATGTTTTTTTTATTGATGTCATTCTGTACTGTTTTGTTCCTTCATTCAAGTATTTTTGTTATCTTTAGTAAAACCTGATAAATGAAAGAAAAGACAGAAAATCATCATTCATTCTAGAAAGTGAGGGATTCACAAATGAGTGCATTCAATAAATGTTATGCTTTTCCAAATAAAAATGATGTTTATAAGAAAAACCAAAACATTTTTATTATTAAAATGTGATTTCAGTTTTTAAATTCTTCTTAAAACATTTGGATTTTGACATTGTCTAAAACTGGACCAGTGAGGAAGTTATTTAATGTTTCACCCTGTTGGTAAGAATAAAAAAAAAAAGAGGGCCCCCCTGTTTTTTTTCACCCGGGGCTCCTATAAATGCTACGCCCACTATTCATAGTAGACTCTTATTGTGAAAGTTTAAATCCCACATGTCCGCCTTTCTTTCTATTTTTTATGTTTTGCAACCAAAATAACATTTAAAACTCAGAAACGGCACCACTAGGGGGCAGTGAAAATACATTTAGGTTTTTTTTGAACAACAGAAACTTTATTGTCTTTAATCAGAGAAAAACAAAAAGGCAGCCGAGGCTTAACTAAAAATGATGAATAAAATATCACCAAAATCATAAAAATATTGATTTTTTTTATAACATCATCAGGTTACATTTTATCTTTAAAGGTCATTCAGCAAATTACAAAACACCTTAAGGGGAAATATCTTGAACGACCGATTCTTGGATAAAAAATTAAGATTCCATCAAAAGATTTTCCATTTAAAATCCTAATTTTGACAAATTTGGAAAAATTAGGATTAGGATTCATTTATTTATTTAATCATAAATAGTAAATCCGTTGCCAAGTTTGGAAAAATCGTTGTTTTAGTACAGTCTTAGTGTGTTATAAACAGAAATCAAAGGTGTAAATCCTGTAAAGGAGAAATGTTTTCAGAGGTTTTAGAAATTGTCATAGGTTTGGTTTTCTCACGCAGTGGGCGGAGCCTCCTACTCGGTCCTGATCGGTAACCGGGAGTGGATGAGGAGGAACGGCCTCCACATCAAGGCAGACGTGGATGCGGCCATGTCGAGCCACGAAACCAAAGGCCAGACGGCCGTGCTGGTGGCCATAGACGGTGAGAAGGTTACCGGTCCGTCGTCGTGGAAACGTGTCCTTTGTTTTAGTTTGGGATGCCATCCATGGACCCGACAGTCATCCATCTTCCAAACCCGCATAATGTCTGTTCTGTGGGTTCACAGGGTTGCTAGAGCCTATCCTGATGCGAAACAGGACGTCAGGTCATCTCAGGGACAGACATCCAGAAACTTTCACGTTCAAAACTTAGGGACAATTTAGAACAAGTATTTAAGCTAAAAAGTTTTAAGACTGTGAGACAAAGCTGGAGAAAATCCAAACTCCACACAGAAAGGACCTAGACCGGATTCGAACCTTGCTGTTATGTGACCACTAGCTACTACTCCATCATGCAGCCCACTTTCTAAAGCTGGTATACCTGATGGTTCTCTTATATGTTTCCCTATAGACAAGAAGGTCAGGGTTAGGGTTAGTCTTAGCAGTGACCAAGCAGTGATTGGTCTGAGGCAGTCACCGTTTCTATGCCAACCACTCTCACCAATCAGGAGTGACCTTGTTGGAGGGTCACACCCCTACCACTTGAAAACAGGCTACAAGCCATCTGCCAATAACAGGTTTGGGACATTGGGGACAGCAGTTTACGAACAGAACTACCAATAATAGTTAGTCTTTGGCTTCTTGGAGCCACGTCTGTTTGGAACGCCAGGGGGGAGGGGTTACTCAGTCCAGTTCACATATACAGTCAGAACCAGTTTATGGTGTCGCGCACTTACGAGCCTTCCAAAACGTCTCGGGTTTGTTCGGATCCCTGTTTCTGCTGGAGTCTGAAAGTTCGTCAAACCGAGTAGGACTGGGGCAGGTTGGGTCACTAGGTTGACTGTACGAAGGCGCGGCTTCCTCCAGGGGCCATTGTCGTTTAACCCTTGTGCTATCCAAGGCATGTTAATTTGGGAGTTGGGTCATCTAGACCCCACTAGACAAATTACATGAAATCCTCTCCACCTTTATCCACCTTTGTCATGGTAGGGATAACACCTCAATGTAAGGGTGGGGTCACCTGGACCCCATAGGATAGCACAAGGGATAAATGGCCCAAAGAAAGGCAAGTGAACTTTGTTTTCGTGACACGAAAAAGAGCCAAACTATTCAGTTCCTGCTATGTCTCTTAGGTCAAAACATTTACTGCTAGGACGTTCTACCTACCCAATCCCTCCTGGAACATTGTGGCGGTGTGGTATCGTCAGCTGGTGGCCACACCCACACTGTTTATTTTTGTTTGTTTAATTATGTCTTGCTCAACAATGTAAGACTGTTTTCTTTGGTTTAATGAAGATCAACGCCCAGTAGGAGGGGCTTATGATTTAAAAGGAAGTGTCACAGGAAATGTAAAGAGAGAGTTGGAGGGTGTCATATGTTTATGGCCCTACTTGTTGTAGTGCTCAGCAAAGTTATAATAGTTTCTGATTTTTTATTAGTTTTAGTTTTTATTTCGTTTTGAATTTTTGTTTTTAAATTTATTTAGTTTTAATTAGTTTTTAGAGGCAGCTTTACTAGTTTTTATCAGTTTTTATTTTTTGAAATTGCTTCGTTTTAGTTTAGTTTTTATTAGTTTTAGTGTTAGTTTTATTATTATTTTTTTATTTTGTAAATTAGGATATTTGTCAGGTGCATGATTCAAAATCACCAGAATAAGTATTGTATGATAAAAACTAAATCAAAGATACATTTTGAAACACTTATTATTCATAGGACACAAGGACAACCATCCTTAAATTAAAATACAACAGCCGATAACAGCATTATGTTATCTGCTCTCGCTTCTTTTTCGGGGGAGGGCGGGCGACAGGCTAGCTTGTCTAGGTACTGTTGATTTGCGTTTTTGTGTGCGCTTTTTAAATGTACTTTTAGATTCGTAGGGTTTTTCCCTTTGAGGAGCGTTCCACAAATTTTGTCTCCTGCACAATTTTTAATGCAGCCATCACGCTCATGTAAATGTCTATGACCACGCTAGCCGGCAGTGTCTGACAGACATCATGTGACGTCACAGACTACGTGATGCCGTAAGGTTCAGATACACAGTTAAACTAGCAGCGTGAAGTAAATAGACTTTATTTCAACCCAAAAGACTTATGTATTAACAAAGACGAAAACGAAGTATTTTTTGGGGTTAATATTAGTTAGTTTCAGTTAGTTTTATACACACAACAAACAGTTTTAGTTAGTTTTCGTTTTTTTTAAAACTCTCGTTTTTATTTTTATTTCAGTTAACGAAAATGTTTTTTCAGTTCTAGTTTTAGTTTTTTAGTTCGTTTTTCGTTAACTATAATAACCTTGGTGCCTAGGTTCTTGAATTAAATAAAGAACACTCTCACCGTTCCCTGACAAACACACAACATGTCATGCATTTATCATGACAACATGTTGATAGCAGACGAAAACGAACAAGCACCTGTTCACCCACCTGTTCGTTGTGTCATGTTCTTGTGTTTTAGCTAAAATGCGAATTGCTTCTTTGTTCTCGACAGGTGTTCTGTGTGCGATGATAGCCATCGCAGACACGGTGAAGCCAGAGTCGGCGCTGGCGGTGCACACACTCAACAGCATGGGTGTGGAGGTGGTCATGGTGACCGGGGACAACAGGCGTACCGCCAAAGCCATTGCCGCGCAGGTGAGAGACTGATGGGAAAGGGGGGCGGCACGCTTTACAGGACCAGGTACAGGCACAGACACTGGATGGACATGTGGCAAAAACCATGCCTACAGATGGATCCACGTGATGGCAAGTGGGCGGGACTAAGTAAACCGTTGGTTCCACCCAACTGCCAATCAAAATGCCACGCCTCAAAAAATGTTTTAAAAAGGGTCGTCTAAAGTAAATATACTTTTTTAAACTAAACTCGCCTTCAGTTACCCATCCAGCTTTCTAAACATGTGTCTATGACTGTAACTGGGCGTCCCGCCCCCTTTCCCATCAGTTTAATGTATTTAACTTCAAAAACTAAAACAACATGATCCTTTTTAAAACGTTTTATGTCATGGAACCATCCTGAACAAGTCAGTCTTCCGAGATATTTGCCCAAACATGCAGATATTTGAAATGTGGTCATTTTTGGTGTTTTTAACTTGGTAGTCAATGGACAATTGCTCTTTTCTTGACACCGGCCTCTAGTGGTCATCACTGGAACTGCAACATTAATTTAAAAAACATTTTGTAAGATTTGCCACATATTGGTACCTAAGGCAATAGGTTTGGGTAAAACCGGTTCATGTGATTCCAGGTGGGCATCAGGAAGGTTTTTGCAGAGGTTTTGCCGTCGCACAAAGTGGCGAAAGTGCAGGAGCTGCAGGGGCGAGGCTTGAGAGTGGCCATGGTGGGAGACGGCATCAACGACTCGCCCGCCCTGGCCTGCGCCGACGTCGGCATTGCCATCGGAACCGGCACCGACGTGGCCATCGAGGCGGCCGACATCGTCCTGATCCGAGTGGGTAACGGCCCGTGAAAAGGACGCGGAAAAGTCTTTGACGGTCTGAGCAGCCTGACTTTTTCTGCAGAACGACCTGCTGGACGTGGTGGCTAGCATCGAACTGTCCAAGAAGACGGTGCGCCGCATTCGGATCAACTTCGTCTTTGCCCTCATCTACAACCTTCTGGGGATTCCCGTCGCTGCAGGTGAAACTAGATATCCATCATAAAACATCTGACTAAAGATGAGCGGAAATGATCTTCTTATGCTAAGCTAGCTTGATACCTCGATGAAGAAACTTTCAAAATAAAATCAAGTAGGAACATTTCCTTCTTCCAAATAAACCAAGCGTCTGTTGTTGGCGCTGACATGAGGCGGAGCGAGCCGTCTCAGAGGTTCTGTCCCGTCCTCAGGTGTCTTCATGCCCGTCGGGCTGGTGCTTCAACCGTGGATGGGCTCGGCGGCGATGGCCGCCTCGTCGGTCTCGGTGGTTCTGTCTTCTCTTCTGCTGAGGACGTGCGTTTATTTTCTTTTTTACAATTTATTCATTTAATAATTTCAGTTAAGAAACAAGATTTTTTTAAAGCAATTTTTGTAGGTATTTTGTTAAATTGTATCGGTTTTGTGTGGCAATTAAAAAATATGTTAAAAAGCTTATAGTTTTGGGAATTATTTTTTATAATTTCTGGTAGTGAAACAAAATTGAATTAAGTAATTTCATAAAAACGTCTTAAAGACTCTGGTCTAGACCAGAGAGGTTAACGGACCCGCCTTCTTGCAGGTATCGCAAAACCTCGGCGGAGTCGTACCAGTCCAGGAGTCACATGAGGAGGAGCCTGCGCTCCTCCCAGATCAGCTCACATTTGGGTCTGGACGGCCGGCGGGAGCCCCCGCAGGAGGCCCGGGAACAGCCGGAGCTTGGTGCCCCCAAACCAAATCGCCACCGAACCAAAGACAACCTGGAGGTGTTGTGACAGGAACGTGACCAAAACCGTCACAAAGCTGCCGTGCAGTTTTGGTTTGGTTTTCTTTCCGATTGATCCGTCCAAAGGAGTTTCCAGGTGACAACAAGTAAAAATAAAAATAAAAAAGTTTTTGCGTTTTTGATCCTTCACGTTTGAACTCTGAATGAAAACCGAAGAGGGCAGAATTTCTTTCTTTTTTTTGCATTAGTAGCCCTGTCAGGGGTAATTAATGGGGCACATTAATCAAAGCGCCTCACAGTTGGGTTCTGTAGCGATCCACCAAGAACAAGGTTATTCATTTCTGAAGACATGTATAGACTAAAGCCTCAGGAGTGTGACTCGTCTGCCATGTCCTTTTTATTTTTACAGTCATCAGACATTATTAATAGGATTCATTTGACACGTGTAAAGAGTCATTATTTTCAGGGAATAGGACTTTTATCGTGAAAAATTACCCTAAGGACCACTTTGGTGCTAAAGTTACTTTCTAAACTTTAAGACTTCTTTTTTTTTTTAATTTAGAAAAAGACAGTTTTTAATTTCTTTTTTAAAGGTAAATGTTTAATAATAGTTAAATCATAGTAGTATGGCCCGTAGGCACTACCTCTCCCCGCCGTTCCCTACACACCCCTCACTCTACCACCCTGGTCAGATTTATTCATTTTAAGAAACACTTTTTTTCTTTCAAAATGGCTGCTTTCTATTGGTTTTATCTCCATAGCAACCATTTTCATTTTTTGGTCATCTGAGGGTGACGAACAGGTTGATGTCATTTTTAAAAGAATTGGCCAAAGTAAATTTTTGGATTTCCTTGGCAACAGAGGTTTTTCCGATTATTTCTAAAGAGTGAATCTGGATCTCATTTTTACGATCTGGTTGCTGGCTTCACGAATAAAACGTTTTTTTTTTTTAAGTTAACAAAGTAACTTATTACGCTAAACAAATAAAATGGCGTGTTGTCTGAAAAAAAGTTTCTATGCTGTTATCTTTAGAAAAAAGATCTTTTGTTATTTTGAGACAAACAAATTAAATTGTTGCTTGTTTCTTTATTTATTTAACGATTAATCGAAAGGAATTTCAGAGCAAATTTTATGTTTTTTTGATTCATGAAGATAATGACAGAGTAACTCGTGAAGAACTAAAGTTTTGTCTCAAAAACCAGAATAAGACCATAGCTCTTTTTGTTCATTATGGTGAAACCTTGAGAAGTTTTGAAAATCTTTTTCTCAATTTAACAAAACTAATAATCGAGATAATCAAATAAAACAGTAAATTGTTTTCTTGAAAAAAATTGTCTTTAAGTTGTTATTATTAGAAAAAACATATTTTTATTTTCTCAAGTTAACCAAATAAGTTAACCAAATAAAATGTATTTGTCAAAATATATTTTTTTATTTGATTAATCTTGAATTAACAGCTATTGTCTTGAGAAAACAGAATAAGATCATAGCTTGTTTTCTTCAAAAAGTCCTTATGGCATAACCTCAAAGATTTCTAAAAATTTTACTAATTACCTAAAAACCTTTCATGGTAGCTTGTTTTCTTGAAAAAATAAGTCCTTATCTCTAGAAAAAATATTTGTTTTCTTGTGCTAACCAAAATACAATTTTCAGCTTTTTGTTATGTTTCTTATTTTTTTTAAATCTGACTAAGACCTAAAAAGAGTTTCCTTTATATCACAGATTAAGAACATCTTGTTTTCTTGGGAAAATAACAAAGTTGTAAATGCAAAAATTAGTTTAAATCTTCTCAACAGAACCACTAATTTGGAATAAGGGAGGTCAATTTTTTCTCAGAAAAGCCAAATAAAAATATTTATAGTTTTGGAAGAAAAAAACAAATGTTTGTTTAGACGAGATAAAGATTCTGCTGCACATTTGCAAAGTTCTTTGTAGATGACACCACCTTATTTCCACAGCTACAGCAATTAACATCCAAAATTGATGATTGTGTGAAACCATTTTGTTTTCTTCTGATCTCAAAAAAAGGAAAAATAAATCTCAAAATTAGGATTTGATTATTCATTTAATTAGAAAACTAACTTAATTTTTATTGATAATCTCTAGTAAAAAGGTGATTTATCTCTTGCTAATGAATTATTTTGTAGTGGAAAGAATACATCAGCTACCTATATTTATCTTTCATTTTTCAACTTAATTTGAACAAAAAACTGAACTTTAATTAGATTTTTTGTTTAATCCAACTAATATTTAAAATGAATCTTTATAAATAATATAATCATTCTTTTTATTATTATTGTTATTGTTTTATAGATAAACTTTAAGCTAAATATTTGTAATAACCCTTATGTTGTGTTTGGAACGGGTCAATTTTGACACGAACACAATATAAGTGTTAAGACTTTCTGGGGTAAAATTCATAAAAAGTTTGTATTTTAGATAAATATATTCATAAATCCATCAGTTTTCGGCTTCTTTTTAAGCTTCTTGAAAATTTTAGGAACATTGGCAGATTTTAAAACCCCCAAAAACGTCTTCTTCTTTTATCTGACCTTCCCTCATCTTCCTCTTCCTTCACAGAAACACATTTCCAAAGATTTATTTTTCTGGTTTTCTGCTGCATCACTTCTGTTGGTTTCTCCCAGTACTGAATCAATCCTGTTTTCTCCTCTGCGTGAATCCAAACATTAAATGAAAAGACAAAAAATGTTTTAAAAAAAAAGAAAATAGCAGGAAAGTCTGTCTTTCATTTGTCTTTCAGGATGTCTCATTACCATTCACTTCCTGTGCGGTTTGGGAAAACAAACTGTCACCAGCACAGATTGTGTGATCAATGAAGAGTCCAGAGGACCACTTTGCATTCATCACGTTTGGGTTGTGTCTCTATTTGTGTGTTGTTGTTGTGCGTCTGGCTGCTTGATCTATTGTCAATCTTGGAAGGAAAAATCCTTTTGAAAAACCACATCTGTTTTCAACCCGTAGGACCAGAAAGCTATGTATTTTTTAAAAAAAAATATAGAAATAAATACATATAATTATATAATATAATTAAAACAAAGCCTGTTCCGTTGACTCAGTATTGACTTTTTATGAAATAAAATATTCTAAATAAAGATATAAATTACATGTATAACAAAAAATAAACGCATTGTTTTAGCGCTTCTTTTAGCAATAGTAACAATGTGGCTAGCTAGCTAAAAGAAGAAATAATAGCAATAACATCATCATAGTCCAAAAACCTAAACTATTTCTCATGATTTATAATGAAATACTTCAGCATCAACACCAAAACCTACAAAACTGATGTTAAATTGTTTTTAGTGGACACATTGTTTAAAATAGAAAAGATCACTAAACACACAAGCTAATAGTAACAACAAGCTAATGGTATAAAGCTCTTTAAAAGCTGAGGCATAATTTTTGTATTGTAATAAATATATTTATTTATTATTTTCGTTTTTTTTTTAAATAAAATCAATGAAACTGCAAGTTAAGAATGGACAAGCTGAAAAGAAAAGCTAATGATAGAAAAGCTAAAAGCACAAGTTAGCTAACAGTACATTTTCAGATGCAAAATAATTTACTTCATTACAAAAAAACTTTCATGTAAAGTAAAAAATAATACATGTGTTTATACATTTCGTTTTTACGAAATCAAATTTTAATGTCCACAACTATTGAATTTCTTTTTACACAAAAATAACACAATGTGTTCACAGAGATTTCTCTACCCAGAATTCCTTTTTTACCTTGAAGCCACAACTGCACAAAAACATAAAAGGTTTAAACAAAGTAATTGCAGTAAGATTAACAATACACTTTTCAATTTAAAAATATAATCAGTATATGTGGATAATATATATCAAACTATAAAATATATTAGAAAAATGAGCCTGCATTACTATTTTAAGCTGTTTTCTGGGTGTTTTATAGAAACTTGGATCTGTGGCTTCCATCTCTTGCTGCTTCATCTTTTTTCGGTTCGTGGTAAATAGTCTGTATGCAGAAACAGATTTATCTTTGCAACCGCGCACAAAATTCTTTAGCCTGCAGTTTCTTCAGCTTTTGTTTTCCAGCATGTAAGAAAGCTGCAGAATTGTATGTTTCATTGCTCCTTTGTTATCTTTTTCTATCCTTTTTTACAAAATATTTGACTTAAACTGAAATGTTTTGGTTTAGCTAAGACTCTGCCCAGTTGAGAAGCTGTCTAGGACCTTTCAAGTGACAGATGGAGAATTGACTGAGGTGTTACAGCAAATAATTCAAAACAAACAATTTTACGAAATCAATGTAAACTAACTGATTGTAAACAAACAATTTTACGAAATCAATGTAAACTAACTGATTCTAAACAAACAATTTTAAGAAATCAATTTAAACCAACTGATTCTAAACAACAAATTTTACGAAATCAACGTAAACCAACTGAATCTAAACAACAAACAATTGATATTACTAAATCAATGTAAACCAGCTGCTTCTAATGCAGAGGAAAGCAGCTACGCAGTTATACGCAACACTCTACATTAGCAAAGTGTTCACACAAGTAATGTAAGATTCTTACGTAGTGAAAAGTATACATTGTGGAGACATTGTTTAAGCAATTAGATTAATTCCAATGGATTCAGAAGCTGCAAAAGTAAGCTTTGCAGCATTAAAATCTACACGATTAACATAGACTAACGAATTTTAACATGGTGGAAGTGGCTTTTCACTGATATGCTTTGGCTCACGTTAGCTTTGTGTTAGTTCATGTTATATTAGTAAAGCGTACAATGCTTTAACGTAAAGTCTTTAATCGGCTGAAAACATGTTTTTTTCTGCTTCCAAATCCAAAGAGTTATGGTAGGTTTTCCAATTTTAAAGGGTTAAGTCAGTTCGGATAAAAAATGTCATTTTTTGATAAAAGCCCCAATTTCCTTGCAAGTAATCGTCTTGTTCAGAAAAGCCTTGAAAGTCTTTGACAATTTTGTTGCACCTAATGCAGTTTTGAATTTCCACAGTATGCGAGGTGCTCCAAAGCAATCATTTAGGAAACGATAAAAGCCACCTGCTTTCAATGTTTTGAATTTCTACATTCCTCCCAAATCTTTAGCAACCACAGGTTAATTACTAAGTTTGAATTACATTCAGAAAATATAATGGTAGAAATGTGGAGATGCGACTGAACCTAGATTGCTTCCTGGAAAGGTAGCAAAAAAGAAAATGACCTCGGGGGAGAAAATTGCAAACTTCCGATGTTTTTTTTTGGTGGTTCTTTCTTCCATAAAGTGAACACAGATGTTCCAGCTTTGGCTTTAGAGAACACTGACACTCAGAAGGCAGTAGATTCTCTGGAGAAAAGGTCAAGTGAAAGGCTGCTCATTTGCAGACAATGACATAGACTGCATTAACCTTCTGACAACAAAGCCACTGGAGAAATCTTCCGCATTGAAGTGGGAGAGGCCTCGGAGAGCCGCTGAAAACACAGAAAATTGTCATTGAGCCAAAGTTAATTTTCAAAGTTGAAACTTGCCGGAGGTGACATGAACGTTTGGGTGCCTGTATGTAAATCCTGGATCCATGGGATCACACCAAAAACATCTCATGTAGTGATCACCCATTCTCGTAGAAACTTTGGCCACATTTTTACCTAAAACTCAAACAACACAAATCTTTGCAAGTGTGTCCCTTTGGGCTTTTGGACAGCGAATAGATTCAAAAATCACATTCTAGCAGCACAGGACCAGGAAGAAGGTACTAACACCCCATGACTATCGCACCAGGTTTTCGCTAATTATCCACAGCTTGTCGTCCATGTCAGGTCATCTATTTTGTCCCATTTTTCACTTTTCCCCTTCTTTCACAGTTTAAGTGTTTTTTTGTTATTAAAAAAATTTGGTTCCTGCCACAAGGCTGTTGACCTGCATTGTGGGTCAGAACGACCCAGCTTATCTGGACGTGACTGGAGATTCTTTGCTGTGGTGGAAGTGTTCTTGCCCCTGAAAAAGCTTTTCCAGGATCCCTGTTCTAATTATGCCACAACAACCTATCTGTTACTGAGAGGAATTGTTGGAACCACCCCTCTTCCTGTTTCTGACCTCTGACGAGGGTCGTCGGGGTCCCTCCTCTTCATGTGTTTTGTCCCCGAGGAGGGTAACTGTGCTGCTCCCCTTTATATTCCCAGTCCCTGGGTATGATCACCGGGGCCACTCCTTAACGTTTTTCTTCTTTGGGGAGGGTAACTTAGGGGGGTTCTCATCCCTGAGAATGGCTGCCTGGACCACTCCTCTTTATGTGTTTTGTCCCTACACCTCTCCTTTTAACCCTTGTGCTATCCTATAGGCACTTTAACGTTGGGAGTTGGGTCATCTAGACCCACTAGACAGTGCGCTGAACCTTTTTTCTTCAATGATTTGTGATCCTCACACCTTTCTTTTGGTAGGGAGACCACGCCAATGTAAGGGTGGGGTCATAGGATAGCACAAGGGTTAAGAGGATGGCCCCCTGGACAATTCCTCTTCACGTTCCCTGTTCCTGACCATTTGGACCACTCCTCTCCATGATCCCTGTCCCAGAGGATGGGTGCCTGGACCATTCCTTTTCATGTCTTCATGTCTTCATGTGTTCAGTCCTTTTCATTTTTTCTACTCCCAAGCATGGCCACCTCGACCTCTCCTCTTCGTGTTCCCTGTTCCTGAAGATGGACACCAAGGCCTCTTTTCTTTGTATTTCTTGTCCCTCGGGAATGTTGCCGGAGCCACTCCTCTTCACGTGTCTTGTCCCTGAGAGAAGTCACCGGGACCTCTTCTTTAGTTATACTGATCATAAAACTTTCATTAGTATGCGAACATTGAGGATGCAACTCAAATGTCAAGACTCAAACGTTACTGTGCAATCAGGGATGTCCCATAGTACCTACCTTTTCCAGTTTCTTGTTGGGTTCCGTTTTCTAGACAAGTTTAACAGGAAATGACATCACCAAACTCCAGCAACTGCATGAATGACCAGTAACAAGATTAATCCCTCGACCTTAACATCATTAGCACCGTCTTAGCGCGGCTGAACGATACATACGGGCGAGGAACATAGTCCTTTGAGAATTATGCTGACACACCAAAAAACAGAAGTGGATCAATTTAAAATGCTCAGTCAGGTGTGACATCCTCTGCGGCGGCTGCCTGTGGAGGTGACTTAGGTAAACTACATTTTTTTCTGTTGTACCGTGGATGTGTTCTCATGAATGCATCATATTTTATTAAGCTTTGCTCCCTTCAGTCGCTTCAAAATAGATTTCCTTTGGACCCGGCCCGCGACTGCAGCCGCTGATAAGACGGGGACTCCAACTGCATTGTGTAAACATTCATCACCTGACATTTCCTATTAACTGAAGGTCACTGTGAGCGCATGCCGACACCTGGTGACTGCGGGACCTTCAGGTATTCTGAGAATGCGCCCCGTTGGCTCGTGGGAAACAAAAGAACCCAGCTCGAGGTTTGTTCTGTCGCGTTTAGAGCCGGAATCATAAATCAAGGCCAGTGCAGTAGATTACATTTAAATAGTGAAAAGCAGAAATCACGTTCAACCTCTTTGCTCTGTTCTTTATTTTTCATTTCGTTTTTGGGGGTTTTGACACTTTTTTGACATAAACTGTTAAAAGTTTGTACCAACTGCTGAATATTAACTCAGGCAGACCTTATAAAGTTCGATTTAACATAAAAACCGATGAAATTACACATTCCTCTGTTAAAAATCCGTCACACGGCCTTTCTGCTGGTTTAATCTCCATAGCAACCATTTTATTTTTTGGTCGGATGAGGGTGATGAACAGGTTTGTGTAATTTTTAGAAGAATCGTCAAAAGTAAATTTACAGATTTCCTTGGCAACGGAGGATATTCGTTAACCACGGCCACATTCATAATATGTTCGTATCGTATGTCATTGTTTTGTTCAGCTTTAGCCACAGATTCATGTATTACATTTTCACTTTTTTACAGGAAAACGAGTGCTAGCAACAAGAGATCAGGGAAGTGCTAACTTTACGAGCTTGCTATGCTAAAGTACACAATTTACACAATTTTAAAGCAACACAACAAATTGAACACATAATTGATTACGTTCATGAGAGATTTCAGTTTAAAATGACAACTAAAAAAACGTTTTTCTTTAACAAAAAAAAAACTTTGTATTTACATAAAATTTAGGGATTTTCAAAATAAAGTTCAAGGCACGTGACAAAAGAAAGATGTACAAAAGAAAACTGACCTCCACTGACGACATTTATTCCTCTGAACTCGGACTGTGTGACCTCGGATCTCTCGGACCAATTAATTATGATCTCCAAATGATGATGTCGCCGCCGCCCTGGGGATTTGTGAGTAATGTGGAGATAATGAGCGTGATAGGAGAGGGCAAGGTTAGCGCCGTGCGTCTTATTGTTACGTGAAGGAGACTGACAGGTGTGTGGAAATTTTCAGGAGGGTTTCAATATTTTATGCTAAAAAATGTAATGTTGTAAAGCGAGCAGATAGTTTATTGGATTAATGATCTCCAGTGTTCATTAGACAAACTATTTTTAGGATTTAGACACTTTTTATCCGCCCGGATCTGAACGGCCGGAGATGTACGTTCTGAGCTGAATGAGCTCAGAACGTAAAAAGACCGTGGAGATAGTGAGCATTAAAGGAGAGAAACTTCTCCTCACATCATTCATCACTGCACTGATCATTTCAGAGAGGAACGGAGAGAAATAAATGACAGAAGCCAGACTTTTGATTTTGATTTAGATATTAAAAGTGACGTTTTCGTCATTTTACTCCCCATTAAAGGAGACTTTCAGTACAAACACTTTGGGTTTGGTTCCTTCTGGGATGTTGGAGGGACAAGAAAATGAATTTCTTGATTTCCAGCATAGAAAAAAAAGTATCCTGAACTTCTTTTGCCTTTAAAAAATTTTTTTATTTTATTCTTAAAAGAAATGTGTGTGTATATATATGTATATATATATATACATACATGTAACACAGATGTGAAAAAATAGTTGTAGTACCAGAATAAGCTCATTTATATTAAAAACACTTTCATTACATTGAAGCGAGCCTGGGCTATTTTATTTGTGCCACCTACTGGTTACTTGGTGATATGACCTGGTCAGTTACTTTTGATTTTTAAATGCACTTCAAACAGGAAGTTCTTTGATGAACAGCAATTGATGTCATTTTTGATCTTAAATTGTTAATTTTTTATTTTATTAAAATTTCTGGATGTTGCCAAACTACATTTTTAGCTTTAAACAAAGATCTGTCAACTGTTTTTCTCAGTTACAGTAAAAAACTAATATTAAATACTGAAATTGGACTTTTTTTTAATTATATTTGGTGAAAATTGGGTGAAAAGAACTAATTCAATCAGGATTTCTTTAGAGTCCAGTACCCAGTGCATAAATCAGGATGACTAAGTGACTTCCTGTTCCTTCTTTTGGTTGTTGTTTGCTTTTAAAAGTGTAAACATTCCGGTTAAATCTGCAACAGCAAACTGGCTGCTTCCCTTTGTGCCTCACAGGAGACGGAGATGATTAAAATAAGGTAAAAAAGGTTATTGTGCCCCTTTTTTTTGGTGCAATTTACCGTAAGCTTTTGCAAAAAGAAGTCTAATTGATGGTTTAAAAGGTGCTTCACTAGTCCCTAAAAAAATGACGCTAGAAGTGTAAAGGTGCTGTTTCGGTCGCGGAAAAAAAACACTTGCTACAAGCTACAGTAACTCTACGATCAATTTCCAACGAATTTGCCCCAACAAACTCTTAACTACTGTAAAGTGTGCCATATGAGCGCCAAGCCGCTTTTCTCCACTTCCGAATCCACTGGAATTACGGTAAATGTTTAAATGGTTAAAGAGATACGGTAATTCAAGGAACGACACCATTGGAACCAAAACTCTGGTGTTAAAAGGTGAATTAAATGTATTTTACCAGCAGGGGGCGACTCTTGTCGCACCTTTTTACAGTGTTCTCATCGTATTAACCCTTTCAAACTTTCTAACTCACATCCTTCGACCAACGCGGTCAACTTAAATGCGCTGATTTTAGCTCTGAAATAAGCGCCAAAGCATGTCGGCTTCATGCCGCTAGGCCACTTTTCTGCGCTTCATAAGTCGCAGGATCGATTAAGTGGTGGAATCAAGGAAATCAAGGAAAGGTATAATTGGAGCTAAATTAGTGAATGGGTTAATTACATTTTTTTTTACCAACAGGGGGCGACTCTTGTTGCATTTTTTTGTTATTTAGCCGTCAGGAGTGACATCTACGGTGTTAAAGGGTTAAACACCGTAGATGTCACCGCTGACGGCTAAATAACACAAAATCTTTGCTGACAGTAACATTTGAACATTTTTCAAAATAAAACCTATTCTCCGCTGTACTCGCTGTGTTGTAGACATCTCCGCTGACACGGGGGTCACAGACTGTGTGGTAGGGTGTCATATCGGTCATTAAACACCATGAATGGCGACAGGCTGATCACAGAGGTCCAGAACCACCAAATCCTTTTTGATACTCCACATGCTTTCTGTGAGGATAACAAAAAAAAAAGAACAGAGGCTGGGCTGCAGCCGCACTACAGCCATCCTTAACCAATGTGAGTCACCTGCCGTAGCTAGATGCCGGCACCGGAGCCGGACTTGATGCGGTTTGAGCCCACAGGGTGAGGGGACGTTCACATCGGCATGGTTGGACCTCGTTTGGTCCGCACCACTTTGTCCCGGATGATCAGCTCACTTGCAAATGAGAATTCAAACAACCTTTTATTTGTGAATGTGACTGGCTACTTGGCAGCCAATCCAAATCTCAACACTGACACAATGCACAAGTTTACACAAAGTCTAAACACAGCAACATTTGTGCTTCAAACGATCTCAATCGAACTGTTGGAGCTAAAAAAACAAAACTGGTGCTTCAATATAACCCTTGTGTTACTTTAGGGACTTTACCATTGTGAGTTGTGTCATCAAGACCCATTAGAACCTTTTTTCTTCAATGATTTGTGATCTTCACTGGTGTCCATGGATTACATGACATCTTTCCACCTTTATCCACCTTTGTCATGGTAGGGAGAACACGTCAATGCAAGGGTGGGGTCATCTAAGATAGTACAAGGGTTAAAAGGAAAGCTGCTCTTTTTGAGCAGCAGATGTGACAAAGTCCTTACAATAAATTCTTTTGTTTGCTTTTTTTGTCCAGTTAGAAACCAAAAATAGAGCAATTTCTAAGGATTTAATGCAAATCCAGCCCAAAATCCTGACTAAAAGGGGTAGGGTAGTATTTGCTAGGAGAAGATGCTTCTCAAATTCTAATATTGGTAATCCTGCGATTGCATCTAAAGCTACGCTCGCATTTGACTCAAGAACGCCCATTCATTTAGGCCACGCCGTTCACAATAGACAAGCCGGGCACAAAACGTAAACATTACTTTCTTCTCTGTGATCAATTTTCAAACGGTTGGTACTTCCGTGTTTTGCAAAGGGCACTATCCACACGTCTCTACCAAATCCGAGTCCCTGATTGGTCAAAGTTCGACCTGGTTTAACTTTCAACGGTCACACGTTTTGTATGCAGAAAATGGTCTAAAAAATGTGCCTTGCTCTTCGTGAGCGGCTTTGTCTGAAACGCTAAATCCCAAAATGCACATTCGCGCATGTTTACAAAGACTTTTCATTGGGAGTGGTTACTTGAAAACGTGTTTCCAAGGGCGATGTGACTGGACCTTCAGGCGCAACACAGAGAACAGGATTGTCCAAAGCCGGATCCTCAGGATCCAACACCCTCCTGGTTTTCCAAATGTTCCTGCTCTGCTAACTGCTGGAAAATAACTGAGGAAGATCTGGAAGACCAGGGTTGAGTAGCCTTAGGGACGGACAACTCTGGGCCTCGTTGGCCGGTGTGTCTGCACGACTTCCACATATTCAACTCATGATTACCTGGTTCATGTATGTTGGAAAAGGTGTAGGAATGCTGTCCTGGAGTTGCCCATTCCTGTATTCCAAAAAAAGGACATCAACAGATCAATCAATGCACAGAACCGAAGTCGTCTGTAGTATTGAAGAGTTCGGGAAGATGCAAAAGTTTGTAACAACATGGTTAGTTTGACTTTAAACCCGTTGGACACCTTCGTCTTGCTTGTTCTTTCCATCCAACTTCTTCAACCTCTTGACCTCAACAGGCTGAGAGGACCACCCGCTCTGCACGGCTCTAACTTCGTATGACCCTTACTTCTTCTCCAAAGGTTCAAAAAAGAACAACTTTATCCCTTGTGCAGCAAAAGGTTGAGGACTTGATCCGGACCAAATTAAGCAGACTGGGTTCTGACCAACAAACTTTTCCAGTCTGAATACACCCTTCCTCATTGGTACATACTAGTACATAAAGGTCTTATATCTGTGTTAGGAATCAGTGTCCATCGGATGATCTTCTGAATATGCAAATACAGGGTTTATATACCAAGCCCATTCCCTGTTTTCTTTGTTCGGACTTTGATGCAGCAACCTGTTCATCTGTCTGTAACCCTTCGTACAAATCTGTGCTTCTTGTGCGGAGTAAAACTGCCACTAAAGCTAAGTATCGTCTCTGAGTCATTATTCATTCATTTCTGTGTGCAGGAAACAGAGGGAACAAACCTAAAAATATTCCTATTTTGCAGTCTTGTTTAGAGAAAATCAGTTTCCTCACAATCTGTCATCGTATTAACCCTTGTGCTATCTTAGATGACCCCAACCTTACATTGACGTGTTCTTCTCCCTACCATGACAAAGGTGGATAAAGGTGGAAAGATTTCATGTAATCCATGGACACCAGTGAAGATCACAAATCATTGAAGAAAAATGGGTTCAACACACTGTCTAGTGGGTCTAGATGACCCAACTCCCAATGTTAAAGTGACTAGGATAGCACAAAGGTTAAGGTGCACACATATGGACCAAATGTCGACTTTGGCTGGAAAAAGCACAGCGTCTGTAATCAGTAGTGCCTTGGAAAACTGCTGAATCCACTTGGAGACAATCAAACTGCGGGATTTCTGCCGCTGCCACGAGTCATCAAAGCGACAGAGGCCGCTCTTTTGTGAAGTAAACACGAGCGCTCGGGTGTGAAATTTCTTTTCAATTCCAACAGAAGGTTTCATTCAACTTGCGTCCTTTTTGGGTCATTAAACGCACAAATTGTTCCACGCGTTTGGCGTAGGGGGCGAAGGCAGAAACACATCTGCGAAAAATCTTTTTCTCCTCTCTTTGAGGTCTGTGAGAATCCTCCCCCGCCTCCGGGAGGTGTAGAGTGGAATACATCATTCCACACATCCGTCACTTCCCAATTGGGTCTCGTTTTTAGCATTCCTTGGTTTCCACTCATTTGTATTCCCGCTAAAACACGCTGCTAGCCGTGTCGTAGTCCTTGCTGACATGAGAGGTGCTCGGGAGCGACTTGAGGTACTCCATGTGCCTCCTGGCGTCCTCCTGGTTGTGTTTGATGTAGTAGACGATGTAGGCCGTCACCATGAAGAACCAGCAGAACATAGCCACGAACATGGCCACGTCGGTGGTCTTGTGGTGGAAGTTGCAGAAGTTGATCCCGGAGTCCAGGACCTGGATCACCGGCTGGCCCACGTACTCCTCCCGCACGGAGGTGAAGCAACTGACCTCGTTGACGGTCTCTGGGTCCAGCCTGAGCTCCCGCAGGACCTCCTGCAGGGAGCACTCGCAGTGCCAGGGGTTTTGGGAGAGGCGGACCTGGGCGTGGAGTTTGGTGAAGGTGTCCCTGGGGAGGCGGCTCAACTGGTTGTTGGACAGGTCCAGGCTCCTCAGGCTGTCTGCGACGCCGGCAAAGGCGCCGTCCTCCACGCTCTCCAGGGAGTTGTGCGACAGGTCCAGCTCCCTGAGGCGGCGGAGGTCCACCAAGGCCTCTTTGGGGACGCGCCGGATACGGTTTGATGACAGCAGGAGAACGACGGTGTCCTTCGGCAGCTCTGACGGGATGCTCTCCAGGTTGCGGGAGGTGCACTGCACCACCACGCCGTTCCTCTCCGTGCAGTGACAGACCTTGGGGCAGGCGTGGGCTCCGACCCACAGAAGCAGACCCAAAAGAAGAAGAGAGCCGGTGGGAGGGCGTCGCACGGATGGGACGAACCTTCGGGAAGCCCCCATCAGCGGGCGAGGAACTCAGACGATGGGTTGGATTTACCAGACAGTGAATGCATCACTTCACCTGAAAGCGCAGAAGGTCTCTGACAAAGGAGCGCATCATTTCTCTTAACGCCAAAAAGGCAAGGGGGGCACCCCGCCACTGACGAGACAAGGAGCGTCGGTCAAGGGGCGCAGCATCCGCACCGACTTTGAGGAACCTGCAACCCAAACAGACGAAAAGGTAAGATAGTAAAAGTTCCTTTCCCTACCAAAGGGTTGGGGGCGGGTAAAGTTCAACATTATCATAATAATGACACGTTTCCGTACGGTTCCACTCTGACAAGCCATTAAGGAAGGGGGAGGGTCATGAATATGCAGCGATGAACTTTGCTGAACGCCGATTTGGGGTTGGAGGGAAAGAAAAGTGGAGATGAACGGCGATGAGTGAAGGTCAGCGAAGTTAACGGACCTTTCACAGAACAATCCAAATCAAATACGTTAAAAATTGAATGAAACAAAAAGATCAAATCCAGTAAAAATCTAAAATGACACAATTTATGCAATTTATGCCATATATAAACTTATTTTATCCTTTATAATAAAAAAAAACAACAGAGATATTTCTAAACATAAAAAATGTATATATTTTTAAGGCAGCAGGTTGACGAAAATGTATAAAAGTTAGTTTTAATGTTGTTTTTTAGAGCCGGAACCCACCTGGTCGCCTCGCAGCGTCTCCGCTGATCGCCGCGGGTTTCTGGAGCGGCGTCCCGGCGTCCCGTCAGCCGTACATAGGTCCCTTCTCCGCCGCTGGAGCCGCAGCCTCTCCGGGAGCTCCGGATCCAGCTGTTTGACCGCGCGGGTCGGCTCTGCAGCAGCAGGGTGGCGCGCGCGCGCGTACGTCCGTGTGTGTCTGTGAGCGCGCGCGCGAGTCAGGGCAACGTTTGATATTTTTTGAATAAAAAAAAAAGGAAAGCAAACTTAAAATTCAAAAATAAAAGTATACAACTTCATGTGATTAGAGAGATGTATGGAAGACCCCGAGTGCCTCAACTAAAACAAAATTGTTAATTTGAAATATAGAAAAACCCATACAAATCACAAGGTAAAAACATTAAATATAGAGGTTTTTCAATGGTATTTTTTATCTTCACTTTTTTTTGTATTAAACAGAAATTACAGTATTAATAGTGAAGTTGAAATTACTATTTAGTTGAGCGGAGCTTTGAATTAGGGCCATCCCAAAAAATGATAATAATAATAATAATAATAATAATGATATGAGATTAAAGTTGTAAACTTACAAGAAAAACATTAGAAAATTCTCGACTTTTTTTCTCGTAAATTTCCAAGATAAGGAACACAGGGGTGAAAGCTGTTGATGGGGCTCCGGCTGTCCTCAAACAGCAAATCAGCACCAAGCTGCAGGAGAGTATCTTCTAAATGTGCTTTTATTACTGTCATGATTAAAATTAAGGGCCCGCTCGCTCATGTTTTTTTTAACCCTTGTGCTGTCTTAGATGACCCCACCCTTACTTTGACTTGTTCTCTCTACCATGACAAAGGTGGATAAAGGTGGAAAGATTTCATGTAATCCATGGACACCAGTGAAGATCACAAATCATTGAAGAAAAAAGGTTCAGAGCACTGTCTAGTGGGTCTAGATGACCCAACTACCAATGTTAAAGTGTCTAGGATAGCACAAGGGTTACATCTATGCGGTCAGTGCTTTTTCTTGGCTGCAAGGACCCGTAAGAAGGGTTAGCATTAGGCTAATACGTGTTAAAACATTAGCCGTGGAGGAACTCCAAACTCCAAAATACAATGAGAATCTTGGATGTAAACATGTGGGAATTACACCACTGGAAACACAAATTGGTTTAGAGTTTCTCGGGTCTGTGTAGCAGCACTTCCTTCTTTGGCGATCCGGAGTTTTGGAACACGGGGCTTAGCGGGAGGCCGAAGACAAAGTTTCGGACAGGCAGGAGCGTCCGAAGGAGGACCACAGAGGCGGTAATGGTGCTACATAGTCCTGAGAAGCTGTGTACAATCATCACAAAGCCCTCTCCTCTGCCGCTAACACAAGGCTACAAGCCTGGCCGCCCTGCTCCTAGCATGTCTGTGTCTCTTAGCAGCACACGGAAATATCAAGGGACGTCATCGCCCCGCCTCCTCTCTGAAAATGCTGATTGGAACTGATATATGCAATACCTTTCACAGGGTGGATGCAAATGCAATCCCCTCTTTGCATTTTTGCTTTAACTATGTAACAAAATAAGAAAAATAAGAAAGAGCTTAAAACGCATAAACACAAAAGGCGCATGTAAGCTTTTCATTCATTTGAAGTGGTCACTAGAACGCACATTTCCAAGTCAGGTGGGAATGTTTGCGCAACATCTGAACAATTGTGTAGCTAACTGTAGAATAAAGAACATGCTGGCAAGTCAATCTAACTCTTTATATCACAAAAAGTCACAAATTCCGTTGAGTTCTTCATCACCAAACCCGATGTAAGACGGAGCAGAGCTTCTTCTTTGTGTTGGTATCAGTAGAAAATACTAATACACAGACATCTACGGCGCCATCGATTTACTTCTTAAAAATCACCTTTAAGTCGCACCCGTCCGAACTACCCAAAATATAAAAAATGCAGTGCTCAGAATTTATATTCTTTGTGGAATTTTTGCGAAAATGATGTTTCTTTTGGGTCTTTGTTGGCTTAATTTCTGTTTCTGATCTTTTCAAACTTTTACTTGGAACTTGAGTGTTTTTTTTTAACTACTCGTCCCTCTGGAGTGTTTGGAACAGGCCCCTCACAAACCTGAGCACCGACTGGACCACAACTTCACACAATCAACCAATTTTCTTTGCACTAGAGCTGGTTCCAAAGTGGCGATGGAAACAAAGCGGTGTATCCCGCAGCTCCTGGCGAAACGCCATCATCAGATCCCATTTTGATCAGAGCCCCCCCCCCCCCCCCCCTCGCCGGATCGCATGAATATGGACGGGCGCTGATCCAGCTGGAGCTTCGTCAGCAAAAGGCGGAGTGGCTCATGAGATTCCTGTCGTCATGTCAACTTGTTACTTGTTACTGATGACATTGAGCATTGGCGTTACCCCCCCCCTTTTGGGTGGGTGTCGACTGACCTCTCTGAAGCCCCATGTTTGATTCTGTAAAGCCCCGCTGTCATTGCTCATTCAAAGTCATGTTGGATTCCAGGCTGCAGGTGAAGGACGACGACCCCCCCCCCCACCCCCCATCCACTCCACTGCGGGGGTTTAAATCTACATCTTCATCATCGCTCTGACATCACTCCTCTGCGTTGCTGTGAAGGTTGTGAGGGAGAGCGCCGCCGCTGACGGCGTTGAGCTGCTCAAACTGGAATGGCGAGCCAGCCAGGGTCCAGGAGGAGGATCCTCCAACAAAAAGGAGGGTGGGCGGTGGGAATCAGTGTTTGCTGGTTTTTGGAGCAGTTAGCAGCTCAAAAAACGTCCAAAACACTTTTTGGAGCTGCTAACTGCTCATCTTTTTTTGTTGAAATTTTTATCTAACATTTGTGACAGAGAAATTCTGCATTCGTTCAAGCTTAGTTGGGGTTAAGATTTCTTTTTTTAGACTAAAAGTGCAACAACAAACTTTGATGTAAAATACACGGCATATAAACTATAACTTGAGCACAGAAAAACAAAATGAAAAATGTACGACCATTTTGGCAAATTGTGACCTGAAAGACATTTCATCTACATTATATTTGAACATTAAATGTATTCTCTGCTTTTATGGTACCTAAATGAAAACATTACAAACATTTTTACGTTTACCGTCATTTTGATAATTGGCAGTTTTAATTTTGTTTATTTATTTTTTGACATTTTTGGACACAAAGAAAAAAACACTAAAGAAACTAGATTTTTTCCAGCAAAGCTTTGACCTTTGATCTTTGCACTTTCAACTTTTAGCTTTGATCTTTTCTGCTTTTATAATTGTCTTTTCATCTTTGTGCTATGATCTTTACACTTTGATCTCTGCACTTTGATCTTTGTGCTTTTATTTATTTATTTGTCTGCTTTGATCTCTGTTTTTGATCCTTACGCTTTGATTTCTTTTGTTTGATATTGGATTTCTGCCCTTTGATCTTCTCACTTTAATGCTTATACTTTGATTTTTGAGCATTGATTTTTGCACTTTGATCTTTGTGTTTTGATTATACAATTACTGATATGAGCCTCTTGAGACTCGGGTTATAGAAATTGAATTGAATGTCTTTGATCTTAGCGATTTGATTTTAGTGCTTTTATCTTTGCCTTTTGATATTACATTTTAAAAAACTTTCAAATGAGCATTTTTACTCTTTAATTAGTAAGGTGGTTAAAAAATTACTTTTTACTTTTAGTGCACTTTTTACCCTTTTATTATGAAGTCTATTATTTTTATTTGATGAACTGTTATGAATTTCTGTGAACCATTTAACATATCAGAATTCCTAAAATCATAATTTCAAAACGGTTACATTAAACTGTAAAGTATTTTAAAGGAAATGTTATATAAGTCATGAATTGTACTTAGAGCCACAAATAAGGTTTCAGTTACTTGAATAAAACATCTCAAGTTGAAGTCAAAGGCACAGAAGGTCAGCAGGAACTCCCATCACAGCCTCTTATTTCTAGCAATTGCATCATTAATGCTTATCTTTTCATTGGCGCGCTCTAACCTTGGCCAAATGTATCTCAGGTGGAGACGTGAGAGATTCTTTCTGGAACAAATGTGGAATTTTGTCTTTTCCACCTTAAGTCTTGTGAGAGACAGGTTCAGCAGAAGCTGCAAAAGTCTGAACAGTCTATCAGCCTTCATTTAAAGCAAAGAAAGTTTAATTACCATTTATTGTATGGAACTCCTCAAGTGTCATTAGTGTTTTTCAAAAATTTTGTGAATTTTTATTATTTTGGAAAAGTAAAAAACAAAAAGTTTCTTCTGAAAAATCATCAGAGATGGAAACATTTCTCCTCTTACCAACTTTCTTTGGTTTGTTTTCTACACCAACTAAAGCTTGTTGACAGGATTTCATCGTGGTAAACAATTCGATTTCTATGTATTTATCTCTAAATACCCATTGAAAATATGTTTAAATGTAATCATTTAATCCAAACTTATTTAGTCGTATGATGTCAAACAAGGCACCATGTATTAAAAGCACCAAAACATTTAAAACAGCTGCTAATAAATAGAGTTGAAAAGTAAATGTTTGTGTCATAAAAACACAGTCTATCGACAGTATAGCACTGTGTTTACTTAAGATGGAGCGCAGAGGAAGAAGGTATAAAGAGAATATAAGTGGTCCTAAAATAGAGCCCTGTGGAACCCCAAACCAGACATGCCCACGTTCATCTGCCAAATAGCTCTATCAGAAAAAAAACAAAACAAAAAAAAACAAACAAAGTTGAAAGAAGAAATTAAACTTTATTTGATATTTATACTTACCGACACTTTAAAATTAAAACCTATGGAATTACTCACAACTAATATACAGTAGTTCTGCACATGGTAAATAAATCAATCCAAAATAATTTCAAGATTCAATGTCCCCCCCAGAAAACGGCAATTCACAAAAACAGAAAAAAACAAACAAAAATAATTTCTATGGTCATTCCATCTTTCTTTTTTTTCCTACTATCATTGCCACTTAAAAGTGGTAGAGAGTTACAAAATAATAACTAATTCCACAGCTCCAAATCTTCTAATAATAATAATAATAAGCTAATACAGAGAAAAAATAAATAATTGCACATCGCACCCTATTATTGCATTACTTGCAGTTTGTTTCAAAGTTGTAGTATACTCAGGCATATACACAAATGTAAATACAGTTTTCAAACACTGAGTAACACATAAATATGAATGTTATTAAAATCCACTGCCGTTACGTACAACTCAGTTGACCTGCTTTGGCGTCAGTATGGTACCGTACAACAAGACTTAAACCCTCAAATGATGACTTCAACCGCCAACGGGTGTTCGAAGCAACACATGCACCAAAAACTGTCGTGGAAAAGCAAAGATGTCCTTAATGACAGCCTTCACTGCAACTGAGGGAAATAAACCCGTCTTGGGTTTTGGCTAACTGACCGTAAAAGCAGGTTTGCTCAACGGAAGAAAATAAAAATGATTATTATTTAAACTTTTTCATTTGAAAACGTTTCCACTGAAGTACAAGCCAAGACAAACTAATAAAAAAGCTTGTTTCACTGCTAACACAACTATCTGTTTACATCTAAATAATAAGAATTATTGCGAATATTGACTGACGATGCATCCTTCAGTATGTTGAAACAGCATTTGGTCCATTTACATTATCACATTTATGCCATCAAAGTGCTTAAAAGTCACAAGAAGAGACATTTTGGAAACTGTTTTAGCAAAAATAGCTAAACTAAAAAAAAGTTTACAGTCTGCCTGCCAACAAGACAATAAGACAACAAACGACAATACCGCTAGAGCCAAGCTAACCTAGCAAACAAGCATTAGCAAACATACGAGTTTGAAAAAGAAGCTAAATTTTTTGAAGGTAGTTGGCTAATGTTGTTAACTATTTTAGAACATTGCAGCTAGTTCCCTTATAGATTATCATGTGTGCCAAAATGAGCAACATGCTAATTTAGCTAGTGCCTGCTAACAACGATAAAGCTAAATAAATAAATAACTACATTTTATATAAAAATAAATGGAAAAATGTGAAATTTTACCTATTATATTTTTCTTATAATAGACTAAATGTTTACTGATAATTACTATTGGGAGGATGGACTTGAAAAGAACAATGAAAGCTAACTGAGTTAGCAACACAATTTCTATTGACTTTGTATTCTTGCAGCTGGTTTTCAATCAGGAAAATAGGAAAGATATAAACTAGAAAGATTAGAACTAAGAGAAAGAATGAAATTAAGAACACCAATAGATTGTTTTGCTACAAAAATCAACTCAAGAGCGCTATAATAGCTAAACTATCCAAAGTAGCAAAATAGTCACTAATGTATTTTTTGTTTAATTTAGCAAGTGTTTAAATAAGTAATCAAAAATATGCAGCTAGTTTCCCCTACACTTTATATTGCCAAAATTTGCATCATGCTAATTTAGCTAATGCCAATTAGCAACAACAAAGCTTAAAAATAAACTTTGTCTTTCATAAAAGTAAATTTTAAAAGTTTTTAATTTTAACCTTTTATATTTTTACTAAAGACTAAAATAGATTTCAAATGTTTACTATAAAACACGATTTACTATTGGGTACAATCAATTAAAGTAAATAAGGAATGCTGGCTAAGTTAACATCACCAGTTATATTTACGTTATAGGCCTGCAGGATTTGTTCTATAAGCAATTTAGAAAAAGCTAAAAAGATTAGAACTAACCAGACAAGTAAAAAACAAATCCTTCTTAAAGATAAACAATTAAATTAATAAATTGTTTAGCTTTTTCGCAGCTAGTTTGCACTCTAAAAAAAAGAGAAAATCCAGTAGTTTCCACCAAAAAACCCAGTAAAACAAATCGATAATTAGATTAAAAACTTATATAAAAAAATAACTACAAATTAAACACAGGCGTGTTATGCTAGCTAGGGTTGCTAAAGTGGCTAATTAGTCAGTAATGTATGATTTCATCTACTGTTTTGCAAATTGGGCATTAATTACTCACATTAATAAACAAAAATTACACACCTAAGTTTTGTCTGCTAGGTTTTGCTAGGTTAGTTAAGCGCTAGCAGTAATAAAGACAAACATAAATTCTACGTTATTTTAAACATCAGAATACAAACAAATATTTCACAAAATGTCAAACTCCACTTTTAAGCTGCTAAGAATGCTAACAAAAGTTGTGTAAGTAAATAAAGGGTAGATTTCGTGCAACGGCAGAATAGTTCAGTGTTGGGTTGCAGCTAATGTGACTCAGCGATAACATTCAACAGCTGTTTGCATGTGTCAACACTGAACTGAGTTCGACTGAGACTCGGAAAGGAGATGGCCTTGACTGTCTCAATTTTGGTGTGTATTTAAAACAAGTAAAAGCGTCAACGAGTGGCAAAAGTACCGAAGCTCACTGAAAATTATTACCAAGACAGCATAACCAACTTAGCTTACGTTTCATAATTACAGAAAAAAAGTTGTACCTGCATCACTATACCATAGATAAATACAAGCTAGCTTAAATGGAAAATCAGCGAGTACAGCTGTCATCGATCTTGTCCTTTTTTTTAAATTAAAACAATAAAGTTGTCGACATAGTATTAACAATAAAAAGACATTCAAACCTAAAGCGTCAAATCAAACGCATGACGATGAAAAAAACATGACGAGATGAACAATCGTGAAAAGAGACTGAGTGGTCACGTCCGCCCAGGCCCTGTGGGTTCCCTCCAACGAACCCCTGAACATTCCATGGCCCCAAAAGTTACCATTCGGCTACGTCCAAACATTTAGGCAGTTCATTTTTTTTGTTTTTTGTTTTTTGCTGTTATAGATCGGCATCCTTCTCCTCAAAGCCTCTTAGCAAAAAAAAACAAAGAACTAAACGTTTTAGGCGCTAGAGAAGGAAGCCAAAGTTTTAACGCAAAAAACGACTTTTAAGTCTAACCCGTTCCCTGCATCAGAGGCAGTCTATAGTGTTGAGTAGAGTCTATTGCATGAGTGCCGCGTAGTTGACTAATGTGCTAAATCGCATTAGTCTTTTCTACAAAACAAATACAGTATAATAAGTTAGTAAACAATCATGAACATTTTCCGTCAGTGTTTTAGCCACTGATTTTCTTTTCACTAATTCCCATTCATGCATCTATGTACTAAATATTGGTGTTGCGAAAAGGAGGCTACGCTGGAAAGTTTCTTCATCCGGGCAGGGAGTAGGACTAGACGTGATCGGTCAGGAACCCTGAAAAAGTCGTCGGAAAGAACAGGAACAGGACTACAAAGACGTGTATTAGCAACGTTAAAAGGAGCGTCTACTCAAAACACGCGACGATACGACATTGTAAACATGCAGAAATGTAAATGGAGGAAATGAACTCTAAATGGGAGCCTGTAGGAGCGACAGCATTGGCTTAAGGCCGTGTCACACAGCCAATATGTAAACTTTGCGCATTTTCCATGTACGAAATTTCCGTCTTTTGTGATACATGTGGGATATTCGTAAATTATGTTTCTTGCATTTGCCATTCATCGATGTGCACAGATGTCCGTCGAGGGTTTCGGACAAGGTGTCTTTAAGTGAATTTGGTTTTGAGGTGTTCAACATTTTCGGTAGAATTACACATTTTATGTGTATTTCATGTAGTTTATACAAAATTATTATGAAAATCTGATGCAATCTTTGCGAGATGCATCCTCAAATTTGCGGCATTCCATGACTGTTCCACGTAGGTCTAACAGATTTTCACACATGTACCATTGATGTATCACTTTTATATGGGAAATATGGCGGATATATTCATTCAAATTATGTAATTGAAGCACAAATCACTGATGAATTGCAGGTAAACAGCGCAACAATAACACTCGGTTCATGTTCTACGTTTACGTGTTCTTTGTGTGGTTTATTCGTATTTCTGTGGATTTGACATGGTTCATTTGTGTTACATCTGTGAAAATTTCACGTAAAGACCACAACTTTTCTCACTTTTTCAACCTATATTCACATATGACCAATTTTCCGTGCAATATGCACAAAATATATGTAGTGGCTGTGGGACAAGGTCTTAAAGGTCAAGTGATGCACCATGGTTGGAGATAAACGTGCAAAGAAGGACAAAAGTATCGTAGCAAAATCGGATCATTTGGCTACATCCTGCCACACACGCTGCCGATAGCATCACTTAAATATGCAAAGATCTACGTTCTACAAAAAAATGTTCGCTCATAACTTTTTTTTTATATCATAAATGTTCTATGACTCAGGACTGACAGAAAACAAATGACAAAAAGAAGATTAATATTAATAAACATTCAACATGCTTCAACAGTTCTCTAAGAAAAGAAAATCTAGTCAACAGAGAGTTTTGTTTCCATACATTTTTTTCTTTCTCTGGATTTAATTTAGGCTCTCTGAAATGGAAGGGAGCGCCAAGAACTCCCTCTTTATGTATGCCGAACTGGGATAAAGGAGGTGGTCAGGGTTTTCGGAGAGGCCAGAGTCAAAGTTCGTCGTTGTTGTCTGCGGTGGTCAGTCATTGAAAAGGGCCAAACGGAGGAGCCAGTCAGGGATCTCAGGATGTGGTCATGGATGACGGGTCATTCCACATAGCCGCCACGTCTCTAAACCTAATGGAAGAACACGGAGAGATCATAGAGAGTTCTCAACGTCTGCTTTACACCTTATAGTGCCCTTACCTTGCGTTGATGAGGTACTGAGCCAGGCTGATGTTGGCGGGGGTCCCTGTGATGGTAATCTGGCGCTCCGATGACCCTTCCATGGCATTAGCAATTTTGATCTGCGCCCCAGACATCTGACGGATCTCGTTGATTTTGGTGCCCTGGCGTCCGATTATGCAGCCTATTAGCTGGGAAGAAAACAGGGGGGCGGGACTTAGGATGGCTAGAGCACATGAGAAAGACGCTCTTCGAGACCCACGAGTGTGCTCAACAGTCTTACATTGGGTCAAATACCTATAGAGTTTTAGGTAACATACAAGTCACAGTAAGCTTTATTAACCCTATATTGGCCCGTTAACCCAGAGACACCTAATTAACAAACATTAACTCTTAAACCCTTTATGTGATAAATGCAAATCAGCTGATTCTGATGCAAAGATAAGCTGGCTATTAAAGTCAGTATGACTTTGGACCGATTGGCAACACATAGTTAATGTAGAATGTTGCGTTACGGTGCCAACCCCACCTTTCTCTACGACATAATCAGCCAATTAATGTCGATTCAGTGAATACTTTAAACTGTTGCATATCAGCAGAAACCTGCTTTTCTCCTATATTAGAATCTCCTAGAGTTATGTTAATTGCATAGATGGTTGAACAGTTAGGGTAGTTGTGAGAGTCCACTGATGGCCGGTTAGCTTTGGTTCCAGTGTTCTCATTCTTTTGACCAAAACAGTTTGTATGTAATTGATCAGTTGATTCTGTTGTAGAGAAAGTGGGTTTGTGCTGGAACACAACACTTTACGTTGCTAATGTGTTGCAAATCAGGTGATATGAAAAGTTGCTTACCTTCACATCAGAATCAGCTGATTTGCGTTCAGTGCGTCAAGTGTCCAAGAGATACAGCATGTAAGTATCATGTGTTCATTGCGTGTCTGAATGTGTGAGTTAGTTCCCGTCCACTGCAACAGGTTAACTGTAGCTCCAGTGTTTACATTCTTTTGACTAGCGTAACTCTTCAAACATTCACACAATTAACACAAGTTAAAAGCCAGTCCGTTGGAACCATGTTAACTGCGTCAACGGTTGACGAGTTACGGTAGTCGAAAGAATCTCAAAACTCTGGAGTTAAAGGGTTAACCCTTTTGATACCGGCGTCTGCAGACATGGACTAACGTATGGTCTATGAACCCCCGTAACCCTTTGACCATGGACACAATTTGCATAATTCCAACGGATTCTGAGAGAAGCAGTATCAGCAGACTGACATTGATTGAACTTCAGATTACGCTACAATGACGTTAATTGGGTAAACGGTTGAGCAGTCATGGTAGTATGAACAGGTACTTACACGCACCCTTTAAACTATCGTAACCCTTCGACTGTTCCAATTTCAGTGGATTCTGAAGCTCAGAGAAGACACACCATTGGAATAACGTTGGAATCACGGCAACTGCGTCAACAGTTGGCGCGTTGCGGTAGTCAAAAGAATGTAAACATTGGAGCTAAGGTTCTGGTGTTAAAGGGTTAATCCTTTAGTACTGACATACACTCTTCAAGCTTCCGTTCACGCGAGGTGCGGAATTTCAAGGGATTCTGAAGCAGAATGAAGCCGACATGCTGCTTTACTGCGCTTATTATTTTATTAGGTCTATGTCAGTTGCGTCAACGGTTGAGGACTTACCCCGGATTTACACTGGTCTTTCAGCGGTGCATCCCTGTGTGAGGGGAGTCTGTCTCAAAACTCAGTTTACATTGTCTTTGCTGCGTCCCCCCCCCCCCCCCCCCATGTATCCCAGGGCCTTTGTACAGCAAAATTGACACATCAACCAACTCAAAGCAGAACTCCTGCGTGTAGCTTGCGTTGCAGTGTGGAAGGACGGATATCAGACCCGTAGACACATTGTAAATATTCCGACTGATTAATAGGCATTCTAATTTTTTTTGACAACGCAACGGAGAGGCACCGCAGACGGACCGGTGGAAATCAGCCTCAAAGAATGTGAAAGGGGTTAAAGTCCAACAAAATATGATGTTTGACATCAATGCACCGTTCAAAGAAGTAAAACTCGAGAATAAGGTGTTAAAGGTCACAACAATTATAAACCAATTGCAGACTTTGGGGCTTGCCGATTCATGTTTTTCTGCAGTATGAATTGTTGGACCGCTTGCAAAATCAAATTGCTGAGTAAGCAGAACTCGCAAACAACAATCTTCTTTTATACCACATCAGCTCCTGGAAAAAAAGCTTAGGATAATGCAGGAACTGCCAGCTTTGAAATGACAAATGCCTCATTTAAATGAAGGATTTGCAGGATTTTTTCATCCCTGTCATTTTTCTTTCCTTATTTTTTTTTTAAAGGAGAAGCATTGTTGGACATTTTTTGCACATGGTGACAAATGTACTCACATCATTGGGAATGGTGAGTTCATGAGTACTGGCCTGGTTACTGGCATCCAGACCTGCTGCTGAGCACAGAGCAAAAAAAGAAAAAAAAATAGGGAGATGGGAGGGAGACAGAAGAGAGTTTGGCACGTTGAAAGAAGTCGGTGTCACCCAAAAAACAAGGCGCCGAAAAACATCATCAGCTGTGGACGTCTGAAATCGCCTCTTTAAGTGGTAAACAAACTACAGACAAACGAACAAACATGGAGGCTATGGGACACCAAAAAAAACAACCAAAACACCGACTAGAGCAGACCACCAGCAGGCCATGTCAATGGCAATGCACCACACAGACCAGAAGGAGGAGAAGAAAAAGAGAGACAGGAAAAGAAAAGAGAGAATAAAGAGGAGGAAGAGAATGTGTTTTCGTTTCTACAGGTACGAACGAGAAGAAGGATCTTTGGCGAAAAGGGGTCATTGTGTAGGTGGGTACGTACCGGGGAAGGCAGGGGTGGTCTGTCCGAGGGGGGTAAAGGGGGTTTGCTGCATAGCCAACTGGTGAAGCTTGCTCAACTGCTGAGGGGGGGAGGAGGAGGACAGCAAAACCTATGAGGTCATCGTTAAAAACACACTTCGCTCGCACACGCACGCACACACAGAGGTCTGTCCGAAACGCCACGAAAGTAAAGAGAGGATCTGAGGAGAAGTAACAACACAGAGAGGTGAAGGACAAGATAAAGAGAGAGAGAGAGAGAGAAAGAGAAGGGAGAGCAGAAGAAGCTCACCGAGGACTTGGCCTGACGAGAACATCGGTAACAAGTTGGTTCCCAAATTTCCCCCTGGCCCCACCCCATGTTGGAACATTCCAATGGTTGAGTTTTGCCTTTGTAGGTAACTCATCTCTAATGCTACGTCCACACCCGCGTTCTAAGTATTCACACTAGACTGTCGCTAGCTGATAATAGCACATGTCCATTAGCTAGAGTTGGAAGACGCTTGTTGCGAAATGTTGTAGTGGTTCAAAAATTGCGAATTTTGCGCCAGACTTGCAGTGAAATGGAACTTGTGTTTTTAGTTGCTTTGCGTTTTGTTCTTGTATCACAAGTTTTATCAACATCGCAATATCGATCAGTATTGCGAGTTTTCCTCATATCGTAGTGGTTAAAATTTTGCTCCAGGCTTTGTTTTCAGAGCTCTATTTCAATAAATGAAAGACTTTGTATCATATATTTCAGATCGCACAAATCGCAATTATTAAATTCTCCTTGATTACGGTTGGCACGAAGGGACACCAAGCATCTGTGGCTACCAAAGTTCAACTGGTTTAACTTCCAATGTGTGTTCAACGCCCATACGTTTTGTACATAAAGCCTGAAAACAAACTTAAAAACTTTCGTAGCAACACTTGAATGTGAGAATCTTGAACACAGAACCCCGAATTGCACACTTATGTGCGTTTCCATTGACATTTCATTGGAAATGATCGCTGCCCAATAACAGCGCATGTACGCCACCTACAGTTGGAAGAGGCTTCATGCGAAATGTTGTATACATGAAAGATTTACTGTCAGCCATACATTTGTCATTAACAAATCCAAGTTTCCGAATTCCTGGTTTAACTTTCAAGGTGTGTTCATTGGACGCGTGTTTCGGACGGACACAAAGACTTGCGTAGTGACACACAAACACGATAGTTTTGAGCACATTTTCACTTTTCATTGAAAATGTTTGCTTGATCACGTGTTGCTGAGCCCGGTGTGAATGTAGCATTAAGAGGACTTGACTCTGATTGGTCCATTGACACTAAAAATGTGTGCATATGGTGTTCACTCTAGACTCTCGCTACCCAAAAACAGCGCATGTACGCCACCTACAGTTTGCAGAGGCTTGGTTCAAACGTTGTATTTTTGGCCTGCATAATGAATCATAAATTTATCATTATTGTGATATTAAGTTTAGGAATACGCATATCGCAAAAGACGTAGTAAACTGCGATAGATGGTTGCCTTAAATGTGCTCAAACAATCTTATGAAAGCATTAAAGTATTTAACAAATCACATAAATCCCTTCAGCAATTTGAGTAATCAGATGGACCCCTTTACATTGTTAACCAATCGGATGGAGCTCTTTGGATTGTGTCTTAGCTAACTCTGGCACAAATTGCAATGATTAAATTGGATGAACCTAAAGAGACCCCGTCCATTTGTCAAGAACAAATCAAAGTTCCTGATTGGTCAAACTTCAACCTGGTTTAACTTTCAACGCATGTTCACTGGACACGCGTTTTGTACGTAGAGCCCAAAAGCCGACTTACGTAGCGACACGGCAACGTGAGAGTTTTAAACGCGGAAGTGCGAAACGCGGATTGACACATGTTTACATAGACTTTTCATTGAAAGTGACCGTTTAGTCGCACGTTTCCATGCATTAAAAGGACTCGTCTCTGATTGGTCCATTGATGCTAAGAGTGAATGCATTTGGTGTTCACACTAGACTGTCATGTATGTATACCACCAACAGTTGGAAGAGACTTGGTGTGAAGCGTCGAACCATTGCAAATCTCGTGAATATTGTTCCGCGCCTTTTTTCCCCCACAACTATATCCTGATAAACGACTTTGTGTCATATGATTTCTGTCCGGGCACAAATCGCAAGTCGTAATTTCTCCTTCTTTATCAATCTTCAAACGGTTGGAACTTTGGTCAATGAAAAGAGATGTCATCAATACATCATTACCAAATCCAAATCCCCGATTGGTCAAAGTTAAACCTTGTTTAACCTTTAATGAGACTTTTGTAAGTACAGCCCGAAATAAACTTAAAAACTTGCATCGTTTGCAAGTTTCGAACGTAGAAACCTGAAACTTGCATATCCGCGAATTCATGTAGACTCTTCATTTAAAAATGGGTAGCTTAAATGCCCTTTTCCTAGGGCAGTGTGAGCGTAGCTTATAGTGAAATACTTCCTCTAAATCAGTAATGCTAGCATGCTAATGCTGACTTGCTACATAAATTAACAGAGCCCATCTAAGGTTTTTTTCTAAAATTACGTCTTGTTTGTTTGTTCAATATATGTTTGTTCAATATATTAATCTTTTTTGTGATTGTCACGTGATTCTCTTGGCTACTTAGTAGCAAAACATGCTAACAGCTAAGTTGTAAATAAGACGAAGGGTTAGAAAATTGCTACCAAGGGGACCACTTTAGAACGTCTGACCAGATCTTAAATTTAAAGTTTTCATCAAATATTTGTTGTTGTTTAATTAAATATTCTTTTAAAACGTCTTCAGGCCAAGCCCTGTGAGGTTTGATGAAAAGCGAAAGGAAGAAGCTGAAGAAGCAGAAAAGTTAGAAAAATTGAAAATACAGATCAGAAAAAAAGCTGTATTAATATTAACTGTTAATATTAATAAGGATGAATGTAAAGATAGAGAAAAGGAAAAACTGTGGATACAGCGAGACAGACTGAAGGAGTGTGCATTGTTGACCGCCCCTTGGGATTAACACTCACATCTGGATGTGGGATGGCGTACTGTCCTTGTATGGTATAAGCCTGAAATCACAAGAATAATTTGTTACAACATGTCAACCCAACAAACGTACAGTCAAGTGATGTTAAATATTTACAAATTAGCAAAAAATAACAACAAATGATTGACATTTCTACAGCTTTTTCTTTTTTATATATAAAAAGTCTTTCTAGCCAGAAAATATGGGAGTCAGACTCTATGGATTCCTGTCATGCTCTCCCGCTATTCATCAATCAGATCCAGTTGAACTAAACCAATAAGGGACAATTCAAACAGCAGGATGGTGATGGGGAACGGTGAGGAGAAAACCAGAGGAGCGATCCTGAAAGGAGGGACGTGATTCGTCCTGTTGGATTTGTGGTTATTGAGGCCACACAGGTCAGAACTGAGCGAAATTTAATCTGATCCTTGCTAAGACAGCAGAAGACGCGCAGAAGGCATACAATTTTTAAAAAGACCCTGTTATTGAATTTCTTTTAACTTGAGGGTGTGTTTTTAAATGGCTGTTTTTGTAATTGTTATTTTAGGCTATTCAATTGAAAAAATGAAAAATTATGGACAAATTTTAAACTTAATGTGACAATATAAGACTGACAGGATTTAATATACAAACAATTCCTTTTTGTAATAGTTGTGATTTTGTCTATCTCTTTAAGATCCTATTTTAAGCCTTCTCTGTTCTGATTGGTCGGTTTGAGTAGTCTGCAAAGGGGCAGGTCTTGTCCACTATTCGAAGATTTCGTATAAAATAGTTTCTGATCAAGAAGCGTAAATTTACAGAGCACATCTGATGACATAAACAAAACCTAAAGAAATTGCAGCTACATAATACTTAAACGTGCTAACGCAACGCTAATTTGTGGCTGCAAAATGATTTGAAATTTGAGAAAAAAAGGCTACTGATTAAACATATTGACTTCTATGGAGTCAGTTGGGTAAGAAAGTTTGCTTGTTTGCTAGCTCAGAGTGAATGCGTTACACTTTTATATGAAATTTTCAAATCGTTTTTGGTCATGATGGTGTTAACGAACCCAAAATAAATTAATTGTAGCTACGGAAAAATTAAAACTTGAAACAAAATCCTAACTTGTGGCCACAGAATCCCTAAAATATACAAGCATATTTAAAAAAAAAGTGAATTAATTTATTTTATCGTATTGAATTCTATATAGTCTATTGGTTAAGGAAGTCTGAGTACATTTTATTTGAGTCTGGGAATGAGCCTGCAAAGGGACAGGCGTGGTTTGATTGCTACCGAGTAAGTTCACGACATTTGTGTGTAAAATTTTCAAAAAGTATTTGGTCAAGTTGTTTTTATTGACAAAACTCATCTGATGACTAAAAGGAATAAATGTAAAAAAAAAAACAGAAAAAAATATACGAAATAATTAAAATAGGAAAATGAAATGCTGATTTGTTGCTATACATGCTAGTGTGTTTCAAACAGTTTTTGGTCAAGATCTGTTCATTTACATGACCGGTTTGATGACTTTAAACAAAATTGTTTATAAACTGTAACTACAAAACAATTAAAACATATGAGTGAAATGCTAATTTGTGGTTACGAAATAAAAATAAATGGCATAAAAAGGTTACTAATTAATCACAATCTAGTCTTGGTATGTTGGGTTTTATAATTATTCTAGAGTAAAGTTACATGACGGACAGAGACTGTATGACTGACTTTTATTTAAGGCAGCAAATAAGCCACAAAATTTGTCTAGTATTAGAAAAAATATTTTCTGAAAACGTTTTAACAGGATATTTACTCATTTCACAACCACAAATCATCATTTTGTTTGTAGATTTTAACTACAGCCAAAAATTAACATTTTACTTATATCATTTAACTATTTTAAGACTGTAAATTAAAATTTTAAAATACAATATTTTTGCCACAATTTCTACAATTTAACAGTCTTTTGGCCACAAAGCAGTGTTTAATTTTTACAATTAAACAATTATTTGGTCAAAATGTTTGAATTTTGTTCTTACGATTCAACTCTTGTGTTCACAAATTAGTATTTTGTCTGTGCAATTTAACTATTGTATTATTTCATATTGCAAAACACATATATAGACAGAGAAACCATTACGTTTTTTTAAAAAAGGATTAGCCTGGAGCAAGTTTAGCATTGCTACGAAATTTCACTCCTAGCCTCTTCCAGCTGCAGGTGGTGTACATGCGCTAGGGTCGGCTAGCGATAGTCTAGTGTGAACGCCATATGCACACATTTTTAGTATCAATGGAACGATCAGAGACGAGTTCTCTTCATATCTTCACACCAGACTCGGAAACGCGTGTTTAAGCGACCGCTTTCAATAAAAAGTCTATGTAAACAGGTGAAAATGTGTGTTTCGGGCCCTCCCGCTCAAAATTTTTGAGGTTACGCGTCGCTACACCAGTTTTTCAATCTAATTTTGGGGTCTAAGTACAAAACTCGTGGCCATTGAACGTCCATTGGAAGTTAAACCAATTGAACTTTGACCAATCACAGACTCAGATTAGATAGTGACAAATGTAGGACGTCTTTTAATAAAACACAGAGGCATCAACTAGTGGAAAATTGATCATGGAGGAGACATTAATAATTGTAATTTGCGCCCAACCAGAATGATCTAATGTAGAGTCAATCAATTGGAAAAGAGAGAGTAAAAGAAAAAGCCTGAAGCAATATTCGACAGATTTGAACCACTACGATATTTCACAAAAATACAACTGTAATTAGATGTGCTAGTATCGGGTACACTGTTTAGCGTGTTCTTGAACGTGCGTCACATGCCTGAATTGAACGTAGCATAACGCCGACATGATATGTTGCATGAGAACCCTAATTTTTTGCGTTTTTGTTTCAGGCTAATGAACCTCAAAGGCTCCCGTAGGATTTTGTTGAAACCATCGACTGTATCTGAGAACTGGACCAAGCGAGTGTTAGAGAGTGGTAGATCATGATTTACTTCCGGATCCAACAAAACATCAATATGGTCGCCATATTTTTTTCGTGATAAGGATGTTGTAGCCAGACGTCTCTGTAGACAGAAACCGGTCCTAGTCAGTCTGAGCCAACATTTCTATGGCAACCTCTCTGGCCAATCAGGAGGGAGCTTGTTGGAAGGCCACACCCCTACACGAAATCTGTTAATCAAACTTTTCAATGACTAATAGCTGTTTATGTCCGTAGAAGTCGATAGGATTTTGGCTTCTTGGATCGAGCGAAAACTTCCTGTTTAGAACGCCAGGGGTGGGGGAGGAGTCAGTCAAGTTCCCATACACTGTCAATGGTTGAAACCAAGACCTGCCATTGAACATTTATCTCAGTTCTGGTTTGAGTGGCTGGGGGTGATGGATGCCGTAAACATCCGTGACGGTTTCATGCTAGTCAAAGGAGGGGGAGGGGTAAGGAGGCAGTGAGGAAAGGGAGGAAGAGTGAGTAAAACCTGGTGTGACACTAACAGGCAGTGGCTGGTGCTGCAGTAAGAGGCTGAGGTTGGCTGTGGACGCCCCCAGTGGGTCTGCTCTTACCTGGCCACCTGAAAAAATGACAGGGGTGGAGGCAGGCTTGGGGCGGTAGGGGATGGTGGCACCTTTCGGTGGGGACTGAGGAGAGCGAAGGAGGAGAGAGTGGGGGAGAGGGAGAAAGGGGGTCAGATGTGGAGAGAAGTGTTAGAGAAAAGAAGAGAAGAAAGAAGTCGCATCAAGTGAGGCCAGAAGGGGGCGGTGCCTTGGGGAAGACAACCTGTGACACAAAAGTGCTCTTCACTGTGCGTTCATGCCGACACAAAATGTCCAAATCGTGGTTTCGGTGCACAACTAAACTTGGATTTGCCTGGAAGACCACTCTCAACTGGATAATGATGACTCATAATATTGCATTTTAAGATCCCTTTTATTTGTTTTTGTTTTTTTTCCGAAGTCCATTCTCTGGAGACTTACAGTCACGTCACAAAAGTCCTAGCATCCATGGCTGCTGCCATCAAGAAGGCCCAATGGAGAAATGGCTGTGCAGATATTTGAAATTAATGACGGAAGAAGAAGAAGAAAGACACCAAAATGGAGCAATCTCATTGGTTTATGAGAAAAACAGGTTAGTCATTTTCTGCTAAAGCTGTGTTTAAAAACGATAAAATGCTAAGACTGACTGTTTTACACAAATTGTTAAACTCTGTCTTCTGTTTAACTAAAGACAAATGTAAGAAAAATACTAACTATAATCACCTGAATTGTTTTGATTTTTAAGACTCGCAAAAAAAAAGTTAGCTAACGTTAGCTAAAACCAAAATTTGTTAGCTGTGCAGAATCCACCATTTTTATTGAACAAACAGACCTTTTTAGTGCTAAAAGCATTCATGTGCATCATAAACAACTTCAAATTATTTTAATGTTCAATAATACAAATAGATTTTTTTTCTGAAATTATAGAGCTCATTTTTGGTGGTAGTTTTCATTGTTTTCACAACAGTTAAATACTTGAATGACATATTTTTCACACATTTTTTTAATGTATTAATATCATTTCATCTATTTGCACATCAAATATTCATTCGGTTTCCATGCCGACCCCTCCCATGCCATACCTCCAGCATCACCACACATATCTGTTTGACACACTGGATGATGGCCTCGGGGGCTCCGGAGATGGTCACCGCCCGCTCAGTGGAGTTGGGGAGCATGTCGCCCGCCACCTGGACCTGTGCTCCTGTAGACTGAAGCAGACCACCCAGATTGACTTTGAAAGTGAGTAAAGGAGGGGATTGTGGGGACGAAAACGGCCGCAGACCTCCCGCATCTCTTTGATTTTGGAGCCTCCTTTTCCGATGAGGGAGCCACACTGGCTGGCGGGGACGACCAGCCTCAGGGTCACTGGGGGTTTACTGGTGGCCGGACTGTTGCTCATGGAGTTGATGATATCCTGCAGGGGGTGGGGGATGGGACGGGGGGGACAGAGCGCAGTGGCGTTTTCATCAGGTAAAAAGGCTTCATTCATTTGTCTAATTTGTGCCTCCTCTCTGCTCCGTCCTCCCGCCTGTGACCCGGAAATCAATCTCAGCAAAAAACGCTTTGAAGGGTGTTTTTAATTCTGAGAGTGCAGTCGGAGGAGAGAGAGAGAGGAGAGAGAGGAGAGAGAGGAGGCGGCAGGAGGAGCAGCGAGCAGGTGTTTTGGCACCCCGGTGTCTAAGAGGGGGAACTGTATGACCGTTTTCACATCTTGACCACCTCTCGTTTTCAATCCACTGATGACAATAACGCGTGCTGTCAACAACAATTGTCAACAAAAATTGCTCGTGCTCACGTTGCGTTTGAGCGAAAATTTTGCCCCCGCCACATACTAAAACCACCAAACTCCTAGCACCCGGTAAAAATGACTTTTTGACACAGTGAGCGAACCCCCCTCCCCCCCCAAACCGGATGACATCACGACCCGTGAAACAACCAAAAAAAAAAAGTTAACGTTAAAAAGTTATAAGTCTCTTTTCAGGCTAAATTTGAAAAAATCCAATGATGAGATCAAAACAGTCGGGGATATATATAGGAAGTTCGGAAATTATTATGGGATGGCCTCACGACCCACGGCTTGGCGTCCATTTTGTGGCAACGTGTAATTTTTAAGGTTTTTGGGCATCATGGTAAAAGAAAAATATCACAGACGCGCTGCAACAATCACCATCAAAATTTTAATTGACCTTTGACCTCTTGAAGAGGTTGCCATCTTGAATTAAAAAAAATACATAAATAATCACTTTTGGTACTTTCTACCGTTTGAACTCCTTGATTTCGGTTCCTTGTCTCTTAACTCCTCGAGGAGCGTTAGAAAGTCACTTGGGAAAAGACTTTAATTGTTAAGTTTGTAGAATTTGAATGACGTTAGCGTGACAAGCTAGCCAAAGTAGCATTGTCCGTGTCATTTTACATTTTTACAGGTATATTCTAAAAATGTCATACATGAATTGTTGGCTGAAGCTGAATCAAATGCCATGACATACAGAATGAACATATAGTACATGTGGGCATGGCTACTGAAAAAACGTTGCTAAGAAGAGGCCAAATTTTACTTTAACTAATTCTTCTCAAAATTGAATAGGCTTGTTCGCCACCCTCACGTGACCCAAAAATAAAATAGTTGCTATGAAGATAAAACCAACAGAAAGCCACCATATTGAAAAAGTGTTTTTTCTTTTCATTTTTTATTAATTTGTTAATTTGTCATTTGACCAGGGTGGCAGGCACAGATGGGGATCAGTGACAGCAAGTATCCACCCGGAAGGGCAGTTGTGACTAAGGTATTGTGTAAACAAAAAAAACTATACGAAATAATAAAGCTTGTTTTTTATAATTTCTAAATGTTTTAAAGTTTAAAAAAAAAACTAAGATTAGCCTTTAAGTGAGCAATAACTAATTAATAGATAAAAAACTAAGAAGTGAACTTTTATTACAGCAAAACATATGCACACAAATCGACAATTGTATTCAGAATTTAGAAATTTGATCATGAAAACAGATGTTTTTTTGGAAGTATTTATGTTTTAACCTTGTGTAGATTGACAAATTGGTATTCTGCAGGTCCCAATAAATTCAGTACTTAAATGAATTGATTACATCCACTAATGCAAAATGCTTTTTACTTAGTCAAAAAGCTTTCCTGCACAGAAAAACATCTTCAGCTTCCGTCTCACTAAAATGTGACTTTTGGCAACAAGCAGCAAACGTGGATCAGTGGACCTGCCAAAATGGTAAATATTGAAGATGGAGACCCTTATAACTCACGTACACTTTGCGTTGTCAATACAAAACACTATAGCATGAAAATGTGTACCTAGCTAAATTCATCTGCACATTTTTTAAAGTTTAAATGCTAAAGATGCGGTAATGGCGCATGTAAACGACGGTTGCTAAGGAAAATCAAAAAATTTGGTTTGACTTACAAACTCAAAACTTCCTATTTATATTAATAAGAGACATTTGAAAAATTGTATGGTTGCTATGGTCTATCTGACTGTCAACTGCCACCATTTTGAACCAACATCTCTCGTTACCACATGATTTTTGCAACTAGCACAGTAGTTTTAACAACTGCCTGAAGAGTAACAACTTGGTTTGGAAGAACTACTAAGAAAAGGCTTTAAATAAAAAAAGAAGAGAATCTGTCAGGAAAAAGCTTTAAATGGTAAAGATGTGGTAGTGGCACATGTAAACATTGGTTGCTAGGGGAAATTAGAAAATTTTGTTTGATTTACAAACTCAAAATTTGGTACACGAATTTATCAGTACAAGTTATTAAAAAAATTGTATGGTTGCTATGCTCTATCCTATTATCCAACACCGCCATTTGGAACCAACATTTCCCTTCACTACATGATTTTAGTATCAAATACATTAGTTTTAATAGCTTTCTGAAAAGTATCAACTTTGTTTGGAAAATCTAATGAGACAAAGGTAATAAATAAATAAATAAATAAATAAATAAATAAATAAATAAGAGAATCACTAAGGAAAAAGCTTTAAATGCTAAACATGTGTTACTGGGACATATAAATATTGGTTGCTAGGGAAAATTAGAAAGTGTAATTTTAATTACAAACTCAAAATTTGCTACACAAATTTATCAGTCCAAGTCATTAAAAAAAATTGTATGGTTGCCATAATCTATCCTATTGTCAATTTTGAACCAACATCTCCCTTCACCACATAAATTTAGTATCAAACAAAGTAGTTTTTTTTAAAACTACTATGTTTGCTGGCTCCTCCAACAAAGAAAAAGTGCTATACATAAAAAGAAAAGAGAGTCACTAAAGAAAAAGCTTTATATGCTAAACCTGTGATAATGAAATTGGTTGATAGGGAAAAATTTAGTTTGACTTACAAACTCAAAAATTGCTACACATATTTCTCAATCTTAGACATTTAAAAACGTCAATGGTTACTATGGTCTATCCTATCATAAAAGGCTGCCACTTTGACAAACATGTTTTGTGAAAACTTCTCGCATAGGGTCCTTCAATAAGAAATATAACTCATCAATCAGCAAAAAAGCTTTTAAAAGAGATTAAATCTTGACTTATTGACAGAAATAAAAATTTAAAAAAGTGAGTTTTGGAGGGAATCTTCCTTATTATCTATAACTAAAATTTCTTTCTTCTGTGCTAAATATTTTTTAGGTACTTTGCTGCTTTTGGTTACATATTTTGGAAGGTTTCTCCAAAAAGACAAAGCCTCTGAGGCCGTCAGTTGGTTTCTGCTTTGTCACGCAGAAACAGCTGGAAGAACCCAGACATGGCGTCCAAATCATAATAGAAAAAAAATAAATAAGAGACTAAACAGTACTGGCCCACTTTCAGAGGGTGCTGCAAGGTTACATCAGCACATTTCTGTCCTACATAACGTGGCCAAGCCTGCTTTTGCGTTCCATCTGGACGCGAGCCATGCAGCCGAGGTCGCAGGCCAGTGGCGTGCTTTCCCCTTCTACTTCCTCCATTTGACAGCATCACTTCCTGCTACACTTCATCCAAAAAAAAAAAAAAAATACTGGGGGCAAAAAAAGTTTGAGAACCCAAACATGGGTCTGATGTCATAGCTACCTCTTCAAACTTGTAGGCTATCATGGCGAAGGCCTTAAAAATGGCGTCCGTTGGCCCGGTGATGGTGACTATCCGCTCGGGGCAGTTACCCTCCGAGATGTTGATGCGTGCGCCACTCTGTCACAAAAAAAAAAAAAAAGAGGAAAAAGAGGGGGAAGTTTAAGGACAAAACCAGCCCTGTAATGGCTTTTTTTTCTTTTTATAATGTTTGCAACAAGGATTCGTCTCACGTCTTCCCGCATTTTCTTCACCGTCTCCCCTTTCTGGAAGAAAAACAAGAAACATCAGACGTTTGAATTTTACTTGCCCTTTTTTTAAGTTGTTATGGCGATAAATACCTTTCCGATGATGCTCCCCACCTCCTGCAGGTAAACCAGTGAAGATCAGTGAGTTTTTTGACAGACAGGTGGGAGGAGAAAACGTTCAGGGGGGGGCGGGGCGTTCGTACCTTTCCGTGCATCAGCAGCCTGATGGTGAGGGTCACATTCAGTCCACCTTCTGACTGCACCTTGATGGGCTCCATGTCGGGATTGGATGTGAAGGAAGGGGCGTGGTTACGTGAAAGAGGAGGTTCGAGGGTGAATGTGATGGGCGGAGTCAGCCAACCAGTCACCTGACAAGCAAACAGAAGCAGAAAATGCTACTTATAGTTGCTTTTTAAAATATTTTTGCATTTTTGTTTCATTTGAAAGACATCAAAATTAGTTGAGATATTAAAATGTTTTACTTTATTTTTTATTTTTCGTAAACCAAAGTAAGTATTTATTTATGATCAATCTAATGAGTTTCTAGAATGAGTTTCTGCATTTTATTTTTTATTTTTTGTTGTTTTGGAAAAAAAATATTTAATTCTCAGTAAAAATGTATGTTTTATTTTTAATCAATTTAGAATAAAAATGAAAAAATCATGATCACAAATGTGCCTTTGACCCTTATGTAATAGAGCATTTTAGAATTTAGTGCTTTTATTTTGAAATATAATACCATTTAAGCAAATGGAATTTAAAAAATGGAGAGAGAAAAAATTCTCAAACAGAAACTTTTGTCTTCTTTAGTTCTATTTTAAACCTTATTTGTTCTTTTAAGGTTTTAGTTGAAGTTGTGGAGTATCTTTTTTTTTTGCTGTTTTGTTTGGTTTGATCATTTTTAAACATAAAAAAAACCTAAATGAATACAATGTTAAGCGATTTTTTATAAACAAAAAACAGAAACTATCCAAAATTCATAAAAATATAAATAACCAACAGCCTTTTTAGCTGAATAACAATTATTCTGAGCTTTATTTTCTTTAATCCACACTTAAATGTTTTGTAATTTCCTTTCAAAGAAAAAGTTGAGTTTCTAAAATGTCCTTTTATTGTGAAAAAATATCCATAAAAATATTTTTTAAATTGTGGGGTTTTTTTTGTCAAAAATGGGGATAAATCTCCCAAAACTGTTTCAATTATTGGTTTCCATTTTCTTTTCTTCCCTTAAGGTTACAACAAACAAACAAAAACAGTTTCCATGGCGATAAAGTTGGTCATGAAACTATTCCCATAGATGGAGGAATGTTCTGGATAAGAAAATCCGGGGTATGTGGGTCAGCATATGTCTCTGCAGCCGCCCGACGACCAGCTCCGTCTTTATTTTTATCAAGGCTGTTTTAACCGGACGCCTCTAATTCCGCCTGACAAGCGGCGCCAGGAACGCGAGGGGGCGCCGCAGGCCACCGACAGACTCCAGGGGGGAGGTGAGGGGGGGTTGGAGGCCCTGAGCGAGCATCTGGACCGGCTGTCTGCAGAAATCAGAGGATTTGGTTCTTGTATGCAGATTCTTTTTTTCTTTTTTTAGCAAAAATTGGTGCTGAAGTGAAACAAGAAAGAAACAAAACAAAAGCTCCGGAAGCGGCTGACCTTGATGCACAGACAAAGTCGCCGTCTGCCACGCCGCAGCCGCAGCTATTTATTACCTTAAACTCTAAAATGATTCAAAAGCGTCTTGGATCGGGCAGCTGGGTGCGTGTTTTTCGGGTCGAAATTTCCCCCAAAAACTTGTCAAATGTGTAGTTTTTCTGGATAAAAACTGATTTTGTGAGAAAAATCGACACCTCACAGCGCTCTAACCCAAATTTGGGCAGGTAGTCCACATCTTCCGGTTTTGAGGCCGCAGAAAGAGAGGTCTAATGGCGATTCTGCGGCCAGCTGTCTCCGTAATCTCCCAGAGGAACCCAGATTACATAAAAAGCCTTAATCTGGGTTTAAAATCTGAGCCAGCGGTGCAGGTTGTCTGTGGGAGCAGGAGGGACAGTACAAAAAAGAAAAAAAAATTACGTTTGGGATTAAAGATGATAAATCTTTGCCATCTTCATGCAATGAAGGAGGAAAAAATCGTCAACCAAAGCTTTGTTTTCCACTTTGTTTATATATATATATTGTATGATTAAGACTCAGTCATCTGGGAATTTAGGCCAGAAAAAAAAAAAAAAAAATGGCGGACATCAAAGACGACATGGTGATTCACAAGAGCCAACGGGCCCCCAAAAATCCAGCAAATATTGTAATTTTTGTTTTTTTTCAAAGTTTACGCCCATCCCTCCACTCCTGTGCCCCCCCCACGCCGTCTCCGCTCAGATAGAAAGTCGGGAGAGAATTTTTCATGACATCTGACGGGGAAAGTGGGTCACGCTCGGCGTTGCAGAACCGCTAGCCTCCTCCTCCTCAATGGCGGCTATTGAATTAATCACGCTTTACGCTCGGCTGAACAGAGCAAAAGGCCCACCCCCCACCCCTCACTTCCCATCACCCCCTGCATCATGTACCACAGAAAACACAGATCTTTTTATGTTTTGACCCTTTCCTTTTCACTCCGTCGCTGCGGGAGCCACCCACGTCCAAAAAAATGCGAAAAAGCAAAAAAAATTCAGTTTTTTATGTTGCAAAACAAAGGACAAGGATGTAAAAGCACATCCAGTGGGATAAATATTCATTCAAATATGCAATTTGTAACTTTCATAGACAGGAAATTAATCTGGCGCTTTGCATTTCTGCCCAAAATATGGACTCTAAAATGCCAAAAGACGCTTGTGCCCTTCATTTAACGTCAAAATGAGTGCTAGCGCATACGAAGGGAGTCGAAGCATGGATGCTAGCGCATACAAAAGAGTCGAAGCATGGATGCTAGCGCATACGAAAAAAAGTCGAAGCATAGATGCTAGCGCAGTTGGAGCGCAGATGCTAGCGCATCAGAAATGAGTTGGAGTGCAGATTCTAGCGCATCAGAAATGAGTCGGAGTCCCTGATGCTAGCGCATCGGAAATTAGTCAAAGTGTGGATGCTAGCATATCAGAAATGAGTCGGAGTGCATGATGCTAGTGCATCAGAAATGAGTGGGAGCGCAGATGCTGGCGCATCGGAAATGAGTCGGAGTGCATGATGCTAGCGCATCGGAAATGAGTCAGAGCGCAGATGCTGGCGCATCGGAAATGAGTTGGAGTGCATGATGCTAGCGCATCAGAAACGAGTCGGAGTGCATGATGCTAGCGCATCAAAAATGAGTTGGAGTCAGATGCTAGCGCATCAGAAATGAGTCGGAGCGCACATGCTAGCGCATCAGAAATGAGTCGGAGTCAGATGCTAGCACATCAGAAATGAGCCGGAGAGCACATGCTAGCGCATCAGAAATGAGTCGGAGCGCACATGCTAGCGCATCAGAAACGAGTCGGAGTGCATGATGCTAGCGCATCGGAAAAGAGTCGGAGTCAGATGCCAGCGCATCAGAAATGAGCCGGAGCGCACATGCTAGCGCATGAGAAATGAGTTGGAGCACAGATGCTAGCGCATCAGAAATGAGTCGGAGCGCACATGCTAGCGCATCAGAAATGAGTCGGAGTGCACATGCTAGCGCATCAGAAACGAGTCGGAGTGCACATGGTAGCGCATCAGAAATGAGTCGGAGTGCATGATGCTAGCGCATCGGAAATGAGTCAAAGCGTGGATGCAAGCATATCAGAAATGAGCCGGAGCGCAGATGTTAGCGCATCAGAAATGAGTCGGAGCGCAGATGCTAGCGCATCAGAAACGAGTCGGAGTGCACATGGTAGCGCATCAGAAACGAGTCGGAGTGCATGATGCTAGCACATCAGAAATGAGTCGGAGTGCATGATGCTAGCGATTAAAAAACGAGTCGGAGTGCACATGCTAGCGCATCAGAAACGAGTTGGAGTGCATGATGCTAGCGCATCAGAAACGAGTCGGAGTGCATGTTGCTAGCGCATCAGAAATGAGTCGGAGTGCAGATGCTAGCGCATCGGAAATGAGTCAAAGCGTGGATGCTAGCATATCAGAAATGAAGGCAGATGCTAGCGCATACGATATAAGTCAGAGTCAAACCCCTTGAACTCTACGATATCCCTCTAGAAGTGAAAAACAACTTTTTTAATGGCTTTATCATAGATTTATGTGGATACGGTAAACACTGCAAAATTCAACTTTCAAGACTTTCCAAAATCAAACATTGTTGATGTAAAGATTTCATCAAATAGATAAAAACCCTTTGATCTGTTTGATATCTCTCTAGAAGTGAAACAAAACCTTTTTCTTCTAGCTTTAGCGGAGATTTACGTGGATGCCGTAAACGTGGATTTTAAAATTTCAAAACTTTCAAATATCTTCACACCTGGTAGCCTTTGATCTCTTTGATGTACCTGCAAAAGCAACAATGACCTCTTTTTATGGCTTTACTGTAAATCAAGTTTCAAAACTTTCAAACATCTTAACACCTGAAACCCTTTGATCTTTTTGATGTAAAGGTTTTATCAATCGATGAAACCCTTTGATGTTCCTCCAAAAGTGAAAACAACCGGTTTTTAAGTGTTTCCACCGCAAATTAGAAGTTGAGGACAGGAACAGCTGGTTGCAGGTGTTTGTTTTAATGAAGGGCCAGATGTGTGCAGCTGCACGCACGCCAGCCGTCAACGAATCTGTTTGACGTGTATGTGTGTGTGTGTGGGGGGGGGGGTAATGCAGTCAATACGTCGGCCCACGAGCGCCCTGCAGGGTACGTTTGTGCTCCAATTAAGGTGGAACAAAAGGGAAATTAGTGTGCATGTAGGACAGCAGTGAAAGGGGTGGGCGATGGGGGTGGGGGGTATGATGGTTGACCTGCTTGAGGTTGTTTTAGAAACGCAGGATGAAGGGTGCATGAAAAACATGATGGGTGGGGGTGCCATATCGCGAGGAGCTTCACGGAGTCCTGAGGTTTTGGTTTAAATGAGCAGCTCCTGCCTCGTCTGGCGCAGGCTTTTGTTGTTTGTGTGTGTGTGTGGGGGGGGGGGGGTCCGCCCAGTTGGCCTTCCCATACACCACTATGACAGTGTTCTCAAGAGCTGTCAGCCCACATCAGCAGCCCGGCATCCTGATATCTCAGTCCAAATCACAGTCAAGCCGCGGCAGCCAAATCTGGCCACGAGCTCAGAAAGCGGCCCCAGCTTTAAGCGCTGCAAATAAATTGCGGCTGGGTAGGGTTGCGGTGGGTGGGGGGGGGGAGGGGGGGGGGGGTATTAAATCTCTCAGAATTCGGTATCACCATGTTGTGCGATGATTGCAAATAGCTGAGCGATGGGTCGGCCATTTTAGATTTGCCACAGTTTGTAATGTGAGATCACTGCTTGTCACAAAGTCATGGCCGTCGAACGAAACCGATTGTACCCCCGCCCCCCCCATCACACACACACTTATTAGCCCCCCTGAGCGGAAATTTGAATCAAACAAAAGCAAACAAAGCAGTCATTGACCATCGTCCCGACCTCCGACCACCTTCGTTTTTGACTCACTCAGAATTTGCTTGACGATAATTGAATTAACAATGTTTGGTGGCGCGGCGGCGGCGACTCGTGTCGTTGACACATTGTCCGTTGAGTCGGAATAAAACAGCACATCAACCACCTTGAGGTTCGCCGTTGTCAGTGAATTAAGGCGCTCGTGCTTGAACAAAAGCCGAGACAAAGACCGCATGGAAAGTCGTAATTGGACGGCACAAAATTGTTGCTTTTGGTGGAGAATAAGTCTAAGAAACTTCACCGATCGAGTCAAAAAGTTGTTGAGCAAGTCAGATTATTGCCGGTTAAATGACCACCGCTGACTAACTTGATTAATATTTAACAACCTCAACGCAGACCGGAATTTCATTGAAGTTTGCATCCGTGTGGCAATCAAACAACCAAGAATCGAGTATTTCACAAATTTAAAAACACTTAAGTTAAAGGAACCCCCCCCAACGACCATTGGTTTGTGGCGTAACTGAAATTGAAAGTTGTTACCTTTCGTCTGGCGCAGGACACGGTAGCTGATGACCACTGTCGGCGTCGCAAGATCAAAAATCGCAATGGCAGAACAACCCCCCCCCCTCTCTTCCTCTCGTTCTGCCCACGACCAACGCCGCCGCCCTATTGGTCCATTCCACCAGGTCACGTCAGCAACCTGAGGGCCACGTGACGTGGCTCGAAACTATATGACGAAGCCTCAGAGAGCCGTTGAGGCGCTGCTGTTTGTAAATAGGCCGTAAAACAAGGGGTAATCTGGGTGACTGTCACCCACCACCCTTTCTGTCTGCCCCCACCCCCTTTTCCTCAGCTGAAAAAAAAAAAATGGGGGCATGACCAGTGAGGCACATGGGCATTGAGGGGGCACGTCTAGAGACCTAGAACTGTAGCCTTCAGGGCATTTGACATCCTATGGAAGTGGGCCGAGGAGCCCCGAAGCCCAAGTCCAATGCAGTCCAATGCTGCACGTGTACGGTTTGATAAAAACCATCTAAAGGACGCCTGTACCGTGACACAGCCCCTCCATCCCTCCCTTTTAATCTGCCTCTGTGTGTGTATGTGCGGAATTACAGAGCTTTGGAGGCAACCCGTCCAGATTTTCCAATCCAGCACAAATCCAGGCCTAATGTCAGATGTGCAGACCTTAATCTGACGCTATTGGGGTTGGACGTCTAAAGGAGCCGGCAAGGGAAAGCAAACTATAGGTTTATACTGCCTGGATTAGGGACAAATACAACGAGGAGCAGCAGGTTTGCGTTCAGAATCTGGTCCTTCATTCAAAAAGAGGAGCCAAACGTGCAGCAGCAAGTGGGACTATTCATGAAAATACAAATATCTTAGCATCTGGTTGGATAGTTTTCTTTCATTCTCATCCCACGTATTCAGGTTAAATCTAAAGGTTCAGTCTAAACTTGGCTTTCTTTATTCCATGTGCACACGCATCAGTTTTCCTGCTAGAACGACCCTGGTCCAAATGACGATCCTACCAATGCTGGACCCTGGAGATAACATGTACAGTATAGATCCGCTTCTGAGTCTTTGCACTCATCACGGTTGTTTGTGTAAAGAAAAACCCCACTGGTATCTGTTCATTGTTAAATGTTTAACCCTTGTGCTATCTTAGATGACCCCACCCTTCCATTGACGTGTTCTCCCTACCATGACAAAGGTGGATAAAGGTGGAAAGATTTCATGTAATCCATGGACACCAGTGAAGATCACAAATCATTGAAGAAAAAAGGATCAGCGCACTGTCTAGTGGGTCTAGATGACCCAACTCCCAATGTTAAAGTGCCTAGGATAGCACAAGGGATAAATTGGATCAACGGGAAAGTTAACAGAGTTTGGATGTTTTGATAATACTGGCAGCCATTTTGGATTCTAAAGTTTTGCAACATTTTGATTTTCTTATTTGTAAAAGTTCAGTTATCGCTTCCAAACTTAATATTTGGCTATAATTTCTTTATTGTTCAGCTTCACTGTTTTTAATCAACCTCAATAAATTGTAATTGCGATTAACCGTTGCAAAAACTAGCTAGCGGGAGCTAAAAAATGAAACAGGTTTCTGGTGACCCGAAATGGGCAGAGACACGAAGGCCTCTCAATGTTGCACTTAAGGTTGTTGAGCCGCACTTGGATTTTGTTAAAATCCTATTTCCTAATGGGCTTCAATCCGGAAGTTTTTCTTTTGTTTTTTTGTGGTTTGATAGAAATCAGATTGGGATGCCGTCAAACCATTGTTTTATCCTTGTGTGTTGTCGCTGAAAGCCAGTTGTTGAAGTTTAACTGCCATTTTATTATGTTTTATCATTTTTTTTAGTCATAAAACTATGAAAGACTTTTGGGTGTATTGTTCCGTAAAATGGAACAGATTGACGCCGACTCACCGGAGACGAACTGATCATCCTGACGGACGGCTAAAGGCTTTTATTATGTCGTGGTGTCTGGCATTTATCCCAGAATGCACCAGGTGCCAAAAAAGATACTTGTTTCATGAAGTCCTCGAGGGCAGCACTTACTCTCTCTGCTTTCACCCGTCAGTCACCTCCGGCAGTGGCTCGCCGTTTGTTCCTGTGCGCTCGACAGCTACCTCGCTCCATGTTTGACATTTTGACGTATTCTGCACAGATCAGAGGGAGATCGTGTCCTCAACATCTTTCCAAAGGAGACGTCGAAGTGTTTTTTTGGTCTTTTTCAGAGAAATGAGCTCTTGTTAGACTGACATGACGACCGATTATCCAAAAATGACCCAAAAGTATAACCAAAAGCTGGTATTCTTTTATTTTGGAGGGACATTTGTTCATTTCAAGTAGTTTGTATGAAAAACAAATGTAATATAACATTAAGATGATGTTTTTTTAGCAATGTCTTTATGAATCTGACACCGTTCTGGTCAGTATTATGCACATGTGAACATTGCTGTCCGAGACACATTCAACCAAAAAATCAGAATCATAGAGGTTGCTGCTTCCTGTTGGCACATAGTTATAATGTTTGTTGTACTTACGTGAAGTAAAATTCAGATCCTGTGTGGGTCCTGTGATCATCCCATAGTTAAGCTTTTTTTTGCATTTCCCAGACACGTGTGTTTTAATTTTGTACGCAGATTTTGAATTATAATTTAAGAAATTTAGGCCCCATTCATTTGTCATGGTTCCTTTCACTGTGATGTCATCTATTTTTTAAAATTTCGTCTTGTTCCCTATTTATTTTCACCGGGTACTGGCTGGGTCTCATTTTTGCTCAAAGTATGACCGAAGAATTGTAAAAAAAAAAAAAAAAGTTAAAAAACTAGGCAGATGGCCCCATTTTTGCTCCATCTCTGGGGACTCCGGCGTCCTTCCACCAACAGAAAGCATGCTCCAATTGTTTTATTAGTCAATCTAAATTGTCCCTAGGTGCAAATGTGAGTGTGTGTATGGGTGTGTGATTGTGGTCCTGCAACAGGCTGGCAACCTTTCCAGGGTGTTCCCTACCTTCGCCTACACGTGGCTGAGATGAGCTCCGGCAGCCCCGTGACCCTGAAAAGGACAAAAACAGGTTTAGAAGATGGATGGATGGATGGATGGATGGATGGATGGATGGATGGATGGATGGATGGATGGATGGAAGGAATTACCCATCAGCAATCAGAATGCTGGCAAAGGACATCAGAAAGGGAAGACTGGACTAAATCACTAAGTGCAATAAACAATAATTATGTGGAATAATTCTATGTGCAATAACTCTTCTGTACAGTCTAGGTCGCTGCAATATTCATATTTACTCATATTTATATATATATATTTTTTGTAATTTTGGTTGTCTCATTTTAACTTGTAACTTTATTCTATTTATTTTTCTAATTTTTTGTCCTTTTTAAGTTAGTTAAAAATTCCGATGTACCGCATGTGCAAACGGCAATAAAACCTTGAATCTTGAGAATCTTGAATCATGGTTGGATGGGTGGATGGATGGATGGATGGATGGATGGATGGATGGATGGATGGATGGATGGATGGATGGATGGGTGGATGGATGGATGGATGGATGGATGGATGGAAGATGGATGGAAGATGGATGGATGGTTGGTTGGATGGATGGAGGATGGATGGAAGATGGATGGATGGATGGATGGATGGATGGATGGATGGAGGATGGATGGAGGATGGATGGATGGATGGATGGATGGATGGATGGAGGATGGATGGAAGATGGATGGATGGNGTCAAAAAAGTCATTTGACCACTGACACTTTTTTTACAATCAATGGTAAAAAGGGATCAATTTCTTCATCGACAAAAGAACAAATGCCTGTCGGCACTCAACTAGGAAAAAAACAAAAGTCAAATAAAACTCTGCTGTTCTTCTAAAATGTCATATACATGAATGTATAAAGATTGTTTTATAAATATGTATATATATAAATATATATAAAAATAAATATATTATAATAAATATATATATTTGTTTTTGTGGTTTTGGTAATCAAAAAATGTGAGTAAAGTCAGAAACATTTTACAGAGTTGTTCATTTATATATATTCATGAAATTAAAGTGTTTATAGCGATAAAAGTTTCGGGTAAGTAATTTTATATTAATCACATGACAACATTTGTCAAACATTATATATAAATATCAAAACTTATACTTACCATATTTACCATACTTACCATATTTTTGTCTACAATATTTACTGACATTTTTTTTAAAATTAAAGTTAAAATTAATTCTTAAATCTACTCCTTTGGATAATCATTTGTTGAGTTTATAGCCATATTGATCCATCAGTTATTTTTATTTATGGTTTTAGGATTTTTTTCATTGTTAATAAACGGGGTTTTAACGTTTCAACCACTGATGCGAGAAGGCATCAGTGGTTGCCTTGGATACCCAATGTTTCCTAAGGTCATTTGTTTACGAAAACAACGGAAAAAAATAGGTTCACATTTTTGGGGGAAAAATCGATGCGTAGAATTATGTTATTATTTATAAAGGGCTTACGTGGTCACTTTTTGGAAACAAGCTAACGGACGGAACAGTCCAAAGTGCTACTGATGTTGCTTTTCGGTGTAAATCGCTTCTTAAAGACAGAACTTTATGAAAAATAAAGTTCTGCTGAGTCCAAATAAGCACAGTAAGGCAAAGGGAACCACACTAATCTTTTCTCATATCTAAGCATTATCTCTAATGACCGGACCTTATCGCCGATAGCTCTAACCGGGGCTCTCCTGTGTCTTGGGAACAATAAATATCCTCTAAGTGTGCTGGCGCTCTAAAAGCTTTTGCCTACAACTACAGCTCCTCCAAACAAAACAAATGCATCTCCCTAATGGAAAATATTGCCTGACCCGGTCCACTCATGTGGTCAATACAGCCAGTAATGGTGGTGTACTGCCTCCCGGCAAAACCCCATGATGAATGGAATGGTACTGGGTCAGGACTTTCACCGGCGTCTGGCCCTTTCAAGCTCAAGTTCACTGCTTTGTTTGGTTACAAGGGCAGAGGAGTATTTGGTCTTTTTGGTGATGTAGAGCACAAAAGAGCCATTTTAGAGACACGAACGCTGATTTGAACTTCAGTCTCCAAAAGAGTTTATAAAAAATAGTGTTTTATAAAAAGTATTTTTAAAGAATATTTGACATTTTTTGACTGTTTAAAACTCAGAGATTGTTTAATTGTTTACCTGGAAAATAAAGCAGATGACATTTCTTACAGATAAATGAAGACTTTATTTATCCCACAGGGGGTAAAAACCCGTGTTACACCAGCATTTGTAAAAAGAAACACATCAACAAAAGACAGTCAATAGGATTAAAAAAATAAATAAATAATGAAAAAGTCAAAATATTACAATTATATATATTAAAAATATAATAATAAAAAGTATATGTATTTAAATGTTTAAAAGCTAATATAAAACCAAAATTAAACGGTAAAAACTAGCATGGAAAAACAATTCCAACATATGTTTTCTTTTCTGAACCAGGTTGTTTTAAAAAGATTTATGCTAGTAAACCTATGCTAACTTTAGGATTAACCAGGAATTTTTTTATACCCATAATGCCTTTGGGTTTACCTTTAAAGTGACAGCAAAAATGCCAGTTTTCTGACTGGCGTAAACATGAGCTGTGTCCGAATTCCCACCCTAGACCCTAAAAACAAAAAACTGTATAGTGCAGGACTATGTAGCGCCATGGATTTTAAAAGCAATGCAGACACCATGCCCACTACTTTTTTTTTTTTTAAATGGCGGATAAGAATTTATTGATTTCACAAAGTTAAAATCTAATTGATATGAACGTTTTGCATTTGCATCATTTATGATTCCACTGTGTTCTGAAGAAAAAAAATGTTAATGGTTTGTTAAAAATATGCATTTAAATACACTGTTTTGCAAGAAATTAACGCAATGCATTGTGGTCTATATTCGCAGAGACCTCTGAGAAATTTCAAGGCAATTTTGGAATTGTACATTCAGACAAAAGCGCATGAAAGAGCGCACTGTGTGGAGAGTAGGGAAGGAATTCAGACACAGCCATGGTTTCTTGTACTTTCCTGTCAGTTACTCATGGTGCTTCTAAGGCATAAAGTGAAAGTTATGTTGTTTGAGGAAAAAGATCAATCCATGCTAGCATCTGTTTTGCTAGCTGTGTTAGCTAAGAATTTGTAATTAAACAGTACGGAAAATGTGTAAAATTTAGGATAGGACACCAAACTTTGAGCTAAATACATCTTTTGTTTTAGAAATGAGCAAGGTCAGGAGCCAAAATACTTGAAAAACATTAAACTTGAATCAACATGAAAATGATAACACTGTGAACATAGCTAATCTGAAAACATGACCTTTAGAACATTCACGATTATTGAGGACCGCTGTGGAGGATTTTCAATTGAAGCCAGATGAAATCATAAAAAATATGGCTTTAACTGTAAGGTTTGAGTTACTGAACAAAGAAAAAAAATTAGATTAAAAAATATATATAAATATTTTCAGTTTAAAATCACTTTAACCACTGAATGATGAAAATAAACACATTTACAATCAAAAATCATGTCCCACTGTGTTATTCATAATTGGCAGAAATGGTTGCGGTAAAAGATACATGACGGACCGACGGACAGATAGATAGATAGATAGAAAGGGATGGACGGGCTATTCTTCCTAAATTAACAAATGGGAGAGTTGAAGGAAATATAATGTAACACAACCTGTAGTTTAGGATTTTTCAAGGAAATATAAGATTTAGAGAATCCTCAGTGTTTCTTTTGGATTTTGAAGACAAAAACACTTGAAATGATCCCTCTAAGGTTGATTTTGCTTTGATTGTTTAACCCCAAGATAAGATTATTATGAAAAGGCTGGAGCTTTTAGTGATACAGTGAAGCTGCAAAGCTCTGCTCAGCATTCTTAGTATTCTGGTTGGTAGTTTCTTGGGGGCAGACTGAAATAAACTTTGCTCACGCTGATGAAAATGACCTACATTTGCTCCGTCTCTCCTTGTTGGGCTCTAATAAAATCACAATTGTGTTTGCAGCCTCGCCCTGGCCAAGAGCGGCCGCAGGCAGCGACGTTTTTACTTCACCTGGACTGAAACACAAAACTGAACTTTGTTTTTGAGTCAGAACTAAATTCTGATGTATTTAGCTGATCAAAGACCAACCCAATGGGGGCTTAGAGCCAAAGCATCCAATGAGATCATGAGGACGGTTACTGCAGGGCGACACATTCATATCGAATAAAATTCAACGTGTAAACAAAAAAATGGATCTCAAAGAGGGGCTCGCTGGATGGCTAGATGGGCGTCTGGTGCGTTTGTAGAAGAAGAGTGCGCCACGTTTTCTTCCAAAGGCAGCGGTGACAGAAATGAGACATGACCGCGCCACAGGCTTGAGATGAAGCAGTGCGCGCAGAGGAACGCAGCCGAACCTCAGGAAGGACGGGTTTGGGGGAAGTTAGACGGCTCCTGACACGCGCGAAGACCGCAGACGAGCTCGAGGGCCTCCCACTGGAGTCAGCTCCATGCGCCAGAGTGGATTTATGAGATGTCATGCGGCTGACACAAAGATTATCTGGTGTAAATAAACCAGGAAGAGGAGAAGACTGCTCCTTTATTTGACAAAGTTTCCAAAACAATTTCCCCCCCACAAATGTTTAATTAGATAAATCAAATTCAGGCATTTATAATTTTTTAAGCAAAGACTAAAGCAACAAATCTGGCCCAATTCTGATAATTAATGTTTTTTTATGATACGACTTATACTCCTGTACGATATATACTCTGTTGCGACTGAAACTCCACTGCAAGTGTTACACCACTGAAACTGATGTTTCGATGCAACTTATACATCACTGCACCTGATATTTCAGTGTGACTCATGCTCCACTGTGACTGATACTCCGGTGCGACTTATACTCCAGTGCGACTTATACTCCGATGCAACTGTTACTCTGATGCGAACTTATATTCCAATGCAACTTATACTCCACTGCGACTGATATTTCGGTGCGACTCATACCCCTGTACGACTGATATTATGGTGTGATTTATACTCCGGAGCGACTTGAATAGAACATGCACGCACTTGTAACCCTTGTGCTATCCTTAGCACAAGATCTAAGATTTTCGGCAAAAGGCCTTTTAACAATCCCGCAATCTAGATTGAAGACCAGAGGAGACAGGGCCTTTGCTGTAAGAGCCCCAACACTCTGGGATAGTCTCCCTGAAGAGATCAGGCTTGCTGAATCCCTACCAGTATTTAATCCTTGTGCTATCCTATCACTTTACCATTGGGAGTGGGGTCATCTAGACCCACTAGACAGTGCTCTGAACCTTTTTTCTTCAATAATTTGTGATCTTCACTGGTCTCCATGGATTACATGAAATCTTTCCACCTTTATCCACCTTTGTCATGGTAGGGAGAACACGTCAATGTAAGGATGGGGTCATCTAAGATAGCACAAGGGTTAATGATGTTGTACGGTGCCCAAATAGCACACTATAGTTGTTAATAAAGCATTTGTCACAAGTGCCCCTAAGGGTAAAAAACGAGGAAACATACACCGGAGTGCGCACTTATCCCTTGAAGAGCAGTTATGAGTTCCTTTTGCAGTCTGCCGATTTTGCTTTAAAAAATGATAAATCCATCCGACACACCTACGTCCCACGTACTTCCCCTTTACATTCCCTTAAGTGTTCACTACAACCTGTAGGATGCCCGTAGAAAAGAACGTATATGAGCATTTGTACTCTATGGGTTCACCGGTCCAAATCTACGACGTTTAGATTTTATGCGGGCCACCATAACCCACTTTAATAGGTTACAGATGTGTTTTGGCATTTCTAAAGACAGAGACACATAGACAGATCTAGAGATTCCTTCAGCTTTAGATAACAGAATTCTACCGTTCAGAGAAAGATTTCTCATTAACCACATGTTATAAGGCGCAGTGGAGTTTAGAATCAAAGGATTTGTATGTTTGCGTCAGTGTGGGGGGGGCTCGAAAATATTCTAATTTTCAGAAAGGGGGGCCCTGCAGAAAAAGTTTGGGAACCACTGGATTAAATCATACATCACCAAGTGCAAGGCGTTGGATGTTGTGGTGGACTCTGGAGCAGTCAACCTGCCGATCGAATTTCATCTGAGCCTATTTGGTCAAGTGTGATCCTTTGGTGGAGGGAGTATTATGGCGTACGGTAATTTTTAAAGGAACTCGGCTTGAACTCTAAGCGCTTCAGCATAGCAGGAGGTTTTGGACAATTCAAAGAACCTAACTGTGTGGTACACCCCATAATCCCCAATCGAAGACCTGAATTAGTAAACCAAAAAAATGCTAGTTTGCATTGCAAAACTTTACGGTCATTTTGAAACATCCAGAATTTTGTTTTAATCCTTTATTGTGTTTACGTTAATAAAAAAGATGTTCCAAACCGGAAATATTAAACTCAATGACACTAACAGTTGCACTCTGAGCAGGTTAGGTTGTCTCTTAGTGGGAAAATCTCAAACCTAGTATTTCTGAAAAATGATGTTTTTTCCAGCGTCCAACAGCTTCAAGCGATGAAGCATCTTGTCCGTCCTTGTTGCTAGGCGGCGTTGGCGGGGATGCGCCGGCTGGTTTGGATGTTGGGTCCGCAGGTGGAAGCAGCCACTGAGATCATGCACGGCACACGTGTTCGGCCATTTCTCCGCCCGTCTTGGCTCCCGCTCGGCGGCTGCCTGCTAGCTAGCTGCAGCTGCCAAGGCGGCGGAGGCGGTCGCTTTGACAAAGGACACCAGTTCCCCTGGGTGTCAGCGGGTCTGGAAAAAGCGGGACGCCCTGAACGTCCTGGAAGTGTCACTGTTTGCACTTGTCTCTTATTCTGCGTTTGGGAGGCCACGGGCAGGTGAGGAAGAGGAGGAGCAGGAAACTACCTGCAACATGTAGGGATGAGGAGGAGGGATAAATGACAGATACATCACAAAACCTTTTGTAGGGATCAGGAACACGTGTTGGTGCACACATGGGAACGTGGAGCAGCAACAACACGGATTTAAGGGCTTTAATGAACTGAAGGGAAATCCAGGACTGAGGGATTAAATGTACAATATGTCATTTTAAAAATAGAATGCAGGAAAAAAAAGAAATTGGTTTTTGATGTAGTTTGATGAGGACACAGGTGGTGCAGGGCAGCTCCACCAGGGGGCAGTAGAGGCTATGATTTGAATACAGGAAGAAAACTGGTATTTTCCAAAAATTGCACTTCAATGGAGATTAGATTCAAGATTTTAGTTAAAAATGGGACTCAATGCTTCCACTTTGCTTATTTTATTCCTTTCATTTCATTCTTTCACTTCATTGCAGTCCTTCATTTATTCATTACATTCTATTCTTCCATTCATTTCAATCATTTCATTTCTGATACTTTATCCTGTACAGGAAACAGATAAATGTCTGGAATTTTACTGGAATCCCAGAAAGAATTTCAAAATAAAAGCATGCCCATTTGTTTAACTTCAAAAAAGGATCCTTGGAGTAAATTGTAACTGAAGTTGGACCATTTTAAAATGACCTTAAAACAAAGATAAACTCGGTTAAGTAACAAGGGGGCCCCTACTGATGCAAGGATTTCATTGAAAAAATAAAACACAAACTGAGCAAAATGTTCCAACAATTGAAAATAATTCTAAACCAACGTTTAAGGTCAGACATTTTCAGCTTTTCTTCAATACATTTTAATTTCTTTCCTTACTTCATGTTTCCATTGCTTGATTTGCATTCAGATTCACTTTTTAGATACTCATGTCTTAAGCTGAGACATGTCAGATAACCCTTTAATTGAGGAAAATTATGTTTTTTTCTGAGTTTCTGTGGAAACACAAAGTGCTTCACAAGATTTATCCCTTGTGCTATCTTAGATGACCCCCCCCCCTTCCATTGGCGTGTTCTCCCTACCATGACAAAGGTGGATAAAGGTGGAAAGATTTCATGTAATCCATGGACACCAGTGAAGATCTCAAATCATTGAAGAAAAATGGTTCAGAGCACTGTCTAGTGGGTCTAGATGACCCAACTCCCAATGTTAAAGTGCCTAGGATAGCACAAGGGTTACAGGATAAATGAAAAATATATGGGGGAAAAAACTGGTGGAGTAGGACCCAATAGGCTTGGTGGTAGAGTACGGTGGTAAAAACCCACCGGCGTCCCAAAAAAAAATAAAGAAATGCTACAACTTCTCATTGATCCAAATACCTCTGAACATTTAGTCTTTACCAAGCAGAATACTACTTTGATATTTGTCCACCAGCACACCCCGTACTGCTTTGACCATATGGTTCCATTGCAGATGGAACCATATCCACCCCCAAAGCCATGACTGAGACGTGTCACACGCCTCACTGACAGCGTATGACATATCATCTGTACTTCATTTATTCCTAACAAATACTTCACGATACACTTGGCAAACATGCAATAGTGGTACGTTCCATTTCCATGACGTCCAATAAACCGTGTACACACCGGCCACGTGTGGCGTGTTCAAGAACGCACTTTTATCATGCCGTGCTTACAATGGACTGGCTTTAATCGATACTAGTGCATACACATACAGTTAGAAGACGGCTTGGTCCAGAATCTTTCTCCAGGTCTATTCTGATATATGAAGGACTTGGTGTCATATCATACGGTTAGCACTTCCATGTTTTGAAAACACGTGCGTCCAATGAATGCGCGTTTTGTTTCTTAGGGACCGAAAACGAACCCATTTTCACGTGTTTACGTTGACTTTTCGCTGGAATCAGTTACTTAAAAGCCTCTATCTATCTATCTATCTATCTATCTATCTATCTATCTATCTATCTATCTATCTATCTATACACATAGACACAAGGGAACTGTAAGACACAGCTGTGCTTCCTGTAACCCTTGTTCTATCCTAGGCACTTTAACATTGGTAGCTGGGTCATCTAGACCCACTAGACAGTGCTCTGAACCTTTTTTCTTCAATGATTTGTGATCTTCACTGGTGTCCATGGATTACATGAAATCTTTCCACCTTTATCCACCTTTGTCATGGTAGGGAGAACACGTCAATGTAAGGGTGGGGTTATCTAAGATACTACAAGGGTTAAGATGCAGCCACTTTTCTTTATGACCCTTCACAACCGAAAGACCTGTAGCATCCATACAGGTCAACCCCCCTAGACATGTGACCATCAGTTCCGGCCATGTGATTGGCGACTATATGCGCTAAAAAACCTTTGATGTTTTGTGTTGTACAACATCCAAGACTAGAGAAGTAAACTCAGACTCTGACTCATATTTTTGTCTTAATGTTCAGGAGCCTTGTGGTAGAGTGTCCGTCCTGATACTGGAAAGGCATCCAGGCCGGGTCATAAGAGGGACTTTAAAAATGGGACCAAAGCCTTCAGCCTTAAGGACCAGAATCAGCTGGGAGTCACTCTTGACTTGATTGAAGCGGGAGAGCGAAGCTGCTTACTCGCGTTGGCGTGACTTGTGGCCTTGGCGCCGTGCGTGAAGCCGCTCCTTGAGCCTCATGCGTGGCCGACTTCCATCAGTGGCAGGGATTTGGAAAAAGGGAAAGCAGCGATGAGTTTTCTTTTTCCCTCCGGTGAAGGACCAACAGTGAGCGTGTACAGTAAGTTTGGACACTAAGAACAACCTGAAGTCGAAACAGGACAGTTTTTAAACAAATTATGAGGATTACAGCCAGAATTCTTTGGGGGCTTTTTGGATGATTTTTGCATCTTTAGGGAATTCTTTTAGACATGAAGAACTGGGAAAAAAAATACCCTGCAGCTCTGTCAGTGTAATTACATCCCATTCATATTTAATTATCAGAAATGAGTCCCATTTGGTTTCTCTGTGAATTAATCAACCAAAAAAAAGGAGAAAAAAACCCGATGTAATGAGGAGGAATGGCCTGGTTGAACGGATGGAAGGTGAAGTTGGTGGAGTCATGGTCTGGGCTTCGTTGGAGGACCGAGGAGCTCATCTGAAGACTGGCAGCTCCCTCTAGTGGACGGGTCTCGTTATGACCTGAAGAGAGGCCAGTTCTATTTAGAAATAAAGGGGCAAAAATCAGTTACAGAAACACAACACTAACACAACTAAAACACAAGAGTAACACAAAAATAACACGGAAAAAAAAACAAGAGTAACAAACCAACAAAATACAATACAAACATGAAGGAAATACAACAGGAACACAACATGAACAAAGCACATGAACAACATAGGAACACGACAAAAACACAAAACAATAACAAAGACAACATGAACGCAACACTAACACAACTAAAACTTGTTGTTTCTATTGTGTCAACGTATCATGTCCCAGTCATATTGTCGTGTAGGTCCTGTTGCTGTGTTTTTGTCGAATTCTTGTTGTTGCGTTTTTGTGGCATTACTGTTATTGTGTTCCTGTTGTGTTTTGTCACATTCCTGTTGTTGTGCTTCTGTTGCTTTTCTGTTATTGTGTACCAGCTTTTGTGTTTTTGTCCTATTCCAGTTTTGACGTTCCTGTGTTGTGTTCTTGTTGCATTCCTGTAGTTGTGTTCCTGTAAAGTACATTCATATTGTGTTCCTGTGGTTCCCGTGTATTTGTTGCATTGCTGTTGTTGTGTTCGTATTGTGTTCCTGTCGTTTTCGTGTTATGTTCTTGGCTTGTTTCAGTTGGTTTTCCTTTTCGCTTGTGTCGTGTTCTGAGATTGCGTTAGCCGTTGTGTAATGATTGTTGGATGTCTGTTTTGTTGGTTTTCTAGGTGTGTATTTTTTTTCATACAAAGGAGTTTCTTAGATTTATTCCTGAGGTGTTTTTTTTTTCTGTAGAGTTTTATCCGACACTGACACATTTGCATATGAAGGTGAAAAGCTGCTTTTGTTGGCGCCGCGCTCTCAAAGAGAGCAGTGAACCACGAAGGAAAGCGGCGGCACGAGTTTATGACAACAGAAAGTATCAAACCAGCACCCTGAACCGCTCTGAGTTGGTCTACGGTGCAGGTGATGGGGGAGGGCTCTGCGGCCTCCTCTTCCCCGTCACAGAGGCCCTTATCTCCTGCAGATGAGTCAGCTTCTGCTGGGTCACCAGAGCGCATGGGTCATTTAGACCCGGCAGGATCTGTTACATCGTTCCTGCTTTTATGAAAACGTTTGTCGCGTCCTGAAGGCTGATGTCACCTTCTATCACCGAGGAACTTCACAAGGCAAAATCCTTCAAAATTGATGATGTGACAAAATCCTCGACTAATGCTGGAGCTTAACAAAGAATGACTCAGCAGAAAACAGTAAAACTTTCAAAACTCCTATGTAGTTGTAACATCTGGGTGTGTGACATCAACACAAGGGTAACACAACACCAGAATATGATAAAAACATGAAGGAACAACAAAAGGAAAATAACAAATTTACAAGGGCAGCACAACATCAGCAGAAGATACACGAGCATCAGCAATGCATATTAAGGTGTTAACTTACAATGAGAAGTCTATGAAAATGAGCATTCAAATTCTTCCCTCAAGCTCAAGTTTTTACAACCATTTTTGGACTCTTTGTGTAAAATACATGACTGCCTAATGGACCCTCTCCTGACATGATGGTAATCTATATCCGCCATTGCAAAGAACATAACCCGTTCGCTCCCAACTGGTGATATTTGCACGAAGCCTCTACCAACTGTAGGTGGCGGAAATGCACAAGTAAACACCATGGGCTTTGGACGTGTTCAAAAACATGCTTTTAGCGCAATCTGGAACCGGAGCCGGAGCCAATCTCAGCCACTTGTAGGCGAAGGTAGGGAACACCCTGGAAAAGTTGTCAACCTGTTGCAAGACCACAATCACACACTCACATTCGCACCCAGGGACAATTTAGATTGACCAATAAAACAATTGGAGCATGCTTTCTGTTGGTGGAAGGACGCCAGAGTCCCCAGAGATGGAGCAAAAATGGGGCCATCTGCCAAGTTTTTTTACTATTTTTTTATTATTTACAATTCTTCGGTCATACTTTGAGCAAAAATGAGACCCAGCCACAAACTCACAAGCTCACCAAAATTTGTACACGCCGAGTACCCAGTGAAAATAAATTTTGGGCATAGGGAACAAGACGAAATTTAAAAAAAAAAGATGACATCACAGTGAAAGGAACCATGAAAAATGAATGGGGCCTAAATTTCTTAAATTATAATTCAAAATCCGCGTACAAACTTAAAACACACGTGTCTGGGAAATGTAAAAAAAAGCTTAACTATGGGATGATAACAGGACCCACACAGGATCTGAATTTTACTTCACGTAAGTACAACAAACATCATAACTATGTGCCAACAGGAAGCAGAAAGCTTTATGATTTTTTTGGTTGAATGTGTCTTGGACAGCAATGTTCACTTCTGCATCATACTGACCAGAACGGTGTCAGATTCATAAAGACATTGCTAAAAAAATCATCTTAATGTAATATTACATTTGTTTTTCATCCAAACTACTTGAAATGAACAAACGTCCCTCCAAAATAAAAGAATACCAGCTTTTGGTTTTACTTTTGGGTCATTTTTGGATAATCGGTCATCATGTCAGTCTAACAAGAGCTCATTTCTCTGAAAAAGACAAAAAAACACTTCGACGTCTCCTTTGGAAAGATGTTGAGGACACGATCTCCCTCTGATCTGTGCAGAATACGTCAAAATGTCAAACATGCAGCGAGGTAGCTGTCGAGCACACAGGAACAAACGGCAAGCCACTGCCGGAGGTGACTGACGGGTGAAAGCAGAGAGAGTAAGTGCTGCCCTCGAGGACTTCATGAAACAAGTATCTTTCTTTGGCACCTGGTGCATTCTGGGATAAATGCCAGACACCACGACATAATAAAAGCCTTTAGCCGTCCGTCAGGATGATCAATTCGTCTCCGGTGAGTCTACGTCAATCTGTTCCATTTTACGGAACAATACACCCAAAAGTCTTTCATAGTTTTATGACTGAAAAAAATGATAAAACATAATAAAATGGCAGTTAAACTTCAACAACTGGCTTTCAGCGCCAACACACAAGGATAAAACAATGGTTTGACGGCATCCAAATCTGATTTCTATCAAACCACAAAAAAACAAAAGAAAAACCTCCGGATTGAAGCCCATTAGGAAATAGGATTTTAACAAAATCCAAGTGCGGCTCAACAACCTTAAGTGCAACATTGAGAGGCCTTCGTGTCTGCCCATTTCGGGTCACCAGAAACCTGTTTCATTTTTTAGCTCCTGCTAGCTAGTTTTTGCAATGGTTAATCGCAATTACAATTTATTGAGGTTGATTAAAAACAGTGAAGCTGAACAATAAAGAAATTATAGCCAAATATTAAGTTTGGAAGCGATAACTGAACTTTTACAAATAAGAAAATCAAAATGTTGCAAAACTTTAGAATCCAAAATGGCTGCCAGTATTATCAAAACATCCAAACTCTGTTAACTTTCCCGTTGATCCAATTTATCCCTTGTGCTATCCTAGGCACTTTAACATTGGGAGTTGGGTCATCTAGACCCACTAGACAGTGCGCTGATCCTTTTTTCTTCAATGATTTGTGATCTTCACTGGTGTCCATGGATTACATGAAATCTTTCCACCTTTATCCACCTTTGTCATGGTAGGGAGAACACGTCAATGGAAGGGTGGGGTCATAGGATAGCACAAGGGTTAAATGACGCATGTTCAGACATAAATGACATTTTATGATAAATTGGTAATTTGAGATGCAGTTTTGAACTAAATGATGTAAAGTTACGGTTTAAATTTGTGTTTCTAACAGCTGCTAGCATAAAAAAACAACATTTTTTTACCAAATGATGTAGAAATTTGTCTTTTTCGAAAAGCAAATATTTCAGCCAAGGAAGAAGTATTTCTAAGAAGTGTATATTTATCTTGTAAATAATAACTTTGTATTTTTATTTTTTTATTTTTGGGTGTTTATGTCCAATTATGAAGATGGTATCTATCTAGAGTTTGGAAATATGCAGAGGCAGCCCAATTTTATTTTTAGGGACCTGGTAACTGTTTATTTCTCAGTTTGAACCAACTGAAGTTGGATCAGACTTTGTTATCAAGAGGTCGTACTGTAGTTTTCTGAATTTCTAGGGCATCAGAGTCACTGAGCTACATGCTAAAAATGTAGTCAGGAGGAGCGCCTGAAGTCAGATGTTTGATTTTAGAGAGCGCAGCGCCTGCTGTCATTCAAACTTCTGTAAGAAGTTTGGAAGAAATGAAAAATGTCTGTATGGTTTTGTCTCCAAGCGTCTTCACTGGCAGGCTTAATCTGCTCTGAGGTTTTTTCCTTGGTTTGCTCGCTTTCTTAGCAAAATGTACAGAAAAAAAAACACTGAATTATGTAGGGTGCATTTGCCAAAATTACTAAACTACCCAGAATGCAAAGAGGGGGGCATGGTGTATTCCTAGCATCCTTGCAATGGCTTACCTGACTACAAAATCAGAGTCCCCGACTGGTCAAAGTTTGACCTTGTTGTCTTGACCATATTATACGAAAACGGTCATTGAAACTTGAGTGTGCGTGAACGCAGGAGTGTTGACTGCGGAAGCCCGTGACATTGGAAGGGGCTTGGTGCGGAATGGCGAAGCGATGCAAATCTTGTGAATTGCCCTAAAGGTTCTGTTCATTGCTAGTGTCCTTGGAATGGCGGATATGGATTACCATTATGACAGAAGAGTGGCCTTGGTTTATCCCTGTTTGAAAAACAAATGCAGGCATTGTCTGGCTCATTGCTGTGTCTGGGTGACTACCAGATCCGAGTCCCTACGTGTTCAAAGTTTGACCTGGTTTAGTTAGCAACAGCTATTCCAAAGGCCACATTTTTTCTACATAGAGCCCAAAAACGGTCGCAGAAACTTGAGTGGCTACAAATAAATGTGGTAGTGTTCTCCGTAGAAGCCCAAAGCACACCCTTACATGGCTTTTTCATTAGAAGTGGTCACATAAATGTGCGTTGGCTAGGATGGTGTCACTACCAAATTGGAGTCCTTGATTAGTCAAAGTCTGACCTGGTTCAATGTGTTTTGTACATAAACCCAGAAACGATCGTAGAACTTTGACTAGGTATGCGGGAGGTGTTTTGACTGCAAAAGCCTGAAATGTACATCTACATTGACTTTTCTTAAGAAGCGGCCACATGAACGTGCGTTGGCAAGGGTGGTTTCGCTACCAAATCCGGGTCCCTGATTGGTCAAAGTCTGACCAGGTTCAATGTGTTTTGTACATAGACCCCGAAACAATCGTAGAACTGTGAGTAGGTATTCTGGAGGTAAGCCTGAAATGTACATCTACATCGACTCTACTTAAAAAGCGGCCACATGAACGTGCGTAGGCAAGGGTGGTTTCGCTACCAAATCCGGGTCCCTGATTGGTCAAAGTTTGGCCTGGTTCAACTGGCAACAGGTTTTGTACATAGAACCTGAAACAGTTGTAGAAACCTAAGTAGCTATCCATGAACACACACGTTTTGACTGTGTAAGCTTGAAACGAGTGCAAATATAGTCTTTTAATTGCTTGAAAGTCCGTGAATAAAGCATAAAGGTACATAAACACTGACCATTTGTAGCGCATTCAAGACTGCGCTATATTTAAAAAATGCACATCCATCTGGTGATGTTAACAGTGGACATGCAGGTAGCAGCAGGGACGGGCTTCTTCTTCATTTGTGTTTTTACTATTTTCTAGCACTTGCCCGACACCTACAGTGGAATGAGCTCATTGAGACGACGGTTGTTGTGAATTTGGGCTATATAAATAAAATTGAATTAAATTGAATTGAATGAGACTTAATGTGAAATGTCAAAGCCATGGAAATCTCGCAAATCTTGCTTTAGCCTTTTTTTTATCTCCATTCAAATACATGAACAACTTGGTGTAGAGTGCCAATATTAATATTAATTTGATCATGTTTTGAAAAGGACGCCACCTACATCTCACTACCAAATCAGAGTTCCTCACTGCCCACAGATCATGGTTGTTGCGATTCAGCAGCCAAGAAGAACCTCCAACGCGTGATCAATGAACACCTGTCTTGAACACAGAGCTTGCGACTGGACTTTAATAGCTCTTAACAGTAAGCAACACTGTTATTCCGTATAAACTCCGTTTATTGAATTGTCAAAAGATTCTGTAGACCAAATCCTACTCTGAGAAAGTCTAATCAATATTTGTCAATACAAAACCACATTTGTTATAATATTCTTCCACTTACAAAAGGAGTGCTGCAAGGCTTTATTTTGGGGCCACTCCTTTTCGCCTTTATGTAAACAATGTTGGTCAAGATATTGTTGATACCAGATATCATTTATATGCAAATCTTTCTTCTTTCTCCTTCTGCTCAGTGAAACAACCCCTCTCTTGAGGATGAGTCGCATGGTCAACTTGGCAATGTTTTCACGCCGGATGCCCTTCCTGACGCAACCCTCTCAATTTATCCGGGCTTGGGACCGGCACAGAAGGGAATAGGGAGCAGCCCGGATTTGAACCCTGGTTACACGAATGAAAGACGCCGCAAACCAGCACGAGCTAAACTGGCTCCATTTATATGCAGATGATATGGTTATTTATAGTACCAACAAATCTCTTAAGGGCAGTGTATCTGTATTACAAAATGTTTTGCAACATTATTCAGACAAAATCTAGACCTTTCTCTAAATGCAAAAAAAGAACAAATTAATACTCTTTCCAAAAACAAAGAGATATGCGGAAGTTAGTTACACATTTATCATTCTTCAATGGACAAAAATTCAAACAGTTCAATCATTTGAATACATTTTACGGGATAAAACGATTTACTTCAAGGAAAATATTGAGCAATTGGTAAAGAAATTAACATTGAAAATTGATCTAAATTAAGTACTGAAACTTCTGGACGTTCTCTGCGATTTTATCACAAACTGTAAGCCTCACACTCACCACGGTGAACTTTACACACGCGTGGGCTGGTCGGCACTAAAGTAGTATAGACTTAGGGTGTATTCAGACTGGACACATTTGGTTAGCTTAACCTTTGAGCTATCTTAGGTGACTCCATCCTTCCATTGACGTGTTCTCCCTACCATGACAAAGGTGGATAAAGGTGGAAAGATTTCATGTAATCCATGGACACCAGTGAAGATCACAAATCATTGAAGAAAAAAGGTTCAGCGCACTGTCTAGTGGGTCTAGATGACCCAACTCCCAATGGTAAAGTGTCTAGGATAGCACAAGGGTTAAGTGAAACAGAGTTCGTTTGCCGCGATAATCCAAAAAACATTTTCAGTCCTGGCCAGTTTAAAACTATACTCCATTAAACCCTTTTTTTTTTGCTCAAGATCTAGTTCAAATCAAATCAAACTTTATTTATAAAATAGCGCTTATCATGCATTTCGTACAGCTCGAAGCTCTTTAACATTAAAAACAAAAAACACGCAACATTACAGTGAAAACCCAACCCACCCTTCACCCTTCCCACACCCCTCCATTAAAACACATGACCCACAACAATGAATATTGGCCAGATGGTTGATTTGATTGTTTTATTGTTATTGTTTATGTTCATCACTTTGATTCCCTCTGCTTTTATAAGTGTTCTACAAATAATAACAATAATAATAATAATAATAAACTTTATTTATATTGAACTTTTTGAAATCCAGATTACAAAGTGCTGAACAATTAATATAAGACAAAATCAGGATTAAAAACAGTTTACAGTATGTAGAAATAAAACCCAGCACACACACGGAACAGTGATAGCGGTTAAAATCAATAAAATCGAAATAATCAATAAAATCAATACAATCAGTAAAATCAATGAAATCAATAAAATTATATGTTTACATTGAAGAGCCAGTAAAACCATTAAAAACACACCTAAAGAGGTAGGTTTTTAATAGAGATTTAAATACTGGTAGGGACCCAGCGAGCCTGATGTCTTCAGGGAGATTGTTCTAGAGTGTTGGGGCTCTTATAACAAACCCCAGTCTCCCCTGGTCTTCAATTGTGGGATTGTCAAAAGGCCTTTCGCTGAAGATCTAAGTTTGCGACCAGGTACACGAGGAATGATGAGATCAGCTATATATTTAGGGGCCAGACCACAGAGTGCTTATAAGCAATCATTAAAATCTTTAGATCTATTCTAAAATGGACTGGGAGCCAGTGCAGAGACGCTAAAACTGGGGTGATAAGATCTGTCATTCTGGTTTTGGTTAGGAGTCTGGTGGCAGCATTTTGGACTAACTGGAGTTGATACACACTCTGCATGTGTAGAGTGCGTTACAATAGTCCGGACGGGAAAAAAATAAAATCGTGAATCACCATCTCAAGACATTTTCTTGATAGGAGAGGGGCTATCCTGTATAACCTATGTATTTGCCAGAAAAAAGATTTGACCACCAATTTAACATCTGTCTCCAGATTCAAATCGGTTTCAAATATCATCCCCAGATTTCTGCAGCTTGAAGACACATTAATAGACAGAGACTGCAATTTCTGAGGCACACCATTTCAGGCCTCAACTGAACCAAAAATGATTACATCAGTTGTGTCCATATTCAACTGCAGAAAATTTTAATATCAGCAATGCAGCTATTGAAATTCTTTAAAAATCCATGGTCACCAGGTTTAAAAGATATGTAAAATTGAGTATCATCGACATAAAAATGGAAAATTAAGGTTAAATTATTTGTTTGTTTATTTGATTGATTGATAGGTTGCTTGATTGATTGACCTACTGACTGATTGGTTGGTTGGTTGCTTGACCGACTGACTGACTGACTGACTGACTGACTGACTGATTAATTGATTGATTGGTTGATTGGCTGGTTGATTGAACAAATTGTAAATGAGAGGTAAAATAGATGTTTAATCCTAATATAACTTCCCTGGTTAAATAAATAAAGGTAGATCAAATGAAATCAAAGGGTGAATGTGAAGCTGTAAGGCGTTGCCAGAGCAACAGTTGGACCCTGTAGTGATTTGGTGTCACCCATCCTTCCTCCTCCTCGCTGTTTGTAAAGACGGGATTTCAGTGCAGTGTGTTCTTGTGGAGCAGAGAGCGCAGAAGCTCCTTCGGCACATCAGACATTTTCTTTCCTCCGGATTCCGAACAATCGCTTAGCTGGGGCGCGCGCGCGCTCGAGCGCGAGCGTCCATTATATCTCCGTCGACGCGGTTAACTCCTGCGACCTTCCTTCCTTACTTCCACCCGCCGCGGGGAGAACCCCGTTCATCCGCCTTTTTCCGGCTGAACCTCCCCGCTGAATTCCGGAGCACAGGAGCCTCGGGAGAGTTCCGGTACCAGCCGAACTACCTGTTTGCTTCCCGGGGAACGAGCGCGCCGCGTGCTCCGTTTTCCAGGACCGGCTTCGGTCGCCGAACACCTGCTGACCTACTTTTGCCGAAGTTGGGCTGAGAAGAACGGCGTTTTGCGACGGGGATGAGCGCTGAGGCGGAGGCGGAGGTCACCCCGCAGGCGGAGCTCCACTGAGACGGCGGGAAGGAGCGGACGAGGCAGCCGAAGAGCAGAGGGGTTGAAGCGGACGCTGGTGGAGGGGATGACCGCCTCCCTCCACCTGGAGCCCGGGCTGCTGCTGCTGCTGCTGCCGCTGGCCTGCTGGAAGACCCCGGGCTTGGTGGGAGCCAGTGAGTTCAGCATCCAAGAAAATACACACAAAAACAGACAAACTTTGTTTTTGGTTTTAGGTCTGCAGCTCTAATATTAGGATTTTACCAATAGATTTTTTATCTTGATTTTTTATTTATTTTGTAATAAATGTGTACTAAGAGCTAATTGCTTTGTATGTAAAAACCCAATTTGTGTGACTTTTCCGATCAGTGACTAGTATTTCTAGGTGAAAAACAACATCCATTCCAAAATGTTCCTAGTAAAGGTGTAGAAATCATCTGTCAATCAATCAGCCTATAGAAAATGCAGTAATACTAGATTGTATTGCAAAACTGGTTTTAGTACGGAAGGCAAAGTAGGTCAAAAGTCTGGAGGTCATTAATTCTATTGAACTAATGGTAAAAGTTTTGCTATTCGAATGAGTCCATTTACATGCATCCCATGTCTCCCCTTGGTTTCTCTATTTTTGTGTGGGGTGGGGGGTGTCGGGCCTGGGGGGTCGGCTCTTCTTGCGATAGGGCCCCTGGGATGGGGAGACCGGGGCTCAACGAAGGGGGTAACAGTTGTGTCACCAATCCGGGGTCAGTCTTCCAGCTGGCCCTGACCTACACTCATTCCTCATACAAGCACTTATTAGGGGTAAGCCTGCGAACGCGCCTTTGTGGGGGGGCTCCTCCCCTCTCGGTTTTAATTGCACCGTAGACATTTAGGGTCTGTTGGGGGGCGGACTCCCTATATCTCCCTGGCGAACGCTGCCGCTTTGGCGGGGGTCTTGGTGCGGGGACAACCGGGCAATCTCCCTCTTTTGGCATTATATCATCCACCTCAGCAGAACATAAACCCCCATCTGAGCACAGGTGTCAGCGCACCTATGCACTAATAGTGTGTGTGTGACAGAATGAAAGACTTGACATGTGTTGGTTTGTAGGTACATATGCGTGTGAACTGTAGTTGTGTTGAGTACATGTTGACATGATTACATGGGAAAATTTTTGGAGTCAACAAGAATGTTGATGTACATGTGTGGACAGGCCCCGCCCCTTTTGACTAACAGTTACACCAGACAGTAATGATCATAAACCTCCAGCATATTTTTCCGTCCTGTTCAACAACAAAAAAACATAAAAGGAGACAAATGTAATACATTTAAAATAAAGTTTAGCCTAAATTACAAAAGGGGTTTATATATATATACACCTTGTGTGTCACAAGAAGCCTTCATCTCTGATCTGTCTGCTCTGCTTTTGGACAGAACTAGTTGAAAAAAACATGCATCCCATAAAATCCATTTGTTTCGCATAGATCGATACTTATTTAAATAACACATCTGCCACGCAGCACCGCTAACAGGTGAGGTGAGTGTTGGGGACAATCTTTTCTTTTAAAATTAGATTTATAATTCTCATAATATGGTTTTCACAAGACATCTGCGTTGTTATTGTCTTTATTTTGCAATAAATTTCTGATAATAGTTGGGCATTTTATTTATTTCTATAAAAAATCCTAAATGGTTAGACTCCAGTCATATTTTATAGATAAAAAATAACATCCATTTAAAATGTTCTCAATATAAAATGTTTTTTATTAGGTCCATATGTTTACATATGTATATTATTAAAGTTCTATCTATGAAAATCACATGTCAAGCATCTAGTCCATGAAATTTGCAGTAACATTAATTCTAGATGCTAACCTGCTTTGGGTACAGAAGGCAAAGTAGGTCAATAATGTGGATGTAATTAAGGTATCTATCAAACTATTGCTTCTACATCAAAAGTCAGCAGTTATTTGAATTAAGTGAATATTAGCTAAACGAACAAATTCCTGCGACACACGCTTCCACAAAATGCATTAGCTTCCTGCCGATCGTAAAGTATTTAAAGGGTAATAGGTAAGGTCAGGGTAGGGGTCAAACTATGTTTTATTTAGGTTTATAGTTTTATTATTAGGCTTTTTACAAGACATTTCTGAATATTTCTAACAAGTTTGTAATAAAAACCGAACATTATTTTGTGTTCATATATATATATATTTTTTCAGTTTGGAATGTGATTGTCATTTATAGGCAAAACTATTCCAGAAATGTTCCAGAAAAAGTGTCTTTACTAAGTCCACATGTTCATATGTATATTAGTGACATACTCTTAGGTATGGAAATCACTTGTCAGTCATTTAGGCCATAACATTTTTTGTTTTTATAAGTTTTAATTGCTGACCCGGTTTGAGTACGGAAGGCAAAGTAGGTAAAAAATTTGGATGCAATAAAGTCTTTTTTTCCCATTTATTTCATTTATAAAATTGCAATAAGGTCTATTTATCAAATAACTTCTCAGGTTTTAAAAGTATTTATATTTCAATAAAAATTCAAAATGAGCAAGAAAAAAAATACAAGCTGGATAATGTCCCACAAAATGCATTAGCTTTCTGCCAATCGATACGTATGGGAGTAGTACCTGCACTGCTCACGTTAAAGCTAAGGTACCAAACTTCCCTCACGGTTGTTTTGAAACCGTAATGAGTTTGTATGGCTATTGTTACAAACAGCAAAAAGATAGTGTGTCAAAAATATCAGAACACTTACATTTGATCTATTAGTTATCAAAATCAGCACAAAAGGCTGTCAAAATTATTGTCATCAGTGACACTTAAATAACTCTTCGACCTACCATATCTCTGTTTACGCGTTCAATCTGAATCAGCTGATTCTGACGTGGAGAAAAGCAGCTTTGTATATCGGCTTTGCACGGATAAGCAACTCGTGACGACTGTAAAGTTAACGGTGCAGAGTAGTTTTTCTCTGTGACAGAACCAGCAGATTTAATATTGCCCTAGCACTTTACTACTGTGAAGTTTTACATATCAGCTAACGGCTGCCTTTCTCCGCTTTAGAATCCACTGGATTCACGTTAACAACTAAATTGGTTGTAGAGTTATGGTAGTCGAAAGAATGTAAACAGTGGAGCCAAAGCTCGGTTGTTAAATATTAGCAAAAAACGAAAAAATACCTACATGCAAAAGGCTGCCTGCCGATTGATACACATTTAAATAGTACCCGGCACAGCTGATTGGTAAGGTCAGGGTTGGGGGTCAAACTTCCCTGAAGCTTGTTTTCAACTGTAATGAGGTTTAATGGCTACTGTTACTGACAGCACAAAAAAGTACATTTTAATTGTTAACCTTAGAAGATGTTAAAGTGAATTGTATGCTTAAAAAAACACAAAACGTTAGCATTTTTACCTCTTCTGTGGCGGAACAAAATAGCAACATATTGTCCACACAGGAACTTTCCTGATTTATTTTGACTTCTCAAATGTCGGCCATATTTAAAAGGTGGCCATTGATTAAAGTGCAAAGTGTTTACGTCTTCACTTAAGCATCAGAGAGATTTTTCCCTTGAGGCTTTTCATCATCCGGCGCCACGAAGTACATGACGGGCGTGCAGCTTTTACATTAGCGCAGTACCTTTTTTTTCTTGTCCACCTCGTTTGATTTGTTTGAGCGTCGTACGTCTCGCGGACACAGAGCGGTTGTAAAAGCATCCCCGAATGGAAGGCCTATCAGTGGATTGGAAATTTGGAAGCAGCCCCTCCTCCCTCGTCAGGTCTACTTAATTAGCGGTCGCTTAAATCACCGGCTTCCCGCTCCCCTCCACGATCAACACAGGCTTTAATGCAAAGGAGTCTTTTGGCAGGGGACACTGAGTCAACCCCCACCACGTCTTTGGCTGGATAACAAGAGGTGGCTAATCAGCGCTCGCTAGGCTCTGCATTGATTTATGCAATGATGTGAGCCTTTTCTATCCTCCCACGCCGCTTTAACCGCCTCCGCTGGTGTCAGAAGGATCTCGTCAGAGCTACAGCTCGCGGTCTCGCCTTAGCGGGTTTTCAGTCATGGAAAAGAGAAAAACACCAGATCTTTCCTCACAGGGTCATAACTAAATTAAGCCAATGTTGACCAGCAACAGGTACGATCACGGATTTAAGGAGTTCAAGAAGGCTGTAGCTGTGGGGGGAAAAAAAGATATTTCTTTTAAATAATAGATGAGTTCCAATGTGGAGAAATACAATTTCTCTGAATTCTTAATAATTCATCACCTATAACTAGTCACTAACTCATTTATATGATATGATCTAGGCTGCAAAATCCAGCTAGGTACCAATCAAGTTGAACTTTAGAAGTCAAATGGCCCATCAGTTTGACAAACTAGTTTCACAAGCTGAGGGATGTTTTAGTAAAAGAAACCTATTTTTTCCCCTAGAAACCTAATTCTCCCAGATCCAAATTTGAACTTTTAAAAATTCTTCAGAACTGGCAAATCATTCTCCCATTGTAAAGTAGAGAACTTTTCACATGGTGTTGCCGTTGCCACAATAACACTCCTGATGAGTTTTCCGAAATTAGAATTTTGGCAAACATTAGCGTATACCTGCAGCATTAAGCTTTAGCGTGTACAACCAGCAGTTAGCTTTGGCACTTACTTTTAGCATTTAGCTTTAGATTTTGGCTTTAGCTCATAACGCCTCTAGCATTTAGCTTTTTAGCTTTGGCATTCAACTTAAGCACTCACTTTTAGCATTTAGCTTTCGAACTTACAAATGGGATTTATTTGCTTAAGCATTTAGCTTTAGCACTTACTTTTAGCATTTTTCTGCTTAAGCATTAGCACTTACTTTTAGCATTTTTCTGCTTAAGCATTTAGCTTTAGCACTTACTTCTAGCATTCTTTGCATTTAGCATTTACAACTAGCATTTATAGCTTTAGCATTTAGTTTTTAGCACCTACTCCTGGCATTTTTTGCCTACGCGGTTAGCCTGAGCACTTACTTCTAACACTTTTAGCTTGGGCACTAAGGTGAAGCACTTACTTATAATAGTTCTAGCTTTGGCCTTTAGCTTTAGCCCTCAGTTCTACCATTTTTAGCTTAAGCATTTAGCTTTAGCACTTTTGGCATTTTTAGTTTTAGTGTTGAGCTTTCCTTTAAATTTTTATTTTTTCTTACATTTATTTTGTTATACCTGATAAATTCATCATAATTTATTATATCAATCTTCTCTTTTATTATTATTAACCTTTCATCACACCTTTAAAGTGAATAAAATGCAAATGAGATCAACCATCAAATCTAAACGCTAGCTCAATATCTAATCAAAACATTTAACCACTTTGTTCAAGATGCTACATTAAATAAACGTTGGAAGTATTTTTCTTGATGGACAATTTTTTTATGTACAAAAAAACATTTCGTTTCACTCATTGGCAGCATTTGTAGCAAAAATCTGAGGTTTACCGTGTGGCATTGGCCTTTTGACAGAGTGTGTGTAGCGGTTTTACCCCAGTCTGTCCAGCTATCATTTCATCCTCAAGTTTGAAATCTTTCAGAAACATTTGCCAGTATATGCCCGACTAGTGCCGATCTTCTGCAGCAACTCCAAATATCTTGGAGCAGCTGCTTTTAAAAGGACGGCATTTATTTATAGATGTGCAAATGTGGACGCACGAGAAGGACGTCTTCTTCAGACAGCAGGAGGGTCCGTTTGGACCTTTACAGAGGGGGATGGGGGTGTTGAGCGTTTGGTAATGAAAGCTACGGTAAAGAGGTTGCCGGGCAGGAGGTAGGGAAAGTGAATCATAGAAATGCACCATTTCGCTGTGAAGCAGCGAGGAGGCCTGCATTAAGCATAGCGGGAAAGTAAGAATCATTTCACATCCCTGCTGGAGGCCTTTCCTAATCTCCCCCGCTGCGTGTTAGGTGTTAGCAGCTCCGGCTCGGTGTAAATCCATCACGATTTGAGATCTGTAGTGTCACTGTAGGCCTAGTTGTTATTGCATCTTGGGACAAATATGGTTTCCAAACCAACAGCTGATGTTTTAATGAATTCAGTTTAAGCCACAGCACATCCCCTAATAGTTCTGTTAGAGTGACCCTCCCGCCTTTCGCAATTATAAATCGTCTTTGTAATCTATGCAGGGACCGCAAAGGTGTAAATGATTTTAAGGAGGTATTAATGTCAAAGCGGTATGTATTTAAAGGTGACAGCAGTTTAAAAGACGTACATATGTACCACACATAATGAAAAATTAACGCAAAGGGTGTAGACATTCTATCAGCCTTAACCCCCGCGTCACGATTAAAAAACGCGCTGTTACCATACAAATATGTCTTTAAGCCTTTGTTTTCTCCTCGTTTGAACTGGAATCTAGATCAAAAGTGTCCGGCTGGATGGCAGCAATGTGATAATTGACTGATCTCTAAGGTCCCCAAAATTGTCTTGTGATTGACACGTTGGGGATTTGCACCTCTAGCCTGCTCCACACGAGCTGCCCTTCCACTGCCGCCGTCCCAATTGGTAGAGGCTTATATTGTAACACCAACCCCTCAGTTATGGCTATCAGGGCCCGGCGATAACCAGGCGTCAATCTGGCGATCCCAAGCTTAATTAGCGTCCTGCTGTGTTTTGAACCACTTGGACCTTTAAGCTTTGGGTGCTGGGGCTTAGCCTTGCTGGAGTTCTTGGAGTATATTGTCTAAAACTATAATGTCTTCTTTTAAATACCCTGGGCTGCAGACGACTAGCAGCCAGTGGCATTTGATATGGTCGGTCACCGTCCGGAGACAGTTACACATCGTCCAATCAGAAAAGCTCCCAGATGGCAATGCAGCTACCACCTCCATGTAATACTAATGTCATAATGGCGTCATTCTCGCCTGATGTCACAATGTACATTGACCCGCCAATGATTATCAAAAAAAAGAAAAAAAATGCAGACATGACGAAAATCTTGAACATACAAATTCCTCCTCGCCGATGCGATGGCAGTTGTATATAGTTGTATAAGAGTTTGTAGCAAAAACGACATTTTATTTTTATTCTAGCATAAAACTGCATTACCTTATTTAAAAGACCACTGGAAACACCTTTAAAATAGACCAAAACATGATCGATTAGCTGGGCCTTTAAAGGTCCAAAGTGCTTCTGATCCTGGTTCCATTCATGAATTCACACCTCTAACCATTAGGAGCAATGTTAGGTTAATGTCTTGCCCAAGGACAATACGACACATGGTTGGGAAATGTGGGATCTGTACCTGCGATCTTCTGATCATAACTAAACCACTACCAGTGCACCACAGCCAATTACAGCTCAGGACACAAAATGACACACAAATTGAGTCTAAAAGAATCAAAATACTATCAATGATTGATATATGTACACACTTGTGAAGCGCCTCTTCTGATCTTTAAAAGCCTTTACCCCAAACAATTCCACACTGATGGTAGGCAGAGCTGCGTGCAAGGAATTCTTCAACAGGCCAGCTTGAAGACAATGTGGGGTGAGGGGTGGAACAAAACAAGTTCTCAAGGAAAACTACAATTACCTGAAAACAGACTCAAAACAACTGGATATCACCAAAACAAGAAATGACCACTCTATTGTACAAATAACACGAAGAGAAACATTTTCCAGAGACACAGAATGTCCTGATATTAACGGCAAACAAGCACCGAGACTCTTGCGTAATGGAGCGTGTGCGTTTATGTCTGCCAAGAGTCCGGTTATTTCATAATCCACTTACCAGCAGACGGTGAGTCTGATCTGTATGCAGAGGTTGTGTGTACATCTGAGTTCTTGCTCGTCTATAGATATCTGTCCATCTCAGAGCAGTTGGAGGCCATTAGCCAGATTAGACTGTCTATCAGCGAACAGTTACATCACTCTGATTCATAATCTGTCGGGCTCTAGTCGGACAGTAAACAGCAGGTGTCGTGACGCTTTATTGTTGTTGTTATGGTCATTGTGCTTCTGTCTATGGATTTCAAGGTCGAGCGACTTTAAATTGTACAAAAAGTTACTAAAATGTGGAGCGTTCTTTCTCTAAAACAAACTCGTACAAATAGTTTTTTGGCCTTTATGAACCACTATGACAACTATTGTCAGGCTGTAAATACAATTTAGAGCCTGACAATATACTTATTGTAGTTTAGTTGTGTTTGGTGAATATAATTATAATTTTGATTAAGTGAAGTTGAAGTTCGTCTTCAGATGTTGTGGAAGAAGGTTCAGTTACTGCACACCTGGATTTGGTCAACACTGTAAAAAGCTTTTGTGTTTTTTGTTCTATTGTTTAGCTTTGGTTATGTTTTGTGTTATTGAAGTACAGATAGTTTTGGGTAAGAACTTAATTGAACTTTTTGTGTACATCACAGCAAAGACGTGGAATGTTATGAATAGTTTAGTTTTGATCAGAGTCAGGTAAAGTAAGCTAGGTTTTTTTTCCAGTTATGTTAGCTAGCCTTTAATGTGGGTAAGTTGAATTAGGCTAACTCATGTCCAATCACGTTAGCTAGCTTTGGTTCTGTTCGGTTCTGTTAAAACAAGAGATAGTTTTGGGTAAGAATTCCCTATTTTTGTACATCACAGCAAACAGATGTGCGATGTTTTGAATCGTTTACGTTCAGTCTGGGTCAGTTAAATTTAGCTAGCCTTTTCCAATTACGTTAGCTAGCTGTGTTTATATTCTTCCAATCCAATTCAATTCAAACAACTTTATTTATACCCCAGGGGCAATTCTTTTCAAGGTGCAAAAGTAGCTTTTGTGAAAATTGACATAATAAAGACCCATTAAAAATAATAGACGATAGTGCACAATAAAAAAACTAAAATAAAAGTTAACTAAAAGTTACAAGAATTGACTATATCTATATCCCACCAAACGTGGAATGTTTTGACTGGTTTAGTTTCTATCTGGGTCAGTTAAATTAAGCTAGCTTTTTTCCAGCTAGCTTTGTCATGTTCTGTGCTCTAGAGATAGTTTTTGGTAAAAATGAATATATTTTTTCCACTAAACGTGTCACACTATCTTCAATCTAAGCTGTCTATTGAAGTTCTTAAGTATCATTCATGAGATGTGTTTTCACAATTTAACACATCATTAAGCCATTCATTCAGATCTGAGCTTTTTTTTGGCTACCTCACACTTTTTTTTTAATTCATCACAGCACTTAGCTAACCCTTCTGGCTCAACTCATATTTCCGGTCAGGAACAATTAATTTCTCCTTCATGAACAATTTTCAAGCAGTTGACACTTCACCATCAGATCAGAGTCCCCGTCAAAGTTCAACTGGTATCTTTCGACGTGCGTTCAATGCACACGCATATTTCTACGTAGAGCCCAAAAACAAGCTTGCGTCAACGCAAGAGTTTTGAATACAGAAGACCAAAACTCCCATTTACCCACGTTTACATAGACTTTTCATGGGAAGTGGTTGCTTGAACGTACGTTTTTTAGGGTGGTGTGAATGTACCATTAAAATTGCAGTAAGACGTTTTAATAAAAAAACAAAATGAAGGCTTTTAATTGCGCCTTATCGTGCGGGAAATACAGTAAACGTTTGTTCTTTTGACGAGAGGCTTCAAATGCCTGCAAATTTTGAAATAAGGTGAAGAACAAATGATGAAAAATGAAGGACAAACTGGACTCTTCAGGAACAGTGTGTGCTCTGACTACCATCTGATCTGTTAGTTTTCATCCTTCAGTCAATATCCACTTTTTCTCTTCCCTCCACTCTGTTCCCTCTCAGTCCACCCATCTGTCTTTGACCTTCATCCATCTTTTCCTCCTCAAGACCAGAAAATGGAGTATGGTCTCGTCTTGATTTGTGTCGTTTATAATTACTCTCTCCATCTCTTCTTCCTCGTTTAGCCCTCACTCTCTCCCCCCCGTCGTATTTCATCAACCCCTCATATCCGACTCTTTCCCCCCTTTGTCTTCCTGACTCCATCTAAGCCTCTCCCCCTCTCATCTCCTCTCCTGGAGTAATTGCAGAAGTCCTATTCAGCGCGTCGTTGCAGATGAAAGCAGGTTGGATTTAGCAGGCGTAACATTATGAGAATGGAGGGAGGAGGGGGTGGAGGGGGGTTTCAATGAGTGAGACATGGAGTGTTTTTGGTCTCTAGAGAGCGAGTGTAGGTGGAGAGTATTCCTTTTGCTTGCTTGCTTTATGTCTACACATGTCTACATGTCCTTCTTTGCTCCATAAAACCCTCCCAAGGCGACACATTCGGGCCCCGTCTGACACTTTCCTCCGCCCTCATTCCCCAAAATCCCCATTGTTTACAGGAAAACCACCATCTACGCAAAAGCGCAACAGACGGCAGGATTTTCCGGTTACAAGTGGCACGGTCTCGTTATTGTGCTCCGTGGCAAACTGAAGGCGTTTGCTGTCATGCGATTTCTCCCCCTCAGATACTAAACGCCACAATTTTCTCCGTTTTTCCGACAGCTGATCTCATTACGGTTGTCTTTTCCTTCCAATGCGGGGGCGTCAAAAACATCCCTTTTTTTTCCTGCCATGTTATGCATCAACATCTACAGGCCGTCTCCTACAGCCACTGCATACATTTTACGCATATTACACTGATAAAAATTGGTCATACTTGGAAAAAGTGAGAAAAGTTGTGGTCTTTACGTGAGTTTTTCACAGATGGATCGCGAATGAACCGGGTTAAAACCACGGCAGAAGTACAAATATACCACGCAAAGAACACGTAAACGTAGAACATGAACCATGCGGGACAATAGCGCTAACTATATGCAGTTCATTAGTGATTTATTCATCAATTATGTTACTTTAATGTGGTATGTGCGCTGTAAAAGTTATACATCGGTGGGTCATGCGTGAAAAGTCTGTTAGACATACGTGGAACGGCCATGGAAAGATGCAAATTTGTGTATGCATCTTGCAAATATGCACAATTCCGTAAGATTTACGCAATAATTGCGTATAAACTATGTAAAATTTGCAGTTATCGCATAATTGAATTCACATAAAGACCCGCCGGCTGAAAACATCAACAGACGTGCGCACATCAATGAACGATCAGCACAAAAAACACTTGTGAATTATCACGCAGGCATCATAAAAGACTGACATCTGCTTTTTGGTGGTTCTTGGTTGACTTTTAAACCTTCTGACCAATTTTCTCTACGCAGCAGGTTTGCATTTTCTTCCAGATCGTGGCAGTGACTTAACAGTGCCATGCCCTATAACCTTGTGCTATCCTAGGCACTTTACCATTGGGAGTTGGGTCATCTAGACCCACTAGACAGTGATCTGAACCTTTTTTCTTTTGTGATTTGTGATCTTCACTGGTGTCCATGGATTACATGAAATCTTTCCACCTTTATCCACCTTTGTCATGGTGGGGAGAACACGTCAATGTAAGGGTGGGGTCATGGGATTGCTGCTGGCTTGCATGAAATTTTATGGTTGTAGAGTACATTTTTCTTACTGCGGGCAACAGGTCATAGTGAAGACTGATACAAGGTGCAGAAGATGAGATGCATGCATGTCATTTGGATTTTTCATTTTTTCAACCCCCTCCAAAATCCTGTGGGTTGCGAAAGAAGCCCGTTAGCGGTGTTCACGTGATAAGTGTGCATTCCTTGCGTGGAGCCTGACTGTAAGAAATTAGAAATTGGACAGTCAGAGTGTAGTTTTTGTGGACATCCTACATGCACTTGTGTATAATTTGTACACCCTGTGCTGTATTCAGGCCCTGTGAGTGTGGCGTAAAGATATGGTGCGACAGCTGTATGTTAAAAGTGTGTGTAACTTACCTTAACCTTACGGATACATCACGATACAATTACCACACCTTTTTCACGATGACCCTTGAGGTGGTCGTAGAAGCATCAAGGGAACTGCAAGACACACCTGCGCTCCCCCTAAGATCCAAACAACCTCTCCACGACCGTCCACGGACCCGGACAACCCAAAAATCCTCAGCACTTGTAGGAGTCAACCCACCATACCGGTGCAAGTGACCATAGCTGTAAAGACAGAAGTATAGTTTGGTTTTGGTGGTCTTGGCAAGTGTCACATCCCATGAGGCATTTAGAAAAAACTTGACAGATGCTCTAAATATTGATTTATGCCGGTTCAAGACAGAATACATTTAGCAAACACAAGTTGGGACTCCGTGTGAAGCAAGCCCAAGCAAATTGTTTGTGCATCTGTTTTTGGCGGACGATGAACCGTCAAAACGGTACGTCCCAAGAGTCCACAAGCACGGTTCTGCCTCCCATCTGTTCCCCCGTCTAGAACACTGATCTCAGTTGAGTAAACTGTGTTTAAACCATCACTACAAAGATGCCTGAGTGCTCTCCAACGCAGCGGTTTCATTTCGGAGCAGCAATGTGTGGATAATGAGCTCCGGCTTGTTCCAAGCGTCCCTGTGAGATCGGGTTACCAAGGCTCTAAAACAATCAACACGGCCAGTTACAAAAAGCCGAACCATCTCAAACAAAATGGTGTTTGCCTCCCTTTGCATCACCTATACTGTGAATACTCATGTATTCGTGTACATGTTGCATTTCCACACATTTCTAGTGTAAAATAATTACAAAACAGACGAATGTTGCTTCTCCCTCGGCCAGGGAATGGTCAAAGAACAGTCAGTTTGCCAATTTCTGCACCCACACTAGCAAGAAATAGACCTGCTGCTGCAGGGGAGGAGGGATAGGCTCACAGGGGAAGCTTATTTTCTTTCTGAAATGAAAAAGACAAAAACCCAGCACCATCTTGACCCGCTGTCTTTCCGTCCTCCTACAAGCTTTGGCTGCAACAGGTTCAAAATCCGAACCATCGTAGGCTTACGTCGGCTTCTCCGGGAGTCTGAAGGAACCAGGATGGCCTCTGTCACAGTGACACGCGTTTTGTTTGACGGGATGTGACAGCGAGCCGCTGGCTTTTTTGGTTTGACGACTCTGACAGAGGGTTAGCGTCCTGCAGGGCGCGAGGGACGTCTGCCTTGTTACCCTCGGAGAAGGCCTGACTTTCACGGTCTCGCTTTGCCGAGTTTTGGAGGCGGGCCAAACTCTGCCAGTCTGTGGCAGATCCTGTGCAAAAAAAGAGAGATGTGAAGGATGATATATCTTTAAAAGGTTATGGCAAAAGATTAAATAACGCTTTTTCAAACGTTCTGATAGGAAAACAAACCGTCTAATCAAAATGCAGATCAGTGTTAGAACAGAAGCAAAAACCTTAAATAATTTAGCGCTGGTATTTATTTATCCCTTTGATCGATAAAAATGAAGAAGATATGGAATCAGCAACACTGTAAATTTGCGTATAAATTAGATTATTTTTACTGCTAGAAATATTTTATTCAACTAAATTAAATAAAAAAAGGAAAGAGATAAAAGCTTTCAAAATAAAAACTTTCATGTTACACCAAGTGCGATTTGTGCGTCAAATTTGTTGCTCGACGTCCAACCTGGCTGCCTTCCCAAGCCGCCATGGGGGCCGGTGTATCTTATCCCCATGGGCCCTGTGACAGACTGGTGACTTGTCCAGGGTGTACCCCGCCTTTGCCCAACAGTTGCCAGGACAATCTCCGGCAACCCCGTTGCCCCAGCGGATGAAAAAGGATGGAAGGTCGAGACGAGAGCATTGGCATCGATCAGCCATATTGGATTTGTATTTTACCCGCTAATCGAGTCTTTGAAACCGTCACTTGACCAAAGCTGAGTCCCCGATTGACCAAAGTTCAGAGTTTTGAACTGCAGCGTGCCACGTCTTACGCCAGTGCTGCAATGCTCAAAACCTGCTGGTGGACTGACGCGTCCTGACTGACTTAACATTGAAACTCAATGCCTCTGATGCGGAATTCACGTCTGGTGTGAACACAGCACAAGTTAAGTTGAATGAGTCTTTGCTTCTTTGGTCCATCTGGCAACTTTATTGGATCCATAGCGACAGTGACTCCCAGATTTACACGAGTCCGCCTGTGGTGCATCTCTTCTTCTTCGGTTGGTACTTTTGTGTTTGAGAAAGGATCCGAAGTCACTACCAAATCCAAGTCCCTGATTGGTCAAATTTCAACTGGTGTAACATTGAATGCCCGTTCAAAGGCCATGTGTTTTGTACGCAGATCCCAAAAACAGACCTAAAAAATTGCGTAGCTCGTAGACTGGATCAGGTTTGTGTGCGATTGGAAGAATTTCTGACCAATCAGCAATCGTCAATCAATCTTCATGTCCAAGTCTGTGATTGGCTGGCTTTTGTGGCACATTTGTTACGCGGTGCCTTGCTCTGTTTCAAGTGAAATTTGTTTTATGTGCACACATTTTTGAGGTTTTTAAGCATATTTTTCTCTTTCAAGTACAATATACTGCTTTAAAAAAGCCTTTGATGTTTGTTTCACCTCATTTATCCTTAGAAAGCTGCTACAAACAAACAAACAAACAAGCAAACTTTTCCTCCACTGGCGTTAATCAAAGTAAAAATACAAATGCAAGTCATGATGAAACAGCTCTTCTATAGACACTGTCATTGATAAAAACCCAGAACGACTGTGTTCTGGGATGTTTGCTGACACAGAGATAACAGAGGGTCCCTTTCATTTGCCACAATACTAAAAACTCTGCATTTTAATATCGTCTTTTGGCTTTGATGCCCTAATTGGTTTTTCCCCCCTTTTTAAGTCGCAAACTTGCAGACAAACATAACTACCTCCCCATTGGAACATAAATTGCTATGTGGAGTGTGTCTGAAGGTTGAAAGCGTGCTGTGTTAATGCCGTCGGTGGATGGGCTCGACTTAATAGTCGTTGAGTGGTGGTAAAATACCTGGCGATGGATCAAAGGTTGTGTCGTTTTCGTTTTTTGAGCCTTTTGAGCGATAAAAGTGTCGTTTATTTTTTCTTTGCAGGTTTTTATCTCTAAATGATAGAAGGATAATTGCATCCAGTTGCGTTAAACAAAGAACCCGAAACTAGCATGATTGACCGAAGCATTCCCAGTTTAGAACTTTATTTTTTTAAATAATCAAAAGTTAGTGAATTAATGATTTAGGTTTGTGTTGATTAGTATAAGATAGGGGCTTCTAATAAAAAGGCTGGTTGTACCGATTAGCATGGTTTAACCAAAATCCTATCAAGTTTTATGACGATAATAATAAGAAAAAAAGAAAACTGGACTTTCCTCCAGAGATCAATAAAATATCAATAAAATCAACCTATGAAATATTACCTCATCTCTTTCATTCATTTCATCTCACGTCATCAATAGTTGTCACAATGGGCTTCATACCTTCATCTCGCCCCATCTCGTCTAATATCACTTCATCTCTAGAGTCTTCATTTGATCTCGTTTTATGTCGACTTGTTTTATCTAATTGCATTTCATTTCATGCTATATATTCTTGCCTCATGTAATTTTGTTTAGTTTGCCCTTTTAAGCCAGATACTTTTCATGGATCTTTGTTAACATATTAGGGACATACATTTTGGAGAACAACATGGCTAATCCAGACAAAATACATCTTTGGAATCCTACAATTATGCTCTTTAGGGTGTAAAAGAGACTTGGAAAACTGCCAAATAAAAAGGGCCACAATGTCTTGAATGTACCACATGTCCTTCTGAAGTGAAAAGTCAAATGTTTCCACAAATTTCTCTGGAGTTGTTTTGATTTCTCAGAGAAGCAGTTCATCCATCAAAAGTAAAGTTGGCTCGCCTTTTTCTTGTTTTTTTCTTTTTTTAACTGTCACCGACCGCCCTCGCACTAAACGTCTGTCACTTATGTGTGTTTCACCAGCCGTGCCAGCCGCCCCCGTCAACGTGTCGGTGACCCAGCTGAGGGCGCACTCGGCCATGGTGACCTGGAACGTCCCTCAGGGCGACGCCGTCATCGGTTACGCAATCTCGCAGCAGGTACAGCTCTTCATCATCAGGCTGGATCACATCAAGGTCTGCGCGTCCCGGTCCAACCGCAGCCCCGTGCACTTTTCTGAAGGCTGAGTCATTTTCCTCAGGAACCTAAACTTCGACTTGTACGCTTTCAAACTTGGAGCTCCGCCTTTCTCGGGGCTGCAAAACAGCTTCTCCAAAAATGAATGATAGATCTCTTAGTTTGCCTCTGTCTGTTGAGGAGTGGATTAGTCTTAGTGTCATCTTGCTGTTGCTGTCTGCAGGGCTTTTTAAATCCCTGCGTCACTCTCAATGGAGACGAGGCAGCCAGAACGCCGCTCAGAAGCCTTTAGGGTCTAAAAGACCCAGGGGAATTTTTCTCATAAACATTTAAACGGTTTAAAGGCTTGTTGATGTCAACGTTGCAGTCTAATGGAAATAATAGGAAAAGACAAATGTAATTAAAGCTGGAGGCAGCATCTGCACCAAATGACATCCCCTGCCGTCCCTTCAGCGGCCCACATGGGGGGCAGGCGTGAAAAGCTATTCAAAGTAGCAGCTCTAATAGAGATGATGGGCTCACACCAATGAAAAACTCTCATCTAAACACATTTCTTTGTTCACTTTAGCAACCATGTGTTCACAAAACGGTTTTTTTTTTGTTGTAGTACATTCGTTGGACAGTTACTAAAGATGCCGCTTTCTTTAAACATGTTTTATTAACCTAGCAGGGATACTTGAACTTCCTCCTTCAGGCTGGTTTTAAAAGAGTTACTGGAGCCAGATCAGTTCACCAGGTTACCACTGGGTGGCTCGTTGAATAAGCAGCACAGTGACCGTTCAGTCCAACCGAAAGATATCCAACTTTTACAACACGGATTCTAAATTTCTTTTAGTAGTAACTTTGACCTGAATTTATTGTGTGTGGGGTCGTGGGTCGTATGTTTTATTGGAGGGGAGGGGGAAGGGTGGGTTGGGTTTTATCGTAATATTTTGTGCTTTTTGTTCTAAATGTTAAAGCGCTTCAAGTTGCGCAATGTATAAGAAGTGCTTTTTTATCAATAAAGTTGGATTTGATCACCTTAACCATACAAACTCCACATGAAGCGCTAAATGGGATGGGCACATTGGTTGGAGCTGAGCCCCGCCCATGGCTCCACCCACCTGCTAAATAAAAAAATTGACATCCCTAACACTTGAAAAAAAAGCAGCTCTAAAGGGGAAATATTTAAACTGTTGTTGCACATGTCCATTTTGGTGTAAAATGTCACTTTTTAACTTTTTTAAATGGAAGCAGCCCCTAGTGGTCTGTGGGCGAACTGCAATCTCAAGAACTTTCTGGTTTGTGTCTGATTCACAAAATGTTGGAAAAAAAACAATCAGGATGAGGAGCCTGTAGTGTCATGTCACATAAGCTTCATGAAATTCATTATAGCGCATTCTTGAACATCCGTCAAATGTTTGATGTGTACCTAGCTTTAAATGGTTAACTTAATAATTCTGTCACATCTAAAGAGCACAAGAGCTCACATATGGACCCTGTTGCTACATATTCAGAAATTATCCTGCTTTTGGATTTTTCTTGACATCCTAAAATGGGACGAGAAATCCTAACTCACTGGCGTTAGCCGTCTCCTGCTAGCATGAGATCAAGTATACGCTTGTTTTACCCTTTACAGTAACCCTTAAATCGTTCGTGCAACTAATTAAATTTCAATGGATTCTGAAGCAGGGAAAAAGCAGCCTTGCGCTGAAATGCAACATTTTTTAGCATTGAGGTACTGACGCAATTCGTGTTAATCTGCTAAATTTGGATAGCTAGCCACTTTTCTACGTGACAGAATCAACAGATTTACATTAATTGTGAAAAAAGTCAAAGAATTGTGGTAGGTCAAAGAGTGCGTATCATTTACACATCGCTGGTGACATCTCCAGTGTTAAAGGGTTAACCGAACAATTCTTTGTGCTAACTATGAGATCCAGACCACCTTGAACACTAGACCTCCGACACGAATTCTGTTACAAAGAAATTAATTTGCTTTTGCATTTCTTGAAATCCAGGCAGCTAACTAAGCTTGATTTAGCCCCGTCCTGTTAACCTGAGTTCAGCTATACGCTTAATTTACCCTTTTGCCGTTCTTTGAACTACCGTAACTCTTCCATCGTTTATGCAATTAATGAAATTCCAACGTTATTGGAGCAGAAAAAAAGTGTCTTTGTGCTGAAGTGCAACACTTTTTCGTAGTGCGGTTCTTAACCCTTGTGCTATCCTAGGCACTTAAATGTTGGGAGTTGGGTCATCTAGACCCACTAGACTAGACTAGAACCTTTTTTCTTCAATGATTTGTGATCTTTACTGGTGTCCATGGATTACATGAAATCTTTCCACTAGGGCTGCACGATATGAGGAAAACTTGCGATATGCGATATGGGTGATCAATATTGCGATAACGATATAATTTGCGGTAAATAAACAAATAGCAAAACAACCAAAAGCCTCATTCCCATTTCACTGCAACAGTTTAAAATGTATACTCCAAAAGAACCTCGGCGAGGTAGGATGCAAACATCTAACATAAAAAGGGTCCATCCCATTGGTCAAATGCAAAAATGGATTTATTTGATTCGTTAAATGCTTCAAGCTGCCATAAGATTGTTTTAGCATATTTAAGGTAACCATTTATTGCGATTTGTGATGACTTTTGCGATATGCATATTGCACAGCTTGATATCGCGATAACGATAAATTTGCGGTATATTGTACAGGCCTACTTTCCACCTTTATCCACCTTTGTCATGGTAGGGAGAACACGTCAATGTAAGGGTGGGGTCATCTAAGATAGCACAAGAGTTAAGCAATGAGTGTTCATCCGTTGTTTATGTCTGGCTTGCTAGCCACTTTTCCCAGTGACCCAATCAAAGGATTAACATTTGTTGCATAAACAGTCAAAGAGAGATTGCCTGTGACATCTCCAGTGTTAAAGGGTTAACCGAACAATTCTTGATGTTAGCTATGACTTCCAGACCTACCACCTTGAGCAGTAGAGCTTCCACACGAATTAAGTTATATATTCGGAAATTATCTCAGTTTCGCTTCTCTTAAGATCGAGACAGCTAACTATCTTAGCTTGATTTAGCCATCTTCTGCTAGCTTGAGTTTAGGTACATGTTAGAAAAAAGCTCTTTAACACCAAAGCTCTTGCTCCAGTGTTGGCGTTCTTCGATCTACCATAACTCTTCAATCATTTACCGATTCTGAAGTGGAAAATCAATTCGTTGAATTGGTCCGTCCAACTAGAAGCTTAGAATCAACGAATATGCACTGATTGCATAACAGTCAAGTTACGGTAGGTCAAAGACTGCCTCTTATTTACACATCACGGTGAGATTTCCAGTGTTAAATGGCAAATCCAACAATTCTTTATGCTAGCTATAACTTCCAGACCTACCACCTTGAGCAGTAGAGCTTCCACATGAATCATGTTATATACTCCAAAATTATTTCGGTTTTGCATCTGTTGAAATCCAGATGGCTCAGTCAGCTCGCCTCAGTCTCATTATTTTTTTACCGCCGCCTTGGCAAAGAGAAACCCAGAAGTAGCCGCGCTCCAAGTGGGAGTTGTCTCCATTAGCAGAAACGATTTGGCCGCAATTTGACTCTTTGGGCCAACGGTCCATTGCCGCAGCAAAGTCAGAGACGTCTCCCTTTTTATTGTTATTTTATTTAAGACTTCTAACTTCCACCTCCATCAGCATGAAAAAAACAAACACTGGAATGTGATGTAGAACATCTCCTGCCATAACCTGAAAAAGCGCTTATGTAAAAGCTGCCCTCAAATATTAATCGAGGGGGTGATGGGAGCAGGTAGATGCCGGTATTATCCGCTAAGCTCGCTTTGGTTGTACTGTTAGTCATCCTCTGGATGTGGAGGGCAAAGCAGACGTTACATAAGCAGCTGCTCTGTCAATCAAACGTCTTGTTTATTGTCTCGGAGGCCAATTGTGCTTTTAAAAGCGGAGGCACTCGCTTTCTTTTGGACCGATGGACCGGCCGCTTTGTGGAGGATTGCTTCAGCTCTGTCTAACAGGCACTGTGTTTGTCGAGAAGAAAAAGGGGGACAACCGAACGCTCGCCGACTAACGCTCTGCTTTCTGAAGTTTCTCCAAATCCCAGCTGAGATTCACACAAACAGGAAGTAACCCACTTAGAGACAGCTGCAGTTTTTGGAGTTTCTCATCAGAATGGTTTCAGAAGCTGAGTGGAGGTTTGTCAAAGGTAATTCTGGAGGTTTATTGGGAGGGATTTTCAGACAGAAAGGATGTCAAACGTTTGATGAAACTTAGATGAGACCTTTGTTTTTGTCCTGCTGTTCCTCTTAAAACTGTTTCAGGAACTAAGCTTTGCGCTCAAAAAGGGATTTCCAGGTCAGCGTTTGCCTGAAATTGGGAGACCAACTAAATATAGCAATTTAGACTAGAACTGGACAGCACCTCCATTAGGAGTCTGGTACGTAAATGGAGCGACGTTTATAGACTCAGCAAAGGTTTCTAAAATTGCATTTACACTTTAATCGTATCTTTTCACATAGAGGTAGTCAAGACAATGACGGAAATACATAAAGGCCGTGTTATTATAGTTAACGAAAACGAACGAAAAAACTAAAACTAGAACTGAAAAAACATTTTCGTTAACTGAAATAAAAATAAAAACGAGAGTTTTAAAAAAAACGAAAACTAACTAAAACTGTTTGTTGTGTGTATAAAACGAACTGAAACTAACTAATATTAACCCCAAAAAATACTTTGTTTTAGTCTTTGTTAATATATAAGTCTTTTGGGTTGAAATAAAGTCTATTTACTTCACGCTGCTAGTTTTACTGTGTATCTGACCCCTACGGCATCACGTTGTCTTTGACGTCACATGATGTCTGTCAGACACTGCCGGCTAGCGTGGTCATAGACATTTACATGAGCGTGATGGCTGCATTAAAAGTTGGGAGAAAGCGGGAGAATCCTATTTGGGACTTTTAGTCGAAGCAGGAGACAAAGTTTGTGGAACACTCCTCAAAGGGAAAAACCCTACGAATCTAAAAGTACATTTAAAAAGCGCACACAACAACGCAAATCAACCTAGTACAAATCAAAAAGTACAAATCAACAGTACCTAGACAGGCTAGCCTGTCGCCCGCCCTCCCCCGAAAAAGAAGCGAGAGCAGATAACGTAATGCTGATATCGGCTGTTGTATTTTAATTTAAGGATGGTTGTCCTTGTGTCCTCTGAATAATAAGTGTTTCAAAATGTATCTTTGATTGCGTTTTTTTCATACAATACTTATTCTGGTGATTTTGAATCATGCACCTGACAAATATCCTAATTTACAAAAAAAAGAAAAAAACTAAAACTAACACTAAAACTAATAAAAACTAAACTAAAACGAAGCAATTTCAAAAAATAAAAACTGATAAAAACTAGTAAAGCAGCCTCTAAAAACCAATTAAAACTAAATAAATTTAAAAACAAAAATTCAAAACGAAATAAAAACTAAAACTAATAAAAAATCCGAAACTATTATAACCTTGCGTAGAACATGAACTGTTTATTGGACTGTTTATATCCAATTCATCACTGATGCAATTACATAATTTAAATGTGAAATGTGCGCCATACACGCGATATAAAAGTTACACATTGGTGGTTCATGCATGAAAAGCCCGTTGGACACACGTGGAACGGTCGTGGAAAGACAAATATTTTTTTAAGCATCTGACAAAAATCGCAGTAATTGTATAAGATTTATGTAATAATTGTGTATAAACTACGTCAAAAACGTGTAAACAGCGTAATTTTAAACCGACCGGAAATTTTGAATTGTTCAAAACCAATTTCACGTAAAGACCTGTCGGCCAAAACGCTCAACTTACCTCTGCGCATATCGACGTACGCACGGAAGACTTCAGAATTATCACGCATGTATCACGAAAGACCGAAATTTCATACGTAGAAAAAGGGGCAAACTGATTAAATGCTGATTCTTTTCACATGGTGGACCAGGATAGTTTTTGACTTAGCAATAAGATATTTAACCCTTTAACACCAGAGGCGTCAGCGGCGACATCTAAACAATCTACACTCTTCGAAGTACCGCAATTTTTTAACCGTTTACGTATTCAACATAAATCCCCCAATTCCGATGCGTCAATTTCAGCTAACTTACTTTGGTTGCATAAGCACTTTACATTAGTAACATTTAATGTTACCGGTAATAACAATTTACGATACTAAAACTTTCTATAGGTAACACTTTATGTTGATGACACTCGATTAATGTCAAATCCGCTTTGCTCTGCGTCAGAAAAGGCTGGTTTATGTTTTTCCGCTTCAGAATTTGCTAAACTGCCTCGACTGTTAATGAGTTACGTTAATTCAAAGAACGTCTATGCCGGTGTTAACCCCTTTGACAAGCTGAACTTTTTTCGCAACTAAAATGACTCAAACGGAATTTTTTTAATACTTTAATAATACTTTTGGAGTTTGGACAATCTCCGATTCGTGTTCCAGCACTAGTTGGTCACAAAACCTCCTGAATTGAGTTTGACCAGAGAATTTGAAGGTGCTGAAGATCAAAGAGCAAAACGTCCTCAAATAACCCAAAAAGGTTCACATCTTAAATTTTGACCTGATTTAACTGAGTTCTAATACGTTTTTTTTTTTTTAAATAGTCGTTAGGAAGTCCTGGTCTTTAGTGTCTGGCCGATATTGTTCCTCATCCAGGCTCAAGTGTGAGCTTTTAAAGGAAGTTCATTGATCAGTGCTAGAATTAAAGGAAACACTCGGGGTCAATCATTTTGACCTCCACTCTACATTTGCTTATCTTGTTCTTTTTTAACCATCGCTTTAAAAGATGAAAAATTTAATCACAGAGAAGTCGCTGCTCAGGACTACAAGCTTATTACTTTTGATGAACCGTCAGCCGACTCAGCAACTCCTTTCAAAATCCTGAGCGTTTGCAGGTTTTTTTTTTCTTTTGGTCCATTTCTGCTGAGTAACTGGCAGTGAGGACCAGCTCTTCTGGAGGTGTGGAACCGTGGAGCTGTGTCGGCACCGTGACACCCGGATGCCTGCAGCGCTGCCCGAGGACGCCACTCATCCTCCTTTACCGACTGCTTATGGCTCCCCGCACACTTTTGATGATCTGTAAAGGTCAAAACTCTTGAATCACTGAAGGCTGCTCAGGTTTTAATTTACCCACAATTCTTGAAAAGTCTTTTATCCCCCCACCGTACGCGTTACACGGCAAGAGCCGCCGCTATCAAGCTAATTTCAATCTTCCGACATGATTTCAATACGATGACATAAATCTGTTTGGGTGTTTGCTTTATTTTTTTACTGAAAATCTCACCGGCAACACCTAAATAACACACAATCTTTAGACGACCGTTTAATGTAATTTCAACGAATCGTAACGTAAAGAAAAGCAGTAATAAACACTTTATGCTATACTTTACTTTACGCTTATTGCGTAAACAATGGAGTACCATACCGTGTTACACATCTCCGTTTCAGAATCCGTCTGAGTAAAGTTCATTACGGAAACGGTTGACGGTAATGCAAAGAACGCCAACACTGGAGCCGTAGCCCTTTAACACCTGGGATGTCACCGGTGACACCTGAAAAACACGCGCTCTTCGACCTTTAGTAAACTCCTAACAGTTTTTGCGATCAACGTAGTTACAATGCATTCTAAAGCGGAAGAAAGCGACTATGGAACACTTTCCATTTTTTATTCAATCGGCGACACTGTAAAATATGAGCGTACAGTTGCGTTTGTTCGTTTCAGGGTCTGTCGTATTTAAGTCGATCGTAAAAATGGTTCAAGAGTTTACAGGAGTATGCCGGTATTACGTTATTGCTTAAACAGTCGAAGAGTTACGATAAGTCAACATTGGGGTCAAAGTTCAGGTGTGTAACCCTTTAACACCAACACACGGTTTTTGAATTATCGTAACTCTTTGAATGTTAACGCTACCAACGCCATTTCAGTGGATGTGGAGGACAGAAGATTTGCATGGGCTTCTCACCAACATACACTTTAACGTAGCGCTTCATTTTTTGTTCCGAAATCAGCTGATTGATTGCGTAAACACTCAACTACTGTAAAATATCGCATTTAGCGCTTTGCTCTGCTTTTGAATGTGTCAGATTTATGGTTTACGGTATTATTTACGATGTAAACAGTTATTTAAAGAGCGGCAACACTGGAGTCAACGGTGGCACTCTCCTCTTTCCCGCATCTGCTGATGTTTTTCTGAGGAAAACGTCGCCCGTCTTTGAGCTTTTAAGGATCTTTAATTCCTGTTAAAGGCAGCAAAAAACAAAGAAAAAAAGCACGGTGGAGCCGGCAGAGGAAGGGTCGTTCTTTACTGAGAAGAAGATGTCAACCACTCTGATGAAGAATTCAATTCAATCCGCTGGAGCCAAAAGTTGAGCTGAAAGATGGGAAATGTCTTTTGGGGTCAGAGGCAGATCTGCCATCATGAGCGTGCGGCGCCGTTCCGTCTCCGAGGTTAACATATGTTCATCGCTTCTGCTCTGTTCTCTGAAGACTTCTTTTTTTTCCGGTTCTCTGTGGCTGACGGCTGTAGCTCCGCCTGCAGCCCTGATTTCCCGGCGGAACAGAGAAGCTCGGAGTTGAATTCCTACGAGGTGAAGCTGCTCATTAGAGCTCCAACCTCAAAGGTGCAGCGGGATCTGAGGATGAACCCTGAGATCCTGCTGCAGCTGCTGCTGCTGCTGGGGGAGGCGGCGGTGCCTTGTTTGTTTGTTTGTTTGTTTGTTTCCTTTCACGTCTCCTCTGTCTGTGTGCAGAGGCAGGACGGCCTGATGCAGCGCTCCATCCGGGAGGTGAACACGTCCAGCCACTGGTGCGTGCTGTGGGACCTGGACGAGGACACGCACTACAGCGTCCAGGTGACATGCCTCCACCACCTGTACTTTTGTTATTTGTGAATCCGAACGATTGTGGGGTTTCTTAAATTCCCTCGCTGAAAACGTCTGTAAGACATTGAACCTTTTGAAAACTGAGAACTAACATGGCTGGAACTAAACTACTTGAAACTAAACATGTTACAAACACTGATGTTTTTTTGTTTTTTTAAAGGGTTAGGGTTAGTGGCTGGGTAGCTCGGTTGGTAAGGTGGGAAGCTACCATGCAGGAAACCAGGGTTCGATTCCCGGAGGGGAATGAGCAATGGTACTGTGGGCAATTACCATATCATATTACCATATCAATGGCGAGCAGTTAACATCACCCAGTGAGGGTCCTTAGGCAAGACCCTTAACACTACTGCCTCCCGAGCGCGGTTTCGGCTGCAGCTCACCACTCCCCAAGGGGATGGGTCAAATGCGGAGAAAGAATTTCCCTTCGTGGGATAAAATACAGTGTATAAAAAAATAAAATAAAAAAAACATCAGCAAATAAATATTTGTTTTTTTTGACGACGAATTCAAATGAATTTAAATTTATAGGTTTGATAGCTGGACATGTTTAACTTCCAGTTTGAAGCTTGTTTAAGAACAAAAGTGGGCGGGGTCAGATCAGTTCAGCAGTTAGCCACTAGGAGATCTGCCGCAAAAACAGCTGGTAACATTTTTACAAGAGCAAGCCAAAGTTTGGATTTAGTTTAACCCTTCAACACTGGAATTTTAGCTTTAGTGTTGACAACTTTGCACAAATTGAGATCAACACAAGTCAAATCCTCTCGGTCCTCCTGGAATTCTGGCTTAAGTCCATCATGGATTAGCTTTGAAATGAGAACAGACAAAGGTCTGGGTGCGGAATCACGGCTCCAGCACCCCAAAAGGGAATTTTCCAGACAGACAAGCAGTTGGAAATAAGCAGATGGAATGGAGCAATGTGGCGTTCCTTTCAAGTCTTTAAGAACTTGAAACTTGGACTTGAGTTGTGCCTAAATTTTAGATGTTGTGACTTGAGAGTTGTAATAAAGTTGTACAAAAATCTCACATGAAATAACCCAGGACTTGACTTGAAACTTGGAACTTGATGTACAAGAAATCGCACATGGACTTGACTTGGGAATCAACTTTAAGGAATCAAAACTTGTTGTTGTATCAAAATCTCACATGCAGGACTTGAAACTTTACTCAAGACTCTGCCATAGGGGCTTAAGACTTGGGATTGAGTTCCCGCAAAATCTCACACGCAGTTACTTGGGACTTAACTTGAATCTCAACCTCGAAGACTTGGGACTCGACCTTAACCACTTGAAACCTGGACTTGAGTTGTGCTTAAATCTCACATGCAGTGAATCGACACTTGACTTCAGACTCAACCAACCCTAAGGGCTTGAGACTTGGTGTTACGGTTTCCCAAAATTTCACACCGAGGGACATGAGACTTGACTCGAGACGTCTCCTTAAGGACTAAAATTTGAATTCTAGTCGTACTTAAATGTCACACTGACTTGAGAGTTAAATTTAAGGATTTGAGACTTAAATTTGGACTGTAATCTCACATTCAGGGACTGTGTGACTTGAGACTTGAGGTGTAGGACTTGTATCTGCATTAGAACTACAAAAACATGAACGGACTCTCTTAGTGTCCCCACAACTTGTTTCAAGGTACTTCAACCACAATTGATTAAAAAAAACAATTTTAAATTTAAGTTTTGAGACTTGTCTTCAGTATTCACCAAAGATTTGAGACTTGGACTTAAATGTAAAGAATGTAACTGACCTGTAATGGACAAATATGGGCACGGGTAATGTTTTTACACCCTTCTGGAAGAACATTGGTTATGCAAATCTTGTGTGTACTTGTCTGTGTGCGTGTTAATTTCAGTTGGTGCACCCTGTGAGATAAGTCTTTCCATCATTAATGTATGAATATACTTAAAGCCTGTAAATTGTTGTGCGCAGACTGTTTGTACAACTTTTATGTCGTGTATGCGGCGCGCATATCACATTAAAATTACGTAATTGACGCACAAATCAACAATGAATTGCAAACAAGCAGCCCAATAATCACGCTCGGTTCGTGTTGTATGTTGATTTATGTGTTCTTTGCGGGGTTTGTTTGGTTTTAACTTGTTTAATTCGTCATCTGTAAAAATTTTGCCAAAACAACCACAACTTTTCTCCCTTTTTCCACGTATATTGACATATGACCATGACAATGCACGTGTGACACGGCCTTAAATAACTCGCAATCGCCTCAATTTACTGCAAAACTCACTTTGAATAACAAGATCATTTTAGATCCTGATGCCCTTTTAATGTAGTTTAACCTTTTGACCCCTGAGATGTCGCCGGTGACGCTTTAATAACATATATTGTTTAAATTACCGTAAACTTTACCAGCGTTTAGGCAATTAACACAATTCGAACAGTGTGGAGAAAAGACGCTTTGCTCCGACACTTTTGTAAACTTTACTGTCAAAATCTACTGGAATTTAAATAATAGGGAAAAATGGTAGTGGAGTATTAGTAATTCAACAAAACATCAATGTTGGAGCGTATGCTATGACGTTCATGGACATAATTGGCCAATTAAAATGGATCAAATATTAATCTGGTTTCTTAATCTTCTTAATCTGGATCAGAACCTGAAAAGGACACGATAAAACATCTCAAACGCCTTTAGCCATTAAAGTGCCTTTTACATTCCTTCAACAACGCTAGTTACCCTGAACTTGACACGCTGACGGCTCTTACCGCCGGCTGTTTAAGTCGAGCTGCAGTTCCGCTGCCGCTGTCTAATGGGACTCGGTGATCATTAACCTCCTGAGAATCCATCGCAGCTCAGTGGAGCGACACAGATTGTCCTTTAGACACAGGAGTGCAGCTTGAATGTGACTTTTCTGCACAGGTACCATTGAGCAAAATGAATCAATAGGAACTCTGACCTGCGTTATATGAGACAGGGGACGGAGGACGAATGAATTCCCAATGGTACCTGACGTTATGGTCCTGGATGAGTAGGATTTAGGCCTCCTGGTTCCATCTAAGGACTTGTGTTTTGGTCTAGAACATCTCCGAGGATCCATTGGTTTCATTGCAGCGATGTTTTTTTCAGCAAACTGGTCTCTAGATTAAAAATTACCCAAAAAAAGTTAAAAACAATCAACCTCCCATGAGGCGCCATCATGTGTTTTTTTTTTTATCTCGTCCAATTAGGTAGATAAAAATACCCACTGAAAATCCCTTAATTTTGGCCTTAAACCTCAAAGGATTTAAAAAATGAGCCACTTGAAAACCCATTCAGCTGGTAAATACGTCTCTGTTGGGATTAAACAGCCGTTTTCCTCTAAAATGTTCTGTTTCTCTTTGCTTGGGGCTCAGGTGCAGTCCATCGGGTTTCATGGCGACAGCCAGCCAAGCCGAGCCATCCACTTCAGGACTCTGGAGAGAACCGACCATTATCCAGCCGGAGTCCTGGACCACCGTAAATACACAAACTTTATGGACCAAAACTGGAATTAGGAAACTTATCAAACAGTTCTTTTATATAAAAAGGTTCTCGTAGCAAGATGTTATCATGTTTATTTTTTGTTCTTGTTATTTTAGAGTAAATCTTGTGTTATTTTCTGCCAGAATTTGCACCAATTAATTTGATGATCCTGAACATTTTTCCCCCCACTGGGTTGTAACTGTTTGGAAACTAGTTGCGAAACAGTTTCAAAAACGTCTCAAAACAGTCTCCGTTTCTGTTTTTAATCCCTAAACTTGTTTTGTTTTATTCTATTCTGGAATCTTAAACTTGGTGGATTTGTGCATGGCGGTCAAATTGTGAGGAAAATTACCAAATATTAGGAAAATTTGGCAACATTTGAGACTCAGTTTGGCGGATTCGAGACAAAATTGAGAATCTTTGAAAGCCGTAATTGAAGCAAAGTTTTCCTGAACTACCCTTACGGGTGGATACGTGCTGTCGGCGGGGCAAAAATGGTCCAACCTTCGTAGTGAACGCTTATACAACATGCACGGGTTAATAAGGGTGAAATGGGTCAGATGTCGGCGTCTCGTACCAAATGTTCTTTTTTTTGGGTCCCTCTAATCCTGCGAACTGCGCAAGAAGTCCGTTGCTTTGTCCGAATTCCTTCCCTACACCCCAACTATTAAAAAACTATGTGCGAGACTATCTAGCGCCCTGGATTTTAAAAGCAATGCGGACACCATGCTTACTTTGATTTTTTTTTTGTTTGGTTAAACGGCAAATGTGACATCACCGATTTCACAAGCTAAAAACCTAATAAATAAAAACATTTCTGACAACTATTTGTGAATCAACGGTGTTCGGATGATAAAAACGTGGAGGGTTTATAAAAAAAATTATTAAACTACATTCTTTTTCGCAAGAATTGTTCAAACACAATATATTTTGGTCTAGATTTGCCAATTTAGTGAGCATTGATGCACACTGGTTTTTCGCAGAGACTTCTGGGAAATTTCTAGAAGTGTTGTTGACACGATAAGGGCGCACCCCTTACAGGTTAGCCCAATTTTCACCCCAAATCTGTCTGACTCTACCTTGGCAGCAGTTGCGACCAAAGCTTCACTAACGACTAGAGTTCGGCGTAAGGACACTGTACGACAGTGTGACCCATACTTGTATCTTTCATCAGCTTTACGAATACTTCACGATCCACTTACTACACGTACAATAATAGTATGTTCCATTTTCACGGAGTCTCAAGGAAACTACCAGACTCACCTCCGCTTCTCTGAAGTATAGGGATGTGTACAGATTGGTTTTTATCTAGGGCCAATACCAAAGCAATATTTTTGCTTGACCGGTACTTCAAAAATGCTAATTATGCGTTAGGAAGCTGTGTCAGTGACGACGCCCCTTTTTCTTTTTCAGAGCGTTGTACACATCACTCTTATCGATCTTATCTGTTAGAATATTTAGCTGTGAAGTTTAGACAAATTTTCGCGTTTGTCATTTTGACTGAAGCTCCGCCCACTTTCCCTGCCTCACCTATTCTCACACAAGCCCGCCCACAATCGCGGGACTGTTAGCCCATAAGAGAGCAGGACTTCGATTTTTGTTTACCCCAAACAAAGACTACGTTGAATTAAAGAAAATACACAAATTGTCCAAATTGCTACAGAAAATGCAGGAACTTTGTTTTCGGTTGCAAATCCTTTCAATTTTGCTTGACGGTCCAATTTTAAAGAATTTCACCATCGTGGGACAAATAAAGTCCTATCTTTTCTTGGAATCTTGGAGTTTAAACATTATCACTAATTTTGGCCGACACGCTACCGTTTATTTTTGACAACCTTTACTAAGACGCGTGGTTGATCTGACGTCACATAAACCCGTTGACCCCTATAACACTGCAGCTGCTGAACCCTTACAGCCGTGTCACACAACCACTATTTAGGTTTTGTGCATATTGCACCAATTGGTGATACGTGAAAAAGTGAGAAAAGTTGTGGTCTTTACGTGAAATTTTTGCCGATGGATCATGAATGAACCACGTTAAAACCACGGAAGAAGTAGGAATAAACCACACAAAGAACACGTAAACGTAGAACATGATCCGTGTGCGATTATCTATCTTTATATGCAACTCATGAGTGATTCAATGCGTTAATTATGTAATTATAACGTGACATGTGCGCAATATACGTGATATAAAAGTTCTACATTGGTGGTTCATGCGTGAAAAGTCTGTTAGCCACACGTGGAACGGTCGGGGATAGACACAAATTAGTGTATGAATCGATGGGCTGATATTATTCTTTAAGGCCGATACTGATAACCGATATTTCCCCTACTGTAGCCAACACCGATATTTGCCGTCTGGATTAACACTGTTTGAATTTACTTCATTAGAAATGTACAACTTCTTTTTAGCTATTCAATCACATCGGTTGTGTCCCTTTTAACCCTTGTGCTATCTTAGATGACCCCACCCTTACATTAGGTGTTCTCCCTACCATGACAAAGGTGGATAAAGGTGGAAAGATTTCATGTAATCCATGGACACCAGTGAAGATCACAAATCATTGAAGAAAAAAGGTTCAGAGCACTGTCTAGTGGGTCTAGATGACCCAACTCCCAATGGTAAAGTGTCTAGGATACCACAAGGGTTAAGGGTCTGATAGCAACAACTATCACTTTAAAACTTTGATAATAGATGTGAAGACAGTCAGACCATTTACTGACTATTAGAAAAATAAAATCTTACCAACAACATCCAGAACAATATCAGTAGAATTTTTTACATCGGACTGATGCAGATAAACGGGAATTATGCAAATAGCGGCCGATACAATACTGCCACCAATATATTGCCCATCCCTCGTATAAGCCACGTAAAATACGCGTAAACTGCATAATCCTCAACCAACCAAAAACTTTGAAAAGCTCAGAACTGAATTCATGTAAAGAGTCGCCGCCTGAAACCCTTGACTGACATCATTGCACACTGACAAACGACAGACACTTCAGATTTATCACACAGTGGGGCAAAAAAGGATTCAGTCAGCCACCAATTGTCCAAGTTCTCCCCCGTAACCCTTGTGCTATCCACGGCACTTTAACGTTGGGAGTTGGGTCATCTAGATCAGTGTTTTTCAACCAGTGTGCCGCGGCACACTAGTGTGCCGTGGGAAATTGCCCTCATTAACTGATCTAAAAACATTTACCATCTCCAGGAAATCAGCTCTTTGTTCATTCAAACAGGCCCTGATAAAACACTGAGGAGTTAAGAATATGAAATATCATAAAATTATTTTTTCTTTGTGTTTATATGATTCTATTAAAGACATTTTGATAAGAATAACGGGATACCGCGATTTAGCTGCAGCTATAACTGTGTAAGGAAAAGTCCCGCCCCTTTAACTGTCTCCGCCAATCATTCTTGAAGGCTTAATCACATGTCATCAGTCTGACCAATCAGAAGTGGTTAAAGTTTTCACTTCCTTGTTTCGATTTGGCGCAAAAAAGTCTCTCTGTTCCAACAAAAATACCAGCTAAAGTTCGTCTTTAGCGGTGTAGCTTTCCAGAGAATCTGGCATCAGACTGTGGAACAAGTGAACAAAACCATGACGCTCAGAGACGCTGGTCTTTCTGCGGTCGGTGGTTTATCGGCACTACATCTCCCATGATGCATTAAAGTGACTGTCTTAGCGCACAATGAGTCTCTCCTCTTAACTTCTTAAAACAACGAACACACATCAAACAGTTTTTGAATCTTCCAACTTAACTATTATTACATCTTTTAGAAAAAAAAACAGCTGCAGCTTCCAGCTTTTTCTGCAGCAATTATCACAAAAATGCACGTGAGATTGCAGAGCGGCTGTAGATCAATACAGACTATGAGCTTTTTCTTTTTCTTTATCTATTTTTTTGGATGCTGGTGTGCCGCGGGATTTTTGTCAAGGTTAAAGTGTGCAGTGGCTCAAAAAAGGTTGAAAAACACTGATCTAGATCCACTAGACAGTGCTCTGAACCTTTTTTCTTCAATGATTTGTGATCTTCACTGGTGTCCATGGATTACATGAAATCTTTCCACCTTTATCCACCTTTGTCATGGTAGGGAGAACACGTCAATGCATGGATCGGGTCATCTAGACCCCATAAGATAGCACAGGGTTAAAAAGATGAGACGCCTGTCATTTTCCTCATAAACTATGAGAGATAAGATGAGAAAAGAGACTTTTTAAAGACTTTCTTAGTAAATTATGGTGGAAAATAAGTATTGCATAAAAGGTCAAAGAGCGTGGTGAATTGATAATTCAAAGTTATAATCCGTTTTCTTTATGTACATCACTAAGGAGAGACGATCTAGTGTTCTTGCTCACTATGGGATGTCGGTGGCTGTCCGCAGATGAACCGGCGATGGAGGGTCTGGGTATGACGCCGCACCTGCAGACGGGGGAGCTGCTCATCATCACCACAGTGCTGCTGCTGTGGGCAGGTACGCCTGGTTGAAGTGCGCCCACGCGTACCAGTGTGTGCGTTTCCCGCCCTTTTTCTTTTTTTTCTTAACCTCTAACGTCTTTCCCGCCAGCCGTCATCGCCCTCTTCTGCCGGCAGTACGACATCATCAAAGACAACGACTCCAACAGCACCAAGGAGAAGGCCAAGAGGCCGCTGGTGCGCTCCAGCTCCTCCTACTACAACGCCTCGGCCGGCAGCTCGCCCGTCTACCACAACGGCGGCGTGCGCAGCGGCAGGGTGACTTTCCTCTCCTTCTGTCTTTGAACCGTTTGTTTCCTTAGAGTCTGATGTTGCCTAGCAACCGCAGCTGCTAAATATAAAACAAGAGTTCGGGTGTGTGAGGCAACACGTGTCTGCGGTTTCAATAAAGCTCCAGTTCACTTCGTCCTTTAAATGTCAGCATCGCAGTCAATAATTGGCGTTCATGAACAGCGTTGGCGTCTCTAGAGACTTCACGCCAGCCTCCTCTTCCTCTCTTGCAGCTGAACAGAGCCTCTTCCTCCATCAGCATCATCAGAGTCTGAGCCCCTCTGGAGGAGCTGCAACCCCACCGAGAAAACCATCCAATCAGAGGCACGCTGCTGCCCCCCGGTGGCCAGAAACCGCCACACCTGACGGAAGCAGAGAGGCGGGAAAACCTGCTTTGATGTCAAACAGCTGTGAATTTTTTTTATAGCATATAAGCCTCAAACTTTCACTTCTGGACTTCTCGTCTCCTTTCATCTGTTTTCCCTTTACTGCCATTAGATTTAAAGGTGTACATATGCTGGAGGATTAGGTCACAGTATTTCTGATTTAGATTTGAACGGTATCAAGAACATAGTAAAAATTATGTCAATCTTTTTTTTAGCGTTTAGTTAATAAAACATGGTTTGCAAAAAAAAAAAAAACTCATCAAATATGAAAACATTTTATCATGTTACCATCAAAACTGTGCAAACCTTTATCTGTTAATTTAAAAGATTTTCAAAATAAAATTCACTACCTCATATCTGGATACTAAAAATAAAATTACACCTGTGTGTACAGCGGCACTTGGAACTTTAATTTTCACATAATACAAAATTTGAACTGCATGACACACGTCCTAACGACCGTGTCACACAGCCACTACGTATATTTTGCGCTGTAATTATTTAAATTCATTTGCGTCTGTTTTACTCAGAAAAGTGGTCACTCTTGGATTCAAAACGGCCTAAAGTCCATAGCAACCTTAGAGTTTTTTGCACGTCTGAGGCTAAGAAATAAGTACAGAAAGTTTTGTGCTTCTACCTGAAAATATTTTTTTCATTTTCCTTAGCAACCAGCGCTTCGGTTTCTATTCTAATGTTTATACTAGAAAATTTCACACGGCTTTGTTCAGCTCGATATGATCTGTTGGTCACTTACTTTTACTGAAATATAGTCACGATAAACTAAACCAATACAGAATTTATAGGTTAAAAAAAATATTTGCTTAGTTTCATGTTTTTTATTATTTTCATTGAGTAGCTCCTTTAAGGCCATGTAAAAAAAAAGCCACTACGTCATTACGGGAAATTTTCACAGATTTATCACAAATAAACCACGCAAAGAACACGTAAATCAACGTAAAACATGAACTTTGTGTGATTATTGTGCTGTTTATATGCAATTCATTAGTAATTCGTGTCAATTTCGTCATTTGAATGTGATACCGTATACGCGATATAAAATTTATACATTAGTTTTACATGCGTGAAACAGTCGTGGAAAGACACAAATTTGAATTTGCTTCTCACAAAAATCACACACAATTATGTTTGATATACGTAATAATTGTGTATAAACTACGTAAAATACGAATAAACTGCGTAATTCTCAACCGACCAAAAATTTTGAACATATCGAAACACTTATGAATTACATTGATCATGCATGTATCAAGAAAGACCGATACAATGTTCGTAGCGGCTGTGTGACACGACCTTAACACAGAGTTGGGTTTTGCTCTCCTTAATTTAGACAAATTTGGAATAGAAAATCTTTTCAAATATTGTTTTTCAGTATTAAGCTTGTAAAGATGGCAGTATTGTAGCTTTAAAAGCCTAAACACATAGACAGATCATAATGAATTCCATAGTTTAAAACCAAAATATGTGGCTGTGGTGTTTAAAACAATGGTTGCTATGGAAACATATTTCGAGATAGAAGCATGAAATTTGCCGCACACATTTCTCAGTACTAGGTGAGAAAAAAAGTGAATGGTTGCCATGGCGTTAGCATAAAAGTGTGTGGTGTGAGTGCTACGAAACACAGCAGCCTGGGTATCTAAGATTAGCTGTTAATGGGGGGGGGGGGGGGGTGTCAACGGCAGCAAATACCACCAGAATGTAAACATGCAGCCTTTAAATACTGGCCTATTAGTTCCAGAGTAGACATTATGTAAACTCGGCCACCATTTACGCAGTGGACGTAATTCCCATGGATTCTGAAGCAGAAAAGCAGCTTTTGCGCCAAAATCTGTTGCATAGCAACCACGCTTTTTTTATACTCATCTGGTTTTTGTAACCATTTTTTGTTCACAAATGACCTCCTATTTTTTCCTTAGAAACCAAGTTTTATGACTAAAATTTTAAACATGAAGTGACAGATGGATGTGTTTAGCTCCATTCTCCGTCTTCTGTGTGGTTACCATGGATACAAACACTGTTTCATTTTCGAGAAGGCTCTCCTTATTGGGTGCAGATGAACAAAAGACAACTCTGATCTCAGGACGAGAACTCAAAATGGCATCCTTCAGTAAGTTCAGTTAGCAACCCCCCTCATCATGTTGTCATAGCAACAGCATCCCATAGTCATTTTGAAGGGGAGGGAGCTAACGTGACCACCGATCGCCTCAACGCTGCTGCAAAAGTTAAAACGAATTCGATGAAGGACGACTGAAGCAGTTTTTACGTTCGTTTGAATTTCACGTGAAGCTTTGGACAGTCAGAGCGCGTCGCTGAGCTGTCGCAGTTAACAATAACCAAGTGTGATTCTCATGATCTCTGTTTACAAACTTTTTGCATTAATGTACAGAACTTTGAACCTATGAAAATGTGAATAAAGTTTATTACTAAGGTGAAGATGTCACTGGACTTTTTTTTTTAGCATTTCTTTTACATTAAAATCTATCTGAAGATCAAAATGTTATTTTGCATCTAACTTTGTGCTACAGAAATAGTAAAACTAAGAAAGAGTTTTTGGTGGAAAAATATTTTAGAATTGGCAGTATGATGAAGCAAAACATTCTTGCTACTTTTATTTTGAAAGATATCTGGACAGGCTTTCAGTGCTTTAATTAGAAAAATGTGGTTTTAAAAAATCATAGTATGCCACTTTTATTTTGAAATTGACACAGACAGGCCTTCAATAATTAAATTTAAAAACAAATTGCAGCTTAAATCAAAGTTCACCCCTTTTATTTTGAAATTGACCCCAACAGAGCTTCAATAATGAAATAAAAAAGAAGAAAATTTTTAAATGAAGGTATGAAACTTAGTTTGAATTGCTTAACCCTTGTGCTATCTTAGATGACCCCACCCTTACATTGACGTGTTCTCCCTACCATGACAAAGGTGGACAAAGGTGGAAAGATTTCATGTAATCCATGGACACCAGTGAAGATCACAAATCATTGAAGAAAAAGGTTCAGAGCACTGTCTAGTGGGTCTAGATGACCCAACTCCCAATGGTAAAGTGTCTAGGATACCACAAGGGTTACACAGAAAAAAAATAACATTTAGGTTTAAAATCAAAGTATGTGACTTTTATTTTGAAATTAACCCAGACAAGCCTTCAGGGAAGGGGGGAAAAAAAAGACCAAAACATGTTTGAATCTCTGGTTTTCTTGATTTGGACAGTAGATGGCGCCAAATATTTAGGAAACAGAAGCGTCTTCTGCTTCGCATGTTTGGCTTTTTCCTTATAAAGAGTTATGGAGGTGGAAGGTGTTTCTTCTTTGTTTTGTTTTCTTATTTTGTCCCAATGAATCCACAGAAACTTAGCGTGTACGCCAACACCGGAAATGTCACCGCCGACCTTGGAGGGGCCACACAGGAAGGAACTGCGTTACCCCCCCACCATTGTTTCTGGCCTCCGTCCTCCCAAAGAAAATCCTCCGTGAGGTGTGAGGTAAAGGCCAGGTCACCCGAGAGACACAAATACCACAGCCTGCCTGTGGTGCCACCGTACTCCCTCCCACCCCCATTCTCAGAACCAGTTTGTGACGAATCACATGGGGGGGGGGGGGAGAACAACAATCGATGAACAGGTTTTTGGCTTCATCATCGATGGAGCGTGAATCCATCTCTCGTCGAGAACGTTACCTGCTGGTTATGAGATCTTTCTCTGTCCCATGCGACGGCCCCTCCCCCACTCAGTGACATTTAAAGAAGTCATTAAGGTCTACTTTCCAGGTTACTTGATGGTTCTTTACAGAATACTCCTTCAATCCCGTAGATTGGCAATGATCAAATGATGGACCCAAAGGCGCTTGGTCTTGATGTGCGGACGGGTTTTCTTTTCCGCTCTTCTAATGTCGAAAAAAAAAATCTTTATTTAGATTTTTTTTAAAAAGCTGATTTCCTACGGCTGTCATGGATTATCATGCATCTCTGATCGTACGGCGTTCTGGGACCGTCACAGATGTTCCTCAAACCGGGTTCTCTGTAGACCTTCAACGCTTTGTGAAGCCTTTACGAGTCGACCTCTGATCAAGTTTTCCCAAGAAAGCAGCGGCGTACCGCAAGGACAAGGTTTAGGCACCCCCAAAATGTTTACTTTGTTTCTCACAGATTTGGTCAACAATGTGGATTGACTTCTTTTTTGTTTTAGAGGGTTCACCAATAACCTAAACCCCCGGCGTGTTCGACACCAAAGGTCTTCGGTTCTATAAGTTTCACTGCCGTCCTTTATCCTAAACTAGTCCTTTGATGCTGGAGCAACTCCAGACATGAAGGTAGGATTTTCTCAAATTTCTTGTCAGAGTTTTATCTCACCCCCCATGACTGGAGCTTTCACTCAAGTGTTGACGTTCAGTCTTTAACCGTTTAAGCAGTTAGGATTTTTCCAGATGATTTTTTGTTGTTTATCGGCGCAGTGGCAGAGAAAAGCCCCTTTGGGCCATTGTGCAACAGTTTGCGCTAGCAATATGTTACTGGATCAGTGCGTATGTTGCGCATCGGGTGAAAACAACTTTTGTCCGCGTTAGAATTGGCTGACTCGTGCTGATCCCGTAAATCCGTCGAAATGTTTTCGGTACGTCAAGGAGCGCGTGTCATTTCAGCGTCACCGGCGACGTCTCAGGTGTTAAAGGCTTAAGAAGACAACTTTTACGTTTATGATTATCTCGGAACCTAAATGTTGGTGTACATTTGCTAAATTTAGCAAATGTACACCAACCGAAAGGATTTTTGAAAAAAAAACTTTCCAGTAGGAGAAATTGATGATCGTTGGAAAGACTAGCTTCATCTGAAGGTTTCTACCCCCTAAAAAAACCTGATCTTACTCGTTCAAGTGAAATCGAACTTTGAACTAAAACCAGCACAGATTCTGACCCTTCACCAGGGATGGTCAACTCCGTCACTCCACAAACCTCCTGTCCTTCAAGCAGGTTTGTCCCGACTTTCCTGCGACAATGAGCGGTTCTAGAAGAACAACAAGAAAAAACGATCTTATGGCATTTTTCCCCAACACTGGTGTCTGGGTCGGCAGCCGAATGAGTCACCGCTCACACTCCGGAATGAAAGGAAGCCTTATTGCCAGGCAGCGTGTCCACAATCTGAGGAAGAGTCATTGACCCTTCTCTAGACGCCTTCGTCTCCAGCGTAGGAGGCATCGGACGTCTCTGGCACCGGCGCTGACGAAAACATGTGCTCCGCTTCCTTGCCACTTTGACACAAAGAGGCCTCGTCACGGAGACGTGGGGGGCATTTTTTCCGGCGTGGCTCTTCTCAGAGGAAGAATGCGGCGCTTTGATTGGCAGGTGTCCATTCAAACATGGCTGAAAGGGCTTCCGGCGGCCCGCAGACCCAAGTAAATGTCAGTGCACCTTGGCAGGAGGTTTTTTTTTTGTTAGAGGCCTGAACCGCTACGCACTCCCACCCCCGCCCAACCAGGCGGAGGCTTTAAGAGGCTCAGAGAATGAGTTCTACCCGGAACCGGTCGAACGGCAAAATAACACGGATATATTAAAACGTTCTCGTATCAATATTTGAACTTCCGTTGCTCCTGAAGGCGATTGGCGTCTGGAGGAGTCGGTTAATTACCATTTTTATGTGCCGCAATTATCGGCTGAAGAAATGAGGGCTGGCGCCGGCCTCTCCCGGCGCTCTTACTCACACCTCTAATTAAAACTCATCAAAACATCATTATTTTGACTTGTTTATGAAAACCAGGAGGGACGGTGGGGGAGGGTTTGATTCCCGAGTGCTCATGTCTAATTACTGACACTCCAGCTTATGAACTGGAGAGGAAGCGTCGACATGAACCTCAAAGACGCTAAACGTGCTTCAAAAACGCAAAGAATTCCGTGTTTTTTTTAATTCATTTGGATCTAGAATAAACCTCTAGATTACCGCGGACCCCCTCAGAGCGTCGGGCAGCCATGTTCGAATCCTCCGGAGGCCAGATGGAGACGACGCCAACCAGATTTGTCCCATTATTCATGACGACTAATTGCTCCCCGCTCTTTGTTTTTCCTTCTTTTGGGGGGAGCAGTCCCCCCCCCCCGCTGCAGATTCTAACCGTGGACTTAAAGCTGTCACTCAAAGCTGGCGCTGACCTTTACAGAGTTTTTCAGGAGCCGACTGAAGGGTAGTTGATGTGAAACGGATTGGAGGTGCTGGCCGTGTTTATAATCCACGTTTCAACTCCACATCTGGCATTAAAAATGAAATTTCGTTTACCCTTTAATCGCCAAGCAGATCACATAATTAGCTATGTTATCTGATTGACACATTGAATCATTGGAAATATTTATTTTATGTAAAATGACACTAAAATTTAATGTTACATACATTTTGTACTTTATGCAAATAGGTGCCATTTTTTGCAGTTAAAAATGTATTCATGGTTTAACACCATCTGTAATCTAACTTTAAAGTTCCTTATGGCAAAATTCCTCTTTTTTGCAGGGAAAATGCTGTTTTTCGGAATACCAGCTCCACCTGGTGCGTCACCTTGGATTGGCAAGTTAAATTTATTTTATTATATTTTTTTAACTAGGGCTGCACGGTGGCGCAGTGGTTAGCGCTCTTGCCTTGCAGCAAGAAGGCCCCTGGTTCAAGTCCCGGCTGGGGGACATGAAAAACACAACACCAACGGGGGGCCTTTCTGTGTGGAGTTTGCATGATCTCCCCGTGCATGCGTGGGTTTTCTCCGGGATCTCCGGCTTCCTCCCACTGTCCAAAAACATGCTACATAGGTTGATTGGCAACTCTAAATTGTCTATAGGTCTGAGTGTGAGAGTGAATGGATGTGTGATTGTGGACCTTCTACCCTGCGACAGACTGGCGACCAGTCCAGGGCATCCCTTGCCTACGCCCAAGTGGCTGGAATAGGCTCCAGCAACCCCGTGACCCCGAAAGGGAATAAACGGTTAAGAAGATAAATGAATGAATGAATATTTTTTAACTTTTTGACTACAGTAAACTACAGTAAAAAAAAAGTTAAGTCAGTTCACTTGGAATTACGCGAACATGTTGCACTCCATTTACAAAAAACGAAAGGCAGCTGATTGGCTGGTTTTTAACCATGGATCTAACAATTGAGATTAAAATGGTCAACTTTTGCTCAACATTAAGGTTTGGGTCCCACATTTACATCAGAGCTCCAGCGTTGACATACTTTCAGCTATCATAAAATGGATTCTGAAGAAAAGTAGCCTAGTCTTTATAGTAGCGAAGTGTTTATCAATCATAATAAAATCAGCTGATTCTGTCTTTATAAATGCAAAGCCGACCGACAAAGCTGCATTTCTCCACATCAGAGAGTTGATTCCCGTTGATCGCGTAAACAGTTGAAGAGCAATGGTAGGTAAAAAAAAAAAAAAAAAAAAATTTTCCGTCACCGGTGACATCTGTGGTATTTAAGGGTTAACCAAGGTAACTCATCAGTAAGACTTGATGCCAAGCCTTTCAAGGATCCTGGAAAAGCTATGCTAAATTCTCTTTAAGTCATACATTTAAAAAAATAGCATTTTCTATTGAATAAAATTCAATTGTTCCCATTTGAAGAATTAGCATTACAAAAGCTTTGCTAGCTAATTTTGAAAATCAAATCCTCAAAACCTTCACTATACTTTGCGATACTCGTCATTATAAAAAATTCGACAGAAAAAAGAATGAATGTATTAATACTATTACAAAAAAATGTGACACTATAATCTTTTTTGTAGTTTTTCTTCACTAAACCATAGCTGTTGCAAAGATGTGCTTTAATGACGACGACCTGAAATAACCTTCCTGAATGAATGGAGACGATGACTACCCATACAGAAAACTTCGGGTTCTTTTTAAATTTGGCATTTAAGGAAAATGATGACCAAAAGAACATAAAACACTAACTCCCAAATATGAATGTATTTTTGTCGGCGTTATTGACATTCAACCGTTATGGAATAAACTCAAAAAAAACTCAAATGTTTTTTTTTTAACTTCTCCTGTCCAACAGCTGGGCAGACAGATGAAAGCTGAGGGCCTCTTGTGTTGGACATATTTTACTTTAACAATTGGGGTTATTAATCTTCAGACAAACCAATAAACCCCTTTTGTAATTGAGGCCAAACTTTATTAATTTAAACTAGGGCTGCACAATATGAGGAAAACTCGCGATATGCAATATTAGAGATTAAAATTGCGATAACAATTTAATTTGCTATATATACACAAATAACAAAATAACCAAATAACCATTCCCATTTTATTGCAACAGTTTAAAAATTATACTCCAAATGACCCTCGTCGACATAGGTGACAAACATCTAACATAATGGGGCTCAATCTGATTGGTTAACAACGTGAATGCATCCTTCCGATTGGTCAAATGCATAAAAGGATTTATTTGATTCGTTAAATAGTTCAAGCTGCCATTACATTGTTTTAACACATTTAAGGTTTATTACTTATTGCGATATTTGCTGTCTTTTGTGATATGCATATTGCAAAAACAGGATCTTGCGATAACGATAAATTTGCGGTATATTGTGCAGGCCTAATTTCAACCATGTTTGAAAATCTTTAGTGTTGAACCGGACGGAAAAGGAAAGAAGGGAAGAAGAGAGGGGGGATGTTAGAGAGAGGGGGGGGGGGAGTAAGAGGGTGATTATAGGAGGGGGGGAATAAGACCATGAAGCAGCATAAAGCAACAAGTTTACTGGTTGTTAATCATTACGGTAAGGTTCAGATGTAGTACAAAAAGGGCGGAGCCTGTCCACACACACTGAAATGTTATCAACACACCTGCTAGCTGCAAAAATGTCCACATGTCAACATGTACACAAAACAGATAGTGTTCACACGCATACTTATGCCTTAAAACCAACTAGTGTGAAATATTTCATTCATTCTATCATGCAAACTGTTAGTGCAAAGGTGAGCTAACACCTGTGCTCAGGTGAGTGTTTATGTTCTTCTAAAATGGATGGAGGAATGTTAAAAGAAGGAGGGAGAATGCCCAGCCATCCCCACCCCAAGACCCCCGCCGCCGCAGCAGCAGCAGCAGCAGCAGCAGCAGCCAGAACCCCCAACGCCACACGGCAGCAGGCAGGGAACAACCGCCCCCCGGGCGACCAAATCCACCACCCAGGCCAGGGCCAGCAGGACCGCCGCAAGGCCCCCAGGGCCAGAGAGCAGGGAGGCACGGGGGGAAAGAGAGCACCACCCCAGCCCAACCAGGAGAGCAGCCCCCCCGCCGCGCTGGGAGAGTCCAACGCAGGGCCCCACCCGAAAAGGGCGCCCACAGCCCCAGACGAGCAGCCCACCACCACCCAGGAGTTCCACCACCAGGGAAGGGGTACGGGACATTCAACTCAAATGTTGCTAAATTCCACGTTAGAGTTTTCTTATTAAAATAAAACCAAAACAAACTGCTCTATTTGAGCAAAAACAGTTTTTTTATTTAAACATTTAGACAAGATACTGCAAAAATGTATTAAAAAACTTATATATGGATAAATTCTATCATAAATAGAAATACAATTACCGCAAAATTATGAGCAGAAAATATCCCTTAAAACAAGTTTTAAATGTTTAAAAACGTGAAGCTGAAGGCACAAGTTATACATTCATACATTTATAGCAGCTTTCATGCAGGATTCCAACCCAGGAGTCAGCAAAAAAAACTCAACAAATACCAAAATACCTGCTTTTTTTATTTTATATGACGGCAGATGACGTCTAAGCGAGCTACAAATAGACGTAGGGCAATTATAGAAATAAACAGCCCAGTGTGGCGTTGAAGTCTTGTGAACGTCAGTGTCGGCTGCAGGCGAACACAGACCCACAACTAAGCATTGTCGCTCATCCATCAGCTGCATTATAGCGGTTTCTCCAAGACCCAAGTCCTGATCATTTGACTCTTTTGTGAACATCTGCTGCCTTGGCTGGTTGGAGATTAGAACAATAAATTCCCTCTTTCCTCCAGCTATTCATGGGTAATAAACTTTATGTGTTCTTATCTGAAGCGACGTTAAAATAGTCATTCAGTCGCATTTGACTCCAGCGGCTTAAAACAAAACACTGACTGAGATCGGGAAACGGAAACTGTTAAAGGAAATTCTTTTGCGTCGGTTTTACTCGGAAAAGTTGTCACGCTTGGATTCAAAACGGCAGCTTTCATGAGGCCTAAAGCCCATAGCAACCTTAGAGTTTTTTGCATGTCTCAGGCGAAGAAATAAGTACAGAAAGTTTTGTGTTTTTAACTGAAAGTAATTTTTTTATTTTCCTTAGCAACCAGCGTTTTGGTTTTCCGTTTTAATGTTTTTACTAGAAAATGTTGGCCACTAACTTTTACTGAAATATAGTAACGATAAATAAACTAAACCAATCTCGAATTTACAGGTTAGAACAAATATTTAAATTATTTTAGCTTAATTTGTTTTTTATTCTTTTCATTGTGTTTCTCCTTTAGGCCTATGCCAAGAAAAGCCATTTCGACTTTACGTGAAATTTTCACAGATGTTTCGCAAATTAACAATGTTAAAACCACAAAGTACTAATAAACCATGCAAAGAACACAGAATTATAGTAGAACATCAACAGTGTGTGATTTTTGTGCTCTTTATATGCAAAACATCATTAATTTGTGCGTCAATTAAGTATAATTTAACGTGATATGTGTGTCGTATACAAAAAATACGATACAAGTTATACATCGGTGGTTCATGCGTGAAAACTCCGTTAAACAAACGTCAAACGGTGGTGGAAAGACAACCATTTGCACATGCATGTTACCAAAAATCACACAATTATGTATGAGTGACGTAATAATTGCGCATAAACTACGTAAAAAACGTGTTAACAGTATAATTCTCAACCGACCAAAATTTTCGAACCGCTCAAAAAATGTCAGTCAAACCCCTCGACAGACATCTGTGCACATTGACAAATTAATTTCATGCATGTATCACGAAAAAACAAAATTTAATTGGTGGAAAATAAACACGGCCTTAAGACGATAGAAGTTTGTCACTCTTAGCACTAACGGTTACCATAGATACATACTTTTATGGTTTCAAAACAAAAATCGATTTCTTTTGTTTTTACAAAAATACAATAAATTTTTTTACTTTTTAACTCAAAAAGTGCTTTTTTTAACAACGGAGAAGCAGAGTTGAAGGACAGGTTTACATTTCTGTGCAAAAGATGCTAGTTTAGGACGTCAACAGTGTAGTTAGTTTTTATCGAGTCGGCAGGAGCTAAAACCTTGGAGTCGCTTTGTCCGTTAGCTTAGACTCAAAGCAGCTACATTGTAATTATCCACTAGGTGGCGCACTTTGGCTTTGATTTCAGCACCTCTGTGGTTACCTCTGGTTTCCAAGTTGGAGTGGTTTACTGACGCCTGAGCTCCGCCTCCTTGCATGGAATTGTAGCTAGCAGGTCGTAGGAGTTAGCACTTTGTCTACTTTGCTTTAACAAGCACTTTTAGAACGCAAGTATCTTAAACGAGTGAAAAAAATGACAAAGCAAGAGACCTCTCATAAAAATCCAGTATAGGTCACAGCGCCCCCTGTTGGTCAGAACAGCCAAAACTGTGTATGTCCTGAAGTACAGGAAGTGAAAAAAACGGAGCAAAAGACGAAGAAATCAAAAACAGCTGAACGATTTAAACTGAGACACTGAACGGAAAACGCTAAAATTTATTTAAACAAATCCGACATTTGCCGTAGACGCAGACTCTTCGGTGGAGAGGAGCTCCGACGGTCCGCTTCAACCCTCCGGCTGTTTCGGCACATTCCTGTTTTCTCCATCGTAGGAGTGAACGGAGTTTTTCTAAACGGTACCGACTATTTCCTGAAAACGGCGGATACATGCTTTCTGATTAAAAGAGTTGCGATTTCTGCGAAAATAAAAGATGTTAATAAAAAAATAAGGACAAAGAAAGCTCAATCAGCCTTTGGAGAGAATATTTACACAACAATCAGAGCTGATTTTGTTAAAAACTAAGGATGTGTTCTGAAAACATTTGTCAAACAAAAACATTTACTCTCTGACTTGAATAATTTTCCGCCGGTTTTTACCTCAAACGCGGCGGCGAGGAGTGAGCTTGATTTGTGGACAAGCCTGATTGCAGTATTGTCCTTCTAATAGGCCATTTGCATATTTGTTTTTGTTTTTTTCCCCCCTCATCTCAGACTCCGCCCCCGCTGCGGTCCACCGACACCGGCCCTCTGGTCTCCAGCGTCTCCTCGGCCGTTTTCATGAGGATGGCGAGGCGACTGTCGGACACCTGGCCCTTCTTCACGGCGCTCATCAGCTGCAGAGGAAGGCAGGAGACACGGCGCTCAGCGTGTACGACAAGCGCAGGAAAAGGTTAGGCTGTCACGCCGAGAGACGCTCTCCCCGGGTGTAAATAATTATGTGCAGAAAGAAGAAAGGAGGCCCTGTGGGATTTTATTTAACCAGAAATTTGCTTAACAAAACTGTTTTAGAGAGAAAAAACGGCCTCTCTCCCCCTGGTGGTTGCTCTTGTTATAGGTCATAAGCCCCGCCCCCAGAACGTTTAATTTGGTCTCTCTAGATTAGATTACAGATATTGTTACTTCCACTTTAAAAACATTCATCTTTATCCCAACAAATAGGAACTAGCTTTTATCAGGAGATGGAGTGCAATTAGTTTTTCGCACGCAGCTATGACATTTTTTTTTCTCGTTACTACCTTCATTAAAAACGGTCTCCGTCTCAAACATGCATCAGTTTGCTGATTTGATGAAGTTTGCTAATTAAGAAACCAGGACGGGGGCAAAAACGTTTACAGTGCTGTAAATGTGTTAGTTTAGGACTTTTATTTCGATTTTTTTTCTTTTTAAATTATTATAAATACACAATCGAGCACAAATCAAGAAATTATCCAGCAAGTATTGGATCAAACACTGAGGAAAAGTCTTTGGCTAAATCCAATTTTTCGGATAGAATTCAGATTTTTCCCCGTTTTCGTAAAACGCATTATACAAATGACGCGGCAGGTTTGTCCGAATAAGACGCAAACTATCAGTTTTTTTCTAAACGAAGAGTTCAAAACCTAAACTTTAGCTAATAGAAAAAACATGTTGATTATTGACTGAAACGGGCTAGCTGCTACGCTAGTACAGACTTTTCTTTAATTACAAGAAGATATAAAAAGAATATTTAAATTTGGTTTTAAATAATAAAAATAATTTTTTAAAAACGGGAAACCGAAGGAAAAAAATAAAACTGCACTTTTGGAGTGTTTTAACGATGCTAATGCTAGCGGTGGAACTCGGCTGCGTTTTTTACTCACTTGTTGCGTTTCCTTCCCCTTACTGCCCTTCTTTTCTCTATACTCTTTAAAAATTGTCTTTATTTTAGCTCTAATAAGAGTTTTTTTGTTATAAAGGAAAGCTCTGGTAAAGTAAGCTTTCAGTGTTTTTTAGGTCATTTAGATCGTGTGTTCATCAAAAATACAAGTGCTCCATTTTGTTGCCAAGGAAAGTTTTCTTCAAATTTATTCCTAAATTCTCTCAGAATCCAAGTCCTAATTATCCCGATAAGAATTTAAATGTCACTAAATTAAATATTTTCAAATCCTGCTAGAGAATTTCTATCCCAGCATGCAATTTGGCGCCAGGCTAGACAAGGAACGTACGAGTAAAGGGATGCTTTTAAATCTTCGCAACAGAAAATCGTAAACGTTTCCATCCAGGTTTAAGGAGTGTCTTCACTGGATTAGGTTTAGTAACTAACAAATGTTCGCAAAAGATGCGACGTAAAATGCTAACTTTATCGTGGTAGCCTATGACCACAGGTGGCGCCCTCCGATAAAGTCTGAGCTAATATATAAGTCTGTCAGAATTATTTATTTCATAGAAAATAACGTACATTATTTCTAGAATTTGAGGGGCGGGGCCATGACACAAGTCCTTAAAACATAGCAAACTTAACTTAGTCGCCTCCTTTATTTTAGTTTTGTGAATCGATGATGTTATATCGGTAACATCCGCCCGTTCTTTAAGTAAAATTGAGTTATTGAGTTTTTATCCTAATCTCACCTGTCGCACTTTTTGACAAGAACAATTCATGCGACTGGAAACTATGGTTGTTAGATTTTACAAAGCAAAATGTAGAAACTATCTTTAACAGACCCTTCTTAGCAGCAAAACATGACCGAAACGTTTGTGTTTGTAAAGTCGACTTTTTGATCGGACAAAGTGACAAAAATTTCGTCTGCCTGAAAGTTGGGCACAGCCGAGAGACGACGTTGGGTTTGCCCTGCGTACCTGCAGGAACTCGTCGATCTCCACCTGTCCGTTCTTGTTGAGGTCCACCTCGTTAAGGATTTCATGGAGAGCGTTTTCACCAATGTGGACATTGATGCTCTGCAGGGAAGAGAAAACAGCGGCTCGGATCGATGGTGGCTAATGAAGATGAGCGGTGGACGATGGATGGGGCGGGTTTCTCACCTCGAGGACCCGCTGCACATCCACGGTGGTGATGAAGCCTTTGCTCTCCTTATCAAACTTGTGGAAGCGCTTCTTGTATCTGACGGATGAACGGCACATTTAGGCAAAGAAGACGGATGTTTGGTGAAAAGCCGGCTTCCTGTTTACCTGACCACTTCCTGGTAGTCCAGGTTGATCTCGGAGGTCTTGGTGAGCTGCTCGGACCGAGACCTGTAGCCCATCTCGTGGTACAGAAACTTCTTCGCTGCGTCCAGCTCCTCCTGGATTTCAAACAAATGTTTCGATCCTTGAAGAAACAATAATGTACAGCCATCGACGATCGTACATGTGAACTGGACTGAGCTAATGTGATGTCATCCAACCAAATCAAGTTTTCTCGTGATAGGAAAATGTTGGAGCCACACATCGTCAGTTAGCAGGAATTGGTCAACACTTCAACAAAAAACACTCCAGATGTAGTTGTTGGAAGTCCATAACTCATCGTAGTATCGGACAAACGTTGGACGTGGTTGGCCAACAGGCACCACCTACTTTTATTGATTGGCCAGTTAATAGCAGTCCAGTTCTCGTATACAGTCGATGTGTACAACAAACGTCTAAAGTACCGTCTTCTTCTCCTGACTCCAGCCCAGCTCTTTGGCCATGATCTGCACGATGCATGGGAGGGCCTCGTCCGCCGCCTGCACGTTCAGGAAGCCCAGGCGGGTGCGGCGAGCGATGACGTCGATGGCCGTGCAGGCATACTCCTTGATGGCGTAGAGAACCTAAAGGACAAAGAGCTTGCTATTTCACCCGTCTGGACAGATTACCTCAACAATTTATTCGGCTTCTACCTCCGCCTCGATGTACGGGAACTCGGACACAAGCCTCTTCCCCACAATGGGCCAGCGCTGCCCGGTCACTTGAGCCATCTTGGCCACATCGAACGCTTTTGCGCCGTATGTGGACGCCAGGTGCTGAGCGACCTGCAGTCGTGTATGAAAACAAGAATTACAGACGTAGGAATTCAGCGGTTCAAATGACTTATTTCAGATTAGAAATACAAGTAAAGTTGAGAGCGGCACTGTAGTTTTGCATAGGTGCTACTCGCCCTCCCCCCCCTTCTTTTGACCTGTTCTCACTGGCAGACTGGCTGCCCCTGACTCTCCTCTCCTGCCCCTTCTGCCCCAATGTGACAAATTTCTTCAAAAATCAGCAAAAGTAAATTTTTGGATTACCTTGGCAACTGAGGTTTTTTCCTTAGCCACGCCCACATTGATCGGAACTATTTCTATATCTTTATATTAATAAGACATGGGTTTTGCTTAACAAACTGTTTGGTTCCCTTAAATATGTCTGTAATTATTACATTTTATGCCATACTCCATGAACACGTCTCCTTAGGAGCACAAGTAGAAAGGAAAAAGTATGGGGCCCAGCATAGAGCTCTGTGGTATGCCACAAGTGATTTATTCACAATATACAGCTTAGAAACTAAAACAAAAATATGTTTTTCTGCGCATTATAATAAATCAAGATATATTAGTGAAAAAATAAGCTCTTAAAGGGAAAGGTTAGTGACACTAAAGCCAATTTTTGTTGTGTTTTTTGCAAATAAAAAAAAAAAAAAATCACACTTCCTGATATCTTCGGTCTTATGGTTTGCGATTTCTGCGCGAGTTGTTTTAGTGTGAACAGACACATAAACAGTAATGTTCTTTAGAGCATTATTAACGAAACAAAAATTAAAAGTTGAGCATTTCATCATATATTTTAAAGCCCGTTATTCAGAATCTACACCTAATTTATTTTTTTCTGTAGTGAAGCCACCAGGTTTACTTTACAAGATGGAGAACTTTTGGATACGTTCGGACCATATGTTGAAGCATTTAAACGGCTGCTTGTCATCTGTATCAGAGGATCAATTTCCCCTCTTTGTGCCTGAACGATAAGCGGCGGCGCCTCTTTGTCAATGAGGTGCCACGTTTACAGAACACCGCAGACTATTTGCTATTCAGATCGCTGGCTTGTCGATCATGTAAAAGGGCAGACGCTGTCCAAATATCATCAGTGACCTTTCAGGAATATTGGAGCGGCTGCAGAAGCCTCTAATGAGGAGGAGGAGGAGGTTTACTGCAGGTAGCTCCCGCGCTCCGAACGCACCTTCTGCTGCGTTTGGTGAAAAACAGGAGCGGGCTAATTATCGGCACGGGCGTGCAAAGCCGATGCCGGTCGATGCGCGCTCGCTCGACGCCATTGATAAATTGGACGGCGCTGGGTGTGCTTCGGTGTGCGTCCGGTGTTTTGTGTGGTAGAAATGTCAGATTTGCAGCAGCTTTAATGTCAGCTGCTCAGGTGTTTTTCCGTCTGTAGCCACAAAATAAATAGATTTTGTTTGAAAAACCAAGATTTTCAAAGAAGTTTAAAAAAACGCAAAACGGAACGATAGATGAACAGTTTGACCTCCAACTTTTTCTGGACAGCGTCATGCTAGAAACAGGTCGTTTAACCCTTTAACACCTGCGATGTCACTAGCGACACCTAAATAACACAAACTCTTTGAATTACCGTAACTCTTCAGTGGTGTACGAAATTCAAGTGATTTTCGCGATTGGTTGGAAGACGTACAATAGTCAAAAAAAACGTCTACACCAGAGCTAAAACTACATCAGAGGGTTAAAGAAATGTGAACGTCTAAAAAACGTTTGTACAAGACTGTCTTAAAAGACAGAATTGAACCTAAACCAGCTTTAGTTTAAGTAGAAACAAACAACCTTCAAGTTTGTGCTTGACCCTTTAACCCTTGTGCTATCTTAGATGACCCCACCCTTACTTTGACATGTTCTCCCTACCATGACAAAGGTGGATAAACTTGGAAAGTAGGCCTGTACAATATACCGCAAATTTATCGTTATCGCGATATCAAGCTGTGCAATATGCATATCGCAAAAGTCATCACAAATCGCAATAAATAAGTGGAAAGATTTCATGTAATCCATGGACACCAGTGAAAATCATTGAAGAGAAAAGGTCCAGAGCACTGTCTAGTGGGTCTATATGACCCAACTCCCAATGTTAAAGTGCCTAGGATAGCACAAGGGTTAATGCCAGAGATGTCGTCTAAAAGATAAGTCACACAACGACTCAAACTTTTTGCACATTTTCCTCGTATGAAATGTCGTCTTTTGGGATACATGTCCGTCGAGGGTTTTGGCCAACGGGTCTTTACGTGAATTTAGTTTTAAGCTGTTCGACATTTTCGGCTGCTTGAAAATTACACAGTTTGTGTGTAAGTCACGTAGTTATTCGCGGTTATTATGTAAATCTTGTGCAAATCTTAGTGAGTGATTTTTGCGCATGCATACTCAAATTTGTGGCTTTCTATGACTGTTCAGCGTACGTCTAATGGTCTTTTCACGCATGAACCACCGATGTAGAATTTTATATCGTGTAGACGAAGCACACGTTCAAATTACATAATTGACGCACAATTTGTGGGCTAGATTTGGCTTTTACATTGATTTACGTATTCTTTTCTTTTATTCGTACTTCTTCCTTGGTTTTAACGTGGTTCATTCGTGTTACATTTGTGACCATGACCTTTCTTACTTTTTCCACGTATATTTCACATATGACCAATTTTTGTTCGTGCAATATGCCCAAAATGTGATAAATATAATGTGCGTAGACACAGCCTTCAATAACATACAAACCGTTTAGGATATTAGTGAAATTCAAACGGATTCTGACAACTCTGCAAAGCAGCTTTCTATGTAAACAGTTACAGTAATTTAAAGAACATTAATAAAAACTCTGGTGTTAAAGAGTTCATTCATTTTTTTCTCAAGAACCATTTCCTGCCTCAGCAACACACGTTCAAGCGGCTACTTCCAATTAAAAGTCTACGAACGAGCGTTTAAGACTTCTGCGTTAAATACGTAAGCTTTCAGGCTCTGCAAAAGAAACCTGCAGCCGTTCAAGTCAAACCAGGTTAAACTTTGACCAATCAGGGACTCTAATTTGGATAGATGACGTACTTTTTGATTGGCGGAAGTACTAAAGGTTTAAAAATTCATGGCAGAGGAATTAATAAATGGGATTTTTGTCCGGGCGAAATTCTATGAGACCAAGTCGCTCTTATATCGGAATAAAGATGGCAAAAGAAAAAGCCTGGAGCGAGATTTGTACCACTTTGACGTTTCGCAGCAACTAAAAAAATGCGTGGGATGTCCTCACTAAATGAGGTATGGAATAAAATCTGAGCAAAAATATCTGATTTTTGTCCAAGCTGTAACAAGTATCCGAATACTTTGATATTTGCGATCTCTTCAATAAACCATAAGTACGAATATTTGTGATATTTGAGATTTCCAATTGGCGATTCTTATAAATCTAGTAGGGTACGGTGTTTTTCTTATAAAAACTGTCTTCTGCATCCTGATTGGGTGGTGAGGAGTGAGACGCTTAAACGTCTGTAATTCTTCTTCGTGGATGTCTCGTATCGCGGGTTGTTTTTGGAAAGTATCCCCTACGATTGACGAGGTAAACGCTGTAAAACGTCACAAAATGCAGAGTGATGATAGATTTTAGGTATACAATAAACAAATGGAGTGTCGTCGGAATTAAATAAACCTTCAAAGTAAAGTGTCAGTGGAGATTCTTATTTTCAGAATAAAGCTATCAAGTGATTTTTGTAAGTAAAAAATGCGACTGAACTGATTTAGTTTTGACTGTTGTCCACAATTTTAACAGAAAATATAATGAATATAAAATAAAAAATATTACGAATATTTCATGATTGATTTTGTGGCCGACTGCTATCATGGTGGAGAAGCCGTATCGTCATCTGTCTATTGTAAAAGAACGTTTAGGTCACTTTGGAAATACACAAAAAAACATGTTTGCATGTTATCTTGGTTTAAATCCCACCCAATGTTGACAGAAAATAAAAGTGAAACTCTAAGGTTAAAAAAAATGGAGACATTTGATGCAAAGTTCAGTATTTGAGACAAATGAGGGAGTTGGACCTCTTGCTCCAGACCGTAGTCCTGCACCAGCCGGATGTAGAGGGTCGGCGCCCATCCCTTCCCCCCCTCCAGCATCAGCCCCACCGTCTTGCAAGGCTCGGCTGTGAGGCCGTGGGCCTTGATGGCTGCGTCCAGCGTCTCCTCCGCCATGGACCTGTAGGTGGTCCACTTCCCACCTGGAAACAGTCAGTTAGCCCCGTCAGAGCCTCGGCCGAAACCCCCCCCCTCCGCCGTGCCCGGGGACAGGAAGTCAGCTGACCTGCGATGGTGACCAGCCCGCTGTCGCTGATGCTGACGATGTGGTTCCTGCAGATGGACTGGGTGTCTTTGGAGTTGGGGTCGGTCACCAGGGGCCGGATGCCGCTCCACGCCGCCAGCACGTCCCCTCGGCGCACTGCAGACAGCAAACACCTGATCTCCAGAGCTGCTTTGTAACATTTAAGGATACGGCCTTGATAATTGCCACCAAAAAAAAGCCCTAACCTTAAAAAAATTCACCATTTGAATTGTACAAGAAACAGAAAAAGGGGTTGAACCTCCAACAAAGCTTTGAAGTTCCACGACTAAAATTCATCTTAACCTCAAACATTTGTGGCCACGCCCACATTTTTACATCGTATGGGTATAACCAACAACCAATCGGTCAAATTCAAGGGTCCCTGTGTTTCTATAAAAGAACAAGTTTGTAGAATCGTAGTCCGATCGTCTGACCGGACCAGGACCAGTTCAAGTACTCTAGGCAGGGCTGTAACAAGTATCCGACAACTCGGACATTTGTGGTCTGTTCACGAAAATTTGAGTACGAATATTTGTGAGATCCAAGACTGCTGTTGTGTAAGAGTTGTACATTTAGTACAATTTGGTAAGAAAAAATACCCATCAGGCAAAGTAAATATCACTTTAAAACTGAAGAATGACATCAGATTTGAAATATCTAAACTTTATAGTAAAATTTTCAAGTATTTGTCGATGAATCGCATCGTATTAACTAGCGGTCCGCAGCCCTAAGTATAGGTAATAAAAAATACCATCGTGGCCGTTTCTGACCCACACTCGAGTACCTTCAACATCAGGGCTCAGGTAGTTTCGGACCTCCGTCAGGATAAAGTTGATGTCGTCCTCTCCTGGGATGGGGTGCGCCGTCACTTTGGTGGGGCTATCCGTGGTTCCCGCAATGGTCATCTTCTCCCAGGGCAGGAAGAAGATGACGCGGCCGTCGCTCGTGGCCGGGTCAAGAAGACCCATGTTGTCGGGGCTGGAGAACAGAGGTTTTTGTTGTCATGAAAGAATCCGACAGGCGGGGAGGAATGAGCGACGGGAAAGCCCGATATGAGAGGCCGAGGTGGTGCTGAGGGGGGGCAGGTGGCGGGCAGGAGGAAGATGAGCAAGGAGGAAAATGAGGTGGCTGGCATTTCTGTTCAAAGGGCTGCCGCTCCCCCGGGTTTGACTCAATAAGCTTAGCTGAACTTTAAAACCTGCGACTTGAACAAAACCACTCGGCTGTTCTGCCGCGTGTGAAGCACGGAGGAGCGTCCCGCCCGCGCCGCTGAAGGTCAGGCGGTTGCTAGGCGCGTCCTTTGTTTACCCACAAGAATGAGAAAACGGCGAGGGACAAACACGACGAGAGGAAGTCACCTGTAGTATCCTGGGATGACGATGTGAACGCCCGCGCTGGGCTGGCAGATGTTGGCCGTCTCCTGGTTGTCCATCTTCCTCAGTGAGTCGGTGAAGGGTCCGGTGGCGTTGATCACACACTTTGCCTTCACGTCAAACTCCCTCCCTGAAAGCGTGGGATTAAAATCCGCAGGCGCATTCGAATCAAACGGGACGGCGCCCCCCACTGCTCACCTGTGATGACGTCCCGGCAGCGAGCGCCACACACCGCCTCCCTGCCGGTCTGAGGGTCTTTGCTCTTCAGCAGATGGACCACCTCCGTGTAGTTGGCCACAGCGGCGCCGTAGCGGGCCGCGGACAGAGCGATAGCCAGGTTCATGCGGGCGTCGTTGTGCTGCCCTGAGGAAGACGAGGAGGAAGATGTGAGTCAGGAGGCCATGTTGTGTTCTATTAAGAATTGTTCTTTGGCTTTTTTAAGTTCTTTGATCTTCTGGCGCATTTAAATGTCCATTTTTGTAGCAAAGAACTGTCCTCGTCATCTGACTAATAAAGTTTTTTTCCCCCTTCAAATTAAAAGCGTTTTTCTCTTTTGTGAGTCCAGCTATTTTCAGCTACATTTTCCTTTTGAAAACTCTTTCATTTGTTTATAAAAATTTATTAAAAAGCTTTTTTTTGCACACTTTTAACTAATGAGTTTTTAAAACTGTAAACATTTTCAATAAAATCATTGTTTTAAGCAAATTATTTCAAGCGTAGCAAATTTTTAAATTCTTAAAAATGCGTTCATGCATTTTTTAGCAATACTGTAATAGATTACAAACATTAAACCTTAGACTTGCAGATTAATTGTTCTGCATTTTCTCCATTATTTGCTTTTTTCAGCTTTGAAATATTTAGTTCCAGTAACAAATCCCAAACCTCAAAGAACAAATCTACACAAGTCTAAAAAACTAAATTAGCATTTCTGGGGTTATTTTGTGACATGTTAGCAAAAAATCTGGTTTTCTTCCAGTGAGCTCAAATTGGGCGGGGGAAAAAAGTGATATTAGTCTTTTTTGTTGCAAATTTGACAAGAATTCTGTCAAATTTTATGTTTTTAAAAAAGTAAGCACAAAATCTTGAGTGATTTTCTGTGACATTTTACCAAAATATTAGACTTGATAATGTTCTAGGCTAGCTGTTACTAACTGTTACTAAATTTGAACTCAATATACTGATTTCTGCAGTTCCTCAAAAGACCACCGGGGGCTGGTTTCAGAAGAGAGTAAGTTCCCATCAGCTACCAACTTCAAATTTTAAACATATTTTCAGTATAACCTTAAGAAAAATGTCTCCACTTACTGCTTTTTTATTATTTATTCATTATGCCAGGAAGCTATTATTTTCAAAAAAAATCAGTCGTTTTGTTTTTTATCTGAGCTTCAAGTTACACATATTTAGGGGTGTGGCTTCTGAATGGCAGGAAGAGATCATAGCTTTACTTTGTGCCATCCAGTTGTCCTTTTCGGAAGGGTTATCGCTTTCATTCCGTCACAGAACAAGCGGTGTTGAAGAAGAAAAAGAAAAAGCTGTTTGGCGGATCGAATTTTTATTTTATTTATTAGTCAATGGACTTTAATTTTGAAATATGAGTCAACTATGCTTCCATAGCTGTTGAGTTCGAGGGACAAAAACGAGTTTGTGTGGATGTTACACCTCAGGTTCCCTTAAGACATACAGAGTCTACGCTTGCTTAAAAAAACTTTGGAATATGTGCCATTAAAAAGAAAGTAAAACCAAAAACAATCTCTAATACCATTTTTCCATCCTATTATGTGCAGATTTAGCACATCTAGACATGGCAGTTCTACACATATCAGGCTAACATCGAGCAGCTAATCTTCTAGCTTGTCGGGTTGCCATGTATGTCCGCTAAAATCCTCCCTCTGTGCTGTTTGAAGGACGAAATTGTTCAAGTCCTTTGGTCATATTGGTTTCAATTGGATGGAGGTTTGTAGGACCTCACCCTGATGGCATTCAAAGGCACATGCCTGCACGTTACTCCGCCCAGCTGGTTGGGCGTAAGAGGATTAGGCCGAACGGCGCCTGAGAGCGACGGAGCCTTTGACGGTCTCCGTAACCGCGGCAGCAGGAGAGAAGGATGCTGCCCGGAAGCTTCTCTGCACCGCCGGGAGAGAAGGTCAGATTTCTAAATGTCACCGGCGTGATTGTTCCAGGCGGCGTAATTGGAGAAAAGATGCCCCCCCCCCACCCCCAACCCCACCATGCACACACACACCCCCCACACGGAGGAAGAGGAGGAGGAAAAAGAAATTATACTTGTGCTGCTTTGCAGCAAAAACCTGCTCTGTGTTCAGAAAAGCTCTAATATGAAGATATTTGAATTTCCAAATAACTTCAAATAGTAAAATTCATCATTTTTAAAATATTTCAGGTGACACATTACTCCCTTTGAAATAAATTTGAAATAAATCAAATGATTTTTTTTCATGTTCAATAACTAAAGTGTTTTTAAGTATTACTAGATGTTTCAAATCATTTTGCCGTTTTGTAATCGAAGGAATCTTTTCGAAATATTTCTAAATAATTCTAACCTTAAAATACTATGTAATATTTTAAAGTATATTGAAATATTTCAAAGTATTTCGCAATTTTTTACATGTAAGGAATAGTTTTTGAAAAATGTCTAAATATTTTTAAATATTTCTAAGTGAATTTCACAATTTTAGACATTTTAACATTTTTCTACATAGTTAGAAATATTTCTAAATATTTCACGCTTTTAGAGTGGAGGGAATCCTTTCCAAAGTATTTAGAAATATGTCTAAGGACTCATTGCCGAATGATTCGCAGTATTTTGATATATTTCTACAGTGTTCGGGATTTTGGAATGAAGGGAATAATTTTAAAACATTTCTAAGCAGGTTTAAATGTTTACTGGATTTTAAAATGGAAGCAATCCTTCTTAAAATCTATTGAATGACTTCAAAACTGAAAAATAAAAATGGTATCAGCAACAGACACAGAACTATGTCTGCAGCCAAAAGCCGCCTGCAGCTCGGATCTCCTCACACTCGGCTGGACGCTCAGCAGACGTCTGCCTCAACAGAGGGCGTCTAACCGTTCCTGCCCCGGAGCATAGGGCGACCCACCGGCCTGTCACCGCTCTTTGTTCGGCACCAGCGGAGACGCCGAGGCCACGGGCGGACTGCGCGTCTGAGACCTACAGCCTCTGACCTCTTTGGTTTTAGCCAACGTGAGGTAAAACGTTTGAGTGCTTCTGACAGATATGACAACATTTTGGGGATATTTGAACCCCCAAAGTGCATAGAGGGCTGTATCCTTGCTTGTTTTTGCTTCCAAACACTTTGCTTTAAGGACAAACACCTGCATATAAACATAGGAAAAACAAAGGTGGGCTAACAGTAAAGGAGGAAAACTTAAAAACATTTCATGAGCCTGTTGGCTAGACTTCTTTGATAAGTCCATCAATTCTTTAGTTGTTGGGTTTTGTAGAAACGGCGAGACGACGCGTTTTTAGCTCCAAAGGAACAAGACCGATCGAGAAATTTAACCAAATGTCATGCTAGCACCACGACCGGTGCGTAAACTTAGCACAAAGTGAGAAAACTGTGGTTTCTGTTGTCTTTATTGAAATCGTAGTCCTGTTGACTCGTACAAATGTTGTCCGGGCCCGTAGAAGGTCATAGAGAGAAGTAGCGAAGGTGGTTCGGGGCTAGAACGGCCACCTCCTGAAAATGCAACGTACCATTGTGGCAAATGTATCGTCAAGTTAAGTTGCACACATTTTGACGTACGGTTGACCCTGTCGTACGATGCCCTTACACCACACTCTGGTTGTTAGTAAGGTGCAGATGGCCCCTTACCGATTGCAAGTGAATGCCACCCACGCGGTTTGTGCAAGTGATATTTATGCAAGTGCCCGTAGGACGGTCGACTTTGATGAAACTTTAACCAGTACTCACCGTCGTAGTAGACAATAGCTCCCACCAGCTTGTCTTTCTTCAGCATGGGGAACAGCTCCAAGGCTTTGGACTTGCTGAGGACGTAGCTGCTCTTCAGGCAATGGATCCCAGCAACCAGGTCATACATCTTGATACCCGCCCAGTAGTAGGGCAGCTGCCACCATCTTTGTATCAACAAAGACTCCAATTAACTCCTTGTGAAGGATTTTCCTTTTGCTGTTGTGTCTCTTTAACTCTTACTTGTAAACGGGGAGCATTATGGGCAGCGGAGCCGACAGGTGAGGGGCGATCTCCAGCAGGTTGGCTCGCTCGTGCAGGGCCTCTTTCACCATCATGTACTGATTCAACAGAAGAAAAAAAAACAATGAGACCAAGACAATGAAGACGACACCAGAAGAGGCGGGAACGCAGAAGAACCTGCTCGTAGTCCAGCTTCATGATGGCCTTCTGGAGATACCGCACACCGCCGTGGATGAGTTTGGTACTCCGGCTGCTCGTGCCTGAAGAAAAATCGCTCCTCTCTACCAGAGCGGTCTTGAGGTCTGGAGGCGGATACAGGACATCGTCACAACTCATTGCAGGAGCTTAGAGGACAGAAAACTCATAAAAACAGCTTCAACCCTTTACAGCTACGTTCAAACCGTCCTCGGCAACGCACGTTCAAGCAACCACTTCCAATGAAAGTCTCTGTAAACGACCATACACGCGCATTTCAGGTTTCCGTGTTCAAACTCAGATTCGCGCATCGCTACGCAAGTTAAAGTCTATTTTTACGTCAAAACACTTGAACTATGACCAATCAAGGACTCGGATGTGCTCGGATGTGCTAGTAACGTATGGATGCCGTCCGTTTCGATGACAACCATTTAAAAAATGATCATGAAGGAGAAATTGATAAATACAGATTGTGTTTGACTGGAATTCTCTGACACCAATACTTTCATCTATCGGAATAGACCTTGGTAAGAAAAAGCCCAGAGCAAGATTCGCGAGATTTACGCAAGACTTTACAGTGGCGGAGTGTCGACGAAATTAGCATGAACCAACTGAGTTTGACGTGGAGAAAAGACGCTTCTCACTGCGTCAGGCTCAGCGTTTAGGTCATACGGGCCATGTTTCCGGTGATAAAGGGTTAATAGCTGCTCAAAAATGGTTGTAGTGCATCGGTGTAAGGTGCTCACTGCGTGTGACGGCGTCCAGAGCGCACCCTGCACCCGTGGCTCCCCCTCCAACTACCAGGACATCAAACTCCTCGGTGTCTCTGAGCGCCGCCAGCTGCGCCGCCCGAGTAGGAAGCTCGTCCGCGTATGGGACCTTCAACTCCACCTCCGCCGACACGTGGGCCTGGATGAGTGGCAGTTACAGTCACTTTTACATCAAAGACTCACTTTTATTGTTGTTTCATCATAAACAGGGTGCTTTTCTGGAGGTGTGTGCTGCAGACATCATAAGCACTACTTTGGTTTTGTGATAATCATATGGTGAAGTGAACTGTGAATTAATGCATAATGACTTGCAATCATTTACATCCATTATGGATTTGCTGATGGCTGCGGGCTTGTAAGGCATTATCCTACATTTATGAATGATAACATGCGACCTATCAGAGGTCTGGAAAACTTTTGTAAACCTTTCGGCGTTAGCATCTTTTAAGAAACTTTTTTCTAGTTCTGTAAATCCATAAGCGAAGTCTAAGATTTCCTGGACTTTTCTGAACTTGTACTTTCACATTTCCAGCTGTTTCTACGTTTGCTACCAATTACTTGTATCAGGTGAGTCCAGTCTCTGTTGAAATACCTGAGTCAGCTCAGCAAAAAGGGCACAATTTGACTCTAGGTGGTGCTCTCTACGTAGATAAAACCTGTTTAAATGATAGGATTTTTAACATTTTGGCACGATGAAAAAGTGCTTAATCAGTCTGGTTTTTACGTGTTGCTCACAAAGTTGTGAGTTACAAGAATTGTGAATATGCTAACGTGGCTAACGTGTAGTGGTCTTAGACCGTTTTATTTTTTATGCGTTTCCAACAGAGTTTGAAGTTAGCATAGTCCAGTGCTTCTCAAATTGTGGGGCGTGCCATGCGTGCCCCCATTTCTTCAAACTAAAAACAATAAATATATTGGTGCTGCTGGGTTAATCTTTCAAATCAATTTAGATTTAATATTATTTATAGATTGAATTATTTTTCTCATGGTTCAGTTGGTAAAAATGTTTCTAGTTTAAATAAGGAATGACAGATTTTTTATTTCCGGCACTTTAAGCTTGTTTTCTGTTTTAGACTAGAAGATGGTTTCTGTGGCAAAATACAGTTAATATTTTTAAGTGGATTTTTATTGCTTTTTTTCTTTTGTTAATGTTAAAAGATACAATTTTAGGTATACTTAGGGGGGGGGGGGCGCGAAACATTTTCTTCTTCCTAGGGGGGGTCTTGCAAAAAATAAATGAATAAAGTCTGACTGACAGCTCATCTCTGAGTCGTCTCGCTTTAGCGCCTTATAGTGTAGTGCGCCTTCTCTTGACATGTTTGTGAATTGACCATTCATTGACGGTGTACCCTATAGTGCGGTAAATACGGTACTTTTGTCACAACCCAGTGCATTCACAGTAAAATGGACGGGTTTCCAACAAGGTTTGGAGTTGGGGTTCCGTAATCGTTCCTTACTAACACTTTTAACATGGCTAACTATAATATAATAATAAAAACTGACAACAGAAATATATAAATATAAAGGACTACATCTGCTTTGGTTTTATTTGACTTTTTTTATCAAATGAATGCCAAAAGAAGTCGTGTTTGGTGGAAACTGGAGTGCTTATAATGTTTGGCGTCACCTTCAGAAAGCAAGCGTCAGTCGGACAAACAGGATTATAAGAAAAAATACTTTAGGGTTTGATTAGTGATGCAGAAAGATTAGTGGTGAGGGTTACTTAGAGGAAACATGCGACAGAAATCCACAAAAAAATAAACAAGATGCCACACTTTTCAGACATTGAACATCACTGATTAACAAAATAGTGGCTGAAATAATCCCAACTACAGTAGCAGAGAGGGGGGGGGGGGGGGGCGGCTCCCCCTCTGACATGAGGAGGAATTTCACGTCTAATGAAATATTTATTCAGCTCTCTATTTAGCGGCCTGAGCTAAATGATTGCATCAAGCTGCTTTGAAGCCGGCGCGCCATTTGACTTGCAAATAAAAGCGAGGTCGTTGTTTGATTCACCGCCCCGCAAACGAGGACATGAGATAATCATTGTCTGCTTTCCGTGATGCTCACAGACAAACATAAAGCCACAGATTGCTGCCCCCCCCCATCACCATCACCACCACCACCATCATCCAATAATCAATCACGTTGAGTCCCGGCGAGGCTCTTGAAAACTTCTCCAAGCGGCCCGGCGGAGGAACACGAGATGGACATTCATCTCATCAGCGGAGCGGGTGGCTTGGATTAGAGGCATGCGTGATTACAGACTATTGAGAGCAGAGTCGTCTCATCAGGACGGGCTTTCTTTCTTTGCTTACCAATCCGGGCTTCGGGGTTCGGAGGACGGCGGCGGGCGGGCGGGCGGGCGGCACCGGGACACAAACCACAAGTTAACATTAGGCTGAGCAGTTCTCAAGGTGCGTCTAAAATAAGCCGCCAGTAGGTCGGGGCAGCTGTTCTCGCTGCGTGGAGGGACACTTGTGTTTGTAGACATGTCAAAGACGGAGAGTGGGACTGAGCGCGCTCAGTGCGGGTCGGGTTACAGCCATTCTTTAAACATACGACTAATCTAAATTTGGCAGCTTTGAGGTTCACAAGACTAAAAGATGAACTCAGTGTGAGATGAAATATTCACGTCTGCCTTCATCCGATGGGATTGAGATCAAAGTGGGAGGAGCTAGAGGATCTTTATGACCTTTATGATGACAGGCTAAAGGGGACAGAAAGTAGTATCGATGTCGGAGCTTTGAAACAAACGTCCGCACAAAAAGATTCGGATGTAAAGTTTATGCCTCACAAAAATAAAAACATAAAAAGGAACCAGGTGCTTAGGCCGCCGTGACAGTGTGAAAGCCACACCCATCTGCTGGCGGAACGCCAAAACTTCAAAAGTTCAAAGCAGCGATGGGGAGATCGGCATCCTACCTGCGCCCTCCTGTACTCCATCAGCTGGGACACGCCGAAGGCTGCGGCCACCGTGCCGCCGCCCACGATGGCGGTCCGTCTCAGGGCCTTCCTGAACGCCATGGGCCCTGCGGTCCAGAGAAAGTCGAGTGAGGAGAGGAGACGCAGCCGCAGACGATTGTGTGGGAGGGAGTTCAAGGGGAGGAGCTAAAAGGCTGCAAGTCAGACATGAGGAAAAGTGTCCCAGACTTCTACTGTGTACAGACGCTTTAGAGGGTAAAAACTCATGAAAGACCAAGGAAAACTGCTTAGGCTACTCAGAATAGACTGTGAGTTCTGCTGTAAAGCTGCAACTCTGTTTATAAATGTTTGTTTTAAAAAAAAATTGCTTTGCTCAAATGTTACAAAATTAGTGATTTTGTCCACAATGTATAGAAATGTTTGAATAAGTCAAAAGTAACTTAAACTATTTATTTAGTTTTCAAATTTTCGTTTTGCTTTTTAGCCCTCGGTTTACTTTAGCTTCTTTTTTTGTTTTAGTTCTTTTAGAATATTGCTGAGTTTAGCCCTCTTCGCAATTTAACACTTTAAGTTTAACACTAAACTTACTGATTTCTTGTATTAGTCAACCACTTTTCCTCTTTAAAATAACTAAATATTATTTTAAGATATTTATTTAGATTTTTTGAAGTGCTCATCTTGGCTTCTTTACAGCTAATTTGGCATTAAGTTTAAGCCTTTTTAGCTTTTTCCCATTTTCACTTAAAGTTGATTCAGCTAACACTCCACCTTTTTTTAGCAATTAACTTGAGCAAAGAAAGGATCCAAATGTGAATTTGTGAACTTGATCACTCCAACACCAGCGTCCAACTCCCATCAGCTGTAGGGCTGTGCATAGGCAGGAGTCTGATGATACGACACGCATCCCGATCTTGTGTAATTTTACTTTTCTCTTTTTTTTTTCCAATGTGACTCAGAAAAAACTCTACCTGAATTCCAATATGTCTTCCATTGTAATAAAATTGTCAAAATTCTATTGATTTAATGATCACAAAGTTGAGCACTGCAACTGTATCTCATCCATAAGTTGCGTTTACCCAGGTAAATTTGTAGTCCTTTATTTTGGTAACTTCCAATCAACATTGTCTGATTTTCACAACAAAATATTTCTCAGTATAAGAAAAAATGGAATGAATGTGCCTTAACCAGTAAAGTTCTAACGTATGATTGGGGAAATAAAGTTGTTTATTTTCAACAATAATGTAGCTTCTCCACAACTTTTAAACGGTTCAAGAGCCTGAATGGTGCTTCAAAAATAAAGGGGGGAAAAAAACACCAATTCATTCCAGGAACAATAAAGTGTGATGATGAGGCAGCATGACAAAGATGCTTTGTTTACATATCAGTCTGCACTGCAGCGTTGCAGCCACGCTTTCTCACACACGGAAGTAAACTGGTAAAGGTCATCGCCACGGCGTCAGCCTTTTTCCAGAGCGTTGTACACATCACTCTGATCCATCAGGTCCCTAAACTAGAATCTATTGCTGGGAGGTTCTGCAGAACTTTAGCCCGCTTTGCTGATAGCATTTTAGCCGATGCTAAGTAAGTGCATTAGTCGCTGTGAAACTGCATTTCTTCACTTCAAAAGCACAGCAGTCCATGTTTTTATATCTTACTGGCAGCAACATGGCTCAGAGTTTCTGTTTGGTATCCATTCCTAGTAAAAACGAAATAGTTCATGTCTCAGAACAGAAACAAGCTGCCTCTGGCTGCAGTCTTCCTGTTTTGTGCAGAGCAGAGCTGCTCAAAGAGGCTCTGTGTTCTCTGCTGCCAACTAGTGGTCGGATGGTGAAGTGGACAACAAGAGTCAGACACTGAAGGACGCCCATAAATAATTAAAGAAATATCGTCCTGGCAGCATTTTGAATCGATAAGAGTATCGCCAAGTGAACTATCGCGATATTTTGCCAAATTGATTTTTTTAATCAGCTGTTCTTGATGATTCAGTTTCTGGCATTTTTCAGAGGGGATGGAACTTGTAGTTTAGCGTATTTTTACTACAGAGAAATTTTTTTTTTTTGTTTTTTTTTTTAAGTGTCAAACACGACAGAAGCTTGGTCTGATCCAAAATTACCTTTTTTTTTAACCGTATAAAACGAATTCTTCAGCATAGTTTGAATAGGAATCTGGCTTACAGTCAGATGCAACTTATACACAGGTGCGACTTATAGTCCAAAGAATACAGTAGATATTATATTGATACGGTTTTCAGGTTCAGAATTTCAGATCCACAGAAATGCTGAAACTTTTGAAATGTGATTTGAAAACATCTGTAGCTTTAACTTTGGAAGGTCTTCAAAAGTTTTAACGGCTTTATTCAATCGTTCTTGTCAAGAGTGAAGTGATGTTCACACAAACTAAGCAAGCTCAAACTGGACAAAGAATGTGCGATCCAGAGATTAGGATTTTTCCAGGGTTATTCCGCCCTTTACACATTCAGATATTCCAGAGAAAGCTCCGTAACCACGGAACAGTGCGTGTATTGATTAACATGTCTCAAAAGGTATATGTACCGCGCTCGATAAATGAGTAACAACACAAAAGGACTCCCAACTTTCACACTATAACGAGCAAAAATCACTGAAACGCAAAATCGGGAAACCAGACGAGTCTCTGCGTTTCTTTTTATTTTTATTTATTTATCTATTTAATTTTACCGTTTTTGTGTGAAACTGTGACTCCAGCCGTCCACGGCATCACGTCTCCATCCTCCTGGTTGGGTCAAAAAAAGTATGTGCACAGCAGCAGCCACGTTGCTGTGCAATCTAGGAGTCCAGGGAGCGACTCGCACCAAGTTTGGCGGAGGCATTTTAATCAGAACGGCGGCAGCAGATGGCTCAAAATGTCAGCAAACATTTCGCCTCATTAATGATTTGATTAAAACAAAAAAAGGAGGCGGGAAACGGTCGCTCACACTGAGGGGGAAAAACTAAAAGGTGTTGAATGAACCCAAAGAAAAAAGTTTGGGAATTATGTGACAAATATATGAATGTTTTCATCGGACGATTCTCCAAAGCTGAAGAATCCAATTCGGTTATTTTTATTTTGAAGCTCAAATCCCAGCTGTTGTTTTCAGAATAAAAGACGTTTGTTGCTGCACATCTGGATTATTGTGAGATTATCGAGTCGAGTCCGTGTGGTCGACGCTGCTTTGGATTATGACACAGATTTACGGTTAATCCCAGATCTCCCATGCTGCCTTTGGGTGTTCCGTTTATGGCGGGAACTTCTGATTGGTGGGATGTCACCTTACAGCTCATCTCTTCAGGAAACATGTGCTTATTTAGCTTCTATTGTAGTTTCTAAACCCTCATTGAGGTCCACAAACACACTTGTCAGAGATTTTGTTACAAGATGGTCAGAAAAACTATCAAATCTACCCGGCTTCCTCTTCATTGACTTCCTGAATGAATCCACTTAAAATTGTGAGGGTAAGTTAAGAAAAAGGTTGCCTATAGCGACTGGGATGATTCAGCAACAAACCTTTAAGACCGTGTCACACAGCCACTACGTACATTTTGCGCATTTTTCACGCATGAAAGTTTGGTTTCTCATGATCTTTTTGTAATAATTTCAGAATTGTTTGCTGCATTTGTCGTTCCTCAATGTGCGCAGTTGTCCGTCGGCTGAAACCTGAAAGACAGTCTTTACGTGAATTTGGTTTTGAGCTGTTCAATTTTTGGTTGGTTGAGAATTATGCAGTTTAAGTGTATTCTACACAGTTTATATGCTATTATTACGTACATTTTACGAAGTTGGGCATCATTTTTGTGAGACCCATACGCAACCGTTTCACGTATGTCTGACTGACTTTTTCATGGATGTACAACTTATGTAGAACTTTTATATTGCATGTACGGCGCACTTATAATGATAAAATTACATAATTGACGCACAAATCACTAATGAATATCATATAACCAGCACAATAATCACACACGGTTCATGTTCTACGTTGGTTTACGTGGTCATTGCGTGGTTTATTCATACTTCTTCTGTGGTTTCTATGTGGTTCACTCATGATACATCTGTAAAAATTTCACATAAAAACCACAACTTTTACCATTTTTTTCTACGTATGACCAGTTTTCCCCCGTGCAATATAAATGAAATGTACGTAGCGGCTGCGCAACTCAGCCGTCAGTGTTTGAGAGCTGAACTGAGTGAGGGCAACGCCACCCATAGAAACTTCCAGCTCCAACCAAACGAAGTCAAATAACCGGCTCTTTTTTTTTTTTTCAGTACGATTGTCGCCTTGTTGGAGCTAGACAACATCCTCGAGCAGCAATCGGTCCAAGTCGGTCTGAGTTGGTGTTTCTACGACAACCACATTGGTCTATTAGGAGCGAGCTTTTTGAAAGTCCACAACCTGAAAGCGGGATACACAAAATGAACGTTAATGAACGTTCACTTGCAAGTGAACCCTGGTACGTTTACTACACCGTTAAAGAAAAATAGACTATTCCACGGAGCAAAAGCTAAGCTGGATCTTTTTTTTTGTTTTCTTTTTTTACGTTTTGAAAATTTAGATTTTTTTCTCAGTTGTGATCCTGAAATTTCTTACATTAAAGAAGTCATTGAGGTACAAGATAAATAGTTCTGGCTTCTGGAGGTACCGAGGTCCAGACGGAAGCACAGAGGAGACAGAGCTTTTGCTGTTGCTGCTCCAAAGCTTTGGAACTCTTTGCCACTGTCACTGTCCATTTTTAAAACCCGCCTGAAACCCCGTTTTTATGCTCTGGCTTTTAATACAACATGAGACTTCTGTTATTGCTGTGTCACTGTACTGGTTTTATGTCTCTATACTTAATCTTGTGATTTAACGTGTTTTAGTCTTGGTTTTATTTATTTCTCGTGTTCATCACTTTGCGTCGGCTGTTGTTGATTGACAGTGCTTTGTAAATAAAGTAGAGTTGAGTTGGTCCTAACAGAACCCTGAGGCACACCAGGTATATTGATGGGTGTTAACATGTTGTACCCCTCCTCTTATGATTCCATATCGTTCTCATTTACTAGCTAATACTATCTGGTCTATAGTATCAAACGCTTTTTTTGAAGTCAAAACAAAGAGTTGTGTGTTTTTGTTGTCTAAAGTCTTTGTAATGTTTTACAGCCCACAGTAAAGAGCTAAAGACATTAAACCTACTGTGTCTATCCCTCATGACGTCCAAATGACTCAGAGCGGGAAATAACCAGGGTTCGGCTTCCCCAAACACGTGGGGGACCAACAATCCTTTCAAATTAAAGGTTCCTTTAACGTTCATTAACGGTTCCGTAGGACCCTCGTGCGTGGGAGTGGGTCTGCCGTGGATGACACCGCTAGCAGAACCTCTGAGCTCTAGACGAAGACGAACGGCGCGTTGGAGAACCGGAGAGGCCCGCCAGAATAAAAGTTTATCCTCTAATGACAGTTTCATAATTAAAGGCCTTTATTTTGACAGCTTTCCGGTCCAGCTTTGAAGCTCGCAAGCGAACTAGCAAAGCAAAAAAATCCGCCGTTTCTGGCCCCTCAGTCCGTAAAAACCAATATTTCACCGGAAGGAAACGTTGAAAATGCTCCTCACTTACTGGACGAGCGGTTTTCGGGCTGGAAAAAGTCTCTCTGGGCGGCAGGACGAGGCAGCTTTCTGATCCCGGACCGTTGTCTGTGTAGAAATCCCCAAACCAGGAAGTGCAGCGCGAGCTGAGAGCGACTGCCGCACGAGCCAATCACAGCGCCGCATTTCACTAGAGCCGTTCAATGGAGTTTATGGAGGGGCGGGGCTTCGCTGTGGGCGTGAAGTGAGGAAAAGAATGCGCAGCTCCTTCCTCGTTCCTCGTTCTTCCTCCTCCTCGTTCATTTCCTCCTTCCTCCTCTTTATTTTTATTGAATAATAGACCTTTTTCGCAAAAACCGGAAATACGTCATCAACGTGTAAACCTAGTTCCGGTTTCTGCTTCGCTGGCGGAGGAATGGCAGAGCCTAGAGTGTTTTCAAAGAGCCTGAGTTGTGTTCCGAAGTTCACCAGCGCCGATGTGATGAAGAGTGTGAAGATGCATTCGTCCACTAAAGGAAACAAATTGGACAAGGCATATAAATTCGTCCACGAAGAGTTTATCCACCCTTACCAAGGTAAGTTTCAGCTAGCTTTAGCCATACTAGCCGCATCACCGGTAACTTTTTGTTTACGTCAACTGTAAATCCTGGCGTTATTAATTTGTAATATAAGGTATAACACATTGCAGTGAATATGTTGTGTGTATGTTTAAGTGAAAATGCAGGAGATTAACATAACACCCAAAAATTTAGTGAAGCTGTAAATAAGAAATGTTAAGCTGCCCGTATGCGTGTTCATTCTTTTTTCTGCGGTTGCGTCACTTTCTTCACTTACTATTAGTATTATTTTTCTGAAACTAGGGTGACCACACGTCCTCTTTTCCTGGACATGTCCTCTTTTTTGATACCTATATAATAAAATAACATTGAACATAGATGAAATGCAATCATATTTGCTTTTATGTACGCAGCTCTGCACACCAAACTCTCGATGAAATATCTCACAAACTCACTTCACTCCTCTTTTTACAAACTCAAATCTGGTCACGCTACTGACAGTTATAGTTTCATAAGTATGTCTTAATTGTAACCTATTTAATTTATTGTGTCTAGATATCGCTGGATGCAGAAAGTGCCACCCTGTAAGCTTTCTCCTGCAGTTGTGTGGCTGGTAAAGGATTCTGCAATCACATATTTGCCATCCTGTTCCAGACCGCACATTATTCACAGATGGGTCTGCAGGCTGCTCCACCCCCCCTGTCCACCCCCCATGGCCTGCACGAGTGGCTTGCAAAGATGGCACAGACCAAGAGCACAGGTGGGTTTGTGATCAAATTGTCATTATGACTTAAGAACGGATGTGTATCCATAACAACTGTAAATTATTATAGAAACACCCCCAGTAGCCTTTTACTTATAAGGGAATCCATCCTGATCCGGTTAGTGAGCTGGTGGTGCAAAAGCCCAAAACAGTTGGCAGGGACGGTCTGAGGTCCACACTGTACAAGGCGTATACAGGTGATTAATTTAACTTTTTGTTGCTTTGTGAGAGCAAGTTAAGTTTTTTTAATGTTATGACTAACCAAATTATGGTTACAGCAGATATAATGAATTAAATTTAAATGTAGTGATGCACTCATGTCTAACTTTTGTGTGTTGTGTTTCTCTTGTGTAGGACCACAGCCAGATCCATATCTGATGACATCTGGAAGCAGATTATGCCAGGTGCAGCCCCAACCTCTCATGGCTGTGTTGGATGGGGTTTCTGAGATGGAATGAAAGAGAACTTGGATATATATTATGGCAAATGCAAGAATGCATACCTTAAATTACACTTATCTTGTCTTTAACAATCAGTTCAGCCTTCTGTCTTACTGTTAATCTGTAATGTTATTTTTTATTGTAAATGTTTGATGTTATTTGAGTTGTGATTAATCAGTTGATGTTACGCATACCAAAAAAATAAATGAGGCACAATTCTGACCAAAATTGTTTTATTTGTTCATCTAATTTTTTTGTGAGGTCAAAGTCACATTTCAACAGAAAAATATTACAAATATAACAATTATATTTAATTAGATTTTAAGAATATGTGGGAACACTAAATTTTTTCCATTCTATTTGCACATTATACATTATTTATATACCAAACATTAATTCACTCTTCAAAACAAAAAAGTCCATGATCATTTGCCAAAACACGGCAGTTTAGCCAGATCTGATTCACACTGCCCATCAGTGTGAGCGGCACGGGAGAGTCCCTGATGTGAAAGGAGTTTATCCTACCGATCACTCTTTCCACTATAATTCTGAGGCGGGCAATGGCTGGGTTTGTTCCGTTTCCTCCTTGCTGATGGAGCTGAACGCTTAAAAGGTGGAATGATGAGCTTAGATCCACTGTCAGTAAGGAGATCTTGAACGAGGAACTCTTTGTCCGCCGTGACATCGTCTCCTGGCTCCAGCAAAGGAACTTGGCTTCTAAGTCATGGATGTAATCAAAGCCTCATCCAGAGCACCTGGAAAGATAAAGAAATTAAAAATCAGTCTTAACATATTTATGCTACCTTTCAACACAACACTGTAATCATGTTTTGAAAAGTATTTAATTACAAATACATTTCATTTATTTTTGTTAATGACAAAATACTCAAAATTAATTAAATACATGTAATTAAAATAGGTGAGAGCATGAACAGCTTTTATTATAAACATTAATTTGTTCAGGTAGAATGCATTTATCCAATAAGGGTTCACATAGTTGACTAACGTTAACCAAACACATTATGAACAACCTCACCTGCAGGTGGGTGTGTCGCGTAGTTCGTAGTTGTGATCCATTATGCGTTAACTTAGCCACCATGTCGCTATCTTCACAGCATAGCTGCATAGACTGACGTTTGAGGTTCTGTCATATACTGACTCCCTTCTCAAAGGAGCAGTTAAGTTTTTCCAAGGGAAAATACTCGGGAGGACACCACCCTTCAGGCGACGAACGGCGCAGCCGCACCACAATCCGGAGCGAAGTTAGTAGTGCCGGCAGCAGAGGGTGCTACCTGTGTTTACATTAAAACTATGCCCTTCCTCTCTTTGGATCGCCTTTATCCATTTGGGTTTCAGGTTTGGATCCACAGGAAAATAATGAAATGAAAAGTAGGGCTGTTTTTGGTTGGAAGACGAACAGCCTGGAACACAACAGAAACTGCAACTCTTCGACTCTGCCATTCTTCATATGTGCCGCTATGCTAACAGGAAGTTTTTTTACACGTCATTTACGTATTTCCGGTCAAAAAATGCGGAAGTGTGAAAAAGGTCTATAATAATAATAATATTCTACTAAATGAATATTGTTTTTTTTACGGAAAAAATATCAGCTATGTATATTTGCCGTAAAATAAAAGCAGTTAAACAAAAAATATAAATTTTCTTATTTTTTCAAATTAATTATCAATTAATATTAAAGCAAAATGAAGAAAAAAATAAAATTCTGGTGATTCAAATGTGCTAAAAAACACAAAAGTCGACTTGAATATATTTTTCTTTAATAATAAAAACAAAATATGAAAAAAAATAGTTTAAAAGGGATATAAAGCAAAAAAAAAATAGTGAAAGATCCATCATTTGGTCACTTAAACTAAACCCAAACCTAAAAATACAACAATTAAAACATTTAAAAAAATTCCTTAATATAATATAAAAGTATTTGAAATAACTCTGAACCAAAACATGAGAACATATGTAAATATTATTTGTTTCAATTTGTTTTTAAAAGCAAAAACATTTAGAAAAACCAATAATTTGGCCACTTAATTGAAGTGAAAATACAACAACAAAACTACCTGAAAACTATGAGTTTTTTCTTTAAGGGAATAGTGTTTATGGAAAAAAAACATGGAATAATGATAATTTAGTTTGTTTTAAAAGTATGTTAAAGAAAACATTTAGGAAAATTCACTGTTTTTTAAGTAAAGGTGTAGAAAAACTAATATACTGTTAAACTTGTTTATTCTTTAATCGGACAGAAATTTAAACTATTACTCAAAACATGAGAAATTATGTTGAAATTATGTTTCTAACTGAATTTTAAAACAAAAAAATCAATAATCTGGTGAATAAAGATGGTTAAAATTCAAAAATTGACTCAAAGACTATTATTTTTCTTTGATGAAAAACCATTTAAACTATTTCTAACCAAAACATAAGAACAAGTTTTACTTTTTATATGTTTTAAATGAATTTTAATGCACGACTTAAGAAAAAAGCAAAGGTTTTGTGAATAACAGTGCCGAAAACTACTCAACCCCTTCTTTTTGTTTATTGGAAAAAGAATTCAAGTGTTTATGAACATGAAAAAGATGATAATTATGTATGTTTTAATTGAGATTTGAAGCAAAAATTAAAGAAAAATCAACACTTTTGTGATTTAAAGGTGCTTAAAATACAGTAATCTAGATTAAAATTGATTATTCCTTATTAGAAAAGCATTTAAAGTATCTATAAAACAAAACAGGAGAACATATGTGAATTCATTTCCTCTTTTTAAAGCATAAAACTAAGAAAAATCACCAGTTTGTTTTATTTAAGGGGCGGGAAATAAGAAAAAACATGTGGGAAAAAACGTAGATTTTTAAAGAAAAGCTTAATAAAACATGCAGATTTTTCAAAAGTTGCATAAATGACATGTTTGCTTCCCCCTCTCAGTCTACAGTGGTGACGCCAGCCGCGGGAATGCGTGACACACTTCCCAAATGCCACGGACCCCTCTCTGCGTCTGCGCCCGCCCGCCTCTCTGCCTCCCTCACGCAAGCCCATAGACGCTCTGCGGCTCGTGCGTAATGGGGCTTTGGCACAGGAGCGCGCCCCGCGTAAACAAAAGCACATTGTGGTGTCAGTGACAGCCAGTCTGTGAGGCGGGAGCGCGGGAGGAGAGCAGACTCTCATAAGGAATATTTGTCATTTTTCCTCTCTGGATGTACCAATAAAGGTATTTTTTGACACTTTTCTCCCTCCAAATCACCAAGCGATTTATTTGTGGTGCTCCAACTTGAAGTTCTTGGAAGAAAATACGCCTTGAAGGAGGTCCATTCTGCTCCACCTGTGCGCCTTTTTACGCATTTTTGGAGCCAAACGGATGCGCTCCTTCAGAGGAGGAGGAAAGGAGTGATTCTTGCGTCTGCAGCGAGCATCAGCATGCCCTGCGTCCAGACCCAGTGTGGCTCCTCTCCGCAGGGCGCGAGCCCGGCGTCTCAGGGCGCGGAGCGCAGCTGCGACTTCCTCACGCCGGAGTTTGTCAAGTACAGCATGGACCTGACCAACCACGAGGTCTCAGCCGCCACGTCCGGTCCCACCTTCGGGCCCCTGGCGGACACCTCTTACGCCCCCGGCTACGACGTGAAGCCCCCCTGCCTCTTCCATGTGCCGCTGCAGGCGGAGCCGCCGTGCGTAAAGGTGGAGGAGGCGCACAGCTGCCCGCACTTCCAGCCTCCGCAGCAGCAGCCGGAGGAGCTGGCGTCCTCCCCGAGCTCCATCTACTTCTACCGCACCCCCTCCCCACACGCCTCCACCTCCAACCTCCAGACTCCGCCGGGACACATCTGGGACGAGCCCGGCTCCCTGTACAGCTTCCGGCAGGACTACCTGCACCGGAAGAACGCGCTCTCTCGATTTTCCCTGTTTTCCCTCAAGCACGCGCCCCACGGTGGTCCGGCTCTGTCGTGCCAGATGAAGTTCGACGCGCAGCTGGACGCGCAGCCGCTGCAGCTGGACGGGGGCGCGTCTGCGCTGCAGCCGGGCTTTGCGCACCCGCACCTGCAGCTGGCGCATCGCTTCATGGAGTACCAGGCGTGCGCCGGCTCCAGCCGGGGGGGGCTGAGCTCCGAGGGGCTGTGCGCGGTGTGTGGGGACAACGCCGCGTGCCAGCATTACGGCGTGCGCACGTGCGAGGGCTGCAAGGGATTCTTCAAGGTTTGTTGGGAAAAGTTTCACCACGAAAAACAACAACATTAAATTCATCCCATTTTCACCTCCAAAAGTGGCGGCTCCTATGTCAAAATATCGATTTTTATATTACACCCCTCCATAGTGGCCCCTAGGGGCCTCCACTTTAGACATCCCTCTCAGAAACACGTTTAGATCTCCTGATTGAACGTTCTGTATCAAAGTGGCTGCAGACGTGTCTGGAATTTCAAACGGGCCTCCAAATTATGAGTGACCACGACCCCCGTATTTACCCAGACTGCCCTGTCCGCCAGGGCGCGGCTCCCAGACGGGGCCCCCCTAGGAGCAGGAGTGCTGCAGCTCATTTTGAAAAGAATGATTTGAGGCTTCCGCTGCAGCACTGAGACTCCAAACCACAAAATAAATACATATAGAAAAATTGAAGGGAACCAGACTTCTAGGACTCTTTGAATTTCCTCAAATCTGTCTTTACATCGATAAACTCTTCTTTCTGCATGGAGGGGAACCTCCAGGAGAATTCCTCTTTTCATATTTTCGCATGTCTCTTTGCAGCGCACGGTTCAGAAAAATGCCAAATACGTGTGTTTGGCAACGAAGAGCTGCCCTGTGGACAAGCGCAGGAGGAACCGGTGTCAGTACTGTCGCTTCCAGAAGTGCCTGGCGGTCGGAATGGTCAAAGAAGGTAAAAGAGAAGCTTCTGTTTTGCTACATTTCCAAGCGAAGGTGTGTTTTTGAAACATGGGGTTTGGGTGCAGTGGTGAGGACGGACAGCCTGAAAGGTCGCAGAGGTCGTCTGCCGTCCAAACCCAAAGCTCCTCCGGACTCCTGTCTTCGCGGCGGCGCTCTGCTCAGCGCCCTCGTCAGGGCGCACGTGGAGTCCAACCCTTCCCGCCTGGACTACTCCAACGTAAGCTCTGACACACCGCACAGCCCCTGTGACGCCCCAGCCCCCAGTGGCTGATGGGAGTTTGCCGACTGTAGTTCCAGGAGAGCCCTGGAAGTCCTCAGAGGGACGACGCCCAACACGTCTGGCAGTTCTACGACCTCCTGACCCGATCCATGGAGGTCATCCGTGACTGGGCGCAGAGGATCCCGGGCTTCTCGTCCCTCCCGAAGCACGACCAGGACCTCCTCTTCTACTCCGCCTTCCTGGAGCTTTTTGTGTTGCGACTGGCGTACAGGTGAGGAGAGACCCAACTGGTCGTCAGCCTTGAGCCTCGTCCGCTCAAAATGATTGAGGTTTTCCTTTTTTAGGTCCAACCCAGAAGAAGGGAAGCTGGTGTTCTGCGACGGCTCGGTGTGGCACCGGCTGCAGTGCCTGCGGGGTTTCGGTGAGTGGATCGACAGCATCGCGGAGTTCTCCGCCAACCTGCAGAGGATGAACCTGGACGTCTCCACCTTCTCCTGCATCTGCACCCTCGCCCTGGTCACCGGTGAGCTCGGCTGACCCGACCTCCTCCTCGCCACCCTGAAAAAGGCACATTTGAGGACAGATTTAGGGAGTCTTTAGGATTCTAATCTGAATAAATTGCAGAATCATTCAAAGACAAAGGAAGCGGCTGCAAAATGAGCAAAGACTTTGTATAGAAATTGGATTTTGACAGACTTAAAGAGGGAAAACAAATGTATAAATAGTTTTAAAATGATCTGTCTTCAAGTTGGCTTTTAAAATTGGAAAATGTTTTAATGTAAAGCACAGGAAAATTAAATATTGTTTTATTATATTTGTTTAAAAAAAAACAGTTGAATTAATGAGCTAACATTAGGAAAATAAATAATACAAAGGAATGACAAATTATTCATTTAAAAAAAACATAAATAAAGACACTTTTTATTTAAACTTTAAGTTTTGTTTGTGTCGTTTGTTATATTCGGCGTTCTGTGTGTTTTCCTGTAAAGCAATTTTGCTTTACTGTTGAAAGGAGATTGCTATATATAAAAAGTTTTATTTGAAATAATTAACAAAATGATCCTGTAGTCGTTAACCTGCTTTAAACATGAACAGTTTGCGTGATACGGTTCATTTAAAGTGAGCTTTTTAAAGCGAATTCACATATTTTGTAGGTCGAAACTTTACAGAAGTTGACAAAGTTTGTTTACGGAAACAATTCAGTGAAAATAATTATGAACAAATGTTTTAATTGAATAAAAAGATTAAAAAAACAATACCTAATTAGTCCTAACTCTTGCAAATACTACATTTAGCACGTTAGCATAATGTAGCTAACAAACCAAAAAGGTTGCTAAACGTTAGCATAATGAAGATAAACAATGAAAGAACAGCTAATTAACATTTTGCAAACAGTTTAAATTTATTAGAACCTTCAACTTATTTAAGACAGAAATAGTTCATTATAGTTTAAATGAATAATGATTAAATGATATTAAATGGCAAACCATGACATTATGTTAATTCTTAAGAAAAAACATTAAGCTAATTAATTTCAGAAAAAAGGCACAGGAAAAAAAGGCAATATTTACCTCTATAAAAATGTTCTGTTAAATAAAATAATCAACAAAAAGCAGTAAAAAAAAGTGCTTTGCATACTTTTAAAAATGAGCTTAAAGTTCTTAGCTTAAAGTTGAAGTTCTTTTTAAAACTAGCTAAAAGTTGTGTAAAGTATCGGGAATTAAAAGTTGACTTAAAATTAATAATAGGTTAGATAATTTATTAATAAACTAGTCATTTGTCATTTCCAGTTTTAAAATATGCTAGGGCAACGCTTTAGCTTGGTGTTAAAATAAAAGGACATTAAAGCTAGCTTAATTTAATTAGATAATTTGTTTGCAAAGTTTGAACAGAGTTGGCGCCGATTTGACATGTCAAAATAAAAGCATTTTAGGATTCAGTGGAAAAAAGTCAAAAATAAAATAATTGTAAAGCTGAACCTTCAGTGTAAAGGCAGTTAAAGGCAATGGGCGTGGGCAGATGAAACACTTTTATTTTGAAACTTTTTTTTCCATGCAGAGCGGCATGGGCTGAAGGAGCCCAGGCGCGTGGAGGAGCTGCAGAGCAGCGTCATCAGGTGCTTGAAGGAGGGTGGGACGGCAGACGTGGAGCGCGTGGGCACCAGCCGCTGGTCCAGCCACCTGTCGCGGCTGCTGGAGAAACTTCCAGAACTCCGCACTCTGTGCATCCAAGGCCTGCAGAGGATCTTCTACCTCAAGCTGGAGGACCTGGTGCCGCCGCCGGCGGTCATAGATAAGTTATTCCTGGACACGCTGCCCTTTTAAAAACCCTTTTCGGGGGTTTCTTGGGCTCACACGTGAACTTTGAACCCATAACCACAAGAAAAACGACAATGTTTATTCTTCAGTGTCATAAAAGCTAACAAGGACTTTCTTATTTGTTTTCTTCTTAATTGGAAACAAACGTCCGTCACTGCACAATTTGTATGAGGTCAAACCAGCTAAGAGTAAACGAAAAAACAGATTGTATAATTAAAAAACATTTTAATCTGAAAACCATTTAAAATTAGAAATTTAAAGAAAATATTGAAATTGGCAATATTAAGGAAAACTGATTGTAAAACATATATGACACTAAATAAAAATCACACAAAATAGCATTTATTCGTAGCAGTTGCTGTTTTGTATTTTTGTTTGCCGTTTTGTTTTCGTTTCTCCAAAGCTACGTTCATATCGCCCTTGGCAACCTGTCTTCACTTCCAATGAATGGTCTCGGGGTTCCGCGTTCAAAACTCTTGCGTTCACACGTAGCTATGCACATACAACCATTTTTGGACGTCAATGTACTAAACGCGTGGTCATTGAACGCATGGTAAAGGTTAAACCAGGTCGAACTTTGACCAATCAGGGAGTCAGATTTGGTAGCGAGGCATGAATGGTAGTGATTATGCAGCGTTCACACCGCCTTCAGTCAACGCGCGTTCAAGCAACCACTAAAAATGAAATAAAAAGTCAATGTAAACGCGTGTTTTAGACGTACTCTCTCAAAACTCATGTATTCACGCATCACTACTCAAGTTTCTACTATATTTTTGTACAAAACTTGCGGCCATTGAACACACGGTAAAGGTTAAACCAGGTTGAACTTTGACCAATCAGGGACTGGGATTTGGTAGTGACGTGTTAATGGCATCCCAGATTTGCATCGCTTTGACATTTTGTACCAAGTATCTTCCAACTGTATTTGCGATAATATGGGGTACCGACAGTCCAGTGTGAACACCGTGGGATATACACACGCTCAAAAACCTGTTTAATTCACAGTTTGTAATCAGACTTTCAACTGTCTCAGAAAAAAACATTAGTAAAGATGCTATATATGCTACATATGCTAATGTGGCTAAAAGTCCTAGCATTGTGAATATTATTGTCAACTCTTTCAGAAAAATCAGCTAAAGATGCTAACGAGGCTAGCTATGCTATTTTGGCTAAAAGTGGAAGCTATTCTGGAGCTAATGTGACGTAACCATAACATCTATCACCAGATGTCAATTGTGTCCCCGTAGCCAATGAACTCAAAGCTCCGCCCCCTTGTAAAATTAGCATCAACTCCAAAAAAATTAAAAATTCTGAATTTAAACTGTAAATTGAGAATCATAGGCAAAGAGAAAGAAAAGCGTAAAAAAACAAAGAATAAAAAAACAAAACAGCAGCTGTAACATTTTAATTGGATAAACAGTTTTAGATTTAGAGTTTTTTATTCATGGTTCTTGTCATTCTTAACATTTTTATTTGTTCAAATTAACATTTTTCTTTTCAATTTAATATATTTTTTTTAATTTACAGTGTGTACTAGAGTAAAATTGTTTTTAAATAAATTTGTCTGTTTTTCTGTGGCTTATCCTGATTTGAAATAATAAATCTGATTGTCCTCCTCAAAGTTCAGCACTGTGAGAAGCCCTAAATGTTTTTGCAGCTCTTTTCCACGTCTCTTCGCGTGTACGGAAGCATTTTTGATACAAAACCAAGTGTTTGTCCATGTTTACATTTGTTCTAATATCTATATGCAGTTCAAGCATTGATCTGTAGTTTTGTGTTTTGACAGTGATCTGTTCTTGGTTTAATAAGAAATAATAATAAAGTTATTATTGATGAGCTTCTTTAGATTTTTTTTAATCTAAATTTTACGATAAAAAAAAACGTATTTGACAAAAGAGGAAGTAAGGCAATATAAAGCACTGTCAGCTACATTCACATAGAAATGATCAGATCTACAATTTTATAGTCATAAAAGATGTTTGTTTACTAAAATTTAAATTTTAGGAGAGTTTTATTAAAAATAAAAATGGCCAAATCTTTTATTTTAATGTGATAAATATCTTGAAAGATGCTTTTATTTCGAATTTTATTTTTTAAGATGATTGTTTTATATATTTTTAATTCAGAGTAATGAGATTTCCTGCTTTTGTTTTGAAATTATCCTACCTTTTTTTTGTATTTTAACCAGTGTCTTTTTTTATGTCCGATTTCAAGCCACCCTTTTATATTGACCCCATATTTGGATGGAGATTTTGCTCAATTCAATCTTTTTTATTTTATTCTAAATACGCTCTTTCAGTCTTTTTTGCTCACATTTTCTAACAATGTGTGCATGGAGAGGTTAAAATTTGTCGTCATCTTGGAGGAAAGCCTTGCCTTCGGATTTTACACGGCGCATTCTGAAGCGTTTGGACAGATCTTTATGGCCGCCGGCGTGCTGACATTTCTGCAGCCCCGTGGTCAGACGTGGCATTAAAGATGTCATTTTCAGCGGCAGCGAGACGAGCCAGGCGGGGGAAATAAAACCACAGCGTGTCCTACTGAGCTTTGTTTCTCTCCAAAGCTGCCACCGGGAATAGAATTAAACCGTCCTCGTAAAACTTCAATTACGGCTTTGTTGGAACAAGAGAATCCGTAAAACATCCGCCTTGACTCAGATAAACCCAACCGATCAGACGCCGGCCACACCAGCATCTGGAACAGCAACAAGTACATTCATGGATTTTTAGCGGGACGATTATCCTGAAGGGGTTCTGTGATTGGCCACCAGGACGTCGTTTCCCCATTTACTTCTATCTAGAACCAAAGGTCTAGATATTCAGTGTTTTTCAATTAAAATTCGTACTTTTATTTTGTTAGTATAAAAAACAAATTCAGAACAAAAACTGTTTTTTTCCAAAGCTAGCAACAAAATGTATTATGAGTAAAACAGATTTTTAAAAATGCTTTCTTAACTATCAACTAAACACACAATTCTTTTGGCTTCCAGATTTGACTGGAGCCAGGTGCAGTTCCTCAAGTAGCTTTCAATAAAACCATCCCTTTTTATGTTGTAAATAAAAATCCAAACATTGTAGGACTTGTTATTTCAGTGAAGAGAACTAGCAACAGGGTTCGGTTATCGATAAGAGCTCCACATTTTTTTAAAGTCTAAAAATGAAAATCTTGTTTTTGTGATCTATTACTATAAAGATACAACAGTTTTTACTAGAGCCAGCCTCAGTTCTTCAAGTAACCACCAGGGGCTTCTATTATCAACAAAAAAACTAACCGTCTAAATAACTGTTACAATATTTCTTTTTGTGAACCGTCTATCATTGAACAATCATTTAACTTACTAATATGACTGGAGCCAGACGCAATTCCTCACATGACCACAAGGAGGATCAATACACAAAGTAGTCGAACCCTATTTGCTTCAATGTAAACCATCCGGTCAAGACCAAGTGTCTTGATTTTCAGGTGGACATTTCAGCTTTAGATTCTGGCTACTTAGTTCTGCCAACGTGACCAAAAAAAAAATCTATATGCTGATGTAATTTCCTGTTAAGATTGAAGCTGACACAGAGCTTCCAACCAATGACAATATTTTTTAAGGTCATAGGTCAATTGCCAAAAATAAAGGTATAGGAAGCATCGATCAGAACGGACAAGAAAGACAATCTGGCTAATTTCAAAATAAAAACTTGCCTTTGACATTACTACACTACATTAACCCTTGTGCTATCTTAGATTACCCCACCCTTCCATTGACGTGTTCTCCATACCATGACAAAGGTGGATAAAGGTGGAAAGATTTCATGTAATCCGTGGACACCAGTGAAGATCACAAATCATTGAAGAAAAAGGGTTCAGCGCACTGTCTAGTGGGTCTAGATGACCCTAGGATAGCACAAGGGTTAAGTAAAAGACCACACAGTTAAGGTAAAGTCTTCAAGCTAACTACAAGTCAGAGTCTCTTAACCTTTTAGCAACTACTAGCACAGAAAGATAACACTATAATCCAATAGCCATCCTATTATCTTGATGCCAATCGGAGCAAACGCAAAAAAAACAAAAACAAAAAAAAAACACACGCCATGATGAACATGTGGAGGCGGGTCGTCCCACTCCCGGTCACCACGTGTTGTTGAGGAGAAGGACCACCACAGCGGGTGGTTTGGAGGACCCTGACGGCCTTGGGCGCGCTGTTGCTGCACAGCGGTGTCCAGCATTTGATCTGGAGTGTTGGTGGGTGGGTGTGGGTCCTGCAGGCTTTGATCTCTGCACCCCGTCCGCCTTCAATACGGCTTAACGCTTATCGCTGTCGGGCCAGAGGCGGCCAACATCAAGGCCGGCTCTGACAGATTGATGGGCAGGTTACTCTCTCCCCCTGGTTACTTTCATATGTAATCCCCTTTAGATTATTACAGATTATCTCAGATGTCTCAATTATTTTAATTAGGTTTGTCTGTGGATTACAGACATAAATAACGATCCAGGAGATTATCTGGGATTTTTATCTTGAAAACGGTCTGTTTGAAAGATTTAGTAGAAACGAAATAAGATGTTAGGATTAGGAAACGCTTCTGCGACGCGTAGTAACATTGGAGCCTTAAACTTGGCTAAACAGAGCTTCATACCAACAAAATGATCATTATTTCTGCTCATAGAGCAGAACAACTACCCATAGTGCTTAGTTTCTGTGGCAAAGGCTCTTTATGACATCAGCATAGATTATTCTACAATGACAAAAAATCAATTCAAGAAATTTTCTTTTGATCAAAGATCCACTGGAGCCTCTAGACTCATCAAAATTTGACATTTGTGTTGCAGAGACCTTAAAAGTTTATTTAATCGTAAGAGACAGCGGTGGGCTGATCATGGTTTGAACCATGGGGAGACGACGTGATTTAGTTTTACAAAACAAACCTCATTGACTTTTAAAATCTACGTCAGACAATCTTTAAATTTTACGTCCAGAAATGCTGCGGTGGATCAAGACTTTGTGCTTGAAGTCTAATCTAGCCCAATTCAGGTACTCAGGTACCTCCTCCTGGTTGGTGTATCCCTGATCTTCTTGTTACTCTCATGTTTACTCAATAAGAATCTGTATTCTGGGTAGGGTAGGATCATATGGACACCAAGATTCGTACAGGTAGATCTAGAAATCTGGCAGGTACCGCTTCCCGTCTATTTGAGGTGGTCTCACCAAAATTAGGCATTGCTGCCCTCCGGTGGCTGTTCCTAAATTTCAAAACAACCCAAAGGATTGTGTGAATGTGAATACTTATGCTCCTTACAATGGCATTGCTTTGTCCATTAGGAGCTTTCGTTGCATCTTTTGTAGTTAAAATTAGACCACGGAGGGACAACTCCAGGCCTATATTTTTTTAACATACCCTGCTCTGGCTTGTTCTAATTGCCTGGACACACCTGAACCAGGTAATCAGTCATGAGTAGGGCTTGGATCATACAGTCACATCGACCCTCGAAGACTGGAGATGTCCATCCCTGAAGTAAACTCATGAAGCAGTTGTGTATAGATGCCTAAAACAATAACAAAGTATCGGATGTAAAGGTAAGGGGTAAAAAGATCCCATTTCTATTCTGCCAACGTTCTGTCCCGACGAGTACCGCAATCTTTATGCAGTGTGTATTTCCTTACTTGTGTACAAAACCCAACATTTTATTGAGTCTACAATTAGTCGTTTTGTCACGGAAAAGGGTCAATTGGTACTTATACAGATGATCTCCTATAGCTATACTATCATGGATGGACGATGCCATTTGAAACTAAATACGTCTAACCTTTTTGAGACAATTCAGGTGTTTTAATCCATGAACAATTGTAATCCTTCATCAGTTTACCTACATCCCCTTCAAAAGCCCCCCAAAGCCACACATAAGTGTAAACAGAAACCAACCATCCTTCCTTTAAACCTAACTGTTTAAGGAAAGCAATCATTCCATTCCACTTTGCTTCCACTTAGCGACTCTGTTTCTAATCCTCCGGGTTACTCAAACAATCGAGAATAAGTGAAAGGGATTAGAGCGCCTCGTTATTTCTTGGGGCGAATCCCCCGCGGAGTCCCTGAGCTATGATGGAAATTAGCATTCTGAGCCAGCAGAGCAAACAGATTTGACACAAAAGGATGGAGCACGCGTCAAGAATCCTCAATGACCTGAACTCAGGCCACCGGGATACAACTTCGCTCAGCAGACATGCTATTGGGTAAGGTGTTGGAAAATGTCTCAGCTGGGTCCCACAGGTGTTTAATAGCAATGTGTTGGAGTCGATATGACAGCTGCTAAGGCTCTTAAACGTTTTAAATCACCTGAATGACCCACTTATCCAAATCAGCTGATCGTCTCCTGTGCTGCTCACAATTTCCATTCATGTACTCTGCTAGTTACAACTCCAAAAAAAGAGGAGCTGCTGTTTTAATCAATACAAATACCAAGTTTACTCATAAGGACACAGTTATTTGTTAACATAACGGACTTTGCCACTATTAAAAACTAGGAAATGACCATACTCTTGTTGGATGCTAAAACAGAATTTGACAGAGTAAACTGGACATTTCTCATCGCTGTCCTCCATAAACTTTGGTTTTGGAGAATCATTCATTGATTGCATCAAAATATTATATCACAACTCTAATGCATCAGTCAGAACTAACAAAAAGACTTCTGACAGATTTTTTTTTCTTGGAAGAGAAACCAGACAGGGTTGTCCACTCTCTCCCTCTCTTTTTGCTTTATTTATTGAGCCTCTAGATGCAGCAATAAGACAGAATGGGAGCCTTAAAGGAATTAAAACTAAACACAGCCATCATAAAATTAGTCTATATGCAGATGACATATTACTGTTTTTAAATAATTCACGTTCTGTAGATGAAACAGCAACAATTATTAATGAATTCTCCATATCAGACTACTAAATTAATTGGAATAAATCAGTTTTATTATCACTGAACCATAATGCAGAACAAAGACACTCGATACCAGTCAAATCAGGCAATATCAAATATCTAGGTATTTATTTCTCCTATCCTAAACTATCAGAACTGGTGCAGCTAAACTACACCCCATTACTGAAAAGCATACAGGACGATCTAACCCGCTGGGTCAACCTGCCTCTGTCCCTTATGGGCAAGGTAGCCACGGTAAAAATGAAAATCTTACCGAAAGTTAAATATCTCTATTCAATGATTCCCACACAACCGCCATTAAAATGCTTCAAAACATTAGACTCATCCATATCAAGCTTTTTATGGAACAATAAACCTGCAAGAATTAGTCTAAAAACTTTAAAAGCTGTGAAGGCTTAGAATTACCTAACTTCTACAAGTATTTTCTAGCAAATATATAACAATACATCTTAAAATGGTTGAAAAATAATCCAGAAACCAACTCGTGGTTAGACTTGGAACAGGCATTATGTGGAAAGGTCAACCTGTCACATCTACCATTTATTAGCCAAACTGTTAAAAAAAACAGGACTGTTTCCAAAGTATTAATATGAACGCCACTTTAACAGCCTGGTGGGAATTTCTCAAAATAACAAAATCGTACATTCAAGCGTGCAAAATGACACCCATCTGGAACAACCGGGACATCCTTATAAACAAAAAAATGATACACTTCCCAGCTTGGCAAGCAGGGGGCGTAAAACAACTAGAGCACGTAATTATTGATAGAAGATTCATAACTCCCTAGGAACTAAAAGACAAACATGGAATAAATAACTTCTTGGAATATCAGCAACTTAAATATATATTAACCTGTTCTAAAAAGTTTAAATACAAAGACAATGACATAAAACTACCAGAAGTAGTTTCCTTTTTGTTTAATTTTTCAAATAATAAAACTCTCTCCAAAAATACAAACTTTTATGTAACCTAGATAAGAGTTCAGCCTTTCTGGTCTCCCATTGCTAACTCCATGACGAGCTGCCTGGACCTCGCCGCTCCATGTCTGTCTGCTGGGGTTTAGAGGCTGGGGTCGGGACCTTTTGGTGGCCGGCGGGGGGTTGTGGATACTCCGTTAGTCATGGGGGGGGGGGGACTCTGCCCATTCTCAGGTAAGTGACTTTTAAGGTGGACATTTGGTGTTCTTGTCACATTCAGATGTGAGAAAACCTTTCAAACTATTAGGAGAATGGAGAAGGAAATGGAATTTAAAGATACTTTAAGAACCTCCAGGAACATGAAAGAGGTCTCTGCTATCTCTCCATTGCAAAATATCTTTCCTTTGAAGAGTTTGAAGAGGAATGAGCAGCTCAGGAGGGGCTCGACTTGAAGCGTACAGAGGACTTGGGTTTGTTTGAGGATTATGAGGACCTTTACAGGCAGAGGAACAGCTGGTGGATCTGCTCTGCGGGGTCCAGTAAGGCTGATAGACAAGTTTGGAAACTTGAAAATCTGACTTATGAAAATAAAAGTGTCCACCGCTGCATCTTTTTAAGGGTTTAAATACAAATCCTTTTTTGTGGTCACAGTAAAGGACTTCTAACAAAAGCAGGTCAGAAACTAAAGATTATGGCTCCACCATGTGGTTGAGACAGAAAATGCAACAATTGAAAAATATTTTCTTTGGTGAAAAAAATACATTTTGTCAGATTTTTGAACTTTAACAGCCATTTTTTATGGTTCTGGTTTATTAATTTTTAAAACATTCATCCATTTTTTTGTATCACATGTTATGAAATGACAAATGAGAGGAAATGACACTTGTAGAAATATGCAAATACATTTGGCACTTTTATAGATATTCCACATTTTATTATTAAAATAAAATGAAATTAAGATGTTCCACATTTACTTTCATTTGCAAAGAAGAAAGTGAAATTCTGTTGATTAACCAGAAAAAATAGGTAAGTCATTTAACATTAAATCTAAATTTTATTCATATAAACACATTGCCTTTCAAAATAAAATATTGTTTTTAGTATTTAAAAAAAAACATGAAAAGACCTTTGCAGTAAAAAACTACAAACCCGACATAGTAAACCAACAATTGACGTATAGATAGGATTTGAAATAGAAATGGTCGTAAACATAGTGATTGAAATGTTTACCCAAACTGGGGCTCAGAGGTAGGGCGGTCGACCTCTGATTGGAGGATTGCAGGTCTGGTTCCCGCTCATGCCCGATCATGCGTGGAAGTGCTCTGAACCCTGTATTGATCCTGATGGTTCTAGGATGGTGTTCGGCAGCAGAGTGTGTGAATACATGTGTGTTCATATGTGTGTGCGTGACTGTAAAGCACGTTGGGCATTCTAAGAAGACAGAAGAGCGTTGAACATGTATACGTCATCGACCTTTTTTGTAGGATTTACCTGATTCCCGGATGTTTTTTTACAGTTCTTCCATGTAAATGTTTTTATTATTTAATTTGTTTTGTGATTCTTGTGTCATTTATGATAGTAAAGTAGCTATGGCTCATTACTGAGCTCTGTTAAGATGCGAAAAGACACCATCGGAAAATAAAAAACATCATTTTAAGCCATTGCAGCCACTTTTAAGCACCAGACTTACAGATACATTTATAATTTTATTACATTTATTTAAGCAACACAACTTTGAAGTTGCCACCAAAGGTGTTGCTCATTTCACTCAGGAATTGTTTCTATATATTTATTAGTAAACTTAATCTAAAGATACAAACTTGAACACTATTGAAACCTATATTATTTAGTGATATTCTAAATCTACAAATGAGCTTTTATTTTGTTGAATCAGTAAAACCATGGAAATATAAAGGGAAAATATTTTTTTTCTTTCACAATAAGATACCCTAGCAACAAAATATGCAGCACATAAAATCATTTGTAAATGCAGAGAACACATTTCCCCATTGTGGGATAAATAGTCACCTTTTCTTTAAAAATATGTCTGTTAATTTTGTAATTTTAAACAGAGACTACGAAAGGTAGTTATAAAAATAAATCACTGCTAACGGAGTAGCTCCAATTTAAAAAAAATTTACAACTTTAAAGTTGTACATTTACAAGAAAAAAGTTGTAACTGTTAGATTACGAGAATAAAGTCCTAAATTTTTGCCTTTAAAAGTCTAAACTAGTCAGTTATGTTTTAAAGTCCTAAATTTAACCAATTTAAATAAAGTCGTAAATCTTTGTATTTAAAAGACAAATTTACAAGGAAAAATGTCATAAATGAACGAGAAAAAACACCAAAGTTGTTGGAGCCGTGCTCAAAGATGAAAGACGTGGAGCATTTTGTGAAGCTTTATTTCCAGATATGGTTCAAAAAGAAAGAAATTCTGAACCTTTTGACGTTTGAAGTGTTTTCTCATAAATTTACAACTTTAAATCCTGTAATTATCCTTTTTTTTAGTGGCCCTTATACTCCGTCATAAACCAGAGAGCCCGAATGGAAGGATAAAAAAAGCCACATTAGGGTTCTAGACTCCTGGTTCAGACAATTCAAACAGAGAAATGTTGAAAACATTCTCCTGTAGTAGGAACCAATAACATGTGGAGACCAATCAGGAAGGGACAAAAAATAAGGCCGATCCCACTCAAAGCGCATCAAAACTGCATTTATCTCTTGTGCTATCTTAGATGACCCCATCCTTCCATTGATGTGTTCTCCCTACCATGACAAAGGTGGATAAAGGTGGAAAGATTTCATGTAATCCATGGACACCAGTGAAGATCACAAATCATTGAAGAAAAAAGGTTCAGTGCACTGTCTAGTGGGTCTAGATGACCCAACTCCCAATGTTAAAGTGCCTAGGACAGCACAAGGGTTAACATTGAACATTTGTTTTTTTTTTCTGGCTAGTCCTTTTTCTCATTTGTTGCTATTGGGTTAAACAGATTAAATCAACTAAGTCGATTCAATTTAACTAAATTCATTTCTTTAACTAAAGATTATACTTTTTTATTGAAAAGAAATAAACAATTGCTCTACATCCTCTTAAATTTCTATTGTATCATAGAAATATATAGCTGAAAACCTTCCCACTTTTGTGATAAAGAGGTAAAGAGAGTAAAAGTGAAAGCTTTTAGTCATACTTCTTAGGTTACAAGTACTAAAAGTGAGTCTCTACTTCCGTCTCTATGATAATAAGGAAGTTTGTTCAACTTTCCTTTAAAAAAAGGGGGGGGGGGTGAGAGAAAGCTGCAGCCAATGAGTTCTATCGCTAGAGGAGACATCACGTGGTTCCTCATGGGAGGAGAGCACCGCCATCTTGGTAAGGTTAGGCTACTGCTGCAGTCCATGCATGTGAACACATTTTTTGACAAAATGCCAGTTCATTGTGCGGGTTTCAACTGCCAAAACTGGAGAAATTAGTCCACAAAGGAGAAAGGTATAACATTTCTCAGGTAGGTACTATAATTATTTTCTTTAATGCTGCAGGGGCTTCATTAATGATACACATGATGATATGCATGATGATGCAGGGCTATTATCAACATGCTGCATGATGTACGGATAATTTGCTGTAAACTTTATTGTGTTACACCTATATACAGTATACTAGGACTAAAGCCCCATTATCTGTCACACACCTAGGTGTGTGAAATTTGTTCTCTGCATTTGATCCATCCCCTGGGGGAGCGGTGAGCTGCACAGCCAGGCTGGGGAACCATTTTGTGGATTATCCACAATCCAACCCCTTAATGCCGAGTGTCAAGCAGGGAGGCTTTGGTATGACTCAGCCTGGATTTGAACTCATGACCTTCCACTCTAACCACAAGGCCACTGAGCTGGTCATTATCATTATAGTAATATAGATTTATTTCATTTCTGACTGAACTTTTCTTGCAGGTTTCCAATGGATTCAGACTTAAGGAAGAAGTGGGCCTTAGCAATAAAAGAGATCACCGTGGTTACCAACTAGCAATACAGTCTGGCTATGTTCAAAAGATTTTGTGGAAACACATTTTGATGAGAGGCCAGACTGTTCGCTTGAAACCCGGCACCATTATTCCATCTGTGTTACACCAAATTGATCACTGACATGAATCAGTAGAGTAAATTTTTTTTTTTAGGATAAATTTATTTTTGACTTATTTATTTATTGTTATTCTTTATTATTACTGTTATTTATGTACTTATTATTATTTATTGATTTATTATTATTTATTATAATTATTATCATTATTGACCTATTGTTGGGCTTTTCTAAATAATTTAAATTACATGTCAAAGTGGTCTAAAACTTCTACATGTTTAGAAATTATTTTTAAAAATTCTTTGTAATCATTTTTTTATTTGTTAACTCTGCATGTTTCATTAAAGTTTGAGCTGTTAAGGCTGACTGTTTCTCTTATTTAGCAACGACAAATGATGACTCAGCAGTTGCGTCACTCGTAGCGGGGCCTAGCTGTCAATCAACTGACCTGCACTGGAGGGCTGTCCGGGTCTCGAACACACGGCGCGTCTCCCTACAGCCTCAGAGAGGAAGAAGCAGAACGAGAAGCTGACTGCGTCATCTTTGCTGGCTTCAAGCCCATTTAGTTTGAACACACACAACGTTGAACATCACACACGTGTGTCACCACCCTCTCCCCTTCCCGCACTCATGGTGCAATATATATGTATAAACATATATAAATTATATAAAAGCTACGTAGATACCACTAAAGACTATAGAAAGCGTTGTCATGTGGGCGGCGACGACCTCACCAAGATGGCGTCGCGCTCCGGCACTGTCGGCTTCCCACGCGGGCGTGCCTCCTCCAGCGATTGGTTGCAACTGCCGGCGGCCCCGCCCTCTGCTGCAGCTATAAAGCCGCGTGACTCTCACTCTGACAAGACTTTCCTCACAGAGATCTCATTACAGGCTCCCTGTGAGAACCAGCTCTTTCGTCTTTTCGAACCCAGACATCAATCAGATCAGCAAAATGGTGAGTTTGTCCTTCTTTCTAAGGCGGGATCGTTTCTAGACGAAAGGAGCCTGTCGTGTGGGGGTAGCGTGACTCGTGATTTCCCTGTTGGAGGTCTGTGACGTACTCTGCGGCGGTCCTCGCAGTCGCAGGCCCCGGAAAGTATTTGCGTGTTTAAACCGTCCATCATTGTTGGAGGTATGCTGCCAGGCCACTGCCCCCCCCCCCCCAGGGAGGGGGGGTGACCGCCCCCCTCCCTGTGTGTTTGGGGAATGCTGTTTGTTACGTATCCCTGGGACTGTGTGGGTTCTTTATCTGGATAATCCCAGACCTTTGCCTGCTGACTGCAGCACGGGTGCAAACGGTGGCGCGCGCGCGCGGAGGGGGGAGAAGAGGGACCACGAGGAAACGGCTTTGCGGCCCTCCAGCAAGAAGAGGTTATAATTAGCCCCCGTGTGGTCTATAGGCTGACTACACCGGAGTTTTAGGTTCACGTCTGGCCTCGTGGTTTGCAGGAAAACGGAAAACAAAATTCCTAAAATAGTCTCCGAAACAAAAGCTTCGCTGTGCTTTTTCGCGCCAACGTCAGACCTGACCTCGTTTCATTCAGGGCGCGATCCAGGAAGCAGAGGATCACTCTGAACCCCCCCTCCCCCTCCCACCCCCGCTTGCTAAAGCAGTCTGCGCAACAGTGGGGCGTGTCGCAACATCCTGACAGGCCGTCACGTGACAGCCCCTATAGGAAGCAGGTCGGTTGAGGTTGAAGTACGACTAGAGGACGAACGAGTGACACCCCACCGAAAATAGATGTTTACCATCACCATAACTTTACTGTCAACAGGGCCCCTCCCTGGGAGGAAGAAAAAGGGAGGGGTTGGATCAAAATTCAAAACAAAAGGCTTATGTTCCCAAAAAGCTTCCATAACCAGACGAGATTTGATTTGATTTGGTTCATTTCAAGCAATCAATACAATCATCAGTTATACATTCATACAATGACCAATCAAACTTAGGACAATTCGACATATTATTAAATATTGCTTGAAAGGGAGTGGAAAGAAGCAACCTTATAACTAACCATTTTATTACGTGATTTATTATTATACAGTTCATAACTTTTATCAGACAGAATTAAGAAACCTTAGGTATCAATAAAGCACATGACAAAAGATGAATTACCTAATAAGTAAAAATAAAATGTTTTTTTAGAAATCAACATGGCAAATGCAGATCATTTATCTAAATATGTGTAGAATGTTCATTATGAAAAATCATATGATTAAAAAAAAAATTATATCGGTAAAATGGACAACACTGTTTAGAAAATCTTCATAGAAAAAATTGATCAAGTATCAAAAGTTAGTGTATGCAAGTGATGTTTGATTAGGAAAAATTATGAATCAATTTTTTTTTAGATCGCAGACCATGATTTGCAGATGATGGTGTTTTATTCAGAATGTAAAGGTTTAGTGTTTTTTTTTTTTTTTAATTTATTTATTAGGGACAGGCCTAAAAACATAATCTTCCCTCCAAATCATGAGTTCAAACCTGTTCCTGTCCCTCCACCCTAATCCTCCTCCCAACCACCGGCGGATTCCTGAGCAGGGCGTGGGTGCTCTTTGGCCCCCGCAGACATGGCAATGAGGGTGCGCTGAACGGCACTCCTCGGTTTCTTTGGATCCCTGATTGGGTCTGGCTAGTGCGGCTCGCTAAGACCGCCTGACAAATTTCATTTGGAGCGTAAAGGAATCAGCGGCCCCGCCCACTGATTTGTGAGCCGCCAGCCTCCGCAGGTTTAGACAAGTTTGGTTCGATGGTAACAGCAGGATGTGGGTTCTGTGCAGAGATAGGTTTGAGCTAAGGTAAGGGTTTCTGTGTGTCCCGCAGCGCGAGTGCATCTCCGTTCACGTTGGCCAGGCCGGGGTCCAGATGGGAAACACGTGCTGGGAGCTGTACTGCTTGGAGCACGGCATCCAGCCGGACGGCCACATGCCCACCGCCAAGCCCTCCGGAGGCTATGACGACTCCTTCACCACCTTCTTTAGCGAGACGGGCAACAGCAAGTACGTCCCACGAGCCATCTTCGTGGACCTGGAACCAACCGTAATCGGTGAGACTAATGTTGGGGAAAAAATAGTGTTCCCATAGTTTGTGAAACTTTGGGAAGAAAACTCTCAACCGTAGCTTCTTAGTTAGCTTAAGTTCGCAAAATCTTTGCTAACAAAAATTGGCTGTAAGTTTATATATATTTCTATCCAATACTTAAAAAGTTGATCTTGTTCCTCGTCAAAAAAATGTTAGATCTTAAAGAATTTCAGATTGACGCCAATTTTTGTTAAAACAATGCTAACCTGTACTAACTTATTGTGTTTTTTCACTATCCATCATTGTGAAGGTACAGGTTTGAAAAGTTTAGCGCGACTTGCCAAACTTTCCAACTGACCGGAACCTACCGCCTGCTTTTTAATCTGGAACAGCTGATTTCAGAGGAGGAGCATGCGGTCAACCGCTTTCATTTAGCTAACCTTTGCTAAATCTAAGCTAACATGAAATTTATCTGCGTCTCTAGATATTTCCACCTGACCCCAAAAAGAAAGTTAACAATGTTTTTTTTCTCATCAACAAATTCTGTAAATATCAAAGAAGTTTAGATGTAACGGATTTATTTTTAAGTAACTGATACTCACTTATCGTGGGTCCACGATTTAGTTGTCAACCGATGATTAGTATATTGCTAGAGACGCTACACTAGCCTGTTAGCATCAATGATACGTGCAGATCGATGCCATATTGCACATGTTGACATCTGTCAAAAATGTGTCAAAACTGAAAGTTAAACATATTGAAGATTGTGGATATGCATTTAATAAAACAGCAAAAAAGTATTTTGTCGGTCACCAATTGTCCATGTCTCACACTTAAGAAGATGAGAGGCCTGTAATTTCCATCAAATGCTTAACTAGGAGACAAAATGAGAAATATATCAAGAAAATCGCATTAAACTTATTTGTAAATTATGGTGGAAAATACATGTTTGGTTACCTACAAACAACCTAGATTTCTGGCTCTTACAGACCTGTAACTTCTTCTGGAAGAGGATCCTCCACTCGTTTCCCTTCTGGTTTGGGTTTTTGATAGCGGACAGCTGTGGGACGAGCAGCCAGCCACAGCAGATCAGGAGCAGCCGGAGCTAGGAAAACAGGAAGTGGCTGTGACCTGGACATTAATAAGGGAAACTGGCCCCACCACAGTAAGAGTGACCAGGTGTTCCAAATCTGCTAATGAATAAATGGGGCGCTGATCAGAGTTACCTATGCCATGGTGGTCCTCTTTAAAATGTGCAGAGCAAATAATGTCATCTTTTGATGGCATCCAAATGTTTACTTTATCATCTAAAATCGGTACAATACATACAAATGGTTTAATCTCATGACTACAGAGTGTACAACGTTATCACGCAATCCCATCAAGTAACTGTTGGCATTGATCAGGACGAGATAAGGTAGACCTTCACTATTCTCACTCAGATCTTCCTAAAAATGTTCTTATTTAAATAAAGTTCTTATTTATAAGCCGACAGTAATAACTTGTCAAAAGTCACATCCGTATTTTTTTCAAAGACTGTATTTGCAATTGAACACACAGGCGTGAAACGGCTACTCGCATGTCCAAAATGGCGTCCAACTTTGCGTCTAGCCTATACTTCTCATTGGCGTCAACCATCTACACGCGTTCAGGTCTAGCTAGTCTTTCCCAAAATCTCTGAAGATTGTGTGTTTGACATGTAAAATGGAAAACCTCCATGGTTTACGTGGATCACATCCTCTCGGATTATGACTTACCTTGCTGAGACCTTAAATGATCTTTACTACCTGTCATCGTGAAGGTGCAGGTCAGATCTGTCTTAGGGCGACTTACCAAACTCTCAAACTGTGTCGGGTTAACAGATGAGATCCGGACCGGACCCTACCGCCAGCTTTTCCATCCAGAACAGATGATTTCAGGGAAGGAGGATGCGGCCAATAACTACGCCCGCGGCCACTACACCGTGGGGAAGGAGCATATCGACAACGTCCTTGACCGGATTCGCAAACTGGTAAAAAAAAAAAAAAAGTGTAATACAGTTGGCCAAAATGATTAGTCTGTAGGAAGTCAATGAATGCTTAAAATGTTTAAGTTAACATCTTTTTGACTCATGAGGTTTTTGGTTCATGGTTTTAATAGATTCAGTCTTGAGGTTGAAACTGTACTATTTCTGTTCAGTCTGATCAGTGCACCGGACTCCAAGGCTTCCTAATCTTCCACTCCTTTGGAGGAGGGACCGGTTCCGGCTTCACGTCTCTGCTGATGGAGCGACTTTCTGTAGATTTCGGCAAGAAGTCCAAACTGGAGTTTGCCATCTACCCGGCTCCTCAAGTGTCCACCGCAGTGGTGGAGCCCTACAACTCCATCCTGACCACTCACACCACCCTTGAGCACTCAGACTGTGCCTTCATGGTGGACAACGAAGCCATCTACGACATCTGTCGCAGGAACCTGGACATTGAGCGTCCGTCCTACACAAACCTGAACCGGTTGATCAGCCAGATTGTGTCCTCAATCACCGCCTCCCTGCGCTTCGACGGTGCCTTAAACGTAGACCTGACGGAGTTCCAGACCAACCTGGTTCCTTATCCTCGTATCCACTTCCCCTTGGCGACGTACGCCCCTGTGATCTCTGCAGAGAAGGCGTATCACGAGCAGCTTACCGTAGCAGAAATCACCAACTCCTGTTTTGAGCCAGCCAATCAGATGGTGAAGTGCGATCCTCGCCACGGCAAGTACATGGCCTGCTGCCTGCTGTACCGCGGCGACGTGGTGCCCAAAGACGTCAACGTGGCAATCAGCAACATCAAGACCAAGCGCAGCATCCAGTTTGTGGACTGGTGTCCCACCGGGTTCAAGGTGGGCATCAACTACCAGCCCCCCACTGTGGTTCCCGGAGGGGACCTGGCCAAGGTGCAGAGGGCCCTCTGCATGCTGAGCAACACCACCGCCATCGCCGAGGCCTGGGCCCGCCTGGACCACAAGTTTGACCTCATGTACGCCAAGAGGGCCTTCGTGCACTGGTATGTGGGGGAGGGCATGGAGGAGGGAGAGTTCTCTGAGGCCCGAGAGGACATGGCCGCCCTGGAGAAGGATTACGAGGAGGTGGGCACTGACTCGGTTGAAGAGGATGAGGAGGGCGAGGAGTACTAAAACCTGCCGGACAAAGGAAAGTTACCATGGATGTTGATGAAGTCTCCCCCGTTTATTTTTTTTAAAGATCGGCCTTTAATTTTAGGCATAAATAAGGAAGTTTCCCTCAACTTATCTTTTCTAATAAAGATGTTTACAATCAGCGTGACTGAAACTCTTCATTCCTGACTTATTTAGCTGACCAGTGGAGTCCAGAATTCACGCAAACATAATTCAAATAACTTTAAATGCTAATGAAATATTTATTGTAATTTCTTGCATTTGAATATTTTCCTTAACAAAAAAATATAAGTAAAAGATAATGCCCGACGAGTTTATCAGAAATTAACCGACCTTGCAAAAGCAACCGTTTACTCGAGGATTAATCTTGTCCCATAAATTCTGATGGACACCTCGTCTGGCATTGTCCAGCTTATAATGGTCACAAAAAATAAATATCCAGCTTTTTTTTTTTTTTTTTTGGACTACGTTCTTATTTGTGTGGTTTAAATCACTTTTTTTTTTCATAAAATGCAGTGCGTTGTAACAACCTCAACTGCAGGGCAAAGAAAAAGCGATATCTATGCAGATCCTCACGGTGGGTTGAATAAAGCATCAGTTCAGAGATTAAATTATAATTGATTATATCATATGATTGCTGAATAGTCTCACCTGAGTGGTGTGGGTGTGTCCCAAGTGACTGAGTTCTGAAGCACCAGCCTATGAAGGGTCCAGATACTGGTGGAGCGGTATTCTTGGCTATCATTTCGCCATCAAGACAGAGGAACACGCCAAGCAACTCAGAGGTTTGTTGAAAGGTACAAGTTGGGATGAATACAAAAAATGTCCTAGGCATTGAACTTCTCCAGAAGTTCAGTGAAATCAGTCTTCAAGAAGTTGAAGGAATATGGCAGATGTGTGAATCTGCCTAGATCAGGCCGTCCTCGTTAACTGAGTGACCGTCCAAGTAGGAGACCTGTGAGAGACGCCACCAAGACCCCGACGACTATTTCGAAGGAGTTACAAGCATCAGCTGCTGAGACGAGAGACTGTGTGTAGAAACTGCTGCCCGGGTTCTTCAGCGGTCCAAGCTTCATGGAAGAGTGGCAACTGTTGAAGAACATACACATTAGAGGTTGCCCAAAGGCATGTGGAAGACTCGAGGACCAAGTGGAAGAATATACTTTTGGTCTGATGAGATCAAAATTAAGCTTTTTTTTTTAGCCGTCAGACAAGATGATGTGTTATGTCGGCAGAAACCAAACACAGCACATCGTCAAAAATACCCCCCTTCTGTGGAGCATGGGGGTGGCAGCTTCATGCTGAGGGGAGGTCTCTTAGCAACAGCCCCTAGAGTGCTTGTAAAGATAGAGACCAGAATGAATGCTGCAAAATACACAGAAATCTTGGAGGAAAATCTTTTATGGTCTGCAAGAGAACTACAGCAATGATCCAACGCAAAAGCTAACCAGGAATGGTTTAAAAAGAACCAGGTAAATGTTCTGGAGTCAACAGCGAGTGTTGAAGCCCCTAAACCTAAATCCTGAAGAGAATTTGTGGCTGGATCAGAAATTCTTCCTTTAAAAAATAAAATAAAAAAAAGATTCCTTTCATGTTTTGGGCATCAAATAATGTTTTGCAAAGATGAATCAGACCTACTGTAAAGCATGGGGGTGGAAACATCATGCTTTGGGGCTGTTTTTCAGGCAAAGGGACCAGGATAACGGATCTATGTAAAGGAAAGAAGGGATGGGGCCCTATATTGTCAGATTGTGAGTGAAAACCTTCCATCAGCAAGGGCATTGAAGATAAAACGTAGCTGGATCTTTCAACATGACAACCATCCCAAACACACACTGCTCAGGTAATGAAGGAGTGGCTTCATAAGAAGCCTTTCAAGTCCCTGGAGTGGTCTAGCCAATCTCCAGATCTCAACCCCATAGAAAATCTCTGAAGGGAGTTGAAAGTCTTTGTTGCCCAGCAACAACCTCAAAACATCACTGCTCTAGAGGAGATCTGCATGGAGGAATGGGCCAAAATACCAGCAACAGTTTTTGAAAACCTTGTAAAGACTTACAGAAAACGTCTGACTGCTGTCAATGCCAACATAGAGTCTATAACAAAGTACTGAGTTGAACTTTAAATATTGATCAATACTTATTTTCCACCATAGTTTACAAAAAATTATTGGAAAAATCAGACAATTTAATTTTCTGGATTCCACATTTAGTCTCTCATCGTTGAGGCTTACCTATGATGGAAATTACAGGCCTGTCTCATCTTTTTAAGTGGGAGAACTTGACCAATTGGTGGCTGACTAAATACTTTTTTGCCCCACTGTAAATAAAATTGTGAATTACTAAATTGCAGAATGAAATTAAAAATAAGACGTCAGTCTTGTAAAAAACCTTCAACATTAAATCTGTACATGTTTCTTACTATTAAATGCTTGTAAAAAAAAGTCTAAAATGTAAATCTTATGAACAAGAAAATCTTAATTTGATCAGAGAAACCAATAAATTTGTTCTTCTAGTTTGACGTTTAAGGCTCAGAGGGTTGTCACACGGCTTTATAACATATTTTAGCCAATCAGCAGAAAATCGTACACACAGTTATGAAAAAGTGCTGGGACACGAACCAATGGGTGGGTTAAAATTTGATTAAAAGTTTGATTTGGTCTATGACTTTGTTTTTTACAAACCACTTAAAACACAGGAACCGAAAAAGATTTCTAGTGTTTGAGGTCATTGGTGGTCACATGACCTCATCAGATCCAATGATCATTTTACCCTTGTGCTATCCTAGGCACTTTAACGTTGGGTCATCTAGACCCACTAGACAGTCCTCTGAACCTTTTTTCTTCAATGATTTGTGATCTTCACTGGTGTCCATGGATTACATGGAATCTTTTCACCTTTGTCATGGTAGGGAGAACACCTCAATGGAAGGGGGGGGGGGGTCATCTAAGATAGCACAAGGGTAAAAGTCCTCACGGTTAACCTCACAATCCTGGTGCCTTCTGGATGAGATGTGGGCAGCTCACCACTAGGTGGCACTGTGGTGTAAGCAATAAAAACCACTGGCGCTCAAAAACCACAAGAATGTCACAATATGATCCACAAAACATGAAAGGAATCTAAAAAAAAGGATTTCTAACTAAAACCAGGATAAACAAATGAAGAAAACATTTTCTACTTTTAGGTAAAATTACAGATTAATTATTTTTAAATGAATCTGTAGATTTGAATGTTGACCTTTAGCATTTTTTTCCTTCACAATCCAAGCCCATATTTCTATTCGGCTCCTGAGTTCTTGACTTCTGAGTTCTTGATACTGCCTCTGTAAATTGCAGTCGTGTAATTAAGGCTCAGTTCAGTGTGAACGGGGGATTTAGAAAGGTCGCGGTTGAGGGAGCTCCAGCAGTTTTTACAATTTCAGCCTCTTTGTGCAACAGATGGATGCACCGTTGGAGGGAAAGAAGGAGTCAAACTGGCTCCATTACGGGTTTAAGCCGAAATCTTCATTTTCAGGGGTTCTGAGCCGCAATAATCACCAGCGAGCTGGACGATTTCTCACTCGGCTTTCACTTCTTCATAAAAAGCAGCAACAGGAAATGTTGGAATAAGTTTTTATGTCAAGGTTTGTAAACGACCACTTCCTGGTTTGATATTTTATATGAAAAATCAGGCCTAGACCACCTAGATGTGAACGATGCTAATGCTATGCTTTTTTAAAATATTGTTATTCGTTATGGAAACGGTTTAATTTCGGCCACCGTATTGAACTGATCAGTGTTCTTGGAGCAGGAAAAAGCAGATCCTCACAGCAGCTGAGCTGCCCCTCTACGAAGAACCTCGACATCTGTAACTGTAATCTCAGACTTTTACGGATAAACCCTTCGAAACCATATCTTGAACTAAAGCGTTATCAATCTTAGAATTACTGCAACTCTTTGAGCCTTTACGCAATTCCAAGGGATTCCGGAGCAAAGAACAGTAGCCTTGCGCTAATTAGCAAGCCTACTTGTTTACGAAATCAACGTAAATTGCTCTTTGAATTAGGGCAACTGTTCGGCCATTTACGCAGTTCACGAAATTCCTACAAATTGTGACATAGCTTGTAGCAACTTAGCAACATATTTCAGGCAAATTGTGTATTTTGTTGTCCAAGCACCACATTTGGATTGTATGTACCCCTCTTTTAGAAAAGCACGATAACCACGAAAAAAAACCCAAAATGCCTGCCATAAATGGCAAATGTAAATGGCAGATATATCCAATGTATTTGCCCCAGTCTCAACAATATAGGGCTGTTTATGCAAGGAATGCAGTCCTTAAACTTGAGGGCTACTTACACAATACTATGATATGTATATTATATATGTTTAAAACATTTTTTAAAAGATTTTCTCGTAGCTAGCATGTCTATTTGAAGGACGGGTTCTTAAGGTACACCCTTGCCAAATTCGGCGCATGTGCCACGTTAGAATTACCTTAATTGTACGGACATTACAATAACGTAAAGTAATGCATATCGGCAAAAAGCCAGTTTTCCGTGTCATAGTCGTAATCAGTTGGAATTTTGTTAATTCTCTTAGGACTTCACTACCGTTAAGAGTTGCATCTTTGCTCAAAGCAGCTTTATCTCTGCATCGTTTTTTATTTATTTATTTTTACTTGTACATCGCTTATCTCTGCTTCAGAATGCGTTACAAAACGTGTTAACTGCATATACTGTTTACCATCGTGAAGTGTTTCATATCTGCAAAAGGCCGCTCTTCACCGCATCCGACTTGATTGGAATTTCGCTAATTGCCTAAATGGTCGAACGGGTGTTAAAGGGGTAAACGTGATCAGTTATTTTATTTCAAAGTTGATAGAAGGTGCTTTTTATTCTAAACATACAACCATTACCCCCAGTTGTGTGTGGAATCAGCATTTTGACGGCATCGGTGACACCTGCTGGACAGGAGGGGAATGACAGAGGCAGCTACCATTCAAATAAAGTACCTCACAGCCTGAATTGGTCTCCTTCATTCATCTTTAATATGAAAACAGCAAGAAAACACATGGAGGTCGTCCGTCACGTTTCTCCACAGCACGTACACACGTCCTCGATGGGACTGTACAAAGCAGAGCAGGGAGGGGGTGGTTCCCATGGTTTTTAGGATGTTGCATCAGCAGCTGCTCCATGTTTCATTTTCAAGAGAGTAATGAGAGAGGCTGAAGCAGTCACCATGACAACAGCCTGCCTCTCCGTTGAGGGGATTATCACCACGTACCTGTAGCTGACGCACCTCCACTTTGACAGCTTGATGAACGACTTTTGATGCCTTTTACAATGCATCCTGGGAGCTTGTTTTTGTTGTTGTGAATAGCTAAAGCAGCTGGAAATGGACAACCTCTGCTGCTAATCGGCTCATTTTCAGTGCGACTGAAACTGACCTAATGTCCGATTGTCATCTAAACACGGGAAATACACCGTTTGGCCAACGAAAAAACACAGAAAAGAGGACATTTCAACCTAAAAAGTCTCCAGACACATCAAGCCGTACATGTTGGTGACTCAAGTCGAACCCCTCCTTTTTTTTCTGTTCTTCAAATTCAAACAGTGGCGTCCAGACGGGAGGAGTTTGCCTCAGGATTGTGATATTGACTCCAAAGGAAAACTGTTGTTTACCTGGAGCTTCACACCAACAAACAGACAAAGTTTCATTTCTCGTCATAATATTTACACACCAAAGGCAGGAAAACGCGTTTTCCACAGCTCTGTTCAGAGCTTCATGAAGGAAATACAGCAAACGTTAGCAACAGTTTTTTCACAGCTGAAAAGAGGAAATTCAAAAATTTGGACGATTTGAAATATGGAGCAGAGTCGGATTCACGCTAAAAGAAAACTACATACATTTTTAATGAGTAATGCGTTAACGGAACCAAAGCTTGTGCCTTAATATCAAATAATTACAACGCTGTGAAAAAGTTTTTATCTCCTCTCCATATTTCTGTGCTGTTTGGAAAACAAATTATCCAAAGTTTTAAAACAAAAAAATTCAAATATTTTAATTTCTTCAGTAGAAGCAGGGACATTTAAAAAAAAGTTATAAATGATAAAATAATCTAAATAAATAAAATAATTTGAAAACATAAATAAAAAACCGTACATTTTTTCTACATGTCTTAATTGCACAAGCATTACAATAATATAAAGTCTTGTATTTCGGCGCAAAGCCGTTTTTTCGTGGCGTAGTCGTAATAAACATTTTATGTCGACTTTAGAATCAGATGATTTTTTTTTTAAATTTGGTCAAAAATGTTTAAAAAAAACAACACAATAAATATATAAAGGCATAATTTTTTTTTAAAAAATTTGCAAAGCAAAATTAAAATGCAAACGTGTAGAATCAGAGGAATTACTTGGATTTCCCTTTAAATTATAAATACAATAAAATAAATGAACCCTCCCTTAGTTTGAAAAGACCAAATAGCAGAAATGAGGAAAAACTTTTTTAAATAGATAAAAATACAGCGAAAACACATTAAATATAGATTTATTTATATTATAATTTAGGCCGTTCTTGCTTAAGGGAAAATTTTTTTTGCAACTTTTTAGTAAAAAATATTAACTTTAAAATTGTAATAATTTAAAAGAGTGATGTCTGCGATTAGTTTAAAGAAAGTCATTGAGCTAAATGTACATTTTTAATTAAAAAAAGTTTTTGAAGATCTTTTTCCTTAAACTAACCTGTACAAAAACGAGAAAATATTACGATTACAACACTTTGAAAAAGAATTTCAATTTTACACACATATATGATTGAACTTTTAGTACGAAATAAAAATAAAACCAAAACAATTTGATATGTTCTAATGGTAACTGTAGAATCAGATTAATGTTTCCTATTTTTTAATGAATTTTTTTTAATAATTAAAAAATATTCAAAAAGTAAAATATGAATAAAGAAAATATATATTTTTTTATGTTAACATGTGAATTTAAACCAGTTGTTTCCAAAAAAATTTAAATTATGTGTAAAATAAACTAAATTATTTCACAAGAAAGTATTTGTAATTTTAAAAAAGCGTGTTTTGGTAGAAAAGTAATTCTGTTAAATTTGAAATGTCTTCTTAGAAAAAATACAAAAGATTAAATTTAAAAATAAGCTGAAAGACTTCCATATTTATTTTTGATGAGCCATGGATTGTTTATTCATTTTCTTTAAATGTGTTACTACTTTAAAGAGGGAACAGTGTCAACAAAAAGCAATTGAGCTGAATGTACTTTTAAATTTTTTTTATCTTCTTTTAAAGTAAACTAATGAGTGCAAAGACTTCAAAATAAGATAATCACAACATTAAAAATCATTACTTTTCACAGTTTCTGTGCAATTTTATAATAAAAAAACAAAAAATAATACTAACTTTGCAATTTGGATTTAGAAATAATTAATAAAATAAACCCCCAAAAAATTGAATATTTGTTATACGTAATTGAACCCCTTAATAAATTGTAAATGTTTATATAGCAAAGGCGATATAAAATAATAAATAAGTTCAGCAAAATAAGTTTGATCTTCTATTTTTTTACACAAAACCGTGTTGTCCACTTTTTTATGCGCTTTCGTCCTAAAATGACTTTCAAAATAAAAGGTGTGACAAGAAGAAGAAGGAGCTCAAGACTTTTTCACAGAAACGTCGGGTTCAAAAAGATGTTTTCCTCCTCTGATCAGAATGGGAAATGCTTGATGTTTGAAGATCACACATTCCCCAAAAACAAAGCATCTCATGTTTCTGCCAAACGTCTCGGTCGGGGGCTGATGGCAGCTGAAGCCTCCCTCCCGACTCTGGACATTAGATGCGCTCGGAGCGGCGGGGGCTTCCTTCAGCTGAAGTGATGGAAACCGGTTGGAAATGTCACAAAGACTCTTGTTTTTTCATTAAACAGAGTGCTACAGGTGGAAAACACAAACACGCGCCCCGTCTCGGAAACATCAACCACCCCCCGCCGCCCTCCTCAGTCGTCGTCCCGCTGGTCGAGGGGCGGCGGCGTGTCGAGCAAACAGCCTCGGAAATATCCGATAAGGGAGTGAGTCAGCTGGATCCGGCTGCGCGTCGACAGGAAGTGGCCCTCGTCCGGGAAGATCTTCCCCGAGAAGAGCGGCAGAAACGCAAAGAGGGAAGAGACGAGCGCAAACAAGGTCATCCCAAACATTTAATGCACAAAATATCGCAGAATTCTATCGTTTCTGTTTATTTCAATGGTTTGAATTCAGACCAGTTCTAGTTGGGTTGGTTTTATTCACCCTCTCATTTGGATTCAATCCAATAAATAAAAACACACCCAGTTACAGTTGTTCATCGTCCGATTCATTTCAATCTGTTGGTATAATCCACTTCAATCCAGATTATTCTAATTTAACTAGATCATTTCACCCTAGAAAGTTCGGAAACACTGCTTAGCTTAGTATTTAAAATATATCTTCAAAAATGTGCGATTTCTTCTGAACAACTGTGTGGATCACTGAGCTCTTTCGTTTTACTTCCGTCTGTTCTTAGGATTATGTGCCTTTGCTTTGCTTTGTGCTATGTACACACCATGTTCAGGAGTCCGTGATGTTCACAATGGACAAGCAAGGAGAGACTTTTTATTTTGTTCCTTCAGTTGGAAGAAGGTTGGTGCGGAATGTGGAAATTTTGCAATGTTGGCACAACGGTTCATTGCTAGCATCCTAGCAACCACGGATAAGGATCACCGTCATGTCAGGAGAGTGTCCGTGCTTTATTTTCATTTGAAAAACAAAAGCAGACGTCGTCAGGCTCGTCTGAGTTCACTAGATAAAAATCAGCTACGCTCTGAGTTTGGCGAATTGTCACTGCGTCACACCAAACCAGAGTCCCAGATTGGTCAAAGTTTGTTTGTACGTAGAATCCGAACACGGTCTTGCGTAGCTGCGCATGGACGCTAAAGTTTTTTAAGCCCGGAACACAAGTTTATATGGAATTTCTACGGAAGTGGAACGTGCGTTGGCGATAGTGTGTACATAGCTTAATATATAAAATAAACAAAAGCAAATCAGTAACATACTTCAACACCTGTTCTTGAATGGATCCATTTTACCTGCATGGTGTAGTTGGCGCCGATCTTGATGAAGTGTTTGATGAGCTCCGCCGAGTGCTGGAAGTGAACGTTTGCTGCAGAAAAGGAGCAATGAAAAAACCGATAAAGCTTTCAGAGTAAATGTTGAATTTAGGTTTTAATGTTTACTGAGGTCTGTTGTGTCACATAAGGGGGGGGGGGTAAGGCGGTACCGTCAGCGGTGCCGTGAGCCAGAAACAGAGTTCCTCCTGGAAGGCCTCTCTGATTGGGCAGGACTTTAGAAGCCTGGAGATAAAAAGGGAGCAAAGTCAGAACTTTTTTTTTCCTTTTTTTTAATCAGGAAAGCTAATTTAGCAAAAAGTCAGCCAGAAAAAAGTTAGTTCAGTTTTTTATATCAAGCATTTCCAAGAGCGTTTGAAACTAGGAGTTCACATGAGGCCAGTTGAGGTTCTCAAATGAAGATCCATTCAAATCTGCAAATATTTAAACGCTAAAGGTAGCTGTGAATGTCAAATCGACTCGAGGAAGTTTCAGAGACCAAGTTTGACTTGAAATGAAAATGTAGCTGATAATGGCCTGGAGCCCAGAGGCGGACCTTCCCTCCCTCGCCAGGCAGATTCTCCGATTCCGGCTGAAACAAGAAGCCAGATTGCTTTATGATTTATTGCTCGGGGGAGTGCGGACGGCGAGCTGTAATATTAAAGGACGTCTCAATCTTTGACTCCCATCATTCACGCGTTCCCAGCGGGGGCCGGCGCAGGAAAGAGTCGCCCGACCTCCGTCAGTCACCCAAGGCAAACGTTTAATATGGCTTTTTTTCTCGCTCTGCCAGGAGCGACGCCTCGCCACTTTTAGCCTTGATCACCTGGAGCGGCGTTTTGCCTCTTCAGGTGGTCCAGTTTCTGTGAATGTGCTGATCGCTGTGGCCAAACCCAAGCACTTGTATTCATTTTCACTGAGGGCCACATCAGCATGGCGGCTGTCCTCAAAAGGCCAAATATAACTTATACATGTAACTAAATGTAATGAAAAAATAAGTGTAACTAGTTAATGTTAAATAACTCATTATTTCTGTACTATAACTTTTTAAAGTGACAATTCCAGGTGCATAGAAAACACATGTTTGCTTGTTACTTTAGCATAAATCCTTTTATATTTCAGGTTGGGTTATATGGACCGTGTTTAAATCCTAATATATAGTTGCCCAATCCAATATTATATCAGTCTGATTCCCCCTAGATATAAATAAATACACACCAATTTTATTTTTATATCAAGAAGTTAAAAACTTTAATGTTCTCGGGGGCCACAGAAAATCCTGTGGTGGGCCACACTTGAGTTTGACACGTGATCTAGACATTAATTTTTGCCTAGATGTTATTTTCATTGCTTGACTTTGCGAAAAAAATTGAACCTCTTTCATTTTTGATAAAAACACACTGGTCTCTGTAAACTCCTTCCATCTCGAATGTTCACATTTTTGTTTAAGGGTTGTGCCTTTTTGACGACCAAAATGTCAATTTACTGGCTTATTTGTTTAAATAATAGTTAAAGATCAAGTATTGTAACCTAGGAAGACGTCTAGATTGAGACTTGATGCTTGGCGCTGATTGTTCTATGACCTCAGACTTGTGCTTAAAAGACCAGGGACTTGACAAACCTTTGCTTTAGAACACATGTTGAGACTTGACTTGAGACTTCTTGACAAGTCGTCTAAGACTTGACATAAAAATATTACTTACAAGACTCGGTTTAGGACTCGTTTATTGGGAGTCTTAGGACTCGAGAATCTCACAAACCTAGGGTTTGACTTGAGACATGAATGCAGATTTCCACAATACATGTGTCATTACATTTCTCTTAAGGAGACTTTTCGTACAGACCTCAGATCTGAGTTGATACTTCACCCGAGGACCAACGACTTGAGACTCGTACTCAGGCAACTTTTAAGTTGCTTGAGTACGAGTCTCAAGTCGTTGGGTTGGTGCGAAGAATTTTTGAAACTTTTGCTATAAATATATGTTTTGGGGTCAAGACTCAAGAGTTCTAACTCAAACTGGAATCTTGACTTGAGACTTGTTATGACTTGGACTTGCAAAACTGACTTGTGAGTGTGATTTCCATCAAAGTGTCTTTTTGAGCAATCTTTAATTAAGGTTACAAACGTCTGGCTTATTACAATGCCAGATTGCCGCAGATTGTTCAAGGGACCTTCACAAGTCTACAACCACAACTAAACTTTCGTTGACTTTTGACCTCAAGAAGAACCCCCATTTTGACTTAAAAAAAAAAAAAAACCTTGTTAGCAACCGCTACAAATTTAAACTCTTCCTAAGGTTTTCGAATTAATTGAGCATTATTGGGAAGCTACTTGGGGGGGGAGACTTAGAAGATGTAAATGATAAATGGCGTTACCGTGGCAACCTCACACAAAAATGGGATTCTCCCATTGTTCGCTCATTCATTTACATGAATCTTGTGAAAATATTGTATACGAGTCATTGGCTCCAGCTGAATGATACTATATGACATATGATATGAACATATTATGAATGTAGGAGTGGTTGACCCAAAAACGTCCGTTGCCAAGGAAAACCAAAAATTTACTTTAGCCAATTACGATAGAAATTACATAGATCTGTTTGTCGGCCACAGACGACCAAACTTCTAAATGGTTGCTATGGAGAAGAATCAACATAATGGTTGCCATTTTGAAAAAATCTTTTTTGTAGCTCTGACTAGGGGTGCCAGTGGGGCGAGTGCAGCAGCTGCTAAGCCTCCGAGGGCGGGTCAAACGGTGACGGCAAGGACTGATTTTGTTGTTTTACTCCAAACAGACCCCCAAAGATTTTGTAATTTCAAAAATTAGATGAGAAAGAGCTCACTTGGTATCTGTTCTCCTCGGTTAAAGGCGAGCCCAGATATCTCTCCGAGAAAGCAGAGGCTAAAAAAACAAGAGAAGAAGCAAATAAACAACCAGTTAATGCACTTTTACAATGTCTGGATGAAGGTTTGGCATATATGTTGCCTCTAAAGGTCCATTTAAGGTCTCAGTCTGCTTCAGTCAAACTATAAAGAGCATCTTTAGTTATATAGGACACTTTTTAAAATGATTTTTTAACTTCCAGACCTGAGAGGAGATTCTTATCTCAATTCAATAAGGCTCAACTCCCACAGGAGGGGCTAAAGAAGAAGTGAAGTTCACTGAGAGGACGTATGAAAAAGATTGTGTGGGGTCAACCGGCGGCGGCGCAGAGGTAATAAATGTGTCCCCGCAGAACGCAGCGAGGACGGCTTGAAACTCACCGTACAGACTCCAGTCAATGATGGGAGCCTGAACCGCCGCACACTTGATCAACTGGTCCGTCGACTTGAGCATCATCAGAGTCAGGAAACCTCCGTATCCCTGCGGATGAGAGCAGATTGACTTTGAGAAGTTACAGCAAAGGGAAGCTATGAACGAAGAAAAAACCAGAACACTGCTAGGTTCACACCGGGCATGTGTTGCGCTCAAGAACGCAGGTTCTTAAATTATCAATGATCAATTTTTCCTTGGTGATTATTTTCAAACGGTGCCACGTTTTGAAATAGATGCTAACCACACGTCACTAACAAATTTGAAAAATCTGATCAAATCTGATCAAAGTTTAACGGGTTTAACTTACAACATGCGATCAATTTTGTACAGTATTTTTTCCCTGTAAAGGGACTTAAAAACTAGTGTAGCTACGTATGAACGCGAGAATTTTGAATGTGGAAGCCCGAAACGCGCTTATGCGCGGGTTTACCTAGACTTCTGGAAAGTGGTTAGCTTGACCGTGCACGGCGGGGGCCGGTGTGAACCTAGCATAGGGGTTCATAAAAGCGATCGCACTGACCTCCCCGAAGACTCCGACGCGATTGCGATCGATGAACGGCAGCTGTGTCAGATACCTGCGGGAAACACAGAGTAGGAGAGAACTTTGGACCAGATCCATCCCACTGAATGTTCTTGATGCTTGCTTGCGTCTTTTTTTATTTTTTTTTCTTAGAGACAGAGGCCTCTTTTTGAGGGAAAATTCCTGTACTTTTACACTGGATTCATGCTCATTCTCCAAACTCCTCCCCTTTTACATTTGACAGACAGGCATAAGGACATAAGATTTTTAACTGTAGGATTGCAGGACTGTGTTTAACTGCAGGATTTAGAGGGAGTGCAGTAAGTTCAACCCGACCAAAAACTCTAAAACTCGTTTAATCAGACGATCGTATATGAGTTCCGCGTTGGGTTAGATTATTGTTAATTTTCCGAGTGAATGCAGATCAATTGAAACTAATGAACGAGGGAATTCCCTTTGAAAAATGCAATTAGTGCGAAGCTAATTAACTTTTGAGTTGAAAAAATGAGCTCATTCATTATTAAAACACGATTCATAGCTTTTATGTACAGCCTGGTAATTCATGAGGCTCTTGAAAGTCCATAAAACAAACACGAGTGGATTAAAGGCAGCCCATTCAATTAATTGAGTTTTTTTTTTATCCAGAGGCTTCGAAAAATAGAAACAATAAAGTTAATAAAGGAAGCTTTTCCTTCAGCAATAAGACAGCAATAGGAATTTGGAAATCTTCTATAGGAACAGGGCTTGTGTGCATTTGTACGTACTCCAGAGCTGCGAGCTGGTCTTCTGTGTCCACCGTACCGAGCCGGTGGTAGACCTGATGCAGGAGCCTGCCGGGAGACAGAACGTAAAGACCGGAAGTCCACAATAGCTAAAAATAAAAGTCTAGGAAATGCTGTTCACCTTTGACCTCCGAACCCGGTGCCTCTGCCGTCCAGCCGTGCCACAATGACGTGCTCTGATCCCGACAGAACCGAGTCCCAGCCCAGGTGGAACTGGTCCGTCACCGCTTGTTGGCCGGGCGCGCTCCCACTGTCAGATACGGAGTTTTAGAGACACAAACAACAACGTAAATTTGAAAATTGTTCATTTTTTAAAATCGGTACTGCGCCAAAATTTAGTTTAAAAATACTGTTTTGTTTTCTTTTTAAAGGATGGACTTCTTCCTTCAGATCTAGATGAGTTTGTAGGAAATTGAGTCATGACAGGAAGTTGTTTTATTTTGAAAAACCAATAACTAAACTAGCCGTTTGCCTTTGTAAAAAAGCAAAAACCTGCTGTTTTTCAATGGAGGATTTCAGTCTTTGTTATTATTTTTTTATTATTAATTTTTTTAACCTCGTCTTCGAAGTTTTAGATGTTTTATGTTGAAATAATACGCTATTCAGCATCAGGTGACCAAATGGCCAAAAAAACAAAATTCTCTAAAAATGTTTTTTCGAGAATGATATTGTAAGTAAAAGATTGAGGAAAACATTTCTAAATGTTATTGAGATTTTAACACTTTTATTTATTTATTTAAATGTCCGGGGGGGAAAAAATGAAACTTTGGCTAATTGTGCCAAGTTTGATATATCTATGTATAGATAAATATTTATTTTGTTTTTTCTTTTGCTTCCTTTTAACTTACTTGAAATAAACCAATTCCCCAAACAAAACAATCATTAAAAAAAAGTGCCAAATCTAAAATGTTGCTGCAGCAACCATAAACATTTCGTTTTACTTTGTTTTATTTAATTGAAGAAACAAGTCATAAAAATTCCTTATATTAAAAAAAACATTTTGGTGACAAAATTGTGCTACTTAAAAAAAAAGAAATAAAATACAACAAAAGAAACCACTTAAATACCTACAGACCTATAAACTTTATATCTTGCTGTCTTTTTTGTGTGTGTCAATTACTAAATTAATTACTACAGACTATAAACTTTATTCCTTTAAAAAAATGCTTCTATCAACACAATTCCTTTGATTTTAAAGGAATAAAGTTTATATCACGGATAACTAAACGGGTTAGCACACACCAAAATGGGTTACAGCCTTTCTTTTGATAAAAGCATCAATGTGTCAATTGACTTTTTAGCACTATAACTGTAGACAGGCCATTAAAAAACTGGTTGCTACGGAAACATCGAAATTTTACTTAAGAATATAAACATGGAAATTGCTGCACGTGTTAATTAGCTGACAATTAAAAAATATGTGAATGGTTGCTATGGATTATTTTGTCAACGGATGTTTTAGCACTAAAACTTTAGGCAGGGCTAGTAAAAACTGGTTGCTATGGAAACATCCAAAATTTTATTTTGGGATTGAAACATAAAAATTGCAACACATTTTGATTATCTGACAATATGAAACTATGTGAATGGTTGCTATGGATTATTATTTTTATTTTGAATGGCAGAGTGTATTATAATGTGATTTTTTAACTGTTTTTGGTAAAATTATTGATCCACTGTTAAGGGAAGACCATGCCAAGCTTTATTTTGAAATGCTGCTTCCTAACTAGCCTTAGTTTCCTGGGTATATTTACCACTGCTCTGTTACAAAATTCCCTTTAATCTTCAAAAGAGTGGCAGCTCCTGCAGCTGCAGAAGTAAAGGTGAGTTAAAAATAAACTTTTTAAATGTTTAATCAAGGTTTACACCGCAAAGCATAAATGGAGACCTGGAGCACTGATGTGTTTGTTTGACGCGGATATGAATGCATTTCCATTTTCTGGCCGTTGTGTGAAAATAAATTCAACAGCCCGCAGCTATAGCGAGGGTTGAAGCTCCTCGCAGTCAGCTGTCCTTCCCGAGTCCTGGCCTTTGAAGCCATCCGGCTGCGCTTCGATCGATGTAAATGGGAAAAATGCAAATGTGATAAAAGCAGAGAAAGGCTCACACAATCAGGAGCAGAGCGTAGAGGTAGGACTCGGAGAAGTCGGGGGGATAAATGAGCTTCAGAGGGAGCGCTGCGGAGAGAGACACGGAAACATTAGCTGGATGAGAGGTGACCGACAGAGGGCAAGAGGAGACGGGGGACTGGGACAACAGCCAAGCAGCCGGATGCACACACACAAACACACACTCATGCCGTTTCCCTATGAGGGACTCAATTATCCAACATGGCTCTTATGCAAACCCATCTGCTGAGTGCTGATCGTTTATACCATAGTTTTCAATGGTGATCTTCTGGATCTCCGTGGAGGTCAACCTTCTGCTCTGCAGGGCAGCTCGCAGTGGTGAGTTGTTCTCCAGGATGAAGTAGGCTGAGAGTCATTAAGGGACAACATGGATGATTGTAGAAACAGTCCAGAGAGGTTGTTTTCATTAAAAAATCTTCTGGTTTTATTGAGCAGCTTTGCTGAAGTTATAAAACATGTATTGTCTTTCAAATTTACTACAATTTTCTTTGTTTTTTTTTAAAACAACAAAAAAAGCAAACATTTTCTTTCCTTATGTAAGTATCTTGTGAACTCCAAAACTTTAGATGCAACATAGAATGATGGAGATAAAAAGAAACAAGACTACAAGATACATGATCCTTCAAATTTTATGTAAATTTTATATTGTAATTGTGAATAAATTATATGAAATGGTTTGATATATCAGTGCTCCTCAAACCCCAAGCCATGAACCGCTACCGGTCACTTGATACCAGGCAGCAGAGAAAATAATATGACTTAGAAATAAATGCTGTTCTATTTATTAGATTCTAAAGGAAGTTTTACTTTGAAAAACTACCTGATTCAGTCCACCACATTCGTCTGTGATTTCCTCGTGACTCATGTCCAGTCGTTCTCCTCAGTCATGTGTCGTAAATACATGTGCTATTTGCTTAAAGCGGCTGCTCCCAGCGCCTAAATAAGCTGACGCTAGCATAAGATAGCTAAGGTTAGCTAAAGCTAGCATATATGCAGTTCTATTTATTTGATTCTAAAGGGGCTGCACGGTGGCGCAGTGGTTAGCGCTCTTGCCTCACAGCAAGAAGGTTAATTGGCAACTCTAAAATGTCCATAGGTGTGATGTGATAGTGAATGGATGTGTGATTGAGGATATTCTACCCTGCGTCAGACTGGCGACCAGTCCAGGGCATCCCTTGCCTACACCCAAGTGGCCGGGATAGGCTCCGGCAACCCCGTGACCCCGAAAGGGTATAAAACGGTTACGATGAAAAAAAAAAAAAAAGATTCTTAAGGAAATTTTGTTTTGAAAAACTACCTGATTCTGTCCACCACATCAGTGTGATTTTCCTCGTGACTCATGTTGTTCTCCTCAGTCATGTGTCCTAAATACACTTGCTGCATTTCTTAAAGAAGCAAGCACTCAAAGCTAGCTTAAGATAGTTAAAATTAGCTAAAGCTAACAAAGTAAACAAATAAAAAACTTTAAAAAAAGTTTCTTTGTTTCAGAAAGGAAACAGAAGAGTTTTTTACCTTAAAAAAGAAAACTGCATTTGTGTCAGTGGTCACCAAATCTTCTCTACATAAAATGCAGCGTCAAACTCTCTAATGTCACTATGACACTACTAATGAAGTTTTATTTATGATGGATTCTCATGAATTCTTATATTTAAAAAACACCTGGTTTTATGACGGTTTGCAGCATTTTATTTTGTTATCCTTATCCTCTGCACCTTTAAAGTCAGAGGAAGGCTGAAGTTGGCGTCTGATTTGGCGGCAAAGGGAAAATGTGAATCACATTTGAATGGATCCTATGCAAAATCTACTGTAAGAAAACAGTTGAACCTCCTTGCAGATATATAATTAAAAATGATAAATAAAAGCCTAAATAAAAAGTTGCCAATTTAAGAAAACCTGTGAAAGAGACATTTACCGGTATACATTTTCTACAGAAAAGCTAAATTAAGGAACTTTAACCAGAAAATACTCTTAGGGGGAAACAGGATTTACTTAAAGACTATGATTACTCTTTATGCCCTGAAGGATAACGTGAATTGTATCAAGTTTCCTCACTTCTAAAATGGTTTTCTATTAAAAAAAAACAAATTTGTAAATTGTAATTTCCACTTAACTAAATGTTAACACATTTTATAAATCATATAACGTTTTTTAATTGGATATTTATCCTCTGTAAAATATCTACAGACATTTTAAAACAGTCTTTTTACATTGAATTTCATGTAAGACCACCTATATGTGAAACATTGCAAGTCCCTTAAATTTCCCCTTAAAATTTAAGGGTAACAAGAAGCTAATAAAAAACGCTAATTTTACTGTTGTATAGACTTATGACAATATTGTCTGACATTAAACAGGCCAGTGAACCTAAAAAAGGTTTGGTTCTAATATTTAAATCTGCAATAACAAATGTTTTTAAATCTTGTTTTTGCAATTATGACTTCCTGGTGCAGACAAGCTCATTCTGGTTGGGCTAAAAACAAGAGTGGAAAAGGCAGACGGCATATTTCGAGATCACAGAAACCCCAGTTATGCAGCCTTTTTTGGAATTTCTTTTTTTTTTTGGATGGAGGTTTCTAAAAGCGCTTTAGACAACATTTCACATCAATTATTCAGTTCTCCATCCAGAGGACTGCAAGGTGAGGACGTGACTCCACTCCCCTCTTTATTACTGCTAATCCTCTTGGTGGGCAGACATCCTGCACTGCAGACGTACCATTAAAATTAACGCACATCTGTGTGTTTTCTTTCGCCGTGCCTCGTAGCCCATAAATTACGTGGTGGGCATACAAATCAGTGCCATTTCAACTCACAACTGCTGATTCAACAACCTACGGTACAAAAAAAGAAATCAATTCAATCAAAGATTTTATATGAAGAAATCATCTGAAGATGAAAAGAGTCGCTCAAGATGATCTCACTCAGAGAAATGATATAAAAGGGCACAAAAATCATTTCTTAAAGCTTTTTTTTAAATCATATCGTCATATATATGTAAATAAAAGGCACTCACACTCCTCATCGTCAAAGCTCAGAAGCAGCACAGATGGAACGCCAGGACCTGAAAAAGGAAACGTGATTTTACTAAAAGGTGCTTATGAATTTCCCCCCATTCAGCTGTGATTTTTTATCTACTGATTATCATTCATGAAAAGCTTTCGGGCCCCTTTGATATCTAATAGAGTTGTATGAATTTAATTAGACAAAGAAAAAGGCTTTGCACTGCCTGATTTGTAATCGGGCAGAGAATCTTTTGATCGCATCCCCGCCGATGCTCACGCAGCTACAGCTACAACGAAAGCAATCTTGGAGCAATAATGAAACGTTTACAGTCCAAATGAATCCACACAATCCTGCCACCGTTTAGGCTAAATCTTTGTGATGAAGTCGTTCCGAATTTGACCATTTAAAACGGTGTTTAACATTTTTCGAATGCTAAACTAGCAGAACAATATATATGCTAATACGTAGATATTGAAATGCGGTTAGCTAGTAGCTTTGTAAACTGGAGATTTGATTATAGCTTGTTGGTAGAGTGTCCGATCTAACACTGGGATGTGACGGGTTTAAATCCCCGGGTGATAAAGAACTGTAAAAAAAAATAAAAGAAGATGAGATCCAAGCCACGAAAAGAAAATGCAGGAGAGCAGAGAGGAAGTGGAGGAAAGCTACATTAGCTGTTCATCAAGAAAGTTTGAACAATAAAAGCAAGAACCCTTCAATTGATTCAATAGATTTAGATTTAGATAAGTTAATTCTTCTCTAAGAGTTCTGGTAAATCGCCTGTCCGTCCTGAGGGAGGATGTTTCCTTCATGTGGACACCCCTGAGGTTTCTTCGTTTTTTCCGGAATCCGTTTTTTTTGGGAGTTTTTCCTTACCGCGAAGGGGGGTCTAAGGGCAGGGATGCCAGTATAGCTTAGTCAGTTTGTTAGTTCATTTTTGTATTTTCCTATTGAACTCTTTGTATTCATGATCCTTTTGAGTTCATGTTTTACTTCGAAGCCCATCGAGATGACTGTTGTTGTGATTTTGGGCTATACAAATAAAATTGAACTGAATTGAAATGAATTGTCTAAGCTAATAAAATCAACCTAAAATGATCCCAAACTTAGTTTCAAAACCCTTCAACTGTCACAGTTTTTCACAACTCCTTCATGGCAGCATCAGCGGCTACACAAGACACAGACCACTTCAAGAGTAAAACCAATGCTATTAGATCTATTCTTAACTATTTCTCAATGAATCTAGTTCTGTACTGGTTGATGATTCGGTCCAGTTTTCTCCCAGTTGAAGCCAAAGCCCGCCTTTTATACCCAATACTCACATCACTGTTAAAACATTCAATTACTTCTTTGAGGTTGAGCCTTAAATTACAGCAAATGACTCTCTTCAGACAGATTCTGCCCTTTAAAACTACAGTGGAGAGACCTCTTCTGAACTGTAGCTTAGATCCTATACTCTTGATAATTATTGACCAGTATCCAGATTGCCATATTAAGTAAAATCATAGACATTTAGACAATAACGGTTTTAAATTGGCATGTATGCTGCAGGTAGACTTTATTTTGAATAGTGGTGAGTTGTGTAACTAAAGTTCAATAAAAGTCTTGCTATTGTCATTATAGGTGACCTATGGGGGACTGAACACACCTGATCTATGCTCTAAAGCCTGCAACTTTCAACACTAAATGGTCCGTTTTTAGTGATCAAATAACATGCTTTTCTTACTGTTATAGTTTAAATATCAGTAAAAATAGCATATAGCTCTACTGTAATATTATTTTTACTCTTGACAGGGCTGTTTTTTTTAGCTCCTTTCAAAATAAGACACCCCTGTACCACTAAGGGTTTCGTCCCACTGCACCCCAATGTTTTAAGACAACAAAATTCAAAAACAAACTACTGCTGTTAACCTGAAGATAAATGTCCTTCTGATATCCAGCAGTGCAAAAGTGTCCTCTGTAGAGGACATGTCTAAACCCGAATATCTCCCGAGCACTGAATACGACTGAATGAACCCATTCTGGAATCTTCAGGGGATGTTCGGGGTATTTCAATGATACCAAATGTGGTGGGGCTTTGGGAATTCTAGTTTTTGATAGATTCAAAAATAATTTGCCTAGATGAAATTGCTTTTCTCTGGTAGTCAGGAAGATATGACTTTATTGCGTTAGGACTCAATCGCAGAAGTATAAAGACGTACTTTCCGCACTATAAAGCGCACTAAAAGGCCTACGTTTTTTGTAAAAAAACAAAACAAGAATGCGCCATTTAATCCGGAGTGGTGCTTTATATGACTAATTCTGCTTGTGTTTACTGATCTCAAAGCGATTATAGGAGGTACACAATGCTCTGCTGCCAAAATGTTTGCTTGGGTGTCGTTGAGAATACGCTAACATGGCTAACGTGGCTAACATGTCGCAGTGTCGGACTGCGTATTCTCAGCCCTTAACATCCCAACAGAAACTAAAGATTGTTGTGCAGTAAAAGATAAAAGTTGTTTCAATGCACATAATTAACAAAAAACAGATTTTGTACAAATATTTTGCACTTAAGTATGTTCTATATTTTTGAGTTACATTAGGTCAGTGCTTCTCAAATAGTGGATGCGATGCCAGGGGGCGTGCTTTTCCTGACACTGTGCATTTCTTCTGGATAACTTGTGGTTTAAGAAAAGCAGCCAATCAATGGATTTGGTCTCTTTTTTTTAAGGCATTCAGAAATTCCTCAGAAAAAAAGGTGATGAATGTTATAAAAAAAAGAAGTGAAAACCATGTTATTATCACTGCATTTTAGTAGGTGGCGCTTTTATTTGTGATAAAAGAATAAAATGATTCAAAGGATTTCCTTTGACTTCCTGTTTTATGTTGAAACAAAAAAGCATGTCGGTCTTTTTTCACCCAAAAAAGAAGTTCCACTTTTGCTGCATTTACTCAGATTACTCCCTTTTACTCTAATTACAGGAAAACACCTCAGCTTTTTTCTCTTTGTTCCCACACCTTGACAGCGAAGGATGGCGTGCCAAGCGTCGGGGCTGATGTCGGCGTCCAAAAAGGCGCACTCCTCCTTCAGGTGACACGTGAGGCATTGCCGCTGGAACAAGCCAAATGTGGACACGCTGGAGAGGAAACAGAAAACAGGACAACGTGAGCCTGAGGTTAAAGAAGTGATGCATGATGGGAGCAATGGGGTGAAAGTCCGTCACCTGTACAGGTGCCTTTGTTGTGTGGCGTTCTCCGTACTCAGAAAGTATCTGAGGGAAGAAAAGAAGCAGAGCGTCTTAAGTAGGACAAGGTCAGGCAGCTATTATGAATCCTCCTGTTCTCATCGTTTCCGAGGCTCCAAACCAACATTCTGACAGATTCTCTCGTCGCTATGGGAGACAATAAACTACCAAGATTTAGCTCTGCTGTCTGCTGGCATTTCGGAAGATTTTCATTTTGCATATAGAGCCTGTTTATCCTCTGGAAAATAACAATTTACCAAGAAGGATTATGGGATTTTTCTCTGTTGTAGCACTTACACTGATTTTATGTTTTAATTAGCAAAAAAAAATAAAGTTTTTCCCCCAAAAATATAACTTTAAAACTGAGATAAACCCACAGCAAAAACAAAAAAAGCTGGATATTTATTTATTTAAAACGTCCTAAAACGTGAACAACTATATTTTTATTAAAAAAACAACCAGATTAATAACAATTTTCTTTAAAATATCTGTATTCCAGTTTACTTAACAGACCATTAGCAGCCATTCTACAGTTTTAAGGTCTGGTAACCAGCGTCTGCTTGATGCGCCCAGGTCGCCATGGAAACACTGGGGTGCATTTTTCCCCCAGTTGTTGAACAATATCCTCCAGAGCTCCGCATGACATCACTGAACAGCTTTTACTGTCAACCAGCCTTTTTTAAATGGCTGTAAAAACTCAGTACTTGGTGGGCTATATTTTTTATTTTCTTGTTTGCCTTTTTAAAAGCCTTTCATGCATTTTATGGCCCTTTTTGATTGTAATACTGTCGTTTAGCACGTCGGTACCCAGATGCTGTCGCTCAGTGCTATAGCAATAAAGTTCCTCCATTCAAATCATAGATCCGTTTGGGCATCAAAATGTGGAATAAACCAAAGAAAAATAGCGTTAGGGACCAAAAATAACTGTAACAATATATAAAAAATTTAAAGATATTAATTGGAGGCAAAATCTCTTATGGCGGTCAAGGGAAAAAAAATCAAAACCCATTCAACAAAATCAAAGGACTTGTCGGGAAAATCCAAGTTTTGTAGTTTGATAAAAAATATATCAAAGTGTTTTTTTATTTTAATAAAATTTGTCCAGTGCAGCTCTGACCTGGGTGGCCAGGGCAGAGGGGAGGGGCATGTAGGCGTGTCAAGATGGGGCAGGTAGCGGCTATAGGCTATACAACGCAAATCGCGACTATAATAGTTTTTTTTACATGTTCTCGCTAATCCTATTAGTGCACGTCTTTCAAGATATTAACTGGCAAATCAGATGCCTTCACAAAAGTCGGTGGTGCCAACACGTTTGATTGACAGATTTTGTGCAGGGCTGTATACTACAACAAGCTCACTCTTGATTGGCCAGACTGGTTGCCATAGAAACATTGACTTAAGACCGACTTGGACCGATCCTGGTTTACCGACGAAGTCTGGCAGTGTGTGTATCGCCAGAAAATGGCGACTGAATTGACTTCATTTGGTTGGAGCAACGTCTCACTCTCTCGCTCACTCCTGTTCTCAGAGACAGTCAATCTTCGCACTGTAAACATCAGTTAGCACTAAAAAATAATGTTTTTTTTCGCTTACACGACGTTGTTGTTCTCGTCATACGCTAGGATTCTGGTCACCTCCCAGTGTCCCGACGTCAGGTGTCGAACTTCATCCTGTTTGCTGTTGAACTAAAAGAAAGAGAGCTTCAGAGAATGGCGAACTCTGAGCTTTCTAAGCCTTCTACGGACATTGTGTGTGTGGAATTTTAACTAAACAAAAAGGTAGAAAATATGCTAGCACAGTGTCAAGTAAATTGACTAAAAAGACAAGAGAAACAGGAAGATTTTGTTTGAATTTCAGGCAGACTGATGAGTTTTTCCTTAGAAAAGCAGCAGGTAATAAGAACGTCCTAGAAGGGATAAAAATCTCCGCCCGCAATCATAAAATCACCTCGCTACCCTCTGAGAAATAAATCCTTCCCTGGCTGGAAGACTTATTACATGGATATTTTCTGTTGCGATAATACAGCAGCCGGAGGCGGAGGCGTGCTGAGGATGAGGAGAGGAGCCGAAGAGTCTGTTTCCACTCACCTGCTTGGTGAACATGGTGATGTGGTGGAAATCTCCTTGACCTCCCTGTCTGACGGGCAGCGCGAGGAAGAACCTGCTCCTGTCGGTGGAGAACAGGGGCTCCTGTGTCTGCGGGCGGAAAGAAAGGGCTCATGGGAGAAAACGGTGCATGCATGAACGCTTTTCTGCTGCAGAGCACTACCACGGCTACCACAAGCTTCAGCTTGCTTTAAGAAAAATACTAAATAAAGATCACATAGTTAGCTTTTATGACGATGATCGTGATGCCAATCGGCAACACTATCAACTAAAGTACTCTCACAAATACTAAGAATGTACGAAGGTACAGATAGGACTGTTCTTCGGCACACATGTTGCTATGGCCACCCTTTCATAGACACTGCTTTTGTCCCACTCAAAACATTTGCACCATCACTGCTACACATTTACAAAAACCAACACAGCTGTACTCTGATACAGACCACAATATACTCATCCAGACATTCAAACATAATCTCTTCTGCTTCATCAACAGCGTTTCTGTCAGACTAAAACACTGGTACACATTTGCCCAGACGTCCAATAAACTTGTGTGATGACATTCCAGCGTCAAACAAACAGAAATACTCCAACGTACTCTGGTACAAATGTTTCTCCCTTACAAACACTGCCTTAGTCATACTTTCACTGCAACATCGGCACAGACAAAAAGACGAGGTGTAGTCGCATGTACCCCTACGCAAGGTCGACCTGTTGTGGTACTGCAGGTTGTTGGGTTGTACAGGCCCGTGCAGGGTTGCAGCGTTGTGTCTTGCAGATCACTTAAGGCTCAATAAAAGTAGAACGTACGATTGTCGTACATGTATTGCTAAGTATTCATAAGGCTAGTGTAAGTTGTATGTATTTATGACATACAAGAGATGCTTTCGTACTATGTCCTTAAGCAACATTCTTGTTATTTGTAAAGCCTTATGGCCAAAAAATGTGCAACGCCTCTGCATCCCACATACTTCCCTTGTACTTCTTGTATAAGTGCTTTCGCAGCAAGCCCATAGATAAAAACATTTTGGCTCTATGAGTTCATAGAGTTGTCTAAGACCTTGATATTTCGTACAGGTCACCTCCGTGTCCCTTACAGGCTTTTAACCCACAGACATCCTATATCCACTCACTACTTGTGTTGAGTTCTACACCCTTGCTCTAGCACAAACCTTTATATACTCTTGCAGTACTTTGACCTTACTGCACCCCCAATAAACATTTGTCAAAACGCTAATCTTCCTGTGAAGTTATATTCCATAAGTACAAGAGTACTTTCACAGAAACCATGCTATACTCATTCAGAATGCCTCTTCACAAAAGAAACAATGCTCACAGACATTCTGCTATATCGTCCAACAAATTCTACTATGAATAAAAAAATACTTTGCATTAATACGCTAGGGTTCAATTCCCAGGGGGTGCAATGAGCCTTATCCGATGGTCGTCCTTGGGCAAGACCCTTTGAGCTACTGCCTAATCATGAATCCACATGGGTGCCAAAGTCTGGGTCTCCCTGTACCGGTCCCCAGCCAGGAAGGGCATCCAGCGTAAAACTCTGGCAAACCACATGTGCGAATATGCCATAGCTGATTTGCTGAGTCGACCCCTAAAGGGAACAACACCTACACATTACCTTTTGAACAAATACCAATGTCACAAACAAACTAATGTACCCACACTAACAAAATATTATTAGTATTCTATAAAATATGATGAAATGACGATCTGATTTGATTTGAGGGAATCGTTTTCCACAACTTTGAGCAAAAATGACCTAAGACGAACCTATAAATGTTCATCCTTTCAATGTTTTCCATGTTTCCTTTTTTAAATATACGATTTGATGCTTTAAGTACTTTTCATTTTTGGCTCACAGACTCTTGTGGCCTCAAAAATAACACGCCATGCATAACCAACACACTCACCTGTCTGGATAACCACATCTCTGAAGACTCTTCGTGTCTCTAAGGAAAAGAACATGATGTGAAAGTTCAACTTCTGCTAGACCTTTGTGAAGACTAAAATGAAACCAAATTACAGATAGAACATCTAGGAAAAAAAAACTCTTCAAACTGTCCTTGAGGCAGCTTCTATCTAAAAAAATGGGGTTATTTGAAGTTTCAATCGGCACCTGCAGACAGGCTCCCACAGTGGTGTCGCACACTGTCAGCAGTGAGGAGTTCTGGGCCCGGTTGAGCCACCGTACAGCCAGGTGAGTGTCACTGATCCATTTCACCATGGTGATGTAGAAGTCCCTGCAAAAAAGGCGTCAGGGGATTTAAGTCTCTTGGTTCGGTTGGCACTACAATAAGCCGCCACGTGGTCCGTTACCGATGTCTGAGATGATCCGGAGGCTGTAGCTCCAGAGTGTGAGTCGCACCAAACAGGTTGACCACGGACAGTTTGACCGCCGGGTTCGTCTGACCAGCCTAAAGGGTCAAGATCACAGATTTATGGTAAACACCATTAGTTCGGGGGAACCATCAACCAGTACAATTACCTAATCAATACATTTGATTCATATTTCATCCTTGAAAATTGAGGCCAATGAATTATGTAGACTAGAGTCGACTTGCACAAGCAAAGTTGGACGCCATATTGCTAATAAAGGAGAACTTCTATAAAACATTTTAGGAGGTATAGAGGCTGGGTGGGATCCACTACAGTGTGTTTCCTATATAATGATGTATTTATTTACAGCAAAGCTCCTTGTTCTAAAACAATACCACAGTTTGGGGCTTTTTAAATTTTTATTTTTTACTTTTTAAAATCAGACCAATATTAAGTATTTCATGGTCATTTTACTGTATCTGCTAAGCCGTGTCTCATTGCTTACTGCCCTTTTCAATATGGTGTCACTCTTTACATATACTGGACAATGGCATCAAGCTCGTGTAGATTTCATAAATTGAGACACTCAATACTCCACCCATTTCCACACTGAGCATTTGTTTACAATTAGACGACCTTGCTAGAAACCTAAACTGTTCACTGTAATGTTAATTAATAAAGTTGGACTTGCCATCAAAAAAAACAATTTTTACTACATTTTACTACATTTAACTTTAATGAAAAGGGTGGAGTGAGTTTTATTTTTAAATTAACCTGTTTTGTTTGTAGTAAATCTCACAACAGTTGTGTGTCGTTTCTTTTGAATTGGCAGGTGGCTGGACCGACAGGTGCTTAGAACCATGTTTAGATTGTTGTTGGGTCGATAGTGGTGAACTAGATAGTGTTTTCTAGACGTCCCTTTTGTTTTTTTACCATTCAAAATTCAACTGGTGATTTGTTAGGGCAATAGTCCTCAACTTCTGAGCTGAAAACTGGTCCCTGAAAAAAACAAAACAAAAAACTACCTACATTTTTAAATTCTATTTATAATCTGATTCCGAAGTTTTATTTTGAAAGACTATTGGATTCTCTCGACCACCTCCGACTCATTCCCATTGCGTAAAGTTGCTCGTTCACGTGTCGAAAATCCATCCGCTACTTTCTTAAAGCGGCAAGCCCGACCGCTAAATGGAAACTGAGCTAGCCAAACGTAATTTGAAAGTTTTTTGCTGAAAAGTGTCAGAGATGAAACAAAAGAAGAGCGTTTGACCATAACATGAAATAAATCTGCATTTTAAAAGAAAAAATAAACAGATGATTACACAGAACACAATAATGATGTAGAATATTCAGCAACCAGCTGTATAATGTTACCAGGATGCTGCTAATAAAGTTGTTCAAATGGTGGATCACTTTTGAAAATACCAATTTTAGGCTAAAGTTTGCTTAGGATTTTCTTTTGGCTTCCACTTTGAAAGCTGGGTTGAAGATAAACTTTACACTTAGAAGTTATGGTTAACTGGAGGCTAAAAAAAATAAAAATCAGATGTCTTAATTTAACTTCTACAATTTTTAAGCTGTTTTAACCATTCAACTACTAAAAATGTTCAGCTCTTTCAGGTTTTTCCAGCTATTTTGGTCCATCAAATCCTCAAACTTTTCAAGATATTCCAGGATTTTTGCCACCATTTAAAATATGGGGAATCTTTGAAAACCTTTGATTGTTTCTGTGGTACAGAAGCTCGCTGGTTTGATACCCGGTACTGGCTTTTTCCACATAAAATATATTTTTTGTTATTGTGCTGTTTTCACTTTATTTATGGTTATTACACTTTACACTTTCATTTTTATTCAGCAATATAGCATTCAACCTTGCATTTTCTTATTGAAATGCAGCTCCTTCTAGTCTTAAATTGACGTTTTTGTTCTCTTATGTTCTGTACATTTATTAAATCAGCTATAGTACATAAGCATGAAAGTCATTGTCCAACAACACAAAAGGTTTCAGAAACATAAATGTCAGTAAAGATATACTCACCATGGGGTACGGGTACTGCAGGCCTCGTGGGTAGGTGCTGCCGGTGAACTGCGGGATCCCCATTTTAGGCACCAAAGAGTCATTGATGGTGAGAAAGGCCAGACGTTCGCTATCCGGTGACCACCAGTGAGCCAGGTGGGAGTTCAGGATCTCCTCTGACGGGGCAGGAAAGACCTGTAGGTTATTTTCAGTCCATCCCCGTTTTATTTTTTATTTTTTTCTGGGACTCATCTGTGCTGTAAGGCATTATTGACAGTTTGATGCAACTTGCTTTTCATCTCTGTTGTATTTTTTTGCAAAAACATTTTCCCTACTTGACAAATTTGTTCAGGTTCCTCGTCAAATTAAAAAATCAATTTAACAAATTTCTTGTTAATGGAGTCTGCTACTCTTTACGAAAACTATCCGAAAAGTAGCCGTCATTAAAGGCCGTGTCCCACTACGTACGTTTGAAAATTGGTCAATATATAGGTGGAAAAAGTGAGAGTTGTGAAATTTTAGTTACACAAGTTATGTGAAATGTTCATTAGCGATTCGTGCGTCAACTGTGTAATTTGAACGTGAGATGTGCGCCGTAGATGCGACATCGGTGGTTTGTGCATGAAAAGTCAGTTAGACAAACGTGGAACAGTCGTAGAAAGACACACATTGGCAAATGCATCTAGCAAAAATTACGCACAATTGCGCAAAAACTTACGTAATAATTGTGTATAAAGTGCGTAAAATACCCGCAAACTGCGTAATTCTCAACCGACCACATATTTTGAACAGCTCAAACCGAATTCACATAAAAACCCGTCGGCCAAAACCCTCTACGGACATCTGTGCACGTTGACGAATGCCAAAACACTTATGAATGACGTATATCACGCATGTATCACGAAAGATCAACAATTCATACGTCGAAAATGCACAGAAGTACGTAGCAGCTGTCTGACACGGCCTTTAATGATCTGTTGAATTTCTGACAAGGATAGAAGGGGTTGAATTGTTGCAGGTCAGACAGTTTATGATAATGAAAACGTCCCTGTGCCCCGCCGCCGTATATACTGTACTTTACTGCCAAAGGAGCCCCCTTTACCCATCACCGTTTTATCTGCAAAGGTCGGACCATCTGAAGCACTTTTATTTAATTCATACTGGGGCAACTATTGTGGTAAATATGGTGTACCTTATCTTGACTAGTTGCCCTGTATTGACTCAACCTGGCGTTGTTGTAGACATCAATTAGAAATGTGGATTTCTTTGTTCAGCAGTGTAAACCATTACTGTCATTTTTATATTGATACTTGCTAACTAACTAACTAACTAACTAACTAACTAACTAACTAACTAACTAACTAACTAACTAACTAACTAACTAACTAACTAACTGATGCCTCTGTCCAGGTCTCCCCTGAAAAAGGTCTCATCTCAATGAGACCTCCAGGTAAAATAAAGGTTAAGAAAATACAATAAAAAAAAACTAATGGAAAAAATGGTGAGTTAAAATTCCTTCTGGCTACTTGGATTTTAACAATATCACACATAACGATGATTCTAAAAGGAAATTTAATAGAACTTTTTTTTTACAAATGTGGTTATGTATTTTTAGAACTCTCAAAGAGAGGACTTGCCATCAGTATTCACACCCACCTTCATACAACCAGTCAGCCAGACCATTGAAAATGACTTCTTCCATCCCAGAAGAGGTGATTCTAAGGGAATTGCTCCGCACATCCGACTGGTAATATATGTTGTTCTCAAAGATGTAGATCTGACAGGAAAACAGAAGGTCTGAATAGACACCAACAAAATTTGTGATGAAGAGGAAGAGATGAGGAGGATAGCAGTTAACAGAGTGGTTTCTTGCTGATGCTAGTTCCATCCTATCAAATAATTATACCTCCACCACTGTGCTTTACAGTTGGTTTACACTGTGGTCGCTTATCCCCCACCCTGAGACCCTTTCAACTTCAAAAAATAGAAGTGTCCCTCCCTGGTGGAGACTTTTACCTGTGGATTCCCTCCACATTTCAGGGGGTAAAGCTAAACTTTGAAAGCCATCCTCGTCTCTGACTCTCTGCCAACTCAATCTGCTCAGTGCAGGATTATGTGACTCGGCTGTGACAGAACATCCAAACAAGGCTCAACCCGCATCTTCACTGGAGCAGAACTGGACATTTCCTATGACCCAATAAGGTTTTACCCTATTTAATGATTGGCTGAACATTGTCTATAATTTACATAACCCATTAAAGCGCTTAACGGCTGCTTTCCTAAAATCACGCTGACGGACCTATGAAACTACCGACTGTTTCATGCTTTTATTGAGCTGCTTAAACTTCTTGGTCAAAACCATTAAACGCTTTGTTTTTTTTTATTATGATGTGCATCACTATTCATCCAAAATTCTCTTTATATGGTCTAACAACATTCAATACTGCATTAGAAAAAAAAACTTTATTGTTTTAATATTTATAAAAAAAGGTCAAGCTTTTGTTCCTTTACAATAGCCTTCAAAATGTAGCCATCTTAGATCTAAAGATATGTTGTATTAGGTGTGAGATAACTACAGATAAAAGTTAGAAACATTACATTTGGAGTTCCACAAGGTCCATGCTAGGCCCCCTCCTTTTTAAGCATTTACAAGCTTGCCCGTTATTTCGGTGTTTGGAGCAAAAACAAAAACAAAAAACAAATTGACCGAATGTTTGCAGATGAAGGGGAAGTGGAAGTAGGAAAGGGGTGGGGGGTTGTGTGTAAGTCTGGGGAGGGGGCTCTATTTTAAGTTTTGTGCACGTTTCTATATTATTTATTTTGTTTTATCATAATGAAAAGCACTTTGTGTTATGTTTTTATAGGAAAAGTGTTATAAAAATAAAGTTAAATTTGTTTTGATTTTACTAGTGTCAGTATTTGACTATTGAGTTTTTTTTGCATTTTTCTGAGAATAAAAGCTTAAATTTTGCATTCAGAGGATTTTCTTGTACATTCTTAGACAAAGTAATTCTCACTTGAATGACATTCTGAAAAAGTAAACTGAGAAAACAGCACAGACTCAAAGCGAGTATATTAGAAGCAGCCACATCCTGGCAGCAGATCCCTCCGGAGCGACATGGACTCATGGAAACAATCAAAGTGAGACAAAGAAAATGAGCCTGGATCAGCCTTACCAGCTGGTGTCCTTGTTTGCCCCAGGATGCATGTTGAAGCATCGCGTTCTTTACCTCTGGAGGGTTGAGCTCCCATACTTCCCTGGTAAACAAACAAACAAACAACCGACAGCCATCTGTTTTTTTATTTTTTGAGACGCCACCAACGCCAATGGGAGTGGGCAGTAATTCAAACTGGCTTACCTTGTGTAGATGTTGTACACGCTGTATGACGCTGTGTAAGAGTGTCTGTACACCTGCAACGAGAGCCCAAGACTTCAAACACTCATCCAGATCTCAATGCAGTTTTTGCTTGTTTATCACGAACGTTCTAAAAATAACCTAAAGTACACATTTAAACGAGTCTGATATGAACGAAAAGACAAGGATCAGATCGCGATCCAGGATTTATGTAGATTTGAAAAAGCAAAACGCATTCTGTATGGGGGGGACAGCGCAGAGAACATCAATTTCAAAACAGCAAATCAGGACGCAGGTCCTGTAAAAAAAACGTGAAAAAGCATGGAAAATTGCACTTAAAACATTGGCAAACACCAAAATTGCGGCAGCTGAACTGCAATCGTTGTATTAATACTCATACTTAAGAAGATACAGTAATGCTACAAAATCAAATTCAGCAGTTTCGATGTTCAAGTGACTGCTTCCAATGAAAAAATACAGATATAAATGCTCGTATATGCACATTTTGGGCTTCCGTGTTCAAAACACTCGCGTTCAAGTGTTGCTACAAGCGTTTTTAAGCCATTAATCGGGCTCCACATACAAAACATGAGACAATTTAGTGATCACTGAAAGTCCAACCATCTGACATCCGACCAATCAGGGATTCGGGATTTGGTAGTGATTTATAGGTAGCAATCTTTTCATAACAAAAAAGTGCTAACCGTTTGAAAATTGATCACAGAAGAGAAATGATTAACTGTGGATTGTGCCAAAGATGAAATTCTACGACACTAAATTTTGGTATATAGTAAACCCTTGTTTTTCGCAGGGGTTACGTTCCAGAAAGAACCCGTGATAGGCAAAATCCGTGAAGTAGAAACCTCTATTTTTTTAACAAGTATTATACAATTAAATCCTCTATTATACATTGAAAAGAAAGATCAAACAATTTTACAGGCTCAAGCATTTGTTTCACAAATAAAAGTACTTTAGAAACGTTTTTTTCAACAAATAACTTCTGTACTGTACTGTCAAATAATAATTTTAATCATCAATGTGAACAGAAGGCTTCAAATCGCAGAGATAAGCCCCGCCCACCGCGACCCGAGAGTAATTGAATTAAACGGGAGAAAATTTAAAATGATAATAGAAAAGTACAGTGGGATAAATAGTGATAAATAGTGACTCAGGTGTATTTCACTGCTCTTCAGGCTGAGCCGCTGCATCCTGACTCTGCTCTGCAGTGTTTTCTCCTTTTGAAGCCCGCGGTGCAGCTGTGTTTGTTCGGGAGAAGAACATAGTGATTGACAGTTGTTGTCGCTCTTTTTTCTATGGGTTTTAGAGAAACTTGAAATTGCAGGAGAATTTGCACGTACGTGTTGTAAATTTGGCACGCTGTTTTACGTACGTGTACATATTAAACTGCAACGTTATTGACGCACAGGTAGAGAAAAAGCGGAGTGACTTTTTAGCCAATCAGAATGCAGAACACAATGCACGATGTAAATCCGTGAAGTAGCGAAACCGTTAAAAGTAAACTGCGTTATAGCGAGGGATCACTGTCTCTCAAAACAAAAAGCTTTGAGCAACATTTCGCACCACGCCTCTTCCAACTGTACGTACATACGCTAATATCGGATAATAACAGACCCTTGCGGACACCGTATGCTAAAAGCCCCTTTAAGAACCTGTGCCACACAGCTATTCTGGGATTCTACCATAAGGCAGTTATTCTTGAACATGGGGCCATGGCCCAATCATGGTCCGTGAGCGCCAACTGGTCGGCCGTTAAAAAAAAAACCTGTTTTGAATCAGTGGGCCGCGGGACCTGATTGCAGCCTCCCACCACTTGGTGGCAGTGGTGCGTCAGTCAGGTGTTGTAGCATGCACCAATATGCAGTGTAGCCACAAAAAAAATATTATCTGTCTCCGAATTCCCACCTTAACCGCTAACTACTAAAAAATGATATAGTGTGGGACTATTTAGTGCCCTGGATTTTAAAAGTAATTCGGACACCAAGCTCACTACATTTTTTTTTTAATGGCGAATATGATGTCTACGTTTTTACAAACTGTAGATCTCACTGATATAAGCATTTAGTGACAGCTATTTATGAATCCACTGTGTTCTGAAGAGAAAAACATTGATGGATTATTAAAAAATACATTTAAATAACGTTTTCTTTGCAAATATTATTTAAACGCAATGCATTGTGGTCTATATTCACCAATCGAGTGAGCATTGTTGAACACTGGTTTTTCTAGGGCCAGCATCATTTCAACAGTCCATAGTTGGCCCCACCAGAATCACTGTATCTGTACCTTTTGATTTGATCCCTTAACATTACATAAGGACATCCTACAGGAAAACAATGTATTTCTCAAGCGGGGTGTTCATCGGCTTGGCTTAAACAGGAACTGATGTGGAGATTGGATATATATTGGTGGTACTTAACAAAAAAAAAAGGTGTTTCCTATGCAAAGAACTTGGCTATACTTAAAGAGCCACTCCGACCATCTTCTGACTTGCTGTTCTTCTAATGCCATTTTTGTGTCTGCTTCTGATTCACAATTTGAATAAAGAAATACTCAGAAATGCAGATTTACGCTTAATTTTCTTATATATGTCCTCCATTAACAGAAAAATGCCACAAGAACACGTTAAAAGCACCACAAAAACACTGTATTTTCATCAGAGTGGGTCTTTAAGGTTCAATCTTTGGTTGTGAACTCTTGGTTTAAATCAGGTGATTTTTATTGAAGCAGTGTTGGCTTGAAAGAAGACTGTTAAAGTGATTTAGACACCTCCTCTGGCTTCTTTTAAAGTACATTCCAGCAGAGATGTTTCTGACTTGTCCCACCGGAAGGTCTTGGAAGTTCTAGGACGCCGGTTTGATGAAAAGCAGCAGATGGATGAACTTGGGTAGGATTTTTGTGCTTTTCAATTTTAAAATTTTATGCCAAGCAGATCCTTGAAACTAGAGATGCTTTTAATTTGAAAATCTTTGGAGTGTTCTGCTGTCCACAGACAATCTCCTCCACTCCTCTGCATGGATCTGAATTTGTAAACTGTTAAAATCAATGAAAAACCTCCACTGAGGGCTATAGTTAGCGTAAACAAAATGCCAAGAGAAACGATCCGAACACAAACACACACGACAGGAAAAATAGTAACTCTGCGCTCGTTGGGTGAAGGTGAGAAATGTGTTGGTGTTCAGTCCATTAATCCAAGTCATCATGGTTTTTTTATCAGCTTTGGGCAAGCTCGCTTCCGCCTCCAAATGGAAATTATCCGATGCATCAATGTTAAACTTTTTCAAGCCAATTCCAGTTTTGTTACTTGGTGGAGACGGGAAAAAAAAAGCTGAAATGACGTGTTGGAGCGGAAAAGTGAACGAATGTAAAACGTTCCCAACTCCAAGTTTGAGACACAACCCAACCCAAAAAGACTGATAGGATTTCTAATTGAAGATGAATTGGTTCTAAAATATAAAAGTAATTAAAGATTTTTCAAAAAATAAACCTTCATTTGATGATTTGAACTCACCGGCTTCACATTGTAGGCAAAGAGGGCGTACTTCAGGTCTGCAGACAGCGAGTACTTTGCCACTTTAAAGTCCACCTGCAAAAAGCAACGAGAGATTATTTCTAAAATTATAAAAAAAAGAGACAAAAACAGGACAAATAGGCTTCTAAACGATTCAATTCAACGCAGTGATTTAAGTTAGCATTATCTGACTGGTTTGATGTAAAATTAGCTTAGCGATGGCGTTTAGCTAACAATATTGGGTTGAGTTTTTTTGTTAAAACGACACAAAAAATAACACTGAGTTAACGATTTATTATGCAGATTATTCCAGATATATATTATATAAAGAATGTCGATAAAAAGCATGAAACAGAATCAGTGGTTGGAAAATATATTGAGTTTGCTTGTTGTTTCTAGTTTAGACCTGACATTGAGGTCAGTGGAAAAAAGCAGGTGTAATTACATTTTTTTTTATTTTATTCTATAAATGTTTGAGCTTGATGATGCTCTCCAGGGTCTGCTAGTTAGAAAAAGAAAAAGAACGTTTTGTTTGTAGCTGTGTTCAAAGAGGCCCTCCAAATGGGTGACCAACTACAAGCCACTTTTACTTTTTCTTTTCTTGCTTGCATGGTTTAACAAGCTTACCTAATCCTCATCAAATCCCCTTATGCAAAACATTTCACCAGATTCAAGGAAACATGTGTCCCGACAAAACGGTTTGTAGTGTGGGAACGATGACGACCACACGGGCGTGCCGATTTGTCTAGGAACAAATGGATTATGGAGCAGCAACAGGATTATACTGATGCAATTCTGGAAAGGGGTAAATTTAACATCCCCACGCTGTCAAAATCTCTTTTTTTTTGGGTAGATTTAATGGCAGAGCCGATACGGATGCAGAATATCATATTCAATGGATTAAAAAAGGTAGAATATTTAAAGCTGGGAGATTTAGTTTCACTTTTTTAGTCCTTCAATTTGAATTTTCACTACCAAACCACAAAACTACACCAACTTTCAGTGAATTTCATTTCACTCACTCATCTATTTTTTGTAACATAATTGTCAAACCTCCATGTTATAGTAAGGAACTTCCCTTCTGTGCTCTGTTAAACACAATCCATCACGTACATACTTGCTAAATGACTTAAATCTAATGACGTGCAGCATTATAGCATATCGAGGGTACATTTTTTTTTTACAAATCTTTGTGCTTTTGCACTTTTATTCATCAGTCAGTCCGACTTTATTACCAGGGTTCACAGTAAGTCTAGAACTTGTTTGTAACATGTTACATGTTAGCTATGTTAGCCACATCAGCCTGTAACTCTTAACGTTGTTAAAAAACAAACAAAAAAAAACAGACAAATACAGCTAAAACAGATATTAGTACAACTATGCTAACTCCCAACCTGGTTAGCATTACCAAAAAAATAAAAATAAAATAAAAATCAGAGATTGACACATGTTAGCTGAATTAAGGAACTCACAATTACTGACTCTAAATTTAGTTTGCAACACGTAAAAAAACAGACCAACACTGCTTAAGTAAACATAATTGACACCACACTAACTCCCAACCTTGTTAGCCACACCAAAATAACTGTTACGCCATTGCTAAATTTTAGCCGTGTTAGCGTATATAAATAGACTATAACTGTCAATCTAGTTTGCAACACATAAAAAAAAAGAAGAGCGATACAGCTAAACGAACGTTACTGAGACTATGCTAACCTCCAACCCAGTTAGTACTACATAAAAATAACAGACTGATGCTGCTGCAACAACAGTAATTATGCCAAATTGCAGACTTGTTCGCCAACATCAAAAATAAAAATCTGACACTGCTACACATTAGCATATTTACAATACCTATTGCTCCCAACCTTGTTTACGACAGAAAAAAACAATGTGAAACCACTACATGTTAGCAGTGTTAACATATTCACAATAACATCCAACCATACACTTTATATGAATTCACATATATAGGATATGATCATTATTTAAGAGCGCTCCAAATGACTTTGTCAACACAAAGCTAAGCTTAAGAACTAAAATGAAATTGGGTGGATTAATGAAATGTCAAACATCGGGTCAGTATCTGTACTATATCAGTATTGAAAATTGGGTCGTCCCATCCCTACTCCATATTTTTTTCAAACTTAACCTGTTAGAAGCTTTTGTTGCAAGTTTGTTTCAATTTTAGCACCCATGCAGTAGAAAATTTCAGTTTTGGATAAAATGGTTTGTAAAGCACTAATCTACATGTAAACTCCAAAAGTTGATCCACAATGTTCATACTTTGAAAAAGTAAAATAACCGATATTAAAACACAGGATGTTCTGAGGTAGGCTAACAGAGCTAAGAAGAGAAATGGGAGCACTTACAAATGTTTTGTTGCTCAGAATGAGCTCCGTCTCGTTCAGTTTGAAATTAAACTTGACCACATGACCGTCTCTGTTCCTGTACACCACCTCGGACTCTGAAAATTGAAGAAACAAGTGAATAAAGTTACTGCAGCAGTTCATAAATCCTTAACCCTTTAATACCGGAACCGTTGGCGGTGACGGAAGAGCAACACATTCTTCAAACCACCCTAACTCTTTTATTGTTTATGCAGTTAACATAATTGTAAAGGATACTGAAGCTACATTTTTCTGTATCGGAATCCATTGGAGTTGCGTTGATTGCAAAAACAGGGTTAAAACGTTAATGAACATCAAAACTAGGGCTAAAGTACTCAAATGTTAATGTCCTCCTTCTTGAAACATTTTAAGAAACTTGAATATGAATCCAGATGTGTCCCCTGGATACTTATGAACCATAACCAGTAGTCCATAAAGAGGTCCACCTCAACACAAAGTCAAAAAGATATTTTCCACAGGTTTCAAAAATACAATTGCCAGTATTACATCTACCTTTTAAACTGAAACTGAATTTCGGACTATTATGCTAAGCCTGTTAGATGTTCCAACAGATCCGGCTAAAGCAGAAAATAGTGGGCCTGAAACAAAGCCATTATTGGTGCCCAAAGCCTCGTTTCCACTAAGTTCTGTCCGATTTAGAATGTTTAGACCGTCATGGTGCGTGCAGTATGTAGACCGATTGTGTAGCTTTGCATCATAATAGTGAAACTACTGCAAAAGCTAAAATATCAACAACGGAGGTCCTCTAGCAGGTCATTTTTTTCCCGCTTGACCTCTGGCACTTGGTATATACCAGACATTTAATCTTGTTTGAGAAAAGATTGAGGGCAACAAAGCGGAATGCGCTTTTGCTGGTTTGGTGCTTTCTTTTGTTATAATTACTTTCCGCCAATCATCGTGTCTGGTCTGTGCCATTTTTCTATGGGCACACAACCAACGGGTTCAGCTAAATTGGTCAGTCTATGAAAACACCAGACCGAACTGGACTGGAAACGAGGCTCAACTTTATCAGCATGTGAACTGCACCTCGGATTCGCCGCTTATGACACTCAAAAGATTATCCTTGGCACTGATGTTGATTAAATGTAGCTGGACAGTAGAATCATCCCGTCTTTATGTGGGTGCAATTAAATTCACAGTCATATCAATCTTAAAACTGTGCCAGATTTACCGTTAATTGCACTTTGTTATGTCCACTGGTCCCTTGAATCTCTAATGACCGCAGAAGGCTATGATGAAACCATTGTTTTGGATGTTTGGTGTTATTACAGGCATAATCACCAAACTGTATATGAAACCTGGTTTGGTTAAACACGTTGTTTTAGGTCAAGTTTTTCCACCATTAGCCAAATTTTTGTTTAGTGTTATGTTATAAAACGTGGATACTGCAGGTTTATAGATGTCAGAGATGACAACAAATAAAACAACTGTCTAGTCGCAAGGATGGGCAACTTCAGGCCTCGTTGTGTCTGCATGATTTCCAGATATCCAAGCCCTACTCAGGACTGATTACCTGGTTCAGGTGTGTCCAGCCAATTAGAACATGCCAGAGCAGGATATGCTGAAAAGACATGCAGGAATGCGGCCCTCAAGACTTGAAGTTAACTATCCCTGGTAGTGAATCTGGTTTATTGAAGAATTAAAGCCCCAATCATTCTGGACCAGTTTTTTTCCTTTTCTGTAAAGAGAGACAAAATCTTTATGTCTTGGTAATTATCTTAAAATAAGCCTTTCTCTACCCATTCCACATGTGGGATGGTGTCACAATCTAAACGGTTTGCCAAATAAGTATTTTTATGAAGCTCCGGGGTCTCAAATTGGTGCTATTCCATTTTATATGAGTGGGAAGTCTTCCAAACATCTAAAAACATCCCTTCCAATATAGAGTATTATTTTTCATACGTGTTCTAATCCACCTGAAAGAATTGTGACCATTTTTGCTGTTCGGTTCAGCTTTAGCTTGCTGTAAGAACGTTTCATCTTCATCCAATGATTAGAAGAAAGGAGCAGCACACCTGCAGGAGAAGATACTTTTCCTCTGTAATTTGCATTACACCGGGGACTGAAAGCCTGTCGGTTTGTAGGCCGTCACTTTGAACCCTTCTGTCTATCCGATGGGAATCCGGGTGCGTGCCGGGATGGACCACCCTGAGTCTGCCAGACCATACGGACACTTGAGGCAATGTCCCACAGCCACTATGTACATTTTGCGCATAGTGCACAGATAAATCGAATATCCATGGAAAATCTGTCCCACATTAACCAGAGAGGGTAAAAATAAGAGCTAGAATAAAAGCGGGGGAGCTTTTTTATTATTGACTCATGAAAATAAGAATAATATAACAGTATATAACAGAGTAATATAACAGAGGCCCAAGCAGGCTGGTTCCCCATCCTCTGGCCACCAGGTCGCCTCCCAGGAACTGGTATAATGATCGGGATCACTCCAGCTTCATGGGCCCAGTGACAGAATGTCCAAGCTACTGTTGCGTGATTGGGTTCAGATGGTACCAAATTGCGCCACGGCGCTGAAATCTCGCTGTTGCTAATCCTTTGCACCACACCCACTCACCACGGCCAGACCTCAGACCCCCATCTGTACCATCGACTTAACATGAAGACTAGATGCCTCTGCAGCAAGAATCGTGTTCGGTGTGAACACAGATTAACCGTAAGTTGTTATATTAAACTTCACCCTCCCTTTGGGTCCATGAGGCCAAGAAAAAACGTAAGCACCGGCCACAGGTATGTGGAAAATTATGCGTAAATATTCACTTTCGTTCTGCCATTTTATTGTATTTGTCGGTCGAAGTAATTCAACAATCTGCATGTGCTAGCAACAAATCCGTTCTGAGCCACAGCCTGTGCTGCTGCAATGTAGCCTGAATTGTAATCTTATTGAAAGCATTTTACTGGGCTCACCAAAGTTTTTTTGTGTGTAATTTTATTAATTAGCAGGGTCTGGTTCCCACATTCGTTTTGTCGTTCCACACGTTGTTCAAAAAGTGTCGATTTGAAAGCAAAAATATGTCACTTTTCACCGTTTCTTTACTGCTAAATAGAAACTTTTGAGAATAGCGACCATTGGTTGGAGTTGTTTGCCCCCCCCCCCCCCTTGTGTCTAGCTCTTTACTCATGCAAGACACAGCTTGCAGAAAGGGGGGATCTAGGGCGGGGCAAGGGCTCAGCTACAATGGCCACGTCCATGTAGAAGAGGTTTTGGAAACACATTTTAGATTTTTTTTAAACAAATTTTCACAGATGTATCACGAATAAACCACGCTAAAATCACAGAAGAAGTACAAATAAACACCACAAAGAATACGTAAACAAGCGTAGAACATGCATGATTTTGCACCGTTTCTATGCAATTCTTTTGTGATTTGTAGGTCATTTTAATGTGATATGTGCTCCGTATACGCAATATAAATATATGCATGGTTGGTACATGCATGAAAGTCCGTTAAACACTTCGTTAAGCGGCCGTGGTGCATCGGTAGGGCGGTCAACCCATGATCGTAAGATTGCATGTTTGATTCCCGCCTTGCACGCCCATGAGTCAATGCGTTCTTGGGCAAGATACTGAACCCCACCTTGCCTCTGGTGGTAGGCGGGCGCCTGTGTTCGGCAGCGGAGCCGCCACCACTGCGTGAATGTGTGTGTGACTGGATGAATGGGTTTGTGACTGTAAAGCGCTTTGTCCTTGTAGGTAGAAAAGCGCTATACAAGAATACGCCATATGTGGAACGGTCGTGGAAAGACACAAATTTGGGTATATATCTCGCAAAAAAAAAAAATCAGGCACAATTGCGCAAGATTTCCATAATAATTGCATAGAAACTACGTAAAATACTCAAACTACATAATTCTCTACCGAGCCAGCTCAAAACCGAATTTACGAAAAGACCCGTCGACCACAACCCTCGACAGACATCTGCGCACATCGACGAATGACAAACACAAAAAACACTTATGAATTATCACGCATGTATCACGAAACCCTGAACGGTCAAACATGAAAAATGAACAAAATGTAGGTAGCGGTTGTATGACACGGCCTCCAGAGAATCTGGTCACTCATCCAGACAAGTTTCCCTTTGAGCGCGGTGTACAGACAGGCTACAATTTCTTTCTCCTGATGCGGTGATTCATGTTTAAGCCTTCCTCATCAAAGTGAACCAGCAGCAGCTGTGTCTCTTTTTTCCCCCCTTCTCTTTCATTCAGAGCGAATTTGTTGCTGATTACAGGGAAGGCAATCATTCCCTCTCTGGCGTGAGTGTGCTGCAAAATGCAAATGCTAAAAAGCTAATGTGGATTCACTTTGTTGGGAGGAGATTTATGGCAGGCTTCACATGGACGATAGATAATAAAAAAACACTAAACAAGTGGGAAACATCTTCAATTCTAGTCTCTTCCAATCTAATTAAACATTATCTCTGAAAGACATTAAACATATGGCTCTGATGTCAACTTCTGCTTCTGGAAATTTATCTACCACATTTAAAAACAGTTTTTGCACTGGCAGGAAGATGTGCTTAACCATAAAAGCAAGCATGAGGCCCTTCCTATTGCTCCAATTGTAGGGGTATTTGGACACACCCAATTGCTGCAAATGCCCGTTGGAGCAATAAGGAGGAGCCATTGGGGCATTTGGAGCTGTGGCCGCCGTGTCTGAAACGGTTTTCTAAAGGGGCAGATGTGGAGCGTCCAGACTGGGTGTCCCTCCACCGGTAGGGTGATCCACTTCACAAGCGCATCGCGGAGGAGAAACGGGTTTACATTTAAATGCAAGTAATGACTTTTTACAGTATCCTGTATTTACTGACGTAGTTGACTGACGACTATTGATGACATCATCAAGCTGTAGTAACGTCCAAGTTTGAAGGCACCATTTTCCCCATAACTCTCTGCTTGGAGGGATAAATGTAAAAGTAGGGAGAAGCCATAAGGTGAATTTGGGCTTGGCCTACTAAATTTCCATCCATCCATCCATCTTCCTCCGCTTATCCGGGACCGGGTCGCAGGGGCAGCAGTTTAAGCAGAGATGCCCAGACTTCCCTCGCCCCAGCCACTTCCTCCAGCTCCTCTGGGGGGACCCCGAGGCGTTCCCAGGCCAGCCGAGAGACATAGTCTCTCCAACGTGTCCTGAGTCTTTCCCGGGGCCTCCGCCCAGTAGGACATGCCCAGAACTCCAGTCTCCCCTTACTCTTGAACAAGACCCCAAGGTATTTAAACTCTTCCACCTGGGGCAGGGACACTCCACCCACCAAGAGATAGCTGGCTACTAAATTTAAAGTTATTTGAATCCCAAATATACACTAACCCTTTAACACCATAGACGTTTTTAATCGCCAGTTATTCAAGCTTTGAAGTGACCAATCAGATGCATCAGTAAAAGTATGTGGTGACCTCTGGCACTCACCTTGAATGTACTCTTGACAGATTCTCTCGAGCTGCTTTCAGCAGAAGGGGTTTAGACTTCCAACAAGCTTACTCACGATTGGCGACAATTGTTGCCATAGAAACATGACTCAGATCAACTCGGACAAATCACTGTCATCTGACTCCAAATGGCGGTCTCCGTAATGCAGAAAAATGGCGACTAAATTGGCTTCATTTGCTGGGCCTGGATGTAAGTCATTCACTATGGGTGAATAATTATTCATTGATTACAAGGATGGTTGCATCTTGGTAGAGTTTAAACTCAGGTTATGACCTAATTTCTTCACTTCTCACTACTTAGTGCACTACATAATGGGTATGCCATTTTATAGAGCTGTCCAAATCTACAAGCTCTAGAAATTTCCCTGAAGTCTCTGTGAAAAACTAGTGAGCATCGATTGTCATTAGATTGGTGAATATAGACCACAATGCATTGTGTTTTGACAACTTTGGGCAAATCTTTTTTTTAATTGTAATTAATTTTTTATGAACAAAAGTTTTCATCATCAGAACACAGTAGATTTGTAAATAGTCTTCGTAAAATGTTCGTATTTACTCGGTTTTTACTTTGGTGATATCAGTGACGATGTATTTGCCATTGAAAAAGAAAAAAAAAGTAGTTATGATGTTCAATTGTTTCTAAAGTTCAGGGCACTAAATAGACCCGTACTATATTGTTTTCTTTAGAAGTGGGAGGGAATTAGGACATAGCCTAGAAGTTTTACATTTCGTGTAGTTTTTCTTTTGTTTTGTTCACTTTTGTGCGCACAGAAAGGAGCCTCTTGTGGTGGACTTATTTTACTGTTACAATAGGGAGTCCAGGATCTTCTGACACACAAGGTGTATATTTGTATAAACCCCTTTTGTAATTTAGGCTAAACTTTTTTTTTATACTGATTACATTTATATCCCTTATTTATTTTGGACCGAACAGAAAAGAAGAGGGAAGAAGGGAGGGATATTGGAGATATTTTGTATTTTTGAGTATGACTAATGATGATTACGATCAATAATTTATCATCCGTTTAACTTTTTTTCCCTGTATTTTATCAGATTCACTTCTTTTGTTTCTAAATAGACAAACTGTGTATATGTGCCCATTCTTTGTGTGTTTTTATCCTCTTCCAGACTGTTTTAGTATACCTGCTCCACCGATACTTCATTGGGTAGTTTTCCCCCACAAACATCTATGCCCTCTTGAAGATATCCTTTCCAGTGGCCTTCATGTTTTGCTCTTTGGATTTTAGAGTACACTTCTGACTCTGTGGCACTTCGGGGGAGGCAGATAACACAGTAGGGAGGTTGCTCCAGCTCAGGAAGGAGAGCCAACATAGCTGTATTTCTTAAGCTTTGATCCCCGTCCACAAAATGAAGTGTCCTTGGGCGATGCATGGACCCTGCATCCAAAGCTTGTATTTTTGCATTTTCCCACAACTTCTCTATACTGAAAAAAAAACCTCAACGTTTGCACAGGACCTGCAGTGGATTTAGAGTTTCCGTAGTTTTTGTGCACAAACACAATACACTATTCATGCTGATTTATTCATATTGGCCTTTGCTAAAGATGCAGCCCACTGCTTGTTTAAGCCTCATTAGCAATCGTGTCCAACGAGCCGCTCAACAAAAACGTACTCATCCGCGCGGTTTTCCCTCACATCAGCAGCTGGATGTTTTCCTCGCACTCAGCTAAAAGGAAAAAGAAAGAAAAAAATAAAAGCCACACACAAACATTTGGAAGCGGGATGTAAACAGACCTCATGAATGATTCACAGCAGCGGCATATTTTAATGCAAAACACACGCGGGCACTGATCAGAGATTAGACGGTTCCCGCGGCAACATCAGAAATCAATGCAGGAGCCGTAATGCTGACGATAACAAAGGGGAACGCGGGATAAGCTTGGGATGGGATAGTGATGACGGTGCAGCCTCCCTCAGAGGGAGCGTCCCCTCCTTTTTACAAAACTATACATTCTGGTTTCTGTCGCTACAAATAAATAACGCACTCCGAAATATGGAAGTGCAATTGTAGAGCGCCAAAGACGTTGTAGTTCCGTTTACGGAGGAGCACTTAAGAAACATTTGATGCTTAAGGCTGATCGTCAACCATTGGTTATGATCCAATCATGGATTTGAACCCATGAAGTACCAGTCTCAGGGTGGACACACTACCAAAAGGCCACAATATATAGAAACTCTTTCTTTTTTGGGGAACTAACTTGTCTTTGCTAGTTGTCATTTTAACATCTACACGTGGCGAAAGATGGGCGAGATGACCGAAAAACCCAGAAGAACAGGGTTCTGAGTCTGTTTCTGGGTCAGTTTAAAAATATATATATTTGTCCAAAAAAAAAAAGAAATTGATTGCAAGAACAAACATTGTGCAACATTAAAGGAAAATAAGTACCATCAAGTATCTTTACCGTTTAAATCTGTACTACTGAACTACTTAACCCTTTAACACCAGAGCCGGAAGAGGCTTGGAGCGGAAGTCACAGCGATGCAAATCTTGCGAATTTGGCTCCAGACTTTTTCTTTCACAGATCTATTGCGATTAATGAAAGACTTGGTGTCATAGAATTCCGGCCAGACACAAACCATATTCATTAATTTCTCCTTAACAGTTAGCAATTTCATAAGTTAAAGGGGATGCCATCAGTACGCCCCTATGAAATCAGTCCTGATTGGTCAAAGTTCAACTAGTGTAACGTTCAACAGTTTGTACATAGAGCCCAAGAGCAGACTTAAAACTCTTGCGTGCGACACTTTGATTGAAGAGTTTTAAAGAGGGCAAGCCCGAAAACGCACATTTATGTGCGTTTATGTAGACTTTTGATTGAAAGTCGCAGAAGCCGGTGTGAACGTAGCTTTACATCAGCAGCCATTTTCTAAACCCGCTCAACCCCTTTTACGGGTTACCAGGTTGCAGGAGCCTATCCCAACCACCGGTAAACCAAATTTTTAAATTAAAACAACATTTTTTTTTTGCAGACCTTACTGTGCAAAGCAGAAGCTTCCCTTTCAAAATAACAGTTTGTTCACAGCCATCAATTGATGTCCAATGCTAGATTTTAAATCAATCAAGTATTGAAGATTTTTAGAGCTCTGGAGATTTGTATTTTAGGACCAAAGGGATAGTCTAATCGGTTGGGATATAGTCAGAATCGTGCGTGGCTTGTGTCTTAAACTAGCTGGGATGTAATCTTCAGCAGAATCGATTCCTCACCTGTGTCGTCCTAGACAATTCAGGGGAAGCGACTGATTGCTTTGCTCTGGTTCTCTGCCAAAGTCTGTTTGAAATACGACCTCTAATAGTATTCAGCAGCAGCCCAACAGAAGCAGCCTCAATCCAACAGCTTAATTTTTCCTATTATTAGCTTTTGGTATGGCTATTTGAGGTTTATTACGCCTGGTTTCCTCTGTTTATCATCTGCTTCCTGTTGTAGGAAATCTGATTTAGGCCTCCCCTGTGCTGCTAAATGGGGGGGGGGATCGGCCGCTAAGGTCCGGCTCAGATGCTGGAGGAGAGACGAGGAAATGAGTCCAAGGTTGTCAAGGGAAGCAATTTCCATGGCAGACATGTTTGAATTACATCCCCAACAACTGCAGTAAATCCAGACCCAGACCCCCCCCCTCTGTTCTCAATCCACTAGCTCTCCGCTTTCATCCCACCTGATCGAGATTAGTTTTACACCACACAGTGTCACACAGCAATTTCCCATTTCATCATCCATCTCAATGAAGTGCCTAATGGGACGTCTGACCCTGCTGGACTGAAAAATTCCTCACCGCCGCGGTACGGCACGAGACGGGCTCTCTGCAGGTTTCAACGAGTCAAATGGAAGTTTTTCTTTTCTTCAGAGTGACATGAGCGCAATTCAGGTTTGAGCTGTAAAATGTTTGACGGGTGAAAAGGAAAAAAACCAAAAATCGCCGGCAAAGTCAAATTTGACACCAGGAGAAAAAGTGATGTGTCCACATGTGGAGTTTTACTGCATGGGTCCCTTTGGTTAAAGGGTTAAGTTTAAAGACCCACTCCAATGACATTTTCTTTTTGCATTTTTCTGCACATGTATAAAAGAATTTACGATTAAAACTGCGTTGCTGAGTATCACTTTATTCAAATTGAGTTGAATCAGGAACAGAGAAAAAAACAGATGTCTGAAAAAGCTCGGACTTATGATGCGGCTAATGGCGAGGGCGGGACAAAGTCTCGCTTTGTCCAATCCAATTCTATATCCTTTACTTACAGACAAATAGAACCATGAATGTCTTTATTTTCCTCGACTGAGCTGCCATCTGGCCTTAAACTGTGCAGCCGGACAGCTGTTTTTTTTTTTAATACGCTAACGTTAGCGTAGGCTTGTCCGTGTACACAAGTACCCCCGAGTTTTGAAAACGGAAGTCCAAAATGCGCGTTCACGTTATCTTTTCATTAGAAGTGGTCGCCTGAACCTGAGTTTCACAGCCCAGTGTGAATGTAGCATTATACTATGCTGGTCAACAAGCATTTCTAGAAGAGAAGACCCGTTTGAGGTTCTAAAAGTAAAAGTACCCACACACCAACCGTTCAAGAACGCGCTATACACAGCTGGGCAGAAAGAGCGCAATTATTAATGTCTCCTTTGTTATTATGTTTAATATGGTTGGTACTTCCATGCTTTTAAAAGAATGCTATCTACACCTCACCACCAAATCAAGGTACATCGATTTAGCAGCCAAGAGGTTCAACCGGTTGAACTTCCAGTGCGCAATCAATGAACGACCATTTTCAAAGCAACATGTAAACGCCAGCATTCTCGACTCCGGAGCCTGAAATTTGGGCAAACACGCTTAGACACGCTTAGACTTTACACTCAAAGTGTCCGTTTGAACGGGAGTCAACGCGACCGGTGCGTAGATACCTTAACAGGAGGTTTGAAACTTGCATCATTGTGTGCGTACACAGCCCTACAAAATCCGATAACAGACTGCTATGTCCACAACCAAGTTACGGATTTCTGATCACTCCCATTTATTAGATTTTTTTATGGGCTGCATAAAGCAAAAGGTTTGGATTAAACACTCTTAGACATCTGACAGCAAAGACCCCAACGGGTTCAGTCAGCTCAGTTGTGACATTCACGTCTTATTTGAATAAAAACTGGAAGAAAGCCCACGTTTTTACAAGCCCATAGACATGTCAGTCTGTGTAAACGACGCTACCTCCAGCGGCATGATGAGAAGCCACAGGCCGCGAGACAAGTCATTAGTATTATCTCTCCGTGGAAGGTGGAGGCGCAGCAGGCGACCGATGCGTTTCCCCATCCGCAGCCTTAAAGCCATCCTTCATCGTCTCCGTCCACCTCTGTCCTTGTGTTTCTACGCCCTCCTCTCACCTTCTGGCACCCCGCGGAGGTGTTGTGGATATATTTAGTCGTCAACGGGACCAAAATTGCCATGAAAGCAATCATTTTTCTGTCATGTTGTCAAAAAGCAAATCTGCCGTCATTCTTTAATGTATTCTCCTCCGCTCTTCCATCAACAGCCACTATTTACTCTCAGTTCCATTCTTTTTCTCCCGTCATTCTTCAGGCTGGGATGCAAACACAATCTGTCACGCTGCTGAGACAGTTAGACGACACAACAGTCTGCGATCCCTCACTATTACGAGCAGGGAGGGATGGATTAAAGGTCCGATGGAAGCCTCGGGATTGAGGTTGAGGTTCTGTAGTAACAGAAGAAAAACTGGAAGAAAAGTTTGTACACTCTGAGGTTTTATTCTGTGTCTTGTACTTGTCGTCAAAAGTACAGTTGGCGGGGGAGGACAGAGCGGTGAGGTTTGCTTCAAGGACACTTCAACACTAATGTTGAATTTAACACACTACTTGAGCCTTGAACAGCTAATGTGTCTCTTTAATGTAAAGCCGGATGACAACTCCGCTCTACTCCAACTCGTCTCTTTATTTCTCTGCCCCGTCTCTGCTTACATGACTTGAAAACCTCCAGGAGGGTGCATCTCTTGCTATGCGCAGATGTCGCAGCAACATACAGATGTTGCAGCAACACGCAGATGTTGCAGAAATGCGCAGATGTTGCAACACGCAGATGTTGCAAAATCGTGCAAACGCGCAGATAACTTGGCAAGACAGAGATGTGAAAGCATGCACAAATGTCGCAGGAAAGATGGGTTTTTGCAGAAATGCGCAGACGTCACAGGAATGTACAGAGGTTGCAGGAATGCTAAGACTCTGCATATATGCGCAGATGTCGCGGCAATGCACAGATGTAACAGGAACGCACAGCCCTGTGATCCCGAAAGGAATAAAACGGATTAGAAGATGATTGAATGAATGATTATATTGTTCCTGCTTAGACTGCAGCTTCCAGAGGTTTTTAGGAATATTTCTTCATTCATCTCTGAACACAAGAAAATAAAAGTCAACTTCAGTCATTTTGTAATGAAGGTAAATGCGAGCAAACGCTGCATGTTGGGGAAATTTAGGAAAACGTTTTGTCAGGAAAACAATAAAAGCACTTCATGAAAGGACTTAAAAACAAATTGATATGGCTGCTTTGAACCTTTCACTTTCATTTCAACGGAAAATTCACATTTCCGACGTTCCCATTTTTGAAGGATGATGAAAGCGCGGCTGTTTTGATGTCAAACTGTGGCATAAAACAACTATAAAAACTATAACATTTTATGAGCTAACCAATGGTGTTGTCGACATATGAAACTCAAAATGCTTCCGATATCTAGTATTGGGGGAAAGTGGCTTCCCTGGATGATGCTCTGAGCAAATACGACTGTTGATCCTGATTTTAACATCTCCTGATAGACAGGAGATGGGGGTCAACTCTGTACCACAGGACACTTTACGTGAAGAACGTGATTCAAACAAACACATTTGTAACAAGTCACATTGGTAACATTTTACATTAGTAAAGTCTTATGCTGATACCCAACATTTGACCAATGAAGCATGTTGCTAACAAAAAGTGTTAACAATTTTACGCCAATTTACATTTGTATACGTCTCTTCACGTTAGCAATGCTTTAGGAACGTTAACAATGATTTGGTAACAATTTACTAACATGAAATGTTATCAATGTAAAGTGTTGCTTTATGCATATATGGGAAAACTTTTCCTAGCGTAAAGTGCTGCTGTATTTATGCTAGTCAAGGGTTCCTAACATGAAATGTTAGCTAGCTATCTAGCTAGCTCGCTAGACATTAGTAACACATTTTAGTAAAGTTTAACTAACATGAAATGTTACTAACCTAAAGTGTTGCTTTATGCCTATTTTACGCTGATATAGCTTTTTGGTAGTTACACTTTACATTAGCAACACTTAATGCTAGTATACAGATGTGTATTTGATATTTGCAGTTGTGTTTTTTTACTGCATACCTAAAAGTACTTTCTTGTAAAATGGCATAATGTGCAATAAAGTTGTTAAAAAACAAACAAACTTAATGCTAGTAAAGTTTTCCAAACATAAAATGTAAGGTGTTGCTGTACACTTTACTAACGTAGAATGTTGTTAAGGAAGTTTTACTAACTTAATATTGATAAGGCTTTAGGTTAGTATATCCCTTTGTTAGTAAAATGTTATGTTAGCTTTACGGCTATTTGGAAAACTTGACTCGCCAACTTTATGCTGATATGCTTTAACGTTTAATTTTACTTCAGTAAAGTGTTGCATACTGGCACGTAGCCGCATTTCGTCAGAATCAGCGGGTTTACTTTTATTGCGTAAACGGTTGAAGAGTTCCGGTTGTTAAAAGAATGTCAACACTGGAGCTAAAGCTCGGGTGTTAAAGGGTTAACACTCCAAACAACTTTCCCTCTTCGTAGACATCAAAGGTTTGAAGTTACAGGAAAAGTAAAAAAAAAAAAAAAAGATTTGCCTAAAAGAGATCAAACATCTGCTGATTCAAACATGTCTGACCATATCAGAGGTTTTTCTTACTTTAAGCTTTAAAGTCACCGTTTTCGATTGATTTTTCTCTTAACGTTTTCGACAAATGACTAAATAACTTGGACGTAGGACATACGTCCTCACCGATTGACGGTCAGAGTCGGACATACCCCCTCCCCCTGCAGTGTGCTTGGATTTTGATCTGGAGTCGCTGGAACACAAAGAGGCCGTCTGTGTCCACATGCGGGTCAACAAGGGTCGGTTTCAAGGCGAAAACCGTTGAAGCATTAGATTTACGAAAACATTTTCATCACAGACTTACGGAATTCTGGTTGTTTCTGCCAATAAAATTGTCCCGTTTCTTAAAATGATTGAAGCTAAAGAAACGCTCTTTACTCACCGCTGACCCATGTGGCCTCGGGGTCGTGAACGCTGAACTCCGGCTGGTACAGGTCGGCCACGGTTAACCTGGACCTGCTGGTATCTGGGAGGTCGGCTGTGGATGAATTAAAACATTCAGTCCAGAACTAAGAGGTCTGGGGAAAGGTCTGAACCCCGCAGCTACGTACTGGGTGTGAGGATGACCACGGACAGACTGATGAGGGAGCAGACCACCACGATCACCAGGAGGGAGATGGCGATTCCCTTCCAGTTCCTTTGGGGAGGGCTGACGTCCACGTACTCCTGCAGACAAGGTTTAGGTCGTCAGGAACCTTTAGACTCATTAGGGTTTCGTCTTAGATCTGATTTGAGTTCTTGGACTCTAAACTAAAACAGGCGGAGCTTATCCAGGAACAGAGAAAAGACCATCTGAGCAGCTTTCCTCAGGTGTTTATCAGGAGGTACTGCAGTCTCTGCTAATAAAAGTTTTATTTGCAGACAAAAAAAAAAAGATTGAAAGCACTCTGTTTAGTCTCAGAATTGGAAGACCTGAGTTCTGAAGTTTCCAAGGGCGCCGACACCGCAGAGGGCGGTGACATGTGTCACCGCGTCAGAGGTAAGATCGTATATTTGTCTTTGTGACCTCGGTGGAGCACCGGGGGATTGAACTGCAACTCACGTGGCCGCTGCACGCCTGCGCCTTCTTCAAATTTACAGCTTGAATTCTGCTGAGAATGATTGTGCGACCCTCAGGCCGCGGGGTCAAAGGTAAAACTTGATTTTCTAGGTTTCTGCAGGTTTCTCCTTCTGTTCCACCCTTCAGGCGTAGATCCCTGAACCGTGTAGAGGGCTGCACACACATTGATGCTACTTCAGCTTTCATGAGGAGGATTAAGAAAGAAATCCACATGAAACATGCAGGCGCCTCCTAGACGCCATAACACGAGCTAGCACGTTGGAAACGTGGCGAGCGAAGGCCTCAGTCTGACAGCATTCCCATTGGGAAAAGTGGGAGAAATGAGCCGCGGGCGATCAGGTGAGAGAATCTCTGCTGCTGGATTTACGGAGCTTCAATGCACGAAGGAATCAAAAGATCAAAGACGATCTAATGAACTGATTCATATTAATATGATTATTATTAAAATCACATGAAAAAGAGAACATCAGCTAAAGGAAATGATTAAAAAAATAGGAACCTGGAGAAAGTAGGGCAGATAAATACATACATACATAAATGTATAAAATTAAGAATAGATCAAAAGTAAAGGGAATGTTTTAATAAAAGGAAGAAAAAAATTATCAAAAATATAAAATTAGAACAAAATGTAAAAGAGAACTAAAGAAATAATCAGCAAAAAAACATGCAAACAAAAACAAAATAAACATATCAAACCTGTTACATTTCCAAAAAGTACTTTATTTCGGGTTGTTTTTTTAGTGATTTTTTTTATTTAAAAGAGAAAATTTGTCGCAAACACGTGCAGGGATGCGCAAACAAAGCAGGAACGCGCAGACGACGCAGGAAAGCGCAGACGACCCAGGAACGCGCAGACGACCCAGGAACGCGCAGGCGACCCTAAAACGCGCAGGCGACGCAGGAACGCGCAGACGACGCAGGAAAGTGCAGACGACGCAGGAACGCGCAGACGACGCAGGAACGCGCAGACGACCCAGGAACGCGCAGACGACCCAGGAACGCGCAGACGACGCAGGAAAGTGCAGACGACCCAGGAACGCGCAGACGACGCAGGAACGCGCAGGAGACGCAGGAACGTGCAGACGACGCAGGAACGCGCAGACGACGCAGGAACGCGCAGGCGACGCAGGAACGCGCAGACAACGCAGGAATGCGTAGACAACGCAAGAAACGCGCAGACGATGCAGGAACGCGCAGATGTCGCAGGGATGCACAGATGTGGCAGAAATCCCGCTTGTTCTCAGGAACAAGCAGCTGCAGACAGAGCAGCTGCTGCTGGAGTACAGATGGGAGGAGTTTGGGCTGCAGGAACGCTTCAGGCTAAAGCTTCAACAGAAAAGGACTGAAGGGACGTCTGCCCTTCAATATGAAAGCGTGAGTAATGCAGAGGGGTGGGGGTGGGGGTCTTGAGTGTACTCTCAGTCGCTGGGATGCATAAATGCTGCAGGGAAAAGCTGGACTCTGACTAATATGAACGCTGGCCGTGAAAATATGGGGTTTATGCAAATAGAACAAACAAAAATCATCTTTTCCTTTTTGACGTTTTCATTCCAAAAGCAATTTCCTTCGGATGACAGACTTCCTATGGACATTTCACCTGAACAGCAAAGCAATACTCATTAATAAAACCAGGAAGTCTTCCATTCAAAACTGACACTGAAGCCTTTTTGGGTCAAAATATCAATAAAAAGTCATCAAATCAATTAATTGATTGTTATTGCAGTGAATATGGATGAAAAAGAAACTAAAATACATTATTTTTGGAGGGAAGATCAATCGTAATCCATAACACCAATGTCTTAAGTCTCCACTTAATTCTAGACAGTAATTATGCTTTTTATTTTAATAAATATGCTGACAAAATATGACAATGTTGTATGAAAGCTCACAACATCCAGTAAAATAAGTCAACTAAACACAATAGATGACAATTGACCCTAAAATGCATAAAATTGAGGCCTAAACGACCCAGAATTTACAGGAAGTTGTTTTTGAATTAATTGCATCATAAATGACGAGTTCCACTTTTAGCCTGCTAGCTTTTCCAGCTATAAATAGCATTTGTTTTTTTAGCATTTATTTTGAAATTTTGGAACACCTTTTTGTGGAGAAAATTATTTATTTATTTTTTGCTGTCGTTCATTTCTGTCTGGTCGGATCAATTGAATCTGACCCCACCCTTTTTTTTAATTCAACAATCAAACAAGAAGTTTGATGATGTCAGCACAAACATATTTTTGGATTTAGCCCCGCCTCCATTAAGCTTTTTGTGTCGACGTGGAGAATCAAGATAAAATAAAATGTTGTTTTTTTTTAATGAGAAAAAGGAATCATTTTTTGGTGTGTTAAAACTCATCCCGCCAAAATAAAACCATTGGTTTTCGATGAAAACGGTCTTATATAAATTGTTTCAAATGTGCGACATCAATGTTCAGAACTAGATTTTTTTTCTGTGACACAGGCAAACACAACTAGACTTTAAAAATAAAAATTTAACGTTGATCCACCAAAAACTGCTGCTAAGCTAATTTTAGTTGTAAATCAGTTTTTAGGCTAATTAGCTTGTTTTCAGCATTAAACTACTAGCTGCACTTTTTTTACTTCTTCACAATTTTTCAGCCCCACTGATGCTAAAAACTCCAAATATGATGAGACTGAACAGTTAAGTACGTTAGACAGAATACACTGGAATTTCAAAATAAATGCATCTCTGGAAACACCAGATTGTTTTTGAATGTTTTTTAAAAAAAATTACAAACGCGAATGCAGCGCAAAAAAATATGACGAAAAGTCCTTTTAGGTCATTCTGATGACCGGAAATCTTTACAGAAAAAGATAAAACTTTATTGGTCCTCAACAAACGGACAAAACCAAGAGTGAGAAGGTATGCAAATGGAGCCAAAACAGTGAAAGTATAAAAATTTAAATATATTTATATATTAAGAACATTTCTGATACAAATCTGTAAGAAATAAAAACTAGAACATTAAAGAAATTTCAAAATAAACGTCCTTCTAGGCTAATGTTAGCCAAAAATACATTTTTATTGTTTTCTTCCTTTGTAATTTTTTTTTTGGACTAAGTGCCCCATTTTTATGTCTAATATCTAAAAATAAATGTGACTGCATTAAAAAAAAAATTAGAATTAAAACTCTATGGATTAAGCTTAAACTTTATTAGTTCATAATAAACAGACAATAACTGGAGCGAAAATGTCAAAAGTATTTCATGAGAAAGTTTCCTATTCAAAGGCATAAGAAATTAGAAAAAATAGAAAATGAAAAATAAAACAAGAATTTCAAAATGCCAACTATCCAATTTGTATATAAAAAAATATTTTAAAGCATTTTTACAATTAAAACTCTCAATGGATTAAGCCAAAACTTTATTAGTTCCAGATAAAATGACAAAACCAGGAGTGAAAAAGGCTGCAAACGGTCACAATAGTGAAAATATTTTAGGAAATCACGATTTTTATTTTTTATAAGTGTAATTATTAAGAACGTTTCTGATGCAAATATGCCAGAAATAAAAAATAAAAACAACAGGAAAATCTTTAAACCTAAAACGAGTTCCAACATTAAATTGTTTGAATGCATGATCAACTACGGGTTATTTATGAAAATGGTAATATTTAAAAAGGCAAAAAAGATTATTATTATTATTTTTTTAAATCGCTGGTGTTTGTTCTTTTGGATGAACTAGAGCCAACAGGTCCTCTTGGAGATCAGGACTTTATGCAAATAAAGCGCAGTCAAACCGCCCCACAAAACATCCCAAAAATGGGATTTTATTGACATTTTTTTAAGACTTGGCCGCTAAATCTTCCGCAACAACAAAAAAGTCGATATCTTATTATATAAATAAATAGCCGAAATTCCCAGTGAACTGCTACATCCAACACATCATCTAGTCCCCCCTCTGTGCCCGCGGAAGGAGAAAAAGGGACGCAAATGGGTTGTGATGGTACCTCGTCCTGCTGCGGGTCTTTGGGCTTCTTCTTGGTCGGGTCTTTGGATGCGGTCATGGCGCCGGAGCTTCGGTCTCGTTCCTCAGCCCGAACCCAGCGTCTCTCCTGGTAATGACATCCGCCAGCCTGCCTGCGCACAATTTAGCGGCGGAGCGGCGGCAAGCTGCCGCGAGGACGCAGCGGCTTCCGGTACGAGTTTCAAAATAAAGGCGTGACCGACAGAAGAAAATAACAAAGGTATTCTGTGCACACTGGATACGATTATGATTCAATGAAGTGAACAATAGCAATAAGTTTTTTCATTAATAATCCAAGTTTTAAGGTCTTTACTCGCGCGAATGTCGAGTGAAAATAAAAAAGTTTTACTTTGACGTAAAGATATTTATTCGTACTTCCGGTTAAGCAAAGGTGACTAAAGCTCCTCTAAACAAATGTATTCATTTATTGCTTTGTCTTAAAGATTAAGTATGAAAAAAAAAATAACACAAAACATTTTTAATAGAAAAAAAGAAATCAGTAAATAACTAATACTAAGAAATACTTTTATTAAAACAAAAGATTTTTTATTTATTTATTCATGTTTTTCATAATTTTAAGACGCTCCTCTTTCTGGTGATTATTACTAAGTGAATGTTTGATAAATTGTTTTTTTTTAATCCGTGCAGCCAGTGCTTTATTCTTGGCTGAACTGAGCGGAAGAAGGGTTAGCATTAGGTTAATACGTGCTAACAACATTTAGCCGTGGATGAACTATAACTGGACCAACCATCAGGCTTTATTTTTTTCTGGACCCGACTGGTAACATAAATTCACAAGATTGTTTGCACAGTTTCTCAGGACTGTTCATTCAAAAGCCGCTCCTCTGTCTGGAGATACAAATCCCCTGAGAGACACGGTTCTCCTGAGTCCGCTAGCTTGATGGACTGCTGTTCAAAGCCTCCTCGGTTGCACACTGTAACAAATCCCCTCCCCTGTCTGCAAACACAGTCCGGCTGCGCTCCTCAGAGACATGCACATGCAATATGTGCACACTCGATTGTGCAACACAGGCACAATTAATTAATCCGTGCGGACGGTTTATCCGATTTTTTTTTTTTTTTTCCGACTGGCTCCATCTTCCTCTCCTTATCCGGGATCGGGTCTCCGGGCCAGCAGTCTAAGCAAAGATGGCTAGACTTCCCTTGCCCCTGCCACTTCCTCCAGCTCCTCTGGGGTACCTCGAGGCGTTCCCAGACCAGCCAAGAGACGTAGTGACCCCAATGTGACCTGGGTCTTCCCCTGGGCCTCTGCCCAGTGGGACATGCCCGGAACTCCTCTCCAGGGAGGCGTCCAGGAGGCATCCAGACTAGATGCCCGAGCCACCTCAACTGGCTCCTCTCAATGTGGAAGAGCAGTGGCTCTATTCTGACCTCTCCGCGGGTGACCGAGCTTCTCCTCCTATCTCTAAGGGAGCGCCCAGCCAGACCACAGAGGAAGCTCATTTCAGCCGTTTGTATTCAGGACGTCGTTCTTTGGATCATGACCCATAGCTCGTGATCATCAGTGAGTATTGGAACAATGATCAACCGGTAAATTGAGAGCTTTGTTTTTTGGCTCAGCTCTCTCTTCACCACAACGGACCGATACAGCGGCCGCATAACTACGGACGCCGCTCCAATCTGCCCGTCAATCTCACGCTTCAGTCTTCCCTCACTCGTGAACAAGACCCCCAGATATTTCAGCTCCTCCACCTGGTGTAGGGAAGCTCCACCCACCGAGAGATGGCAAACTGCCTTTTTTAGATGTATTTTTAGTAAACAACTTGTAATAACAAGGATTCACGGAGTATTTATTGCCATCTTCAGTGAACGGAGCAGTTTCACAGAATAGGAATTTGCTGCGGTGCAATGTGCGACATAAAACACTTAAGAATAGAAAAAAAATGAAGAACAGTAAGCACAATTAAAAAAATGACAATGGTCAGAATAATAAATACAAATAAATTGTGCAAACTGAGGATGATCAAGGTGCAGGTAGTGGACTGGTGACTGGACATATAGGAGTTAAAAAGTGTTCATGAGTCATAAATAAACTAACTCCTTTTGCTGTATATCCCCAAACAGCGCATTATTAAAATAATATAAATTTTAAAATCAATTTAGTGAATTTACAGCTTTGATTTTGTCCTTTGTTCTGAATTATTCTCATTTTTCACATTCAAACATATTAATTTTTGCCATAAATTACTCAAAATCCTGTTTATTATAACTTTTTTAAATTCTGTGATACATTTGAAGAGTTATCAAAGATAATCCTTGAGTTAGACATTTGTAAACCTTCCACAAACAGCTTTTAATGTTTTTTTTTTCTTGACTGCTTTAGTGAAGACATTTAATGTTATTTCTAACCTTGGGCTTATGGGTTGTCTAAATTTAATTGAGTTAAGGTTGCTGCCTTTTTTTAAGTGTCCTCGAACAATGAAGGTTATTAAACTTACAAATCTTACAGCTGCAGAGCTGACAGGCTGATAGATATTAAAATAAGAGAAAAAAAACTTTAATATAAGTTTTATATAGTATAGTTTAGTATAAGAAAAGAAGAATATGTCGGATATTTGCAGGTATAAAATCTGCTAGCTTTACAGGACTGACCCTTATTTTGAAAAAAATAAACGTAAACAACAATTTTGGTTTTCTTTAAGGGCTGAAGCTGCTCTCAAACGGTGAATGAAGATTAGGGATGATTCATCTTTACTCTACTAATAAAGTCTTGAAAGTTGTGTATTGATGTGGAATTATGGGACAGTTTCTTATCAAAGAATTCTGGGAAACTTAACTGTAATCAATCAAACCGCTGGTTCTTTTATTTAATTTTTACTAAAACATTCCAAAAACCCTCCATAATCATTAAAAAGGACATTTAAAAGTATATTTAGTGAATGGTGCACAGATGGAAAGATTTAGAATCGCGAGTGGCATTGTAGGGTCCTACCTACATAAATAACCCGCCCCAACTGGCTGAGCAGCCCCTCACTCTCCCCTTCTGCCCCTGCCACCCTGGTCAGAGCTGCATGTGACAAATCCATATTTAAACACTTTTATTTTAAATGGCTGCTTTTGTGTTAATTTTTTCTCCATAGCAACCATTTTGTTTTTTGGTCGCCTGGGGGTGACAAACAGATCTATTTAATTTTCAGAAGAATCTGCAAAAGTAAACTTTTGGATTTCCTTGGCAACGGAGGCTTTTTGTTAACCACTCCCACATTCCTAATATGTTTATTTTGTATTTTGTATTGTTAATCGCGCTTGAGCAAGGAACTCATGTTTAAACACTCACAAAATTATGGTAAAAAATGTGAGGAACAGATAAACGCCACTTTTGCGAGCTCACTATGCTAACGCCAGAAAAAAAAATCCAACATTTTATACACAATTAGCTGACCAATGCTTCTTAAGGACGTAGAAGTCAATAAGACGAATTCTGTAGCTGGAACTAAAGGTGATTTTATTTTTTAATGGAAGATAGCAGGTTCTTCCTGAGGTCAAAGGTCAACAAAACTGTGATTGTTGTTGTAGACTTAAGCTAACGGTGTGTGCGTAGAATTTCATAGAGATCCCCCGAACAAAAGTTTGTGTGGCAAAATGTGAAAATTACCAAGTTTCGCACTTTGCCACTAATTGGTTGCCAAGCTGCAGGTACATTTTTGCTTAAACATACAACAAGAAATAAAAATTGAATAAAAACTAAAAAAATTTACAGGGACTTACTTGGGCCCCCATGTTGCCCGTGGCCTAAAATCCCTCTGACACACCCCTGCTCATCTTTATAACACATCATCCCATTAGGGATCAGAAATCTCACTATTTATCATCATTTCTTTCATTAATCTAAATACAAATTCTCAGTTTGCTTGTAAACATGCTTTCCCAACATCCTTTGTGGCAGCTTGTGTCTAACGCTCAGCTTTCTATGACAGCAATCCAAGAGCTTAACTGTTTTGGATGTCAGTGTTGAATTCCCGCTGAGAGTGCGCGGCTCTTTTTTTGGTGGGGTTTTTTTTTTATCTCGTGCTGCTTTCTCCACAACATCCCTTCAGGGAATAAGAGCCCTTCTGTGATGTATTTGGAGTGCGAGCATCCCACGCTGTGAATTATGGGATTATGGCACGGCATGTCGGCGGAGAATGAACTGGACCGCGGCGTCATCTGAAATCCCCGCGGACTGGAATGAGATGCAATGATGGAACTGATCAGAAGCCGGCTGGGCCCTTCCCCGCTGCCAAGAGGCTGAATGCAAAGGTGTCACGGACAAGCCCCCACCAAGACACACCACCATCCCACTGAAAAATAATAACGATGACAAGAGGGAGGGAAATGGATTAATCCACACAAATGAAGATGGAGGGGTCACCTGCAAAAGAGCATCCCAGCCTGAAGGTGTTTGCTCCACGCGTGTCACATCTGAACGACCTTCAACAACTTGGTTTATGATTGGGACTGTTGGTCAAATCTTTGGGTAACTGTTCGATTGAGTGCATAATGAGTTCTCCCAGGTGCACAATTATTCTCAGATCTGTGAGGTTTATTAAACTTTTCAAATGTCATCTTATCTGCTTTTCACATGAAAACTTTAGAACAATTGATTTAGCTAAAAAAAAAAAAAGGTTGTGTCCTTTAGTTAGCTTTTATGCTGCTCTGTGTCCGCTTCTACTTTTACACGTAAAATAAGACTTTGATTTGTACTTTTGTGTCCTGCTTGCAATGCATTACCGCACTCATCCTATAGGCGGCAGTTTGGGCTCTTTGTTGTAGCTGTAGCTGTGGTAGCGTGTTTGCGTGATTGTACTTTATTTCACGAACTATATGAAAGCTGCTATTTTTTGACGTTATTAGATCAGTTCAGTCGAAATTTTTTCACAATACAGATGGAACTACGTGGGAGTGAGGCGTCATTAGTAAGCAGCGAGCGATTGGTCCAAGTTGTTTGAATCAATGTTTCTATGGCAACCACTAATCTTGCTGGAAGTCCACACCCCTGCCACTTGAAGCTACACAAAATCTGTCAAACGTTCTGACTGTTGGATGTAGGGGCCAGCAGGCTCCCCCTACTGTTATTGATGCATCTGATTGGTCAGTTTATAGCTTAAATAACGTTAACTACAGAAAAATATCATGGAAAAAAGATTTAGAATCAGCAAGAATAAAAAAAATGTATCAGAGCAGTAAAAGTCTAGCATAGAAGTCTATAGGATTTTGGGGATACTTCCTGTCTGGAATGCTAGGGGGGGGGGTCACTCAGCCCAGTTGTCATATTCAGTGAATGGTTATTTGCTGTAGCTGGAGCTATGGTAACGTGTTTGAATGCTTGCAATGTGTGTCACTTGCTTGGGTCTCAACAAACCCTTTCAGCGTAAGAGCCTCATAAGTTTTATTTTGCCGTTTGGACTGCGTCGCATCAAACCATTAAGAAAACCAATGGGGGGGGGGGGCACATGGAGCCGCACATGTCAGAGAAAAACCTGAAGCCCGACTGTCTTTCCCATAATACTGTGGGGCAAGTTCTGAGCTTTAATATACGGCAACAATGAAAAGTTAAATGAAAATTAAAATAGGTCATGAAAGTTTGCTGGACTTAAACAGCCTCCACACTGTCTCCCGTTGAGATTCCAGGTGAAGGTAATTAACCTGCAGTCTGGATGGAGGCGTGCACGGATCGAGCTCACCCATCACGGGGGAGGCTGCTCTGCTTTTTTTTTCCCTGTTTGATAAGGAGGCGGGTTAATTGACCCAGAAGGATCCTGATAGTGTGAGAACATGCGAGGCTTCAAACATTTCTGTCTGGGATGGAAATGTGTTTTTTGTTTGAAACGAAGGAAAGAAGATCCCACTGGTCCCTTAACTCATTTGTGCTGTAACGAACAAAAAAAAAAAAGAGACTCTAGATTTAAGCTCAACAAATTCAGTTACAACCAACTACTTGTTCTGAAAGAGGGCTGCTGACCACAGGTGGGTTCAACCTAAAAGGATCATTCTTTTATCTGGAAAGCCAAACTAACTGAATTCTTTGCCCTTTTAAACATTCATTTGTGTTTTTTTTTAACTGGATTTGTTTTTTCAAACACATTTTGATCCTGGGGACTTGTCTGTATTAAATGAACAGAGCTCCCAACACCAATGATAAAATACTGTTTCGGGGTCACATGGCGGCTGGAGCCTATCCCTTGTAGGTAAAGGTAGGGGTCATCATGGACAGGTCGCCAGTCTCTCAAAGGGCGGCAATCACACACCCATTCACTCTCACACCTATGGACAACTTAGAGGTAACCAATGAACAGTGGGAGGAAGCCGGAGAAAACCCACACATGCACAGGGAGAACATGCAAACTCCACACAGAAAGATCCCCATTGGGGGCCTTCTTTGCATTGAAGCAAGAGTGCTAACTACTGCACAACCGTGCAGTCCCTTTAAGTTTAAGTTCATTTTATGCATAAACCTTTTTCCCTAAAAACCCAGGACCTGCTATTTACAACTAAATCCTGAAAGTTTTGTGCAGCAATCTGCAAAACTTTACAGTCACGATGTACCCAAATGTTTAAGTATGCATCAAAAATACTTTCATAAAAGAAGATTTAAAGGCTATCCATTCGAACCTGGCTTCATTTGACACTGAAGCGCGCTAAAAACCAAAATAACCAGCCGAGAAAAGGCATTTCCATAATTTAGCATTTCCTTTTATGACAGACTGCTCAAGCACATTATAGCCTTGATTTGATAAAACTGCAAGTCTTTTTATTACTTGTATTTATCATCTGCTTCACCGCCAGTTTTTTCTCCCACAAATATTTGATACGGAACGTTGGAAACACAGTCACTGGGGCTTGCAAATGACGGTGGGGCTTTTTGGGGAGAACACTCAACCTGTGAAAAAGAAGTGGACAAGGTTTTACCGTCTGACCCGTTTTGTCAGCCGGACACCCAACGGAGCTTCCAGGGACTCGGCTACAATCGTGGAGAAGCAGACTCCAGCTGCCGGTGGGTTTACTCTGGACTCACGCTGGTGAATTAATGGGACTCTAAATTCTGAATAATTCACCAGCACCTTTATCTGACTCCAGAGAAGAGGCACGCCCATCTCATAAAGGATGCTTCCTTACAGACCTGTGACAAAGCTTTCTGCTCAGCTGCTGCGATGTTAGGTCCCAACAGAGAACCAAAGAGTTAAATCATGTCAAACTCGTCTGTTACAATGAAAATATAACTAGAAAAATTGTATTTCATGTAAAAAAAAAATATGATAATAAGACGCCTTAGCAGAAAAGCAACTAAGTCATTGGCTCAGATTTTAACTCCAAACTTAAAGGTGTTAGCATAAAGATTGTCACAATAGCAAAAAGATTAGCGATGAAAAAGATGATCAGAGGGAATTTGAACACGACATACGCAGAGGTGGCCAGCTTCAATGTAAAGTCAATGGTAAAGATGTGATCTGAGGTCCTGCGGCGCGATTTGAGCATGAGAGTTCAGTTATTTAAACGTTGGAGAGGTCGCCACAACGCGTTAACCAATCAGGGGATCAACTAAAGTACATGATATTTTCAGCAACAGGCAGGTAGAAAACATATCCTATCATATGGTGGATCTGTTTTACTCCAAAACTTTGGGCGTGGGTTTTTGAGCCTGTCCAGAAAGACTGGACGGCCTTTCTTCCCGGTTACGGTACACCCCTGACAGTCTGTCACAGGGGCCCAAGGAGGAGCAATCCTGCCCGCTATGCTCTCTGGAGGCGAAGCAGCATTATGAGCCAGCCTGCTCGGGCCTCCTGCACTTTATGATATTTTACTTATCTTTATTGAGGGAATAATAATAAAGGTTCCCTGATTTTATTCTTGTTTTTATTTTTACCCTCTGGTTAATGCGGGACAGCAGGTCTTCAAACTCTCGCATGTTTAATGTCATCCGTCTTTCAAACACATCAGCGGGAGAGAAGCTCTGTGTAGCGGGAGATTCTCTGAATGTTGTCATGAATCCAAACATGGAGACGTGATTCTCTATTTTTTTGTAGAACTTGATCTTCAATATCATCTGTGTTTTTCCATGCATTGTAAGCGGTATAAACACAGGCAATCTTTCATTGTAGCAATCAGGCTAAAAACATTTAATGGTAGCTCCTCCACATCGCACAGGGCGCGAACATCATTCTTTGACAGGCGGCGAGCAGAGAATTCGCCATTCAGCGAAGTAGGGGCGCATGTTCGTGTGAACGCAGCTTTAGATGTTTTTCCTAAAAAGGATTCAACTTCAACCTGATCAGGTTGAATTTTGTTTTTCTTTATGTTGGGATTGGTTGCTATGGTAGCAGACGTTTTTGCAGCTCACGATAAGAAAAGAAAACCAAGGGGTTAAATCAGGATCAGCTTAAAGTCAATTAAAACATTTAAGGTCATTTGCTACTTTCACACACATAAATATATTTATACATACCGCACACATTCATCTATCTACTCCATTCATCTATCTATCTATCTATCTATCTAATCTATTCATCTATCTATCTATCTATCTATCTATCTATTTATTCATTCATCTATTCATTCATCTATCTATCTATCTATCTATCTATCTATCTATCTATCTATCTATCTATCTATCTATCTACTATCTATCTATCTATCTATCTATCTATCTATCTATCTGTATCCTATATCACATATGTATGTATGTCTCAGTTGATATTCCTACTCCTCTCTAATTCTTCCCTTAATTCTTTAAGCAAATAAAAAGGAAAAGAAAACTTTTTGCAAACTGAATCCTAATTTGATCAACAGGCGTTTTTCTTTAAAGGGTTTTTTTGAGGTTTTGATGTCATAACTGAGCCTGTAATCAGCCTCTGCTTTCTACAGTGATTGCACAAAAGCAGTACACACTTCTGGCCGTGTTTGCAATAATAAGCAGGTTTGACAATGCCGCCGACAACTTGAGGTTATCTATTTCAAAGAAAATCAGCAAAGCCCTTTTGTTAGATCTTCTTTCCAAATACACGACAAATTAAATCATTTTTGTAATGGAAAAAACAGAGTCAATACTCTAAAAAGCTGCTCGGATCTTATTGTTCATGCCAAATTTCTGATTATGAATTGATTGAAGCTGTAATTTTTAAGCCATCTTCCAGCTGGAGGCTGAACTGAGCTGATAGTTTGCAGTTTGACTTGTTTTTCCGTCCAGCTTTGACCGCTATAACCCAAACTTCCTGGTTCACAAACCCCAGTCTCTATTCAACACCATCCACCATCATGTGACACACTTTGAGTCTCTGAGGACGCGTTTCTGTTTCTCTGAACCGCCGCTCTCCTCTGAGGCGGCAGTGGCGCCTTCTGGGACCTCGCCATGAAAGCGATGTCATTTCATTCAGCGGAGGTCTCCGACCTTGACACGCAACAATCATCTGCGCCAAAAACCGAGTGTGTCTCAGATGAATGCACCTATTCTACTGTGCTCAGTTGATGCAGAAAAGTCTGGTCCTTGAAGAAGCTCAACAAAAGAAAATACGATTTGTGTTGGTTTAGCCACGAAAATGCAGAAGCAGACTAGTTTGGGGAGAAAATTGAAAGAAAAGAGCAGAAAATAGTCCTTCAATTGGGCGTTTCAGCAAAAAATTTCCTTGTGGATTGTCGACAAAAGTAGGAGCCATCTTTAAAACTCTACAAACTAAAGCTAGTGTGTCAAACCTTGGATTTTTTTGTGGTAAAATTTAAATTATCTGTTGTTTCCGCCTTCAAAAAAAAGGGGGCATCCTAACTCTTTATCCCTGCAGCTTAAGCTCCACATTCTTGGTCAAAACTGTTAACGCCATTATCGTAATTCCAGCGGATTCGCAAGATTAGAAAAAGTCGCTTTGCGCTGATATGCAACACCAACAACTACTCATATTAAGGTTGCATGGGCAGATGACATTGGGACGAACATCCCTGCTAGTTTGTGGATAAACGCTTTGAAAGGGATCAAGTCTTGCTCCATAATTGCACATCTTCAACTCATAGAGTTTAAAGTAATCCACCATTTGCATTACTCCAATACAAGATTGCATAACATTTTTTCTTCTGTTTCACCAATCTGTAATCGTTGTCAAACTGGTATAGGTTCTTTATCTGATTTATTTTAGTCATGCCCTAAGCTCTAATATTTTTTGGTTGTTTAGTTCAGTGTACAATGTACAAATAACTCCCAATGTTCTGATTCCAATATTTGGTTGTTCAGAGCAAACTCAGAAGTTGTCACTCTCACCTCAACAGGCAGTCATGTTTGAAATGGTTGTAGCCAAGAGGATTATTCTGAGGGAGTGGAAGGATTCTACCTCCCCTAGTTTCTGTAAGTGGCTAAATGACAAGGCAAGCTGTTTGTGCCTTGAGAAAATCCGATACAAATTGACGGGTCAAAGACTTGGGGAGCTTTCATGAATCATTTTAATCAGGCGAAAACCCAGCCTCTCGACTGATGATTGTTTACTTTTTTCTGAATTCTTAGGACGAATCCTTCTGTGTTGTTGCTGTATGTGGGTGTTTATGCCGTGGCAGTGTTTGTGTTGTGTGTGTTTAAAATTTTGTTTAAAAAGCAATAAATCTTGTTTTTTTTTAAAAGGTCAAGTATGATGTGATTGTACAGTTATCCATTTCTAATAAACAAACAAAGAAAATCTAAACTTTGTCTTATTCTAGACACTTTAATATCAGTATCGGCAAATATTGGTTATCGGCCACAGTTGCAGGGGAAATATCGGTTATCGGTGTTGGCCTGAATGGTATCGGCCCATCTCTAAAGTACAGCATCAGTGTACTATACTAAAGACAATTTGAGGACATTACGGGGTTCATTGTACAATCCCTGAGTGGAAATCAGATTTTGTTTCTTTTGGACATCATTAACATGATAATCACTATTTCATTAGGAGTGCTTCAGGGCTCCATTCTTGGGCCATTGCTGCTCCACATCAAAGTTTACGCAGATGACACTCAGCTTTACATAGCTATCTATTAGGCTCTTTCTGCAAATAAATGATTAGAAGTTATTTCAGGTAAAAACGGACATGACAAAAATCTGTTTTTTTGTTGTTTTACAAAAAACAAGCGATGGGAATAAACCAGTCCTTTTAGAATTATTGGTATCACAGAAGACTTCTATGGATGCCACAAAAAGGTTTCTTCCAAATTTTCAACTTAAGGATCAAATACCAAAAAGGAGTAAGTCTCACCTCCAGAAATCTTAGTTCCTGCTCCATCCTTATAAAATCATCTCAGTGCAAGGAAAGCTTGGGAAAAAACAACAAAATCATCAACGTCCAAATATACTTTTTTAAAAAAAACTGCACAATCCCCAAAGCAGATTAATAAAATACAAGGCTGACTGCTGGCGGGAAGAGCCTGCCTGTTCTCTTCAGAGTAAACAGACGTCTAGCACACGCACACAAATGCCCTGTTCTGATTGTACCACTAAGGAAATGGTGTCATTCACCAGTAAAATACGTCAACCCAGATTCACTTGGCTTCATTAGCGTGATGGCCTATTCTGGGGAAATTCATGTGGAGATGGATTTGTGTTAAAAGGCTGATCCATCAAGGCTAAAAGGGTTTCAAAGCATCTGTTTACTCATCGGGTTGTGTTTTCTTCATGACTTTATCCATTCTTAATAGGATTCAAAAAATGGCACTAATTTCCCCATAATGACTATTTGAAAAAGCAAAGATAGAATCCCCCGTTTCCCAACGTGCTTTTATTTTCTCTTTTTTCTAACTTAAATGTACCGTAGAGTTGACGTTTTCCCCCAATCCATGATGCATTCAAATCCCACTGTTTAAGGATGAAAAGCCACAATCATCCAACAAGTGAACGGAGGTATAAAAAGCACAGAGAGAAGATGACAGGCAGCGAGAAATGCCCGAGGGGCGGGTTCAGTCCAAAGGAAAAGCTGCGCGCCAGGAGTTCAAAGTCAACCCAACCTCTCATGCAGATTATCAAAAAGGAAAAGAGGAGCTGCAGCTCTGGAGGATGGAGGGAACTCGTCTTTGAATGACACTGAATTCCTGTTAATGAGTGAGGCATCATTAAAATTAAGCCTCAATGGATGTTCTGAAGTCACTTATAAAGACCCATTAATCGCAGACTTTCCCAGCCAAGATAATCCGTTTTAATTAATTTGTCCTGACAACTATGCTTTTTTGTTTAAAGGACCAATTTCTCTGGTTGATCTGATTTGAAAAAAGTAATTATAGCTTTAAATGACAAGTTTAAAAACCTCTTTATTTTCTTCTGTAGAAAGAGTACTTAGCAGGTTCGCTAACTAATTTTCTGTTAGCATTTGTTTTACTGAAAAGTTGTTAAATCATGGAAGCAAAGACAAATGTTTTTCAAATAAAACAACAAATTTCTCTTGATCTGATTTAAAAAAAAGCAATTACAGTTTTAAATAAATAACTTTAAAAAGTTTTTGTGTCTCATAGTCTACGGAGTCATTTTAGTGCCATTATTCCAGGCGCAACACTCACTGTTTTGAGAGTTAAACTCAAAACATATTGTTGCACTTGAAACAGGAAAATGCACTTTAAACTCAAACATATCAAAAATTTTTCACTCAGGAGAAATTCTTCCAATCCGCTCGTAGACTAGATCAGGTTTGAGCGCAATTGGAAGAATTTCTGACCAATTAGCATCGACCTTCAAGTCCACGTCTGTGATTGGCTGGCTTTTGTGGCACATTTGTAACATAATGCCCCGCTCTGTTTCGAGTGCAGAAGAGAGAGAATTTCTCTTGAGTGAAATTTGTTTTATTTGCACATATTTTTAAATTTCAAGTGCAAAAATATCTTTATGTTTTTACGCTCAAAGTGAGTGTGGCGCAAAGTCACTCCTTAATAGGTTTTCTTATGGAATAACACCAAGAAAAATGTATTTATTTACTAGAAACATCAAACACTTTTTTTTACCTTGACTAATTGGAAAATTAACAAGAATTACCCAAAAATAGTTTTCTTGTCAAAATCCTGAGCAAAAAAAAAAGAAAAAAAGAAAAAAAAAAAAAAACACAAAAAGGTTTCAAAATGCATGCTGGAAGGTTTAAACTCTAACTTATTATTATTTTTCTCTTTTTGACCCTTTTGACCTCCCATATCACCACATAGAAAGAAGCCCGGAGGTCAGTACCGGTTCAGGGAAAAGTTTCTTTTAGTTGGAAACTTGCTTTGATTGAGAGGCACAGTCAACCAACTAAATGTAGCACTAATTGCGTATTTATTTTATCGGAAAGTTTTCATCTTGAAGCTGACGTTAAAAGCATGACAGACATTTAGAAAATAAACTCTAGAAGAAAATGGCAACGAGGATGCTGTGGGGCGGGAAAAGGAAAAGTCTGTTTTTGCTTTGACAGGCAGTAATGAGGAGGACGTGAACGCTACCGAACAGTGTGTGGCGGGTTCCAGCGGCACGGCGGGCTAATGAAGGCGTCTCCTGTGTGGTGAGATGTTGTTAACAGCTGATTGGTACCTGCTGTTTCCCGTTGATGAATCTAAACTGCGGGTATTATTTGCATGATCTTCTCTTTATGGGGGGCGAGGATGAAAACATTCAATCCACATTGCAACATGTAATTAACATCATGCTGGGGTGTTGTCCATTAAAGAGCTTGTTTGTTTATTTCATATCTTTTGGTGGTGGTTGACATCTCTCTTTTTTACGGTGCATTGTGTAACCATTATGTTTATGGAAAACATCAACTTTAATTGGGTGGGATTTTATAAATTTGCTGCCGCCCACCCCTTCTCAAGCAATTAATAAGAATATATTTGGCATAAGTAATATTTAATGAGGTCAATGGACTGTATGTGTGGGTGAAAATATATCTACATACAATGACGAGTAATTATATTTGCATCATTTATGTAGGCGGGCTTAATGAGGTTTCCATACTATAAAGCAAAATTAAAAGCCTTAATGTTTTTCAAAGTATATCAGTGCACCTTCTAATCCGGAGGGCTTTGTTGACGGATTCATTCTGGTTGTGTTTAATGATGTCGTAGCGACTTTGAGAGGTACATGGCGATCTGTCAAAATGTTTGGATGTGTGTTATTGTGAAGACGGGCGGCAGTGGCTCAGGCGGTTGAAGGGTCGGCGGTTTGATCCCCGCTCCCCTTAGTCGACTGTTGTCGTCTGTTTCTGGCAAGACACTTCACCCTGTGCGGCTCCACTGTGTGAATGCGTATGAATGTCCTGGTGATGGTCAGAGGGGGCTGTAGGCGCCAACTGCCTCTGTCAGTCTGCCCCAAGACAGCTGTGGCTACCTCAGTAGAGACCATCACCAAGTATAAATGAATAATGGACACATTGTAAGTGTCTGGAAAAGCACAAATAAGTCTAATCTAATATTATTATTATGATTAATACCCTAACGCGGCTAACGTGTAGCATGGTTAGCAGTTAGCGTAGTCATAGTAAAGTTTGTTTTAATGGTATCAGTCTGTTTTTTTATGAGTTGCAAACAAGGTTGAGTGTTATTGTAAATATGCTAACATAGCTAACATATAATGATATCGGACTGGTTTTTTGTGTGTTACAAACAAGGTTGAGAGTTAGTGTAGTCATAGTAACGTTTGTTTTAGCGGTATCAGTCTGTTTTTTTAGGAGTTCACAATAAAGTTGTTGTGAATATGCTAATGCGACTAACGCTTCCTAATGTGGTTAACGTGTAGCGTGTTACAAAGAAGTTCAAGAATAACTGTGAACACAGGTAAGAGGCAACAACGCAATAATCACCCACGGTTCATGTTTCTACGTTGATTTATGTGTTCTTTGCCTGGTTTATTCATACTTCTTCAATGGTTTTGACGTGGTACATGTGTGATACATCTGTCAGGCAACAACCACAATTTTCCTCACTTTTTCCACATATATTCACGTATGACCAATTTTCAAAACTTATACATCGCAAAACAGATGTAGTGGCTATGTGACATGGCTTTTAATTGGACGAGGACGACATTAAAAACTCTGTGCGGTACTCACGGCAACTATTGTTCCCCACCAATCTTCACGAAACAAGCAGCAACTATTACGACTATCTGATTTAGCGTAGTCATAGTAACATTTGTTTAGCGGTATCAGTCTGGTTCTTTTATGAGTTGCAAGTGGGGTTGTGTGTAAAGGTAAACGCTAAAGCGTCTAACGTGTAGGATTACAATACTCTCACTGTGTTTTTGTTTGACATATTGCAAACAAAGTTGGGAGTTAGCCGTTAGCGTTTGTTATAGCGGTATCAGTCTATTTTTCGGCTATCAGAGTGTATTCCACTTCCTCAAATGAGCCGCAACCCTTCAGTGATCACTGTGGGAATCCGTTTACCTCAACCAAACCCTGGAAACCATATGGCTTCAGATCTGTGTGTTCAGTCGGGCACATCCCCGATTATCTCTTCTTTCTTCATTAGAGGGCGCCTGGCGTCCATGATTAATGCCGCTCATGAAGCCATTCATTTCCTTAGATATCCGCGCACTAGATTTACTGTCCCGAGTGCAGACCAAAGGCTCTGTCCTTGAATTATTTGTGTATGCGCTGCCTGCTCTCCAGATGTTATTTCCTCTTCTCCACGCTGGAGGAATCCATCACTGTGCAGCAGAATGTAGCCTCCGGGCCGCAGCCTTCATCGCCGTGACCTTCGCCTGGGCAATTATATTTCCGAGTGGCCTAACCTGAGATGATTCCTGAAGTGGTGCTTGGCGGCGCCGCAAGAGCTGCGGTGACTCACTGACCCAAAAATAAAAATTCATCTGAGTAAACAACAGCCGGGGCAACAAGGAGGAGCGCCGGGCAGAAGATGCTGGGAAATTGACTGAAGGCTGACGCCTCAAATAGAGCAAATTCAATGTTTTTATGCTTGCTATTTGACAGATTTGGTCTTTGTCACCTGAATTTTCAGTGGAGGTTCAACTAAGCCGTCAACAGGAATTCAGAAAAAGAACTGCAATACTGCCATCTGCTGAGGAAATGTGTGAATTAAAAAAAGTCATGACAGCTCAGATTTTATTTTTTAAAGAAATAAAAGCTTAATTCATATTCACCTATTTTTCCACTAGCCTGAGTGCAACGTAATAATTATGTTATTAATAGTAATTATAAATTATAAAAAATAGTAATAATGAAAATAAATAATAATAGCTGTAATAATAATGGAAATAAATAAGTAAATAAACAATCATAAAATGATAATAATGAATAAATAAGTCAAATAAAATAAATAATTCAACCTCCTGTTTGGCTGCCCAATAAGACATTAATTTTGAAAATAAATGATGGTAAAAAACAAATTTGCATGAGAAAATTGCAAAGATGATAAAAAAAATCTGTTTATTCTAGTAAAATGTATATAAACGTTTGTATTTGTTAAATAAGTTTAATTCAAAGGTCCAAATATTTTTGGACCTATATTTAGGTTTTTTGGAACATAAATCATTTGGCAAAATCCCAAAATAAATATACATTTCTTTAAATATTGATGTGAGTGTTTAGCAATATACCCACTGGTTTAATGATGAACTACACGGCAGAAAAATAGATTTGGTTTTTAGGGCCATTTGGAACATGAGACATTATCTGGGGTTAATCCAAATATGTATTTATGATTTTTCATTGTTTTTCATTGCAAACTAAAAAAACATTCAGTTCAGCATTTACCTCAATTATATTTTCTTTATTTTCCACAGCTTCGATATTTTTTAAAGTTTGTTTTTCTGTATTTTACATTTAAAAAACACCTTAAATACCCACTTTTATTTTAAAGCCTAAACATGAATTGTTGTATCCATAAACTTTCGTTGGTAAAATATGTTTTTTGGGGATTTTCTGCAGACAAACTCTTTTGGATTGATACCTGTGTAGATTTTAGATGAACTTTCTGTGTTTCCATGGTTTCATTCTGGTTCTTTCCTCAGGCACTTCCAGCACTTTTCACAGAACTTGTTTGATATAAAAAAACTTTAAATTTGAACTCTATTCCATTTTCCCAGAAGGCCACAGTGAAGGTGTAAAATACTAGAACTGTATTCCACTAAAATAGTAAATAAAATAGTTGGAAAAATCCAACATTTCCATGAAAAAAACATCAAATAAACAGAAAAATCTACTATTCCTGTAGTAACCTCGACTGTGTGTTTTGGATAGGCTTGTGTAAAATCTGGACAATGCCTGGCAGATTTGCTCTCTGCGTCGCTTCTGTGTGTTAATCTCCTGCTGTGTAGTCAGGAGCTTTGGGGGGGGAACTTTGTGTTGCACGCCGTCGTCTGGTTGTTCTCGTGCTAAGGCAGACAAAAGCTCCACTTTCAAGGTATCTAAGCACCAAATCTGTAGGGAAACGAAAAGTCGCTCTGCTAATTTGGTCTTTGATCATTTTTAGCCCCCATGTGATGATGAAGACGAGGGTTGAAGCTGCTGTAATCGTCTACCTTCACGTGGTTTAGAGCTGCTCGCTGGAGTCTTTTCCTCTTGACAGCATCTCTACGGTGGCAGATGGCGACGATGACACAGAGCTAATGTTAATATTCAGTGATTGTGAGCACGTTTAGGCACGGCACGGGCAGCGGAACCCTGGCAGGACGGCAATCTGTCCACCTTTGCGGGGTTCGGTGCTGGTGGGAAAAAACACGGTCTGCTTGGTCGGCTAAAAAGGATCAACTTTTACTCGTCCATTACTACAGATTTGGTGTTTGATGAAAAACTTAAAAAATGTATAGTTGGATCTAAAGATCCGCCAGATTAAGGCGTGGATAAGACTACACTACCCAGAATGCCTAGAGGACCCAAGAGACAGGCGATTGGTCAGATGGATCGATGGGAAGTTTTCTTTTTTTTCTGCGATAACCAACACAAGAAATCATTGAAACCTTCTTGACTCACCCGTGCCTCAACTACTTCCCCCTTACTTACCCTTATTGCCCCCAGTATAGAAAAAATGTGCATGGACATTTTCTCTTTATGGTTTCACCCAGTGGTATAAGACCTTGATATTTGGTGCGGGGCGTCTGCGTCCCTTGTACAGATTCGACCATTTGCCACCCGCAAGGATGGTTGAGACTACGGCTTTAAAAACGGCTTCTTTTAACCCTTGTGCTATCTTAGATGACCCCACCCTTACATTGACGTGTTCTCCCTACCATGACAAAGGTGGATAAAGGTGGAAAGATTTCATGTAATCCATGGACACCAGTGAAGATCACAAATCATTGAAGAAAAAAGGTTCAGAGCACTGTCTAGTGGGTCTAGATGACCCAACTCCCAATGTCAAAGTGCCTAGGATAATGCAAGGGTTAAGGGAATCCTTGCCAACATTTGGTGTCAGGAGTGAGATTTTGAAAGAGTCTGACTGACAAAGAAAAAAACAAGATAAGAACTCAACACCAGCTAACAAGAAATGGATGTAACACAGCTGGGGTCTTGTTTCTGAATGAAGGTACACCCCAGCAGAGGGCAGTGTTAGAAATCCCACCGTTTCAACAACCTGTGCAGCAGCTCCAGACGCCAGCAGCTAAACGGAGAGAAACCCTGACATCTCCAGTGACAGTAAGCAGTCCAAGGTTTATCTAATATCCACCCCACCCTCCCACGACCCCCACGGCCTCCACACGACTCAGAATCCCCACTGTCAGAATAAACAGTCTGATGGCAACCCCGACAACAGCAAAACGTCAGACAAAAGGATTTATTTAGGCCCGAAAAATCCGTCTGTGTCAATGTGGAATTACAGAGAAAGTGGTAACAGCAGGGGATTCTGCTGTCGGGTGGAGGAGGGATGGAGGTGGAGAAAGCCCCACGGAAATAACCAAAACACAAAACACAGTAGGGGTTCTTCACGTTGGCCTCATTTAATGGTTTCAGATGAGATTTCATTTTATTTTGCTAATAATATATTGTGGGCAGTGGTTTTTATTTGTATATTCCTTCATTTCAAGCATTTGGGGTTTACCATCAGTAACGTGTTCATCTGTATTTTTTTTAACTACAAGAGTATAAGTGGTGGATACCAAAAAATGCATAACAAAAAAGAAAAAAAACTTTATTAGATGCACTTTGGGGGAAAATTGAATTTAACAAAGTACCCGGAACAAGAATAGATGACAAAAATAGACTGAATAAATACACGCTTCACGTCTGTAACGGTTTTTAACTTCATGAAACATCAGAGAAATCTAGTCTATTAGCGGAACATGTTAACAATCATTCCAGCATCATAGCATTAAAAAAAACATGCTAACAAGTCAGCTTTCCCTTTAAGTCACTAAATCCGTGGAATTCTTCATCGTTTTTGCTGAGGTCGGTGCTTCTTCTTCTGTGCTGCTGTCAGTGCCAAATACTGATACACAAACCTACGGCGCCCTCTAGTGGGAAAATCATAAACAGATGAGCCAATGAATTACATGCAAGTCTCACCTGAGTATATAGGTTACCAAACTATGCAAAAAAACACTCAAAAAAATGCAGTATCTGTAACATTGGACCCTGAAAGTCCTTAAAATGTTCATTATTTGACCCCCCAAAATACTCAAACTATTATTTTTCAGATTTCTTTAATATACATTATTAGAATTATTTCCAGGGTTTGTAAACTTTTTCCCCCAAACTTTTCCATAACCTTTCACCAAATTTCCAAAACCAGAAAATAAACACATTTCAGTCAGACTTTTGTAGTCGGTGCCGCTAAATTAAACCAAGACACAAACAGATTCAACCAAGGTTCTCCACCTTTCCGTTAAAATTGCAATCGCCGTATCAACGGACGTTTGGGTTGGTGTGGAGGAAACTGCAGTATTATATGGAAGCATATTTTTGTCGTGATTTTTGTTCTAATATTTTTAAGAAATCACTGATTCTTGAGACAAAAGACCTTCAGAAAAACTGAATCTATTCTATTTACTGTTCAAAAAAATGTTTTGATTTTCACGACATGTCTTGTTATATACATTCTAACCCTCATTGTTAATTTGATATAACTTTTTTCATAATTATAAAGACTTCAAGTTTTTCAATGCTGGGGACTGCTTGTGACAGAATGTTGAGGACAAGAGAATTTAAACAACGTGATCATCATCACCTATAGCATCAGATTGATTTTATGCCACAATTTAAATTCAAACCTGATCTTAAACTAGGTTATTTATTGTTTTTTGCATCTAAAATATTAAAATTTTATGACTTTTTCAAAACTTTCCGGAAAATTTCGTTTTCCCACAAACGTTTCAAGGACCTAGAAATTGCTTTTCCAAAACTTTCCAGCTTTTTCATGACCGTATGAACCCTGTTTGTCTTCATTTTCATTTGAAGTTCTAAAAACAGATGAAGAAATCCTAATTGTTCTCCTTAACTGTTAACACAGAGCTCCCACATCCGCCCACTTTTCACATGGAAGGCCAATATTTTCTTTTAAATGCTAAAAAAAAATGTTTATAACTTGCAAACCTGTATTTTACACCCATAAAAACCCAGCAGTAGCCACATAGCCGCTGGATCAATCCTATATTAAAAGTTAATCCAGTTTCTGCAAAGAGTCGGGTTCTATTTGCTTTGATTCATAGATGCTGGAGCTTCCTAATTTCTGGCTCTGCTACTCCTGATTACTGTTTCAAAGCTTCATTTATGTGAAAAATAAATGGTGAAATCATTCAGCAGCAAATTAAACCTCCTAATAGAGTTCATAAAATCCCAGATAGGGAACTGGAATGTCCATTTAAAGGATCAATCTATAATTTAATCATGTAATTTAATTCAACGATATGGTTTTTATATTGGAAATTAATATTTAAGGTGAGAAAAAAAGAAGATATGATGTCATTTGTGTTCGATGTTTCAGCCTTTGAGTTCCAGGTGAGGTCATATCTTTCAAAGCGTGATCGTTTCAAAAACGGCAGAACAAAAGCAGAAAAAGTCTTTGGGCGTCCTTTCAGGCGAAGGGACGAGCGGCGCTCCGGCGGCTGACTCACTGCGAATTCCAGCGCATCAACACTCCCACTCTGCTGACCCTGTGCGAATGGGACTTAACGGAGATGTATATGATGATGAAAATGTCTCTGAATAACACGTTACTTAGCAACAAACCGGCTTTAGAGCAGCGGCAGCACAAAGTGGGGAAAGATAATGAATCAGAAAATGATAAAAAGATTGTCATTGAGAGGAACTGACAAGGAATTTAAGGTTTTACATCTCGAATAACTCTTTCGTTTTGAAATGTTCTGCCTTTAAAACTGAGATATAAAATGTTGCTCAATAAATGTTGTCTGTAAATATTTTAATTCAAAGAAAAAATATTCAAATTTTCTTTACGAAAACAACAAAAAACTGATGGTTTTACATGAAAAAGTGAAACTTTTTCCAAGAACAGAAGCTAAAAATTGATTGTTGTTTGAAAAGATGCGTAGTTACGTAGAAAATATGCTGGGCGGGGCCACAAGATACATGCTCCGCCCAGTTCCAGGCAAAAAAACATCCATGGACGTTTGTTTTCCTCCTCTGAGCTGTTAAGGGGCTAGCAGACGCATGTAAACAAAGAACTCTCAGCAACGGGGAAGGGGTTTGCTCCGCACAAATAGTCCTGCCCACAACTCAGAGGTGATTTCTGAACAAATACTGCACCTCTGAAGAAACTAGATCCTAGAAATCTACAGGTTTTTTGATTTTTGGTTAAAGTCGTACACATCGCCATTTGATGTGCGCTCTTGAATGCAGAACAGCCTATATGGTCTTCAAACTGCACCAACAGGGAGGGCTGTTGTCTTTGTTTTCTACGTTTTCTAGCCCATGTCTGCCACCTACGGTTGGAAGAGGTTCAGTGCAAAATGGTGCAAACCTCACAATTTGGGCGCGAAACGGACGGTTCGATTTAGTGCCAGCACCCCTGAAATGGCGGATATGGATTACAATCCTGTCATTAGAGCGGATTTGATTTGTCTTTATCTAAAAAACAAATGCAGACGTCATCAGGCTCATTGCTGTGTCTGAGTTAAACCAATTCTGTACGTCACTACCAAATCTGAGTCCCTTATTGGTCAACGTTTGACCTGTTTTAGCTGGCAATACATGTTCAATGGCTGCACGTTTTATACGTAGAACCCAAAAACAGTCATAAAACGTCCATAGCTATGCGTCAACATGAGAGTTTTGAACGTGGAAGCCCGAAATGCATGTTTACATAGACCACTTATTGGAAGTGGTTTGGTGCAAACCGTCAAAGCGGTGCCAATCTTACAATTTGGTGGCCAAACAGACAAAGTTCGTTTTAATGCTAGGGGTCTTTAAATGGCCTTCAGTGATCGTTATCTGAACAACAAAGCTCGTTTTTCTTTCTGGGTATTACCAGAAAAACCAAATCCATACGTCCGTACCAAATCCTAGGCCCCGACTGGTCAAAGTTTGACAGGGTTTATCTAGCAATGCGCGTTTAACAGCTGCACATTTTGTTTGTAGAGTCCCAAAACATTCATAAAAACTTACATGAGCACGAACATGAGCGTTTTGAAGGCAGAAGCCCGAAACATGCATTTACACAGACTTCTCATTGACAGTGGTCGCTTGAATGATGCCAAGGCCGGGTGAACGTAACTCTCGGCTTAAAATAGCTCAAAAGTGGGATTTTATGTCTCTAAAACATAAAGAAAAGTCTCTGTTTTGCGAATTTGAGGGATTTCAATCAAGATTCTGCAGCTGCAACAAGCAAAGAAAGAAACTGTCAGAGGCTTTGAAAAGCTTTTCATCTTTTTGAAGAAAAACATTTGTTGTCGTGTTTTCCATTTTGTTTGGAGAGCCACAAACAAATCTTACTTTTTATATTTTGAGTGGCACTTAATTATAAATATAAAGACACATTTTCCCAGGTGTTCATGAAAATCTTCCACTTAGCTTCTTGACTCTTGAGTTGTGCTTGATCACTTCCTGATTGCGTGTGGAGGTGAGCACCGATGGCGTGTAGGCGGGGGACGCCCACGGCGTTGGTGTGGAAAGTGGACAGATTGGTTTTTATGATTCCAACCAGGATTGCTGCATCCGTGTGCGTTTGTGCTTCATGAAGTTCAAGCCAACGTTTCTCAAGAGGCTCCTGCATGATAATCAGAGATCTTTTAAAGTGTTGCTGCTGGATTCAATTTCCTCCAAAACAACATCAACACTTGAATTTAGTGGGTTTTTTTGTCAAAAAAGGTCCTTTTTCCGTTCTCATCAAAGCTCCCCCCCTCCCTGCCAGATTACCGCTGAGGGGCTGCAGCAGCTCAAGATTGTGGCGGATTATACTTTGCTCATGGGTAGCTGTCAGGCGCTCTGTCTCAGGGATCTGCAGCTAAGAAGTGCTTTGCATAAACTGGGAGCGATAATGAATCGTTTTCATTTTCTGAGGTTTGCTGTTCCGCCCGAGAATATCAACGACGGTGGTCACAGGAGATGGAACGCCGCTGGAAATCCATCATGGAAAACTTATTTTAGCTTCCAGGAGGCATTTATTTTGTGTTTTAAGTTGGATAAAGTGTTGTAACTCCTACTAGTTTCATGACAGATAAATCTCCTAAAGTTTATGGGTTGTTAACATGGGTTGTTTTATACAGCATCGTCAGCTTTTCACAGGTTTCCTTTGTGGTTCAGTCCTAAATATCAATTTAAATAAATTTAAATCTGATTCATGCTTTAAGATGTTTACAGAAATTATGATCTCTCAAAAGAGAAATTTGAAAATAAAAGTAACTGGAGCCAGGTCAGTTCATCAAGTAACCACTAGGGGCGTGTCAGATAAGAATTTTGGTCTCCATCAGAATGCTGCAGTTTAACAAAAGAAACTTGCCGTCTAATTTTCCTTTGTACTTAATTCTAACATTTACGAAAACAGTCTTGAACGTAAATTTTGATGGTTTCATTTAATATTTGACCATCCTCTCATCCTATCAGGTTTGTTCGTTCCACTTGTTTGTCAATACTTATATAACTTTTGATGATGTCATAATAAGCTAAAATGTGGACAATCAAAAACTCCAAAAGTTTTATTTTACAATGAGTCACACAAACACATACAACTGCCATGAATATTATAAAATACAATAGGTAAATTTAGCAAAGAAATGAGCTAATTAGAAAGAAAAAGTTCAAAAATACATATCACGTTTAATAAAATAATATAAATTAAATTTTTAATGGTGAAAATGCATGATAATTCACCAGGAATGCATTGTACTAGAAAGGACCAACACCACGATAAAAGCTCGAGCAGCTAACCTAATTACTCAAGTCAAAACACACAAAGCTAGCAGAGCTACACCATGGAAAATGTTGCTAGCTGCTACCTTAACAGAAATGTGAGCCTGAAACAAATGTGAGATTGGTAGAAATGCAATCTTAAAAGAAATGGTATCTTAAAAACACGCTAGCTTGAAAGAAATGCTGTCTTTATAAGGTTAGCCTGAAAAAAATGTTAGATTAAAAAAGATGAAAGCTTAAAAGAAGGTGCACTTTTCTGTTCAGTCCCACAAGAAATGTATACAAACATAATTAATAAAATTTTTTTTAAAAAAGTAGCTTCACTTTCTAATAATGAAAAAGAAGGGACAAACGAGGCAGTCGGTAGGAGCACGTCCGGTATGACCAAACTTTCAGGTCAATCAAAACACCACAATTTTGTTGGAGCGCCATTTTTCATCACAAATACAAAATCGATATTTACATTTGAAAAAAATGTACCTCCAGTGAATAGTAAATCAAACCGGATGTAGCGTAACAAGTTTATGTCCATTGTTGTGTTTTCTCACGACCTCAAAAATCTATTTTATAACAAGCCGTCTGCTATTTACTTTTTGAACAACCCTTTAACACCAGAGACGTCACCGATGACACCTAACTAACACACGCTCTTCAAACAACCGTATACCAACATGGAACATGAATCGTGTGTGATCATTGTGCTGTTTATATACAATTCATCAGTGATTCGTGTGTCAATTACGGAATTTTAACATGATATCTGCGCCGTCTACGCGATATAAAGGTTCCCCATCAGTTGTAAATGTTCGAAAAGTCAGACATACGTGGAACGGCCGTGAAAAGCCACAAATTTGTGTATACATCTTGCAAGAATCTCGCAAGAATCTCACCAAAATCATGCACAATTTCTAAGAGTTATGTAATAATGGTGCATAAACTACGTAAAAGAACAGAATCACATAAAGACCCGTCTAACAAAACCCCTCGATGAACATCTGTGCCCATCAACGAACGCAAGAAACACTTGTGAATTACGTATATCACGCACGTCTTTCACGGAAGATATGTGTAACAGCTGCCTGACATGGCCTTAAGAAATAACCGTGAAGCAAAAGCCAGATTAGCTAGTTTGAAAAATAAATGCAATTTTATTAGATACATTTCCTTTCTTTAAGGCATAGGCATAGGCACATCTGATGTTTTTTTTTTTTAATATCCAGAAAATATTTTTAATCCCAATAAAAATGCAAGACCACATCTTTGCCTTCTGCTAATCTAAACGGTGGAATCCATTCGTTTCGGATCAAAAAAATGTTTAGTGAGAAAACAAATAAGAGGCTTTTCAACACCTGATGGCAGCGACAAAAAGGTGTGATGAACGGAACTGACTTAAGGGCAAATAATGAAAGCGGTAAACACAAAGTGATAAATGCATCTGAAAGAAGTGCAAAGGGAGTCATTGAAATTCCTCTCATGCTCCAGATCAAGGGAAGTATGAAAAATAAGTGAAAATTGAGGCGTTTTCAGCATTTTAGATGTGGATAAAACCTCTAAAAAGGCACATTTTGAAAGAAAAGTTCAGGATGTTTTGAGTTTTTTGTTGTGCTGTGCTGCTGGGAAGCAACCACATCCTGGTTCTTTATTGTCTTACCTTGATATCCTTGACAGGCTGACACTCAATCTGATGCGAAACGGAGGCAGTTTGGTTCATCTTGGCCCCTCAAGTGAACGCCGGAAAAAAAAGAGAAAAAAAACCCTGAAAGGATGAAGTTTCTTCTCTGACTTACTCCAGCTCTTCCTCCATAGATGATCTACTCGCAAAGTGCTGCTAAAAAAAATAGAAATATATAGGATGAAGAAGCTCCTCTTCCTCTGCCTTACTGAGGCGTCTCCACGCTCGTTTCAGCAGATTAAGTGTTTTCCTTTTGTCTCTGAGAGCCGTCAGTGCGTCTGCATGCAGTCCTCCCTTCTCCTCGGCGCTCTCCACTCCTCTTTGCCTCTATAGCAACTATCTGCAGCTGATAGACAGTTCAGAAACCAGGATGCTTGCCAGAGCCTCCCACGTGCGAAGACAGCTCTTCATCACAATGCAAATGTGCTCCAGGCGAAGATTTTGCGGGCGTATGGTGGGAGCTGTTGTATTCAAAGCCCTCCTCCACACGTTGAGGGAAGTTTTGATACGATGGGTGCGAGCTGAGGTGAAGTCTTTGACTCCCCACAACCTCCTGCTGCTGATGCCTTTGTTCCATTTGAAAGCTGGATTACTACAAAAAAAAAGTTGAAGCCGTGGCTCTGCACTTGAATACCGTATCCCCCGAAAGGATTCTGTTATCTGTCTTTGCGCGCGTGAACTCGGATGGTGTCCCACTGTAATCCGTGGGGTTTAGTATGATGTCCGCCTTCGCTGCTTCAACAGGTTTATGGAAATGTTTGATAATTCTTCCACGTTTGTGAGCTGGGATGCTAATGTTGGATTGGAAGACCTGATTTCACCCCGTTTCCTCCCAAAGGCGGTTCATGGGTTGAGGTCACGGTTCTGTGCAGGCCGGTCCAGTTCTTTCACATTGGTATGGTCGGTACAAAATGACCGAATACATACATGACACAGTCATCGACTGTATATGAGAACTGGACTGAGTGACCCCTCCCCCATCCCGTTTTAAACAGGAAGTACCCGCTGGTTTCAAGAAGCCAAAATTCCATAACTATTCTTGCTCTGCTACCTTTTTTTTAACATGTTCTTTTTTTCATGATATTTCATGAAGATAACTGACTATTTTTGTAGTCCAATTTATTTGAGTTATAAACTGACCACCAAATGCCAACGTTCGAAAGTTTGATTGACGGATTTCATATAGTCCGCTTTCAAGTGGTAGAGGTGGAGATAGATCGGACCAATGCTTAATGACGTCTGGCTCCAACATGGCGGCGTCCAAAAAATATCGTCTGAATTGAAAAAACTTCCAAATACATCAGTTGCGACGGCAATCCAAAGATTTACTTTAGCCAGTCCTTCTAAAAATTATGACAGGTCTCTCACACCAAGGTGACCAAAAATTTAATGGTTGCTATGGAGACAAAACTTAAGAAAAGATGCCATTGTGTGAAAAGTATTATTTTAGTGAATCTCACACACGCAGATCATCATTATGGCGATGTCTGTAAATACCAGCTGGATCCGTTCTGTGAAGAGATTGGATCTTCTCCCCTTGTTCGCATAGGTTTTCCTCGACTCTCCGGCTTCCTCCCACAGTCTGAAAACATGTTCTATACATTAATTGATGTCTCTACCAAAAGATTTCTTTGTGTAGCCTTAGGGTGAGCTGCCTTTGTTTAACTCTAGCTGGGATAGGCTCCAGCAACCAGAAATGAGACTAAAAGCAGAACTTTTTCCCAAGATTCAGATTTCATTTTCACATTTTGGAATTCTAGCCGAGGATTTCTGAGATTATCTTTGCAGTTTATATATTATATGAACCAATGTGTGAAAAACGCCAACTTAAAAATTCTACAGTTGCCTTCAACTTCATTCATAACTGAATGATCCTCAGTTTATTTACATGTCTGTTTCTGTGGTCATCTGATTTTGTTACTGTATTTTTTTTTATTGCACAGTTTGTTCATGCTGAAGTTTTTTTTTTAATAAATTTATGATTTTTATTGTAAAACTAACTAATTTTGTTGCTACTATTTATGACTCAAAGTTAACTTGAGTGAGCTTGTTGAAAGTTATATCAGAAAAAGTTCAGTTAACGTTCTAAAAAATGTAATGCAGTCGTGCCTCGTTATTCATAAAAGTTATATAATAAAAATACAAAGGGACAGTTGAAATCTGCAAAATATTTTTTTTTACAATTGTACATGTTTTAAGGCTGTAAAGCTCTTCTCTAAACTCTTTTAATACTATTTCTCAGACAGAGACGAACAATTTCACACTTTTATCTCATGCTTGAAACGCTCTAAATTCAAACTATCGTAAAAAATACGTCCAGGATTATGGAATAAAAAGAATAATCCGACAGCGATCAAAGATTTTTGTAGATTTAGCACACTGAACACATTTTGTATAGGAAGATACAGCACAGATTAAGGTATACAGCCAATCAAGATGCAAAAAAAAGTCCACTGTAGAAAAATAAAAAACTGAACAAAGTCTGTGGTTGAAGATGAAAGGTGAACAACGATATAGCAACGAAACACAGATGGAGGCGGATCAGACATATTCACTTAACTGAATCTGTCTCTTTTCAAAAACGTTTGCACACCCCTGTCAGGTGGGGGGGGGGGGGTAAGGGAGCGTGAAGGACCCAAAATGCATAGACAGTGGCACATGGTTCCGGTTCCAAGGCAAGGGGTTTAATTAACAAAAGGCGCTGCAAAACAAAGCAAGACTCACTGTGGGCAAAACTTGAAAACGTGGCAGGAGACAGACATGGACTAGACAGCCAGGGAAGAGACGTTAATGGACCAGCACAAGAGGAAGGCGGGGACGAGACTTATATACAGGCAGGGCAGACAAGACACAGGTGATCACGATCAGGGCAGATTGGGACCAAGGAAATAAAACGCAAAAACATGACAAAACAGGAAATCTTTTAAAATAAAACAGGAAACAAAACTCAGACATGACTGAACAAGATAGAACGAAAAAACCAATACCAAGAAACCCAAACCATGACAACCCCTAATCTATGCTGTTGAAGATAGGATTAGAACCCCTAACGACTTGAGTTATATTATTTGAGGTTTAAGTTGTGTTCTTTTGCATAGAGTAGCCAGGGGTGCGACTAATGGTACGTTCACATCAGCCACACCAACACGTGTTCAAGCAACTACGTCCAATGAAAAGTCTATCTAAACGCCCGTAGATGTGTTTCGGGCCTCCGCGTTCAAAAACTCAAGTTTCTCCGACAGTTTTAAAGCTCTACATGCAAAATGCACGGCCATTGAATGCAAGTCAAACCAGTTAAACTTTGACCAATCCGGGACTCAAATTGGGTGGTCACATATAAACGTCCTTTTCAAAACATGGAAGTACCAACTGTTTGAAAATAGATCATAAAGGAGAATTTAATAATTACGGTTTGTGCCTGGACGGAATTTTACAACATCTATAGGCAGGATATAAAATCAGCAGTGGATCAATTACTTTTTTTTTATTGTTATTTTTCATTTTTCAAAATAAAGAGTATTTTTACGATATGATTATTGCCTTTTTTCAGCCAAATAAAAGCCTTCACTCAACATTATAACAACATCAGAGTTTCACCTCGTAAATCCACTCCTTTGAGTTTGTTTAACCAAAAAATGCCTTTAAACTCCAAACGGAGGTGAGAACTTTGAAGTGAGGAACTCCTCTTGCTTTCATCCCGCTGTCATCAGTCATCCTGTAATTTATTTATGGGTAATGCAGCGCATCTGTTAGAGCGCTGGAGCTCACGCAGAGATCATAAATCAGTTCCTGTCAGCGTGTAAAACATTCATGAATCCGCTCACGTGTGATCCACACGTCTCTGTGCATGTTCCGGGTTTGTTGCTGTTTGTTCGCATAAACTGCTGTCGGCGTTAAAAGCAAGGAATTCCGCTTCGTATCAGAGGAGCTGGTGGCTTTTTTTTAGGACTCTTAGCGTCATTTTTGATGACGCGTCATTTTTTGTTATCGTGTGATGTGATTATTCACCTTATAATAAATACCAAAGTGCCTGAAGGGATTAAAGGGCTATTTTAGTATCAGATTTGGATTTCTCTCAAAGTTGACCTGACAAAATGACTTGTGATCCACTGGTTTGTGAACTTCGTGCCTGATCAACAGCACCACTAGTACGTAGATCTAGAGAACGTCTATGATGGTGTTCAGAGGAGCTCTGTTGGACCTTGTTGTTACTGTAACAGACAGGAATCTCAGATGTTTGCAGATGACATTGTGATCTATTGTGAGAGCAGAGAACAGATGGAAGAACATCTAGAGAGGTGAAGGTATAAGTGGATTTAAAGTGTGTTTTCTTTTTCTAAAAATTTTGTATTTAATCGTTTTGAATTTGTGAAGTTTTGTTTAGTTTCAATTACTTGTTGGTTTCAGTATTTCCTTACAGCAAAAATTAAGTTTTCCTGTTGGGATGAGATTTGTGCCAAAGAAAAGATTGGATTTTAATGTTGCCTCTCTCTGTTTGAGAAGGATTATGTTCTTTGACATCAAATGAATGGGTTTTTAAAGCTCGGACTGTCTCAGATGAACTGCTGAACTTGTTCTAATTGACCAATAAAAGTAGATTTTTCCTATTGTCCTCAATTTGGAAGCATCGAAGAGGTAGAAATGCTTTATTTCTAAACTTTGATTTTCAAAACATGGTGAATTTCCATCCAACAGGCAAATCTCTATTAATTTTTCATCTACCCATCCATTCACCCATTTTCTATTTATCCATTTTTCATCCATCCATTCATTTATTGATCAGTTGATCTATTATTCATCCATCTATTTCTATCTGTTCATCCATCCCTACCATCCATCCATTTTGCATTTAACAATTCGATTGCGATATTTCCATCTATCCATCTAATCATTTTTCAGCCATCCATTCATCTATTTTCCATCCATCCATGCACATATTTCTATCCATTCATTTATCGATCCATCTATCCACTATTCGTCCATCTATTTTTTATCCATCCATCTGTTTTGCATCTATCTCTTCATCTGCAATCTGTCCATCTATCCATCTATTCATTTTCCATCCATCTATTCATTTTCCATCCACCCATTCATCCTCTTTTCCGTCTGTTCAATCCATTTATCCATCCATCCATTTTACAACTCATTTAAACCCTTTCAGGGTCATGTCGTTGCTGGAGCCTATCCCAGCTACAGTTGGGTGAAGGCGGGGCCACGGTGACCTTGTTTTAATACAATCCAGAAAAGTCATTCTATTTCACTTTTGGGCTTTAAATTATATCCAACGGCATTTCCTCCATCACTCCCTCACTTACGACTCCATGTCAGCGTGTAAATCTTAGATTGTAACCCTAACGATAATTAAGGTCACATAAAAACTGAGACTCTTTTATGAGGTCATATTTCTTTCTAAAGGGCTGAAAGATTTTTTTCCTCTTGTTTTGAAAGTCTTTGCATCCTGCACAGTCATTTCTCTTTGAACCAGCATCCCGGATCATCATTTAATGCCCGCATCCGCAAATCCCATTAAAGCGCCGCATTGTGAGAGAATCCTGATCCGCTGCTTTAATTACTTGACAGAACGTAATTAAAGGCTCACAAGTTGGAAGCATCATTAAACGCGCAGAAGTTTCCTCTAGATGTCAGTTTACAAATCTGACACATCCAAAGAAATGTTTTTTTTCATTTTTCTCTTCACCACAACAATCCTATTTTGACTGTTTATTCCGAGTTTCTTTCTTTATTTCCTGGTGAGGAAACGCCGTTAATTTCATACTGCGATGGGTTTTGGCAACAAATGGAATCCTCGGTGAACATCTCTAATCAGAGCAGCTGTGCAGGACCAGAGTAATCAAGGAAAACACTTTCTGAGCTGAGTGGCTGCTAATGAGCCGCATTTACAGTTTGTCACGACATTCTCTACAGTAATGTCTACATATTCCCAAGACGTGCTGGATCATTTCAGCAGTCTTGTCAAGCGCGCCTCTCGTTTAAGGATCATTTTCTTTGATTTCCTTAACTTTCAGGGAGGTTTGTGGACTACTTCAGTAACTGTCAGTCATTTTGTGACACTTTTGTATTTTGTATTTATATTTTTTCCATTTTTAATGCAATTTCTTCTAAAATGGACTATTTGTCTTAAAAGACCCACCCCAATTAAAATGATGTTTGTGGCATTTTTTCTGATCATTATGGACATATATATAAAGAAAATTAATATATTTTCTGCACCATAGGGCACATCGTCAACGAACTGCCTATTTTTAAATGTATGTTGCTTAAAAGGCGCATTTAGCGAGACAAGAGAGTCAGAGATAGGTCTGTCAGTCAGTCAGACTTTATTAATTGCGTTCACAGTAACTCTAGAATACGTTAGCTACCTGTAAAGCGCTAGAAACGTCAGCATATTTACAATACCTAAAACCGACATACCGACTAACAGACAAGCTAATACTGCTAAAACACTTGTTACTGTGACTACGCCATCTCCTAATCTTGTTAGTCCCCTTTAATAAAAACACAGTCTGACACCTCTACACGTTAGTCACATTACTGTATTTACGATAGCTGTAACTTCCAAACGTGTTTACAAAACGTAAAAAAACAGACTAATACCATTAAAGCTACTGTTCTTGCTGTGAGGCAAGAGCGCTAACCACTGCGCCACCATGCAGCCCCATTTCTAGATATTTCTTTATTAAATTCATTTTGAGTTGGGAGCAGACAAAGGAAATGCAGGTGGAAAAAGATTTTTGACATAGCATCCAATTATAGACAACTATATCCATGTACGTCTTCATTTTCCTCGTCTAATCTGGCATCTGGTTCAAAATTATACAGCTGGATAGTGCCAATATTGCTCGCCATTTTGGTTGCACCGCTAATGTTAGCTCGGGGTTCTGTGGGGCTGCAAGCTAGCCGGAGAAAGTGAAAACTAAGGGAGGATGGGAAGTGAGAGAAGGCTTAGTCCCTGTCAACAATCCCAATCACAACTCAAAGGTGAATTTCTAATGAACTCCTGCCGCTCTGCAGAAACTATGTCCTAGAAAACGACACGTGATTTGTTTTAGATTTTGGCTAAAAACAGCTTAATCATAACTAAAAGACTGCTGGGAACACTTTAAATTAGATCAAAGGATGATTGAAGTAGGTTTTTAAAGTAGTATTGGCCTGTACATTGCATGTTTTATTTTTCCTAACAGCGATCAGTTGACACTGTTTTTGACGGGGCAGTCAGGAGAAAAAAAAGGTTGTCTTAAAAATTGACACCAGTGGCAAAAAGCATGAAGCTTGGAGACGGCGCCCGTCTGCAGCTCCTGGTTTTCTGTCACACGGCGTCCTCTCTCCTATGACAGTCATGAATCCACATCTGCACTCTGATTTATTCATCACAAAAGCCTCAAACAGTTAAGGCAGTTGTTTACCAAACCGAAAGGCACTGCTTCCATTTTTACCAAAGTCAACAGAGTGATGTGGATGTGCTGTTGGCCGAGTAGATGGTGAGCGTTATGACGGTAACATTTTATGGATTACACGGGCTTGAGAAGGTCATAAATGAGTTGAGTGGACTAATAAAACAGAACATTAAGACTTTCCAGCTCCTCTCTCCAGACTTTAATTGGACCTTTGGGTCCACCAGCGGGTTTCAGATGTAAAGGTTAAGTGGTGAAATCCAAAAGCAAAAAGACAAAGCATCAGATGGAAAAGTTGTGGGAATGTTATTGAAGGACACTTGTCACTTTTAGGGTTTTTCTCCCCATAATGTTATTGTATTGACAGTATATACATGGTTTTGCTGTGTTTCTGGAAATGAATGCAGCAGTTTTCGCATTTGTAGCCATCTGAAATACATGAGTTGCAAAAACAACTCATGTTTTCTTGAGGTAACGGGAAAAAAATACAGCTCCTTATCTCAATAAAATGAAATAAACAAAAAAAAAATTTCCTTGGAGATGACTTAATGTTGCTAAACTTTGTCACAAACGACGGTGTAAAAGTTGTTTCTGAGTGACAAACGTTTGCATTTTTCTACTCATCTCTGAATTAAAGGGAAAAATTTTCCTTAGTTGTGAGAAAAAAAACATTTAATCAAAACTATGGACCTAATTACTTCTTTTCTTGGGGAATCGAGCTGTAGTTTAATTTAATTATATTGTGAAAAAATATGCAGTTTTTTGGGTGATGCAAATTATATTTTTTCCAATTTGGATAAAAAGATATGTGCTGATATGCTGATCTCTCATTTAGTGTAAATTACGTTTTTATTTTATTTAGCATGTTTCTTCTGATATTCTGAACCTCAGAAATGTCAGGAAATTTGTCACTGTCATAAACTGACCAGGCCACATGGGGGCAGTACAGCTAGGTTGGAATTTTATTTTTTTAATTGGAGAAACTCATAATTGTGTCTGGGTTGTTCCTTAAAACACCAGAATTTTTTTACTTATAAGGATGCTCAGATATGTCAAGTCAATTTCTTCTATAGATAAGCCTCAAATAAAAAAGGGTTTATATAAACATACTCCTCCTGTGTGTGAAGATTCACAACCCTTTATTGTAACAGTAAAATCGGCCCAACACCAGAGGCCTTCAGCTCTGATCTGTTTACTCCGCAGCTGGACAGGACAAGTTAAAGTCCCACTCCAATCATCCTTTGATGTATTTTCAAAGTGTTCCCTGAGAAAACTCGTCATTTTATAGGGCATAGTTTCTGAAAAGCCACAGCAGAAATTCCTGCCCCTGAGGAACTGGAAACCCGCAAACCAGTCAGCGCACCTCTGGCTGACCAATAGGCCTGCACAATATACCGCAAATTTATCGTTATCGCAATATCCAGCTATGCAATATGCATATCGCAAAAGACGGCGAATATCGCAATAAATCGCAAACCCAAAATGTGTTAAAACAATCTTCTAGCAGCTTGAAGCATTTAACGAATCAAATAAATCCCTTTATGCTTTGACCAATCAGATGGACGCCTTCCCGTTGTTGACCAATCAGATGGAGGCCTATTATGTTAGATGTTTGTCCCCCATGTGGATGAGGGTCATTTGGAGTATAATTTTTAAACTGTTGCAATGAAATGGGAATGAAGGTTTTGTTTATTTTTCTATTTGTTTATTTACTGCAAATTATATCGTTATCGCAATATTGATCACTAATATCGCATATCGCAAGTTTTCCTCATATCGTGCAGCCCTAGTTCATACTAGGTCACATTTAAGTTGTGGGCCTCTATCTTTTTTCTTCATTGTTCATTTATGTTTTGGCCACAGCTATAGGTCTTAACTTATTCTCCTTTTTGAAAAAGACTTGGATTTTAAGTTATGTTGACTTATTTAATAACACTTGCAGTAAAATGGAAATGTAGGAGACACCAACCTATTTTATTCCTGGGCATCTATATATATTTTTTGCAATCATTCATCTTAGTTTTTAGCAAGTTCTATGGTAAATATATTTTCTTCTTTTTGAATAAAACTTGCACGTTAATTTAAGTTGTGTTGAATTATTTGAATAAAACTTACACTGAAACCAAAATGTATTGGTATTTTTGCTTTTCTATTTTTCCATTTATCGCAAGTCATACCGTCATCGCAGTTTCAAACACTGATATCGCATATCGCAGATTTTTCTAATATCGTGCAGGCCTACTGACCAAGAAACATCAGTCTGGATCAACAATCCATAATCCATGTTCAAGTTTCAGACCCAGTGTTTGCTTCTGAACAACAAGTGAACGCAGAACCTTCTATAAGGACTGGACTCAAGGCAAAACTTGTGAAGACAACAGACAAAACTGCCTTAGGACTGGCATGGACCTTTATCAATGAGAATGACCCTGAAACAAAGGTTTCACGTCCACAAGACACAGATTCTGTTTCAAAAATGGAAGTGAGTGACATAATCTCTGAACAAACGCAAATGGAGGACTTTAGGGATCCATTCGAACAAGAAAGTGAGGAGGTCAAAAGTTCTGATGTTACAGAGGAATCAGTTGTGTCTGAACTTCTGAGGATTTGACTTTTTCTCTTAAATTTTTCCTTTCACAGATGTAGACTCCTCTTAAGCCGTGGCAGAAATGAATCCATATTTTTAATCTGCTCCAAGTTTGCCTGAATGTGGGCGGCTTGAACAAATGGTCATCACTGTAACCATGATCCAAGATTCTTCCCATTTATTTCATTTTTTAGCATCTCTAAACTCACACCAACAGCTCACTCTCACTATTTTCCCACCAGCTCAGCTCATGAATGTTTGCCAGCACAGTGAGGCTGTCATCTGCTCAACTGGAGAACAAAGCCTGCTGCTACATATTAGCATTAGCTTAAAAAACAGCAGAAGTGTTTTTTTATTTTACTGTACTGGAGTTTGTGGGAGGCTTCCACTTCTTCAGAGTCGACACAGCAGGAAATACATGGCTGCTGTAATAACAGGCACATTCCTCTTCCTGATACCACTCAGACACTCTGGGAAACTGATCCATCATTAGACATTAATCATAGTTCTCTCTGACAAGTTAAAACGCCCGCTAACAGAGGGCTTTTAGCCAGTGCGTGTGGGCGTTGAGTTAATCGCCCATCTATCCTTTGTGAGAGCAGAAAAAAAGGTTTGGTTCTCCCCGATTCCTTCATGAGGACATCCAGCACTGGATTAACATGATTGTTCTAGAAACAGATGCTGGCTTTACAAATCTTTACTGGTTCCTTGTGAAGAAGATTTAGTTTTCAGAAAAATGCAATAGTTTTTGCTCAATTTAAACAATCTGCAAAATGCAAAGTTAGCAAACAAAAGAAAATCATAATTAAATAAATTTTTTGTGTTCCTACTGTTAACTGTCTATGAGAACTGGACTGAGTAACTCCTCCAAAGTTTGGCTCCAACAAGGTGACATCCGTATGGCAAAAAATTTTAACTTTTAAAATGCTTCAAGGAAGATTATAAAATATGCTCTTTATGTTTTTCTTTGTTTCTAGTTCGTTTTTTTTTTGTTCTGAATACAAATGGACAAACACATTTTGAAACAGGTACTTCAGATAGATATGGTAAATAACTTTTTGGCTCTTTAGAGTTGACTTCTTTACGGAACTCTGGGCATGCCATTTTAAAAAAAATATTTAATTTTTTTGTACCTTTTACATTCATTATTTTGAAAACAAAATATTGTTTTTCCATAAAATTGTTTTTCCATGTTTTTTTTATTTTTATTTTTTTATTTATATTATTCTTAGTCTTTTTTCCTGTCAGTTGTCATGGTAACGAACAAATTTCCCACGTGTGGGATCAATAAAGTATTTCTGATTCTGATTCTGAAAATGATGTTTTTTTTTAAATGTAAAAATTAGAATAAAAAATATTTTGATTTGATTAACAACTAATTTTTATTTACACTTTCTGAATTGGGCCTTCGGTCGTCAACGACCTTATTATATGATATTTTGTAAAAAATATATATACTCCTTTAAAACAATTATAAAAAACTATGAAAAAGTTAAAATAACATCTTTGAGCAAAAATAGAAAATAAAAATTAGTTTAATAAAAAAAATGTCATAGGGAGGTGTCAAAAATTACGATAAAAATATTAAAATCTTAAGATAAAAAAAAATCAATAAATAGGGGTAAATAATTGCAAAAATTTGTTTCTAGGCTTTTATTTAACGATTGTTTTGACTTCTTTTTATTAATTGTTTGGTTTCACCATGTAGCCATTAAGACTGAAACCATGACTTCCTGCAGGCCTTTCAGCAGAGGAACCTTTTCTCACTGATGTGTTCAGGACCTGCAAATCATTTTGGGATTTTCAGCTTCTGACCCAAAACATTAATACAATCTTTTAACCTTTTTCAATCTGAGAAACGTGATTTATCGCTGCCTCAAAACAGCATAATTTCCAGTTTTTCCAGATATGGCGGCTGAGCTTAAAGATCCACAATTCCAGAAAGCAGCTGCTTTCAATTCTGATTAAAATGTTTTTTAATCAAAACTTTCCAACTGCTAACTTGTCAGTTCCTGGTTTATCTTCCTTTGGCGCCCTCTAGTGGTTCAGGTTGAAAGCACAACTCTTCCTGCCGTTTTCTTTTTTTTTCATTTTCAGACAGCTGCAGTTTACATTATTTTATTCTCCTTTGAATGTTTGCTCTGGATGGAACAGCTGGCAGTAGGTTCCTGTACAGACTTCATCTGAAATTACAAGCCACTGTCTCCACATAATCAAACTGACCAACAAAATTGTGGTTTCATGGCGTGGATTTATCTACAACAGATGGTTCCAGATCCACTGACAGCGCTCTGGGGACATGCTTCATAGCTCCTGTCTCACCGAAAAACTTATTAAAGGAGTCTTCTCTCCCAGAAATGGTCTTCTTGCTGCGCATCTGACCATCCCGCTGGATAGAGCTCCCAGCATGCATTGCCCATCCGGACACCAGCTTGGCCAATATGAATGGAGATGCACTCCCTCTGGAAAGGTGTTGGTGAAGTCAGAACGTTCTTGTTCAATTCAACGCTCTAGTTCATTTCTGCAGAAAATTACCATGATTGCAAATCCTGCAGGTGATGTTAAAGACCTGCAGAGGAAGCCTGCTGCTGCTGCAGAGTTCTGCTGTACTTATAGCTCCTCCAGACTCCATGGTGACACCTCCAGTCCAACAAAGTGCTGGCATGTTGTGACTCACATCAGTACCCCTCCATCACATGCAAAAGAGAATCTATAACCTTGTGTCCATGTAACACGTTTGCAAAAAACCCATCTAGGTCTTGGCAATGGAGCACACATGGACTGTTTCCATGTCTACATAATTGAGATGAATGAACTCAAAGCTCTGAGGGGATCAAATGTCTCTTTGGAGAAATGTTTGTAGATATTTTATTATATTGAGAATAAAAGGTAAAAGAAATGTTAAAAAAATAGATCATTTGGTCAAACTTGGGTTTCTTATACTACATAAGTACGTTTTGTTCGGGGTAAAATGTAGTAGATTTGGTCAGAATACCACAGAATTACTGTTGTGCTGCTGAGGAAGAGGAGGAAAGGAAGGAGGAAGAGGACGCATGGCGCCTACACCACAACCCTTCACCTAAGGCTTTTTTCCGTTGTGTTTTCCACATGGTTGAATATTCTGGGATCCATAAATGTCTCCCAGTGTGACAGGGGTTGGCATGGTAACCAGGTAAAGGTGGAGTTTGGATGTTCTTAACAGCTGTGAGAAACTCTTGACGTTTCTGCCATCTAGTGGTGTATCGAGGAATGTGTTGATTCTGATCTGGAAAGGAGTTGGACTCCATGATGAGATTCTTCATCTGTTATCTGTCTATCAGAGGTCTAAAAAAAAGAATTCCTCAAATTCATGATGTTTCTTTGAAGTTATACATTTTTACAAATATACAATTTGATTGTTCAAATGTATTATATTTTCTTTATGTTTACAATGTGTACATTCGAGTTTAAAACAGTTTTTAATTATAATTATTGTTAATTTTTACTATTTAATCGAAAGCAACGAGGTCTGTTTACTCTATTTAAAAATTTCTTGTGGCCAAATACCATATGCATAAATGTAAATATGCCCACATGAAATCTTCTTTACGTATTTTCATTTATGAAACAAAAAATACAGACAACCTTTAAAAAATAAACGAATTTGAAAGCTATGAAAACTCAAAACTAACTGTTTTATAAAAAATAACTGTTGATCCACTAGACTTTTCCCTATTTTAATTATGTTCAGATTCACTTTAATGTTCTCTATGATCATTCTGTAAAGTTCTGTAAATAAAATGTTCTAAAAAAAGAAAAAATTAATGCTGAAAGAGCGCCCCCTCATGACAGAGCTGTCAGACAGCCACCAGTGGATGAGAAAATGCCAAGAGTCCAGAACATTCCTGTTTTTCTGCCTTTTTTTGGAGTTTAAGGCAATTTGATTCTATAAAAATAAATAAATAAATAAAATAAAATAAATAAACAACATGTGGTCCAGACTTTAGGGGGCGCTATGACGCAGCGTTTTTCCTGGGGGTTGGAAGTGTGCAGGGGGACTTTTTTCAGTGCAACACAAAATTTTCTGTTCTTCATTTTCACCGTCAAGCTAATAATGTGAGTAAATAAATATTTTTGTATTTTCTATATGATGTTATTTAATCATGTGTTACTTTTCTTTCAGTTAAATGTTGCACCGATTCATTCAAACAGTCTGTCCGCTCATCATTTGACAATATAGGAAAAAAAAGACGCATTTTGGCGCCACCATCTGAGCTGCAAAGAGATTGGTCGTTAACCCGGAAGAGCGGCTGGTCACGTGTCCACTCCTCCGAGAGGCGGCAAACAGCTTGTTAAGCTAATAGTTCCCGGTGTGGCTGAGCGGTTCGGTTCTGCGGGATGAGTTCAGGTCAGTGGTTCTTCATTCTGCTCCTTAGTTTGTCAGATTCTGCTTTAGAACCGAAAAAAAAAGCTTTAGAAACGGAACTTTAGGGTGAAAAGTAACGCTTCATTCAAGCTTACTGGAGTTCTAATGAGCTGTGATGCTAGAAAAGGGACAGTTTTCCAAAAAGTCAGCTAAAAACCGCCAGACCACACAAGGAAAAAAAAAACCCCTAAAAGTTCATGAATACCAAATAAATTATTATTATTAATTCCTTCATCTTTTTTTTTAAAGTTCAACTTTGAGACTTTTATTTATGATGCTACATCTGCTATTTTGCTGTCTAAGCAAAGTGTAAACTAACAGATAAACCCTTAAAACTGTAAAAACAGAAATAAATCAAATAGTTGTGGTTCTGGGATATGATCACACGTGAAAAATGTTCTTGCAGTTTTACTTTTCATGCATTTAAATGAGATAAATTATGAGCAAATGTATTTGTTAAACTTATTGAGTGGTTTGAGTGGTTTTAATGTTTAATGTTCTTACAAATAGAACATTTGCCTAATATTAAAAATAAATCATTAAGAGATACATTTATTATTTTATAACCAGATATCTCCCAAAAGTAGCCTATTTATTTGTTTTTCAAATTTTGTATAAACAGTTAATTTTGTCCAACGGTAAAAATCCTCCCAAAAACAGAAATGATTCATAAAACAAATGATCTGTAGTTTCTTTATGTATTTTTCAAAAAGCAGAGGGTTTTTTTTCTTCCTCACCTTGTAACTTTCCAGAGCAGCTTTATGTCAGATCCAAACACAGGACATATATGACTAGTTTTGTCATACGATGAATTATTCACGATGAGCAGTATTTATTGAATCTAATCATATTTAAATGGATCTTAATAATTGCTGTTAAAAGCCTCATTATGAGACATTTTCATTTCAATTCATTGAGTCGCAGGACAAGTCCAAATCCAACAGAAAACTGTCTTTTTGAAGTTTCCTATTCTAACAGACTGCTCAGAGGATTTGGTCTAATACCGCCTTCGTTTTGATGAGGACATATGTATAATTTAGAAGCTCACAGCAAATAATCCTTGTATGGTGTAATAATACATTCATGTTGACTTTGAGAAATATTCTGCTCCTTTTGGGGAATTACAGGCCCCTGTATTAGAACAATCTTTAATTACAAGATTTTAGTGAAACATTGGTTGAAATACGTTTAAATTCTACAAGTTCCAGGATTTTCCTCCAGAGTGGACCAGTCAGTCATCGACTACCGCTCCCGTGTCCGTCATTTTACATTTTTCTACCATTTTGGAAATTTCATTTATGTCGTGATCTTCAAGATGCTCATGCCACCATTTCATTTGTGTGGAGGATTTCGTCATTGCAGTCTTTCAAAAGTAAGTTCTGCTGTTTGTTTCCTACCAGGCCGCCATGCTTTTTAAAAATGTTCATTTACGTACATTTTTTGCCATCTTCTTGCTTAATTTGAACCGCGATAATGGCTTTCGAGGTCTAGTCTCTAAGGCCGCATTCACACTGCAGGTCTTGATGCTCATATCCGATTTTCTGACTATATCCGATTTTTTTTTGACGACCCGCTTACATCATCTTTTAAAAGTGACCCGTATCTGATTTTTGCATTTACACTATTCAATGCTGAAACTATCAAACGTAGACGTTCTGAGGACTACGTAGCAGTATTTCCGCATTCCGCGGACCTCTTTTGGACTTTTGTGATTGCGGTTGTCATGGAGGCAAGGCAGCGATGGAAGGAGGCGTTGCCTTGGGCGCTCCAGAGGGGATGCACGGGGGAGTAAAAAGGAGGGCTGCTCGGCCGTCTTATGTGCTCTCTCTGAGTTTTGAATGAGTGTTTGCAGGCGTTGTGATGTACTAACAGTTTGATCCAAGTGTTGAACCTTTCCTGCGCGATGACTTCTCTTTTCTGACCGTAGTCAGAAACACACGGGAGATTTCCTTGGGGTTCACTTTTCGTTCTGAACCCTCAGCCTACAGAGTGGGTTAAGAAAGACTCCAAAACTTTTAGGGGAGACACCTTATTTTTAATTTACAGTTCTCTGACACTCCCCCGCTCCGCGCTCCCCCCCCCCTCCTTACATACCGACACACGCCAGCACGCGCCGCGCGCTCACACACACACACACGGTTCCCATCATACACGCCCCCCAAAGAAATAAACTAGGCCTGCACAATATACCGCAAATTTATCGTTATCGCAATATCCAGCTCTGCAATGTGCATATCGCAAAAGACTGCAAAAATTGCAATAAATCGTAAACCTTAAATGTGTTAAAACAATCTTATGGCAGCTTGAAGCATTTAAATGGTAAATGGTAAATGACGTATACTTATATAGCGCCTTTCTTCCTACAAGGACAAAGCGCTTTACAGTCACAGACCCATTCACCCAGTAACACACACATTCACTCACACATTCACACACTGGTGGCGGCTCCGCTGCCAAAAACAGGCGCCCGCCTACCACCAGAGGCAAGGTGGGGTTCAGTGTCTTGCCCAAGGACACTTCGACTCATGGGTGTGCAAGGCGGGAATCGAACCTGCAATCTTACGATCATGGGTCGACCACCCTACCGCTGCACCACACCAAATAAATCCCTTAATGCATTTGACCAATCGGATGGAGGCCTTCAAGTTGTTGAGTAATCAGAGGGAGACCTATTATGTTAGATGTTTGTCACCTATGACGACGAGGGTCATTTGGAGTATAATTTTTAAACTGTTGCAACAAAATGGGAATGATTTTTGGTTATTTTTCTATTTGTTTGTATACCGCAAATCATATCGTTATCGCAATATTAATCTCCAATATCGCATATCGCAAGTTTTCCTCATATCGTGCAGCCCTAAAATAAACGGCTTCTAGCCTGTTCCATAGCAACGATGTCCCGCTTCATTAGTTACCGTTTGCGTCCGGACCGGACATAACAGCGGTTTCCAACTATGGTCTGAAGCCTGAGGCTGAAAGGACAGCAAATCAGCACACAAAAAGCACCTTAATAAGTCATGTGATCTCAGTTGGTGGTGTCCTGAATTGACGTCACTGAGTTACGACCCGCATATACTGGGGAATATCCGATTTGTCTGCTTACATGGCACACGCAAATGCACGTATCCGATTCGTTTCCGATTTATTTCCACATATGAGAGAGGCCTGTATCCAATCTGAAAAAAAAAACGGAATCCATGCGCTTTTGTCCTGCTTACACATTCACCGATCATATCCGATATGTGCCACGTGAGAGGAAAAAAATCGGAATTGGGTCACTTGAACCATGCAGTGTAAAGACGGCCTATTATGTCCCTTTTCCTTCTGTCTCCCTGTTTCGCTTTGACCCTGGTCCAATAAGTTCGTCCTCCTCTGTGGTAAAGTCTCCTATGCCATTTCAGGCTAAAGTTGAGTCCCAGCATTAGGGGTGTGTATTGGCTAGAGTCCGGCGATACAATACGTATTCCGATACGCAACCCACGATATGATACGTATCACGATATTGTACCGGAACACATTTGATGATGAAGGATGAAGGAGACTTCAATGTGGTAAAGATGCTTTGTTTACATATCAGTCTGCACTGCAGCATTGCAGCCACGCTTTCTCACACGGAAAGCTGAACTAGTAATGGTCATCGCCACGATGTTGCCCTTTTTTCAGAGCGTTGTACACATCACTCTGATCATGTCGCTAAACTAAAATGTATTGCTGGGACACAATGGCTGTGTCCGAATTACCGCCCTAACCCCTAACTACTAAAACCCTATATAGTTCTCTGAATTTTAATAGCAATTCGGACACCCGTGCTCACTACTTTTCTCTTTCGGGTGTTTTCATATGGCGCTTGGCACGAAAACAAAGTGGCGCATTACCGCCACCACCTGGTCTGGAGGCGAACTACTATTTAACCTATTTTCCAAAGTAAAAGCAAAAATATATATAAACATTTTAACGAAGACTATTTATGAATCTGCTGTGTTCTGATGATGTAAAATTGGACTGATTTATAAATTATAAAATTACAAACACATTGGTGAGGATTTAATGTATTTGTTCAGAAATAAAGCGGCAAGTTTAGAAGTCCACGGCAATGTTTATATTTATTTTCGCGCCGCTAAACCCTTTACTGTCTCGTGCGAGGAGGCATTTCTTTCTGTTCCACTTTCTGAAAATGGCGAATATCAATCTGGCCGTTTTCCTGTTGGCAATAATTCGATTGTTTTTTGTAAGATCAGTCCAAAAACGAGCTGATCTGCTACTACATAAGGTGGCACGGAGGAGAACCAGGCGTCTCACATCGGCAAGGAGAAGCAGACGTCTCATATTTACAAGAGTTCCTCTGGCAGCCATAGCCAGACATGAACAACTGGTGAGTTAAACTTTAGCATTTGGGGGTATGCCATCTACAGAGAAAGTTATGTTTTTTTTCCAGAGTCAAACCATATTAGCCTTCAACACAAAGTATTCTATAGCAGATTATTTAGAAAAAAGATTTACAACACACTTGTTTTATACAAAAATTAATATGAAAACCCAAAAACCCAGCCAAAAAACTTGAGATTTTCCAGCATTCAAAAACACTTTATAAACAAAATTTAAGACATCAGAATAAATAGAAACATTCAAAAACTGAGATTTAATTTAAAAAATTAAATAATGTTCTATTTTACAGGGTCTTCCGTGTATCTACTGCCTTCCCAACATAAAGGTGCCCGTCCTGGCCAACTACGCTGATGGTCAGTCTGACACAAGACAGGATTTCCGGTTGACCCGCAGGACCATCAATCATCTGGTGGAGCAGCTTCGGGTTCCTCACAATCAGGGGTGGGCACAGGAGACTGAGGTCCTGGTGTTCCTTTTCTGGCTGGGCTGTGGCACATCTTACCGTGTGGTAGCCAGGGCCTTTGATATGCTACGGTCCACTGTAAGTGATATTGTCCACAGGACGGCAGACCGCATCCTCCAGCTGATGCGCAGGGTCATCCGGCTTCCCAGTCGGGCTGAACTGCCATTAGTCGCCTCTGGATTTGAGCAGCTCGCTGGGTCTGCTGCCTTCCAAAAGGTCGTGGGGAGCATTGATGGCTGCCACATAAGAATCAAGGCTCCAAAAGAAGATCCAGCTTCTTATTTTAACAGGAAGCTTTTTTATTCAATTCAGATGCAGGCTGTTTGTGACTCGAATGCCAAATTTTTAGACATCTTTGTTGGTTATCCTGGATCGGTCCATGATTCACGGGTTCTGCGCAACAGCCCAATTTACACCAATAAAACATACCCACCTGAAGGATACATCCTTTTAGGTGATGGTGGGTATCCCTGCATTGCGCAACCCATCACGCTGCTGACACCCTACAGGGAACCCCTGAGAAATGAAGTTGAGGCCCGATACAACCGGCACCACGCCAAGGCACGCTCTGTGGTGGAAAGAGCCTTTGGAATGATGAAGACGAGGTGGAGAGCCATATTTCTGGGGGCGTTGGAAGTTAAATCAAAATTTGCCGTCAAAATCATTGCCTGCAGCGCCATCCTGCACAATATGTGCATCAGTGAAGGGGACTGGTTGGAGCCCACAGTTGAGCCACAGCAGGACAACGCCAGGAACCAGCAGGACGAGCAGAGTGGAATCCGTCTGCGAGGCCAAATCTCTGGTTTCCTGTCAGCTCCAACTGGGCCACAAATGGCTCTAGAAGAACATGATTATTGTTAAGATGTATAAAAAAAGGGCTTAAATATAAGATGAAATTGTAAATAGTTACCTTGGATGTTTAGGAGATTGTTGATGTTTTTGAGATTGTTAAAAATGGCTCAGGTTTAAATAATACTTGTTAATAATTCATTTCTGTTCATGAATTTATTAAACATATTGGAACAATACAAAACAACATTATATTTTTTCTACAATCTTTTCTAGAATAAGTAAGAGTCTTTCTTGTCTCTCTTCCTCTCTTCTGGCCCTTTCCTCATCTCTTCTGGCCCTTTCCTCATCTCTTCTGGCCCTTTCCTCCTCTCTTGCGGCTCTTTCCTCCTCTCTGCTCTCTGCCTTTTCTAAAATTTGGAAAAGGCTGCCCCGCCGTGGCCTCTTAGCTGGCGGCGGCCGCCGCTCCTCCTCCTCCTCCTCCTCCTCCTCATCCTCCTCATCTTCCCCTGCCTGCTCCTGCTGTTGTTGGACTGAGGCAGAGGATGCTCCAGAGGATGTGGAAGGGTTCTCCCAGCATGAGGCAATGAGGCATGGAGGCCTAACAGATGCCCTGTTGCCTATTGCCTCATGCATCAAGGAGAACCACTTCCATGATGCTGCTGAAGCTTCCCCTGCCTCAGTGCCACTGCCGGTGGGAGGCCTTAAAAGTTCCTTGAAATACCAAAAGGACACTTGTGAAAAAATATCTTAATTAAATTTACACAGACATTTCTATGCCTTTATTTCTTCACAAACCTTGTATGTTTTCTTTAGGTTCTCCCATTTTTTTGCAGCTCTGGCTGGACTAATAAATTCTGTCAGCCCCAATTCCCGTATCACTGCTCTAAATACAAGGTAACAAAAACCTTTACCAGAAATGACAACAATTAACACTTTAATGGTAAATGAATAAAAATCTGAGCTGTATCTTACTCCCATCTGGCAGCTGAAGCGAATCTTTTGCCTGAAAACAGGCTCTCCTTCTCCATCCGCAGGCGGATCAATTTATCCACATCCTCGTCTGTCCCTGCATATGTAAAAAAAAACGCGTTAATAACTAATAACTGTGGTTAGAACTCATCCTTTTTGGATGTACGACTAGCTCCTGTGTTTGTTTTTAGCCTTCGACGTTAGTTAGTGTTAGCTTTAGCATTACCGAAATCGATTAGCTTCAAAATAATAATGTCGATTGAGTAATATAACATATTAAACATGTCATATATTATATATACAAATATATTTGACAACAGATACTTGCTAATAACTGCGGTTATAACTCATCCTGTTTGGATGTACTACTAGCTCCTGTGTTTGTTTTTAGCCTTCAACGCTAGTTAGCGTTAGCTTTAGCATTACCGAAATCGATTAGCTTCAAAATAATAATGTCGATTGAGGAATATACCATATTAAACATGTCATATAATATATATACAAATATATTTGACTACAGGGCTCGACATAGCCATTTGTCCGCTGGCCCGGTCCTGTTTTTTGAGCAGTGCGGACCACAAGACTTTACTTTTCACTTGTCCGCTCGGGCCACCAAAATATCTAACGGTTTATATATTCTTCACCTTTTTCAATAAAGTAAATTTTGCGAAAACGTGTAGATTTACCTCGTCTTCATAATTTAGTTTTTCTGCTAGTCCTGTGTTCAGACTTCAAGGGTTTCTATGGGAAACCTTTGATCACTTCTCCTTCTCTCCCGCCTGCGCGCGCTCGGCTTTCACTGCCGAGCACCACGCGGCACGCGCTCACTACTTTTTTTTTTCAAACTTTATTGAATGTAACAATTCAATACAAAACAATGTTAAACAGCAACAACGAAGGCACAAGCCAGTGGGTTATTATTACATTTGATTATAAATCCGACACCGTCACTGAAGAGAGACTGAAGCATGTCAGAGATGTGGAAGACATGGCAGGAATAGATAGGAATATGTTGGATGGAGTAGTGGGTATAATTAGTAGTATGGACAGCAAGATATTTAATGAATGCATTGAAGATGAAACTGTATCCACTAAGCTTTAAGCTGAATGTCAAAGAATCAAAGGCAACTCCACATACCTGAATCTCAGACTAAATGCAGTAGAATGTTAAACTACTTAATTTTGTTTTTCTTTACAACACTGTAAGCAGTAAGTATTTCTAGTTAGCTGAATGATCTCAGTTAGACCTGCACAATATGAGGAAAACTTGGGATATGCGATATCAGAGATTAAAATTGCGATAACGATATAATTTGCGGTATATAAACAAACAGCAAAATAACCAAATAACCATTCCCAGTTTAAAAATTATACTCCAAATGACCCACGTTGACATAGGTTACAAACATCTAACATAACAGGGCTCCATCTGATTGGTCAACAATGTGAAGGCGTCCATCCGATTGGTCAAATGCATTAAGGGATTTATTTGATTCGTTAAATGGTTCAAGCTGCCATTAGATTATTTTAACACATTTAAGGTTTATGATTTATTGCGATATTTGCCGTTAGAAGCACCATGAAAACTTCTGAACTAGTGTTACCTACTACACTGCAGTGCTCTCTTCAAAACATCTGAAACAGACTAGAGCAGATTTAAGTTTGATATGGTCTATTTTCAGTCATTGAAAAGTGTAGAAATAAGTGATGTCACCAGAATGCACCAAATTGCACCATATTAAAAGTTTCCGGGGGGGCATGCCCCCAGACCCCCCTAAAGTTGCAAGCACCTGCGGAGCGGCGGGTCCCGCTATGCGCGGTGTCGGGCCAGTAACTTTCAGGCAGGGCCAGTAAGTTTCAAAAACTACTGGCCCTGTGGGCCAGTGCAAATTTCTGGGCTATGTCAACCCCTGGACTACGGATACTTGCTGATTATTTAAATACTTACATTTATAAGTCATTTTCTTCGCGCCACCGTCCGCCATTTTCGGATCCATCAAACGCAATGTATTGTGGGTCAGACGCAATGCATTCTGGTATGAACGCAGTGCATTCTGGGCAATATTCGCCGATCGAGTGAGCATCGATCCACACTGGTTTTTCGTAGAGAATTCTGGGAAATTTCTAGTGCACTTGATTTTTGAACTGTAGATTCGGACAGCACTACAAAATGGCGACCGCACTATATAGTGCACTATATAGGGGTTAGGGCGGTAATTGGGACACAGCCATAGACCTTTTTCACAAAAACCGGAAATACGTCATCAACGTGTAAACCTAGTTCCGGTTTGTGCTTCGCTGGCGGAGGAATGGCAGAGCCTAGAGTGTTTTTGAAGAGCCAGTTGTGTTCCGAAGTTTACCAGCGCCGATGTGATGAAGAGTGTGAAGATGCATTCGTCCACTAAAGGAAACAAATTGGACAAGGGATATAATTTCCTCCACGAAGAGTTTATCCACAATTACCAAGGTAAGCTTCAGCTAGCTTAGCCATAGCCGCATCACCGGTAACTCTTTGTTTACGTCAACTGTAAATCCTGGCGTTATTAATTTGTAATATAAGGCATAACACATCGCAGTGAATATGTTGTGTGTATGTTTCAGTGAAAAGGCATGAGATTAACATAACATCCAAAAATTTGGTGAAGCTGTAAATAAGAAATGCTAAGGTGCCTGTATGCGTGTTCATTCTTTTTGCTGCTGCGGTTGCGGCACTTTCTTCACTTACTATTAGTATTACTTTTCTGAAAGTAGGGTGACCAGACGTCCTCTTTCCTGGACATGTTCCCTTTTTTGATACTTGTATAATAAAATAATATTGAACATAGATGAAATGTAATCATATTTGCTTTATGTACGCAGCTCTGCACACCAATTACTCTCGATGAAATATCTCACAAACTCACTTCACTCCTTTTTTACTATCTCAAATCTGGTCACCCTACTGAAAGTTATAGTTTCATTTTACATTGATGTAGCAACATAAGTGTCTTAATTTCAACCTATTTCATTTATTGTGTCTAGATATCACTGGATGCAGAAAGTGCCAACCTGAAAGCTTTCTTCTGCAGTTGTGCGGCTGGTAAAGGATTTTGCAATCACATAGTTGCCATCCTGTTCCAGACCGCACATTATTCACATCTGGGTCTGCAGGCTGCTCCACCCCCCCTGGCCTGCACGAGTGGCTTGCAAAGATGGCACAGACCAAAAGCACAGGGGGGTCTGTGATCAAATTGTCATTAGGATTTTAGAACGGATGTGTATCACTAAAGAACTGTAAATTATTATAAAAACACCCCCAGTAGTGACTACAGACTTTAATTGCTTTTTGCTTTTTACTTATAAGGGAATCCATCCTGAACCGGTTAGTGAGCTGGTGGTGCAAAAGCCCAAAACAGTTGGCAGGGACGGTCTGAGGTCCACACTGTACAAGGCATATACAGGTGATTCATTTAACTTTTTGTTGGTTTGTGACAGCAAGTTAAGTTGTTTTTTCTGATCTTATGACTTACCAAATGATGGTTACATCAGATATAATGAATTAAATTTAAATGTAGTTATGCACTTATGTCTAACTTTTGTGTCTTGTGTTTCTCTTGTGTAGGACCACAGCCAGATCCATATCTGATGGCATCTGGAAGCAGATTATGCCAGGTGCAGCCCCAACCTCTCATCGCTGTGTTTGGGGTTTCTGAGATGGAATGAGAGAGAACTTGGATATATATTATTATGGCAAATGCATGAATGTATACCTTAAATTACACTTATCTTGTCTTTAACAATCAGTTCAGCCTTCTGTCTTACTGTTGATGATCTGTAATGTTGTTTTTTATTCTAAATGTTTGATGTTATTTGAGTTGTGATTAATCAGTTGATGTTACGCATACCAAAATATTAAATGAGGCACAATTTTGACCAAAATTGTTTTATTTGTTCATCTAATTTTTTGTGTGAAGTCAAATTCACATTTCAACAGAAGAATATTACGAATATAACAATTATATTAGATTTTAAGAATATGTGGAAACACTAAATTCCTCCATACTATTTGCACATTATACATTATTTACATACCAAACATTAATTCACTCTTCAAAACAAAAAAGTCCACGATCATTTGCCAAAACACGTCAGTTTAGCCAGATCTGAATCACAATGCCCATAAGTGTGAGCGGCACGAGAGAGTCCCTGATGTGAAAGGACTTTATCCTACCGATCACTCTTTCCACTATAATTCTGAGGCGGGCAATGGACGGGTTTTTTACGTTTCATCCTTGCTGATGGAGCTAAACGCTTAAAAGGTGGAATGATGATCTTAGATCATCAGTAAGGAGGTCTTGAATGAGGAATTCTTTGTCCGCCATGACATCGTCTCCTGGCTCCAGCAAAGGAACTTGGCTTCTAAGTCATGGATGTAATCAAAGCCTCATCCAGGGCACCTGTAAAGATAAAGAAATTAAAAATCAGTCTTAACATATTTTTGCAACCTTTCAACACAGTAATCATGTTTTGAAAAGTATGTTAAGTATTTAATTACAAATACATTTCATTTATTTTTGTTAATGACAAAATACTCTAAATTAATTAAATACATGTAATTAAAATAGGTGAGAGCATGAACAGCTTTTATTATAAATATTAAGTTGTTCAGGTAGAAATGCATTTATCCAATAACGGTACACATAGTTGACTAACGTTAACCAAACACATTATGAACAACGTTACCTGCCGGTGGATGTGTCACGTAGTCGTGATCCATCTTTACTGCCTTAGCTTAGCCACCATGTCGCTATCTGTTGTAATACTGTAATTTCACCATTAGGTGTCAGTGTCAGTTTTACTGTTGTTGTTTTGTCCTACAAAGAGTTAATAAAGGAACGAGGTGACTCGTGTATGAAACTCAACAGGTTATGGGCCCAGAGAACGCTGAAAAGCTTTTTTCACTGTATTTTGTGGATTAAACAGAGTTGTGAGTTTTTTGCTTTTCTCACAATGGAGGATAAGCTGTTTATAGACAAGCTGAGCGGACCGGAAAATTGGGCAACATGGAAGTTTCAAATGGAGCACTTGCTAAAGGCTAAAGGACTATGGGGCATGCTAACGGAGACGGACGTGTTAGCGGCAGATGCTAATGCTCAAGCACAAGCGGAGTTTACCAGACCGAGAGAGAAAGCATTCTCCACGTTAGTGCTGAACGTGAGTACACCCCAGCTTTACCTTGTAACAAGCTGCCAGACTCCTAAGGAAGCGTGGACTACGCTTAAAGGCCATTTTGAGAGAGATACTTTGGCAAACAAACTGTTCCTTAAGAAAAAATATTTTCGATGTGAAATGAAGGAAGGATGTCAATTAAGTGAGCATCTGAAGCAAATGAAGGAACTGACTGATCAGCTAACAGCTATAGGAGCTGATATTAAAGAAGAAGATCAAATTGTGACACTTTTGGGTAGTCTGCCACCTAGTTATGCCACCATTGTCACTGCATTAGAGACAAAGATGGACAATTTGACGCTGCAATTCAACTTCAACTTCAACAAGCCTTAATAAATGAAGAGCAAAAGCGTGTAAATGCAAATGAAAGTTACAGCGGTGCTAGCTCAGGTGGTGGTGCATCAGCTATGTCATCTCAGTGTCGGGGAAGTGTACAGGAAAACTTCAGGACAGTAGGAGCAGAAAGACCAACCACATGGCGGTGTTATAAATGTGGAAAGGAAGGCCACATTAAACGTGACTGTCCAAGTTGGAAGTACAAGGCCAAAAAGAAGACTCATAAGGCTAAAAGCATGACATATGATGATGCAGAAGGTGAAAGTGCTTTTGTCACCAAAGAGGCAAATCCAACTGACACACCACAACAGTTTGAATGGTTGATAGATTCTGGAGCATCAAAGCACATGACATGTGATAACAACATTCTTCAAGATTACCAGCAGTTCACGGAAGCACAGTCTGTGAAGCTCGGTGACGGCAGGGTGGTTGATGCTCTGGGAATGGGAAACGTCAAATTGAAAATGACTTTCAAAATAACTGATGTAAAAGACGTCACAATGTATGATGTGCTGTATGTTCCAAAGCTGTTGGGGAATTTATTTTCAGTGGGAGCAGCCACCAAGAAAGGCAACACAGTGCAGTTTCGAAAGTCTCATTGTTACATACGTGGAAAAAATGGAACTCTTCAAGGAATGGGAACGCGAAGAGCTGATGGACTTTATCAGCTGGATGTTAAAAAGGACTTAAAAGTTTGTCATAATGCATCAGTAGCAGCCAGCTTATGGCACCAGCGGCTGGGCCACACTACCAAGCTAAAGGAACTAAAAGATCTGGTGAACGGAGTGGACTTCTCCACAGACACAGAGGTTTCTTTCTGTGAGGGATGTGTGGAAGGAAAACTGTCTAAGCAGCCATACAAGTCGATTGGAGGAATTCGTTCCAAACACAGAATGCAGCTGATTCATAGTGATGTCTGTGGTCCCATGCAGACTGAATCCATTGGTGGAACAAAATATTTTGTGACATTTATTGACGATTACTCCAGATGCTGCAAAGTGTACTTCCTGAAACACAAGAATGAGGTGTTAACCAAATTCAAAGAATTTGAGAGAACATTCACAAATGAATGTGGGCAAGCTGTTAAAAGACTCAGAACAGACAATGGGGGTGAGTACACATCAAGAGAGTTTCAAGAATATTTGAAAGCTCAAGGCATCCAGCATGAAGTGACTGTACCTCACTCACCACAGCAAAATGGTGTTGCAGAGAGAAAAAACAGGACTTTAGTTGAAGCAGCTAGAAGTATGCTGTCACATGCTAAGTTGCCAAAAATGTACTGGGCAGAAGCTGTAGCCACAGCAGCTTACATTCAGAACAGGCTGCCTACATCTGTCCTGAAGCAGGAGACACCCTATGAGAGATGGTGTGGAAGAAAACCTGACATGAGTCACATGAGGGTGTTTGGATGCATTGCTTATGCACATATTCCAGATGAAAAAAGACAAAAACTGGACAAAAAGGCTCAGAAGCTTCGTTTTGTAGGCTATGCAAACAACGCTAAGGGTTATCGCCTATATGATGAAGAGAAAAGAAGGATTTTAATCCGCCGGGACGTCATTTTCAATGAAACAAACTTTGACTGGAAACAGGGAGCAGAAGAGCCCCACCCAGAGAATGAAGTAATTGTGGACACAAATGACATTGAAACAGAGAATGAAGCCACTGCTGATGATGCTGTCAGAAAAAGTGACAGAATCAAAAAGGCTCCAAAGAGATATGGATACGACGAGTTTGCTGATACAGTTGTTGTTGATCATCATGCAAATATGTGTTGTGTGACAGAGCCACTCACAATGAAAGAAGCTCTGATGAGTCCAAATGCAAAAGAATGGCAGGATGCAGCTGATTTGGAATATGAGTCGCTGCTCGAAAATGAGACGTGGGATCTAGTGGACTTACCAAAAGACAGAAAAGCTGTAGGTTCAAGATGGGTGTTCAAAGTCAAGCATCATAGTGATGGAAGAGTGGAGAGATACAAGTGCAGACTTGTCGCCAAAGGCTACTCACAGTTGTATGGTGCTGACTATGATGAGACATTTTCACCAGTGGTACGTTTCAGCTCTATTCGTACATTGTTGTCTTTTGCAAATCAAAACAACATGCATGTTCATCAGATGGACGTTGTAACTGCATTTCTAAATGGACACTTGGAAGAAGAAATCTACATGGAGCAGGCAGAAGGATACATCAAACCAGGACAGGAACACCTGGTGTGCAAACTAAAAAAATCAATCTATGGACTGAAGCAATCGCCTCGTTGCTGGAGCAAAGCCTTCACGGAGTTCATGACGGAACTTGGTTTTAAACAGAGCACATCAGATCCCTGTGTGTTTGTGAGATCAAGACAGGAGCTTGAGATCCTTGCAGTTTATGTGGATGATCTCATTCTGATGACAGAGTCAACTGAGAGCATGAACGAGTTGAAAGCAGCTCTCAAGAAGCGCTACAAGATGAAGGACATGGGTGAGCTGTCCTACATCCTGGGCATCTCTGTGGTTCAAGACAAAGAGAAGAAGTGTGTTTTTCTACATCAGAAGAATTATATTGAAGCCATACTTAAGAAATATGGGATGGAAAATGCTAATCCTGTAGCAACTCCTGCTGATACCAACGTGAAACTGAAAAAGAGTGATGGTGTTAGTAAACCAGTACACCAACAAAACAGTCAATGGTGGGAAGTTTGCTGTATGCTTCAATAGCCACACGACCAGACATAGCTCAAGCTGTGAATGCTGTCTCAAAGTTCAATGCAGATCCCAATACTGCTCATCTGACTGCCGTGAAAAGGATTCTTCGATATTTGAAAGGGACAGTGAATCTTGCCCTTAAATATGAACAGTCAGACTCTGGATCTTTAATTGGATTTTCAGATGCGGATTGGGCTGGTGACCAAGATGACCGACGTTCAACAACAGGCAACATGTTTCTACTGAGTGGAGGAGCGGTGAGCTGGCTCAGCAAGAAACAGGCAACAGTTGCACTCTCAACAGCAGAAGCTGAATATGTTGCACTTAGTCAAGCTGCTCAAGAAGGGGTTTGGCTGAGACGTTTACTGGCTGATCTTGGAGTGGAGAACACACCCACAGTGATCATGGAAGACAACCAAAGTGCCATCGCAATTGCAAAAAATCCAGTGGATCACTCCAGAACTAAGCATATAGACATTCGATATCACTACATCCGTGAATGTGTGCAAAATGGACAAATAAATCTACAATATTGTCCAACAGAAGATATGAAAGCAGATATCTTGACCAAGCCGTTGACAAAACAGAGGTTTGAAAGTCTCAGAGGAGAGATTGGACTTTGTTTTGTGTGAGAAAATAGTTAAATTTTTTTTTAACAGGTTACTACTGAATGTATCCAGAAATATTTTGTTTTGTAAGAAAATGAATATGAAGATAAGAAATGTAAAAGAAAGGAGATAATTAAGGTTACGGGATACAGCAAATGAGGTTGAAGAAAGATATCTGGAATTTAAGTTTTTTCTTAAAAAGAAACTGTTATAAAGTAGTTTTTGTGAAGAGAAGAAAAAAGGGTTTGTCTTCAAGGTTCTAAATAATGTGAAATTAAGTGGGAGTGTTGTAATACTGTAATTTCACCATTAGGTGTCAGTGTCAGTTTTACTGTTGTTGTTTTGTCCTACAAAGAGTTAATAAAGGAACGAGTTGACTCGTGTATGAAACTCAACACTATCTTCACAGCATAGCTGCATAGACTGATGTTTGAGGTTCTGTCATATACTGACTCCCTTCTCAAAGGAGCAGTAAAGTTGTTCCAAGGGAAAATACTCGGGACAACACCACTCTTCAGGCGACGAACGGCGCAGCCGCACCACAACCCGGAGCGAAGTTAGTAAGTGCCGGTAGCACAGGGTGCTACATGTGTTTACATTAAAACTATGCCCTTCCTCTCTTCGGATCGCCTATATCCATTTGGGTTTCAGGTTTGGATCCATAGGAAAATAATGAAATGAAAGGCCGGGCTGTTTTTGGTTGGAAGACGAACAGCCTGGAACACAACGGAGACTGCAACTCTTCGACTCTGCCATTCTTCACATGTGCCGCTATGCTAACAGGAAGTTGTTTTACACGTCATTGACGTATTTCCGGTCGAAAAATGCGGAAGTGTGAAAAAGGTCTATTACGCCAACTCTTATCCGGTCTTTTGGAACCGACATACCCAGAGTAAGCAAGTTCAGGCGGATTTCAGCCAGAGTTCAGGCTTAAAGTCAGGCTAGTTTAACCATGCTTCCTGGAATACCCCCCAGGGGGGTATACTATAAATAATTTATATATAAATAATTTAGTTAAATTTATTCAAACTCAATAAATGTTTATACAACTCAAATTTACGTATTTATCTAACTAAATGTCACATTACTTCATTAATCTTTTTTCCATCTTAATTACTTATATTTCTTGAACTTTCATATGTCTAAGTTTGAGCCGGCAGATATGCTCATTTTTACAACACTAAAAAGAACGGGAAAAAATGCACGGAATGCAAAAATTCATCACTGGATATTCCATTGCCATTATGACATGTTAAGGGGGTAAGGATGCTATATAAACTCATCATCCTCTCTTGTACTCTCACTCATGGTGCAGAGACGTAAGCATAGTAGGACAAAATAGCTCGGCAAAACACGGTGAAACACAGTAAAACAGCTAAACAACTAAACACATTTTGTAAAAAACCCACACTTAAACCCAAATCCGTCCAGACAGGCAAAGGAAATGATATCCCAGAATCCCTTGCGGTGCCGATCTAACAGCAGCATCAAAGTTACACCTACTTAATTGAATTAATTTGAACGAAAGGAAAATAATTGTCTGAAAACTACGTGTTATTTTTAAGGTGACCTAGCAAAAAATGATTTATCTTAACTGAAGCAAATAATTAAGTTAGATCAAAGTAAAAAAGTTTATCTTTCCAACATCCATATGTAACCGGTCGCTTTCTGCGTTGTGCTGGTTAATATATGGTGTGACACAGTGTTACCTCTTGGAGAGAAGCCTCCCCTTATTCTGGTAATAAAACAAACAGAAAACAATACACTGTGTGATCCTGCCCACTCCAGTTCCTCTCTGACAGTAGGTCATACAAAAGGGGCTAGCTTAAAACCTTATCCAGGCTCTGTAACACATTTTACACTCACATTTTTCTCATACATACCTGGTAATAAAACAAACAGAAAACAATACACTGTGTGATCCTGCCCACTCCAGTTCCTATACAAACAAAACAAACCGACATTTAAGCTTTAACAGTGAATCCCCAAAATATCTCTCCTAAACCATCAATCCCTTTTAATCATCACATCACAAGTTAGAAACAAACATTGCTGTAGTTATACAAATGAAAATTAAACCCAAAAGGGCAATAAACAATAGGATGTATTGGGATTATACAATGATTTTAGGATGATGGCACCCACCTCTCTGACAGTAGGTCATACAAAAGGGGGTGGGGAACAGTAGCCTTTGGAATATATAGGGGAGTCAAAAGAAGTAGAAGAAGAAGAAGAAAGGAAGGAGGGGCTATGACTAGTAGTGTAATGCAGTAGTTTGTTGGAGATCCCTCAGGTATGGTAACCCTTGAACAGATTTTGTGCTATTATAAAATAAGATAAAGGCTGTCCCGGTTACACATATGTGGTCTTATCACCCTCTCATGGTGGAAAAAGTATTATCTGAGCTTTTTCATCCACTAAATCATCTTCAAATGGACACGCCATGCTGCTTCACCTCTCTGAAAACAAACTAAGCTTCAACTAAACCTGCTCCGGACCAGGTTATGTTCAGAGCATGAGTTGCCATGGTAACTTGACCTACCCTGAAACATACCTCCATTTCTGGAACCGAAAGCTGAGGTTATCAACTTCCTTAGCCTCAAACTTATCGTGGGAGCTAGCATAACCTGCTTTCTGGAATACCCCCCTGGTGTCACGTGTTAGACTGCAGACTGGGTCTGCTATTCTGGTCTAACTCTTCTTTTATTTGATCCCCTCTCATCAGTACAACCACTGGCACCTGGTTAGGGGCGTGTCCAATCTGAGAGGTAACAATCCATGACAAACCCCTTCACATTGTAGCAGTGTTTACACTAGAGCTGGAGTACATACACATCAGTTTAGATAAACCAGTTCTGGGGCCTGTTGCACAAAAGTAGAATTAAGACATTCGGGATAAATGACTGAGCTGAGCTCAATGAATCCAAAACATGTGCGTCCAGGCTTAATTGGTTGCACAAAGACCAAGCCAGGATGAGCAGACAAGGATTCATCAAGCCAGGTGTAACCAATCCTGGATAGGTGCGTGCTCACGGCTCACTCAAATAGACCCCGCCACAGATCACAGATTAACTGATTTACCATGGCAACTAGAGCTGCATACCTTTCCCCGTCGGAAGCACAAATCCTCATGGAGGCATAAGAGGAGGTAAAAGATATAATTAAGAAGAAAGGCAACACCACCACAGTGATAAAGCACACTCAAGATTTTTTTAAATTAAATTACCATCCAATTAATTTTATGAAAATGTAACTTGTCATTTCAACCAGAAAATGTTATGTTTGTAAATCTTACGTGAATGAATCATGTCGATCGTACATAAAAATAATCCATTTAAAAGTTACTAATTTCAATCATGTTGATCCAACATGATACCGTTAAATTGGATACATTAGTAATCGCAAGGAATTGTGGGATTCCATTTTCTTTGTCTATCTGGGCAGATTGGGGTCTAAGTGTGAGTTTTTGTCCATGAGTTTTATTGTCTAGCTGTTTTACTCTGTTTTAACTAGTGATTTAAACTGATGTGTTTATTTCTTTTCTGCACCATGAGTTAGAGTGTGGGAGAGGATGATGACCAAACCCCTTGTGCGGTAAACTGTTCATGTAACTTAAAACAGAATTCGCGTTTTTGAATTCCTGTCTTGTGATGTGGGACATTACTGCGTATTCCATGTCTTTGATGTGAAAGTTAAAAGATCTATTGGTTGGAACTTTGGAAAACCTTATCAATGTCAAATGTATTAATAAAATGAAGGCAAAAAATTAGGTTATATCAGCATAAATTGTGTTAGGTAGTCATACAAATTTAAGTTGAATAAACTTAATTTAATGAGGTGTGACCAATTGAAGTGATTCAGTTAAGTTGGATCAACTTTTATCTTTTGAGAGTGAGCAACAATATTAATTTAAAGTTGGGTCTAACTGCAGTATTTAAATTGAATCAACTTAAATGTATTAGTTTGAACCTAAGTACATTAGGTAGGACCAATATGATTCATTTTTGTTCAAGTAACGCTATCTAATCATGTGGAAATCATTTCCATAATTTTTTTATGTTCGTTCAAAGTGAACGTTTTGAGTGTAGTTTACCTGCTTTGTTTTGTCCTTATTCAATAAAGGAACATAATGTTACACATTGTGTTTTAAATGGAATGTGTATTATTTTATATGACAGAGTACTAGGGCCCACTAAGGAAAAAAGGATAAAGTCATAAATTTATGAGGCTGGTTCTTTCTGCAGAAAAGCAACATATTCTTTTTACAGTTTTGATAGTTAAGACAATGTGATACTTCATATTCTGGCACATCAGCATGTATTCGTTTCTGAAACCATACTGAAGGACAATTTCACGAAATGCCCCACATCTGTCATTTTAACAACTGTCCTTTAAAACAACTGGTTACAATATTATGACTTGTCTTTTTTTCCCCTCTGTGGCCCTAATATTCTATCATTTTACTTATGGCCTTATAGTCTATGGGAAACTCTAAATTATCTAATGATAGCAACATCATCTAAAACTCATTATTTATCCAAAATGATTGAAATTAATGATCACGAACGTTTAAATAATGACAGTGGGTCTAGTTATATGTGATAACAATGTATAGTGAGCAGTGAAATAACTATTGGTTTCCATTTGTGGCGACTGCTGACTGACATTAGGGATGAGATTAAATAGATCCTGGAATTTAGCCTGGTCTGGAGCAGGCTAGCTCCACAGAATAAATCTCCATGGTAACTTATACCATAACATATCCTCCTGCCCCCTATCCAGCTTTAGTGCAACCGGATTGGGGATCAATTGAGCCAGGATCACCAAGATATCCTGGCTTAATCCCTTATCCTACTTTTGTGCAACAGGCCCCAGGTCATCTAACAACCGAAGGCTTGGCGGATCAATCCCTGCTCTCCCCAGTCAACTGTCACCCCTGAGTGTGGCTAGTCTGCAGCTCACCACTCCCCATAGGGGATGGGTTAAAGTGCAGAGAACAATTTCCCCTTTGTGGGATAAAAGTAAAAATAAAAAAATCCATATGCATAAATCTAAACATGCCCACATGAAATATTCTTTACGTCTTTTCAATTGTGAAACAAAAAAAAAAAACAGTAAACCTCTAAAAAATTCAAAGAATTTGAAAGCTATAAAATCTTAAAATTTATTTTTAAAATGTAATCTAAATAACTGGTGATCAACTGAACTTTTCCCCAGTTTAATGATGTTGTGATTCACACAAATGTTCTCCTTGATCATCATTTTATTTCTCATCAATTGAACTTTATGTATTTATTGGCCCCCAGTTCATTCTGTTGTGTTCTTCTGATACTATGTATGGATATGAAGCTTTGTTGATAAAGTTTTCTAAAGAAAAATATAAAATCAATGCTGAAAGAGCGCCCCCTCTTGACAGAGATGTGTCAGACAGCCACCAGTGGATGAGAAAATGCTAAAAGTCCAGAACGTTCCCTGTTTTTCTGCCTGTTTTTGGACTTTCAGGCGATTTTATTTTCAAAAAACAACAGCTGGTCCAGGCTACAGGGGGCGCTATGACACAGCATTTTTACAGGGGGGGTGAAAGTGCGCAGGGGGACTTTTTTCAGCGCAACACCAGACCTTTTTTGCTTTCTTTTTCATCATCAGTCTGATAATGTCAATCAATAAATATATTTGTATTTTTTATATGATGTTATTTAATCATGTGTGACTTCTTTTTCTTTAAGTTAAATGTCACCGATCCATTTAAACAGCCTGTCCGCTCACAAGGACAATAAAGAAAAAAAAATAAAAGATGCATTTTGGCGCCACTATCTGAGCTGCAAAGTGATTGGTTGTTATCCCGGAAAAGCGGCTGGTCACGTGTCCACTCCTCCTAGAGGCGGCAAAAGCTCGTTTTTTAAGCTAATAGTTTCCCGGTGAGGCTGAGCGGTTTGGTTCTGAGTGCAGATGAGTTCAGGTCGGTGGTTCTTCATTCTTCTTGTTTAGTTTGTCAAATTCTGCTTTAGAACCGAAAGTTTAGTGTAAAATGGGATGTTTATTCCAGCTGACTGGATGTCTAATGGGCTGCGTTGCCAGATAGAGACACGGTTTTCCAGCCTAAAAGTAACCAAAATACCACACAAGAAAGGGGAAAAAAAACACCCAAAAAGTTCAGCAGTGATGAGACAAAATTAATAACCTATTATCATCATCACCACCATTATTATTATTATTATTGTTATTATTATTGTATTTTCAGTGATAATAATAAGAATAATCACTTTATGTTTTAATCAAACGTTTTACTTTGAGACTTTTTTTATTATGTACTTCTGCCATTTTGCTCCCAAAGTAAAGCATAAACTAACAGACATTGGAAGCTCACGTGCTTCTTTTACCTCAAGAACAGAAAAAAATCAAACACTAGGGGTTCTGAGATATGATCAAAAAAGGGGAAAATGTTCTCGCAGTTTTACTTTTCATTCATGTTAGTGACATAAAATATAAGATAACGTTCTTGTTAAATTTATTAAAATGTGATTTAATTTTTAAAAACCTGTACCTACAAATAAAACATTTACCTAATATTAATAATAAGAGATAAATTTAATGTTTTATCACAACAGATTTCTCCAAAAAATATCCTATTTGAACAGGTAATTTTCCCCAACAACAGTAAAAATCCTCCTAAAAACTGAGATGATTCATAAAACAGATGATCTTTAGTTTCTTTATGAAAATTAAAAAAGAAAAACAGAATTGTTTTTCTGCCTCACTTTGTAACTTTTCAGGGCAGCTTTATGTCTGATCCAAACACTAAATCAACCACAAACATGACATGGAAAGTGAGGACATGTATGACTAGTTCTGTCATACAATGAATTATTCATGATAAGCAATAATTATTGAATCTGATCACATTTGAATGGATCCTAATAATTGTTAAAAAAAAAAAACTCATTTTGAGACATTTTCATTTCAATTCATTGAGTTGCAGCAAAAGATCCAAATCCAACAGAAAACTATCTTTTTGAAGTTTCTCAATAGAACAGACTGTTCCAACATTTACTTTCACACCACCAAGAGGATTTGCTTCTATCCCGCCTACTTTTTGATGACGACATACGTTTAATTTATTACCACAGTGAATAATATGATGTAGTAATACATTCATGTTCACTTTGAGAAATATTCTGCTCCTTTTAGTGAATTGTTTTCATGCTCCTCTACTGACCATGCGAGGAATACAGAGCGCACGCCATACGAGACACCCCCCCCCTCCCTTACAGACACACAGCGAGTGGCCTTCGGATTTCTTCTCAGTAGCCTCTTACTCTGAAAACTTTTGAGGCCCCTGTGATAGAGCAATCTGTAATTAAAAGATTTTATTGAAAAATGCGTTTATATTCTGTAATGTCCAGGATTTTACTCCAGTGGACCAGCCCCGTCAACAATTAGCGCTCTCGCTTCCGTCATTTTACATTTTTCTACCATTTGGTAAATTTCCTTTATGTCCTGATCGTCAAGATGCTCACGCCCACATTTCGTTTGTGTGAATCATGTCATCATTGTCTTCCAAAGATATGTGCCATTAAGTTTTACTGTTTCTTAACTTCCAGGCCGCCGTGCCACAACAGAACAAACTTCTGGCTGCCGTGCTTCTTTTTACTCTGTTTTGTGCTTTTTTATAATGTACATTTACATCAATTTTTTTGCAATGTTCTTGCGTAAATTGAGCTGCGTTAATGACTTTTCAAGTTTAGCTTTTCGCATGAAATGTCTCATCCATTCATTGACCTTCTGTCTACCTGTTTTTCTTTGATCCTGGTCCAATAAGTTCTTCCTCCTCTGTGGTAAAGTCTCCTTCAATGCCATTTCTGTCAGACTAAAGTTGAGTCTCAGCATCAGGCTTTAGGGTTTGCTCTCAGAGGACTTGGAGCATTGATGTTGATGTGGGAAAATCCAGTCTGATCAGGATCAGGGGCCTCATTTATAAAACTTTGCGTAGGATTTGCGTCAGAAGTGGCATATGGATGAAACATAGGACGTGCGTACGCACAAATATTCGGATTTATAAAACCGTGCGCATGCACATCCTACACATCTTTCCCTTAACAAATCACAATCAATTCTAAATGTAGCGCAGCTTTTGCGGCTTCATGACACGCCCATAGTTGCCCATAAATAGTCCGTGAAATGCCCACAAGTTAATATTCATTTATTGCGAAATCATGGCAAACACAGAGAGGAAATCAAAAAAACGTAACTTCAATCAATGTGAAGTAGCAGTTATCGTTGGCCAGGTGGAAAAGAGGAGAAAAATGTTGTTTGGAGGGCACAGTTTGGGCATTACTAATGCCAAAAAGGCACTTGAGTGGCAAACGGTGGCAGACGCCGTAAATGCTGTAGCCTCGCAACCTTGGACCGTGGCCGAAATAAAATAGAAATGGTCGGACATCAAAGTCGAGGCACGGCGTGATTCCTCCGAGTGCTCCTCTGTAACGCCGGGCCCAAAAGCCTGCAGAGGTCCAACAGGACGGCTTGAGGAAGTCTGAACCGGCTCATAAGCCACTTGTCCTCGTTTGCCAGCAAGTCTTCTTGCTGTCTAAAGATGCGTTCACTCCGAATTCTTCCATTTGCCACATCTTCTAAGAGCGCAAGATCAGCCATTGTGCGTCATTACGCATTGTGATGGGGCATTTTATTTCCATCCATTTAATTACATCTGACAAGCTACAGATGTCGGTAATAATCCACGTGGAAATGGGAAATTGTTCCGCGCAAATGTAATTTCTTGTTGCTTTCTGAATGGTTGAGACATACGCCATACATTGTTTTAAAAAATAACATTAACATAACATATAAAACAAACTAAAGGCATATGCATGAATACCATAATTCCGTAGCTTATGAAGAAATGTTTAACTATGAAAACAACTTTCCCCAGTGGACAATTAATACATCCATCTATCCATCCATCCATCCATCCATCCATCCATCCATCCATCTGCACCTATTTCTGCCTGCCAGACGGACACATTGACGAGAATATCAGTTTTTTTTTCACTTTTCGTTTTGCAAATGTGTTCATTTGAATTTCTGTTGTAATTTGTTTGATTTTTTTGTTTGTTTCACTGCTGATCAATCAAACGGGTGTTGGTGTAGGCTGTTAATTGTAAAGGCCCGTACACACCGGGGCGATTTCGCCGGCGATTTCGCGTCGGTGTGCACCAATGAGAGTGTGCAAACCGACGCGAAAAAACGTCATGCGTCAAAGCGTCAAAAAAAAAAAACGCCTCGGGTTCGTTTTTTTTCTTCGACGCGTTGCGTCGAAATCTATTCGACCAATGAGAATGGCGCTTTTGCACACGTGTCTGGAGCTTCTGAAGTTACAGTAAAACACAACTTGGGGGCGCTCAAACACAAAACTGTCTTGCTGAGAACACATACCAGCGAAGAAGATAGACGCCAAGTAGCGTCTACACTGCCACGAAGAAATAATGACGGACATTATAAAATATCCCCGAACCAAGCACCAATTGGAGCAACTGGTGCTTGAAATATTCATGTTTTCTTTGTTTGATTCTGACAAGCGCGTAAATACTTGCTCTCTTCTTCTGAGTGAAAAGCGACTTTAAGAAGCGTAAAGTTGCGCAGCGCCACCTTGTGTACAGGAGTATTTCTGTTTACATTAAGCGCCATCTAATGTCAGGGAATGAAATTGCATGTTCGCTCGGCTCATCGTCAGCGAAAATCGCCTGGGTGTGAACACAAAAAACGTGGCGAAAAACGCTGGCGAATAACGCCTGGCGAATATTCGTCCCGGTGTGTACGGGCCTTTAGACTTGCTTTGTGAAGTCTTCATGTTATTTATGAGAGGCAGGATTGTCATTTTCACTTTCACGCGTTTCTTCCATCTGCCGACGGTGTCGCCGTTTCTCGTTTCACCCGTTTTTGTGCGTATACCTGGGTCAGAGCTTGCGTGAAGGACCGCACATTTTCCCGTCAAGTTTGCTTTTTATAAATATCGACTATTGCGTAGAGAGTGGCGTACGCCTTCTTTTGTGCGTACGCAACGTTTATAAATGAGGCCCCAGATCTTCAGGAAAGTGTTGCTGCTTCTCCTGAATGACCCTGATGAAGAACTGTAGGTCTGTAGCTTGAAGGCTGTCCTCTGACCAGCAGCTGCTGACAGGACTAGCAAAGGTTGTTGTTGGTCTGGAGCTTAATCAGTGAAGGAGTTCTTGGTTTGTGAAAAGGATGACTGTGGTTTTGAGGTCTAAAGACTAATTTCCACTGGTTCCTTCGCGGTGCGTCTCTGCTGCTTTGACACAAAAAACAAAACGTTCATAAATCAAGAATGTTTGTATCAGTGATGAAAGTCTTCCGGGAATTCCCGGAAATCCGGGTTTTTGAGCAAACTGATCATATCATCCGGGAAATAAAGACCTGATCTCTACGGACAAATCGCTTGCCGGATGAAAAAATTGTCTGAAATCGGCAAATTTTCGCTTTATTTTCTATATTTCTCCATGGATCGCTTTCTCTATCTTGTCTTCGTCTTGCCGGCCTAATTGACCAATGACGGGAAGTTTTAGTTGCTTTCAGATGGGTCGACGGCTCTGATTGGCTCTGTCTGTACCACTTGGTCAGTGTGACAGATTCCCTAGAGACCAAAACTGGCGGACCCACGCTAAACGTTCACAAACAAATTTGAAGAGTTTGCGATCAAATTTGTGTTAAAATAATGGTGGGTATTGTCATTATTGAGCGTGGTCACGACCTCAGTTGTGAGAAGACGATAAAAAACAAACTTAAGTGGTCTTGGCTGGAGGAAAAAGACAAATATGGCAATTTCTTTTCAACGTACATTCGCAAGACAAATGTTGGAGGTGAGTACAGTTGATGTTCAGAATTTCACTCTCTGTTCTAATACAATTAGTTACGGTGGAAATTACGCAGAGATTAAGTAAGGGTAATGGCCGACGAAGTGTTTTTACTGTTATTACTTTTTTCGCGTCGGACGGTTGCTTCCGCGAAGTGCGCTAAAAAGAATGGTTTTTTTATGCAGTGTTTGTGTTGTGTGTGTTTAAAACTTTGTTGAAAAAGCAATAAAAAATTATTTAAAAAAAAAAGAATGGTTTTTATGTACCATTGTAGTAGTTTGTTAAACCTGGTCTGGGATCTTCTTCTTCTTTATTTCTTTGTAGATTTTCTTGATCTGACTGCAGAATAACCACCCACACTGATCAAAACTGAAACATTTGAATACATTTCTTTATCTAATTTATTTGTATTTCCTAATTACCATGATTTAATTCAGTTTTGCTCAAAAACATTATTGACATTATTTATAATTATAAGTATTTGGTGGTTTGGACCCACACTTCCTTAAAAAAGAACGTTTACAATGTTTAATTTTGTTTGTATGTTTGTTTTGATATTTCCCAGATTACTAAGTATTGGTGTTAAAGAATTGATGTATTATGTTATAGAAAGATAGTTTAAAGCAGATCCCATATTTTGATGTAATTATAGTTTAAGAAAACAGTATTTTTAAAGCAGAAATCGTTCAAATAAATGAGGTACTTTCATAGAATATCATAGTTACTGGTGTTTTTGCCATTTAGGGCTTTGATGTTACTATATTTTAGCAATTGTATGTTTTGCAGCTTTTATGAAAAGCTTAGATTGTAGGATTGTGTTACTTTTAGCAATTATCCAAATTCTTTTTTTAGGACCAGCAAGTCCTTAATGGCAAGTCAAACTAGGGGTTTGAATGTTAAATCATGATGCTCCAATTAGTCTTAGTTTCTTGATTAAGAAGTGAATAACTAGCAGAATTCATCTAAGACCATGTATCTTTCAAAAATTTCACTCCGCGCCCGCCATATCGCTCAAAGAAAATTTCAGGGATTTTTTCCTTGTCTGACTTTCATCACTGTTATATCGCCTCTGTCATGTCTGCGTTCCACGTCTGTCCCTCCACAACGCAAGCTTTACGCAGGATTTCTATTTCCAGTCCGTTGACTTATCAATTTGGCTGCAAAAACCCGGGGAACCAGAAATGAGACAGGGTTTCAAAAGAAAAACACTTTAATTGTACTTTAAAAATAAAACGTATTTTGAATTTAAAGTGACATGTCCACGCGATAGCTCACGTTGGCACCGGAGATAACATCCGGTCCCCACAAATTACGACAATTTACTTTTGGAGGAAGAGAAAATAAAACCATTTATGACATAAAACATGTATTTCACAAGGATTGTGTGGAAGTTGAGGGGATAGGGCCTGACTGCTTCAGTTTTGGATGAGCAAAGAGAACGGGACAAACTACTCGACACAAGGGTGGCAGGAAGAAACCAATGTGGTCAATGTAAGCTGACTGGCGTGAGACAGACTCCCCATACAACGTAATGGAGATGCACCGCAGACGGACCAGTGAAAATTCTGGGTTATGCTGGGAGAATCTGTCTTTTTCTGCATCTTCTTGGTCATTTTAACACCATTGTTGGGGTTCTCTATTGGGATTGGATCAGTTTGTACACAGATTCTTTTCCAGGTGAAGCTGCGACAGGTAAGAGCCATTTTCATTTCTGGGTTTGTTCTCGTCTTTCCAGCTGTGGTTGTTCCTTTTTGACGTGATGGTTTGTAAAATCCAGATTTCTGGGATGGTCCAGTCTGGTTGAAGCTCTTTGAAAGGGATTTAGTCGGGATGGAAATGGTTTTGGTTTAGTCCTGTTCTGGTTTTCGTGGGTTTTCTGCTTCAACTGTGATGGTGAGTCATTGAACACTGATTTAGAGCAAATGCTTGTTGGTAGATTTGTTCACAGGAAGTGGTGGTCTGGAATGTTATTGATGGTTTTGAAAGAAGATGTTAGTTATTTTTCCCAGCTTTAAAAAGAGAGTCACTGCTCACTTTTTGTAAGTGAAACCAGTTTATTTAATTACTCCATAATGAGATGGATTACCGATTACAACAATTTACACAAGTAATAATTTACCAAATAATACAATAATTTTTTAACATAATGCAATAATTTTATTACTTAATTTGTAATATGTTATGATTTCTGAAGTAATTGTGCCTTTTTACACAATTATTTGTACTTAATATTTGTCATTTAAATTATATTAATACTTATGGAACCTTTATGATGTGTGTTTGTGATGGTAAAATATAAATAATTGATCAGAAGTTAGAAACCGGATAATTATGGAAAAATATATATTTTTTTAAATCAGCAGAGCATGATGGGATTGGGATTACATGTTTGCTTTCTCCCTCTCCTTTTGAAGCAATTTATTATTTTTCTTTTGACTAACCTAATATTTAATGGTTTAAATGAGTCTTAAATGGACTGTATATATAAGTGCTAAAATGTCTTGATTGTGATTTATTACAACTGAATATATTAATGTGGATGTATGTATTTATATTTTCCAAATCAATTCATGACTAATCCAGATCCTGAAGCTGCTGAACATCTGAATCCAACCCATGTTTCAGATCAACACTCCAAGTTAGAATGAGAAGAGGAAGTGCAGTTCTCCATCAGATGGAACACCGTCCAGTCACATCTCTGCAGACCAGCTGCTGCTGCTGCTCCTCTCTGCTCCTCCAGGAGGAACATCAGACTGACCAGCCCTTCCACCTGCAAAGAGACAAAAACATAGATGGAATGTCTCCTGATCCTGGTCTGTCAGTCAGTGATGCAGCACAGCAGCAGAAAGAGCAGCAGGAGCTTCAGTCCTGTTCAGAGCAGCAGCTTCCTGTCATCTTCACCTGTTGGAGCTTCTGCTGCTCTGATTGGCTGACTGTTGTCCTGAAGCCTGTCATCATTCTCCTCAGAGCTTCACTGAGAAGCTGCAGCCTCACAGGAAACTCTGCATCTTTGCTCTCAGACTAACTTTAGGACCAAACATCTGGAAGCAGCTGGACTGACTCCAAACCTTTACTGACCTCAGAGTCTGCAGTTTGAAGTTTGGACTCTCCACCAGATACTGGAGCTGCTGAACATCTGTAGGATAAAGGTTGTTGTAGCTCAGGTCCAGTTCTGTCAGGTGGGACGGGTTGGACTTCAGAGCTGAGACCAGAGCAGCACAGCTGGTCTTTGACAAACTGCAGAAACCCAACCTGAATCCAGAAGAAAGAGTTGAGTTTAAAGACAAAGTTCATGTTTTTCATCCTTCACTTCTTCGATAGAGTTCAGAGCTGAAGAAGATCAGAAAGTTTAGAAAAAGTCCAAAGATGTGAAGCAACAGCAGCAGATCAGAAGAGTCCAGCAGAAGCAGAGAAGAAGAACATTCAGGAACATTCAGGACAACATGCAGCTGCTTCAGGAAAGAAGTCCAGATGTGTTAAAGTCAAACATCAGCCTGTGGCTGCATCCAAACCAGTGTTTCTAAACCTTTTAACCCAAGGTACACTTTTTCTTTGACAAAAATCCTGCGGCACACCATCAACCCTTGTGCTATCTTAGATGACCCCACCCTTACATTGACGTGTTCTCCCTACCATGACAAAGGTGGATAAAGGTGGAAAGATTTCATGTAATCCATGGACACCAGTGAAGATCACAAATCATTGAAGAAAAAAGGTTCAGAGCACTGTCTAGAGCAGGGGTGTCCAAACTACGACCCGCGGGCAAACTGCGGCCCGCGTGTCTGTTTTTATTGGCCCGCAGCAAATTTTGAAAATATAACTGAATATGGCCCGCACATGGCACTTGAGCTCAACTCTGTTGCAGTTCTCAGTTTCAACACTAGGTGGAGTCAATCACAGAAAAGTGTTTCTCCACTAAACATAATTAAGCAAAGAAGAATATTTACCACGAGTCACCAGAAACGGCAGCACCGAAGAAACACAAGATAGCAAGTGAGTGTCGAAGATTTCAAACACGGTGGGAAAATGAATATTTCTTTAAGGAAATCAACGGAAAGTGTCTGTTTGATTTGCACTGAAGATGTTGCCGAAAGAGTATAATGTCCATCTGCACTATGAGACCAAGCATTTAAAAAGATTTGCCCAACTTTAACCTTCCGAGAAAGCAATTGTTGTTCGACAAAACATAGGTGCTGCAGCCGCGCGCGCAGCCAAGCTCGCATTGAGTTCCGCCGGAAGCGCTGCGCGTAGTACGTCCCTACATCAGAGCAGCTATGCTTCGTACACAGGTGCCGAACGAGCACAGAAATTCAAGCAAATGCCAGCTTGCCTGCAAGCTCAACAACAGTTTTTTTCCCATCACGGTGAGTCAACACATGCCATCCATTCAGGCCTCCTTCACCATTTTCTTCGTGTAATTAGCAGCGTTACACAAGGGGTGCCTGTCTCTCCTAATAATGACATTCACGTCTCCCCACAGGCTTCATCAAGAGCAAAGGGCACAGGCTTAGGAAGTAAAGGAAGCTCCTATGAGCTGTCTCCATCTGACACTTACAAGGATGCTGTTTGCAAGGCCATGTTTGCATGCTTCACAAAGATAGAGTGAACCTAAAAGGTGAAGAAAATGCATTCTGAACTGTGAAAATTTATTTCCTTTATGTAAAAAAGAACTTGTTTTTTTTTTGGATTTTTTTTTTTGTTCATAGCTGCATATTTTGTCACAGAGTGTAATTGTAAAATGAAGCTTTTTAAATTGTGTGTGTTTAATGTTAAAATTGTCCTTTGTCACCCATAAGCCCTTTTTTTTGGTCTACTTTTCTGACAAAACAGTCGACTCTTAATAATCTACAAAGTCGTGCACTCTGCCAGTCAACCAGGCTACGTATACAAAGATCTGCAGGCTTCAGCTGCTCGTTCTGAACTGCCTGGTTGGAATGAGGTTTCATTGTCTGAGTGAATGTTTCATTTTGACGTGCGCTTGTTTAATGTGGCACAGATCAGCATCACTGCTCCCACTGAGAGCAATGTTCTTCACTTTATAGGTGAGTTAGAAATACACAGTAATCATGTGTCAATATGTCACCTCTTGTTTGCGGCCCGGACCTTTGCTTCACACAAAGCGAACAGATTAAAATTGTTTTGCTTTTGTCTAAATCAAAAATGTAACTTCAACAAACATGTCTTATTTATTTTTGCGAGATTAAATTATTTAATATTACTTTAAATGTCTCTTTACCATTTCACCTTAATGCTGTTAATTTTATTTTTTTATTTCTTCTATTTAAACTTAACTTCAAACATTTCCAAAAGTAAAATAAGTCGGAAATTGAATTTGTCTTTTAGTACAGACATTATAAGAAAGCAGAAAGAAGCCAGTAAGGGTACATTGATTATCCTTGATCCATACGGATTACTAGCCCTAGTTCTGCACAGACGTGTGCTGTGGATTGCCAAATCCCCCTCCCATCCTCCCTCCACATACTTCATTTAAATCACTTGTCTGTTTACATCAAATGCAATTTGCACATCAAATTTGTGTCCTATGTTGCAGAAAGAAAAGTTCTTCTGCAGATCTTTGAAGAGAACAAGCAGCTGCAGGAAGATACAAATCAGAATCTGGACATTTCTGCTCACTGTGGGTCAACACAACTTTGTCATCATATTGATCTGAACACAACGAAAACATTGTGTCTGACCTCAGAGTCTGCAGTCTGCAGTCTGGACTCTCCAGAAAACCACACAGATGAAGAACTCCTGAATCCTGCAGGTTCTTGTTGTAGCTCAGGTCCAGTTCTGTCAGATTGGACGTTTTTTTCTTCAGAGCTGAGACCAGAGCTTCACCACTGCTTTTTGACAAACTGCACTCCTTCAACCTGAAACCAGACAGAATAGTGTTTTTAAGAGCAGTGATGCAGCTGGAGGTACAGGAACTTGAGTTGTGCACACCCGTTATTCATAAGTACCTATGTGAAAATAAGAAAAAAGAAGCCTGAGAGTCGCAGAGAGTGCAGTCAGCAGCAGCGTGCGGTAATGTGGGAATGGGGGGGGTCATAATTCTGTAGTCATACAGTCATGTCAACATGTACGCAATATTAATACTGTTCACACACGCATGCTCATGCCTTCAAACCACCTAGAGTGAAATATTTCATTCAATCACGCAAAATATTAGTGCAAAGGTGAGCTAACACCTGTGCTCGAGTGAGTGTTTGTTCTTCTAAAATGGGTGATAGAATGTGAAAAGGAGGGAGAGAGCCCAGTCATCCCCACAACAAAACCCCCGCTGCAGCAGCAGAAGCCAGATCCCCCCAATACCCGCATGGCAGCAGGTAGGACAAACATGGAGTCTGACCTCAGAGTCTGCAGTCTGCAGTCTGGACTCTCCAGCAAACCACACAGATGAAGAACTCCTGAATCATGCAGGTTCTTGTTCCAGCTCAGGTTCAGTTCTGTCAGATTTGACGGGTTTTTCTTCAGAGCTGAGACCAGTGCTTCACTGCTGATCTTTGACAAACTGCAGTTCTCCAACCTGCAATCAGACAGAAAAGTGTGTTCAGGAGCAGTGATGCAGCTGGAGGTCCAGGAACTTGGTCCATTCAGTCAGGTGGGACCCACCCTGATGAGACACTGACAGATGACATTTACAGGTGTAATTTTGGGATGAAAAATCGTAACGACCAGTGAAAATGCAATAGGCATTGTATGGGGGTACTTGTTCATCTTGTATCCTAAATTATATTTAAAAAAAAAACACTTTCAAATTACATGATCACACTGTCAAGTGAATTGTTCATTTAGAATTGAAGATCACTTTGAATAATAGGTTAAAGAAAACCTACATAGGAAAATAATTAAAAATCACACATCAATGGAAAACATAATCAAGTGAACAAAGAAAGTTTAAACCCCCAGCAGGTATTTTACAGGGGATGAAGATTCAAGAAAAAAAAGTTGCCAATTCATGAAAACTTGGAAAAGTGACATTGAAAATTTTTTCCAACAGCAAAGCTAAACTAGACAGCACACTGTTAGCCCTTGTGCTATCCAAGGCACTTCAACATTGGGAGTGGGGTCATCTGGACCCCACAAGACAGTGCGCTGAACCTTTTTTCCAAGTCATGGCTCTGTATGTCATCAGTCAGTCATCTGTACTCATCAAATTAATCTGAAGGCAACACAAACATGGAGTCTGACCTCAGAGTCTGCAGTCTGCAGTCTGGACTCTCCAGAAAACCACACAAATGAAGAACTCCTGAATCCTGCAGGTTGGTCCCACTCAGGTCCAGTTCTTTCAGATTAGACGGGTTTTTCTTCAGAGCTAAGACCAGAGCTTCACAGCTGATCTCTGACAATCTGCAGTTCTCCAACCTGCAATCAGACAGCAAAGTGTGTTCAGGAGCAGTGATGCAGCTGGAGGTCCAGGAACTTGGTCCATTCAGTCAGGTGGGAGACACTGAGAGACTGACGTAATCAGGTAAAATGTTGAGCTGAAAAATCGTGATTACCTTTTTTACATTTTATTTATTATTTTTTTAACTTGTCGTGTCCAACAGCTGGGCAAACAGATGAGAGCTGAAGGCCTCTTGTGTTGGACATATTTTATTATAACAACTTTGAAATCGAGGCCAAACTTTAATCATTTTAATCATATTTGAAAATCTTTTGAGTTCGACCGGATGGAAAAGGAAAGGAAGGAAGAACAGAGAGGGATATTAGAGAGGCGGGATAGAAGGGTGATCATAAAAGGGGGGGTGGGGGAAAAACTATGAAGCAGCATAAGGCAACAAGTTTCTGGATGGTTATACTCATTAGGGTAAGGTTCAGATGTAATACAGGATTATAAGGGCGGGGCCTGTCCACACACACACTCAAATGTTATAAAAACAACTTTTGGCTCCAAAAATGTTCACATGTCAACATGTACACAATACTAATAATGTTCACACACACATACTTATGCCTTCAAACCAACTACAGTGAACTGTTTCATTCAATCACGCAAAATATTAGTGCAAATATGAACTAACACCTGTGCTCAAGTGCAGTGGCAGTTCTACACTAACTTACTCCCTGGGCGAGTAACCCCACCAGCGCCCCCCCCCCCCCCCGCACACATACAAAATTTGTGTTCCCTATCTTCTCTTTAGCCATTTTACTCAAAAAATGCATGAATTTTCTAGACTCGTATTACAGGGGGGTCAAACTCAGTCACACAGGGGCCTAAGTTAAAAACACGCTTAAGGTTTTGGGCCGAAGAAGATAAACATTTACTGAACACACTAAAGCTAAACTTTTAAACCTTTTAAACTGAACTTTTTGAACATAAATATGAATAAAAACAGGAACATTAATCCAGAATAACTCAAGTTAAACCTTAAATAACTTGAAATATTTTGTTCTCCATAGAAATATATTCTGTCAAAATTATACAAATATGAACATGCTGCAGGACAAAACAAAGAAAGCCTGGAAATATTAATAAGAAATTACATATCAAATAATTCCATTTTTTTGCTCTTTCATCATTTTTTAGAGCATATTTTTTAGAGCTGGACTCCTGCTTCATTTTTAGTAAAAATTTCTTAATGTGTGACGTCCTGTGTGTGTCTTTGTGAAACATATCAGAGGGATTAGATCTAAAAAAAAAAAAACTTATTGTGATTAATATGTTTAGGTCTTATAAAACATTAAAGACTAAATCTTAGAACTCATCAGTGGGATTACTCCAAAAATATTTGGCATTTCCCTAAATTTGTGCAACACCAACAGTAGAAATCCTCCAAAAAAACTCAATCCATAAAAAAGGGTCTGCGCTCATCTCCCCTCCCCCTCCCCTTTCCTCTGACACAAGCGGCTCCGTCTCTATGACGGGAGGCGCAGCTGCGGCTCAGAGTTGATTGTCAGATAGAAAAAGACTCCCAATCACCTGTTAGTGTGATTCAGCCAGCCACCGGCGAGTTGCGCTCCCCTCTCGAGTTTTTTGACGTATGTTCCACAGACTACCGCAAAGAGGTGTGGCCGCAAGCGTCTTGCAGCAGAGGGCGGTGGTCACGTGCGCATCGGGTCTGCTGTGTCGGAGCAAAGAACTGTGGGAAATAATCTCCATTGCCTGCTTTTGTCGAAATTGGGTTGAGCACGGATGTTTGTTCTGCCTACTTATTCCTTTTCATGTGCCCCTTTTTACGTTGTTTCACTCTGAGGTATTCTTTTTTTTTTTTTTTTTTGCACCATAAGTGTGAAGAGCAAATAGGATGAAGACATTCTTAAGAGTCTGATATGTCAAAATAAAAGCATTAAGTGTCGGCTGCTGAAGCAATTTCAAATTAAAAGCTCTAAGCTTCCTCTTTGAATATAGTATGCAGCACATTATGTGTAACGCCTCAGGCACGGCAAATGCCGCCCCCTATGAAGTGCCGCCCTGGGCGACCGCCCACATCGCCCATATCAAAAACCGCCACTGCTCAAGTGAGTGTTTATGTTCTTCTAAAATGGGTGATGGAATGTGAAAAGGAGGGAGAGTGCCCAGTCATCCCCACACCAAGACTCTCGCCGCAGCAGCGGCAGCCAGATCCTCCCAATACCCGGACGGCAGCAGGTAGGACAAACATCGAGTCTGACCTCAGAGTCTGCAGTCTGCAGTCTGGACTCTCCAGAAAACCACACAGATGATGAACTCCTGAATCCTGCAGGTTGTTCTCGCTCAGGTCCAGTTTTGTCAGATTGGAAGGGTTTTTCTTCAGAGCTGAGACCAGAGCTTCACTGTTGTTTTCTGTCAAACTGCAGTTCTTCAACCTGCAATCAGACAGAAAAGTGTGTTCAGGAGCAGTGATGCAGCTGGAGGTCCAAGAACTTGGTAAATTCAGTCAGGTGGGACCCGCCCTGATGACAGACTGACAGATGACATTTTGGGCTAACAAATTGTGATAACCTGTAAATGAAAATGCATTATGCATTGGGAGCGGGGCTAATTAGCAATTTCTTTTGAATTTTGACCCAAGAACATGAAAAAAGCGCCTTACAGTCACAGTCCCATTCACATTCTGCTGCCAAACTTTGGCACCAACCTTGCATCAGAGGCAACGAGGAGTTTAATGTCTTCCGAGTAGGGGCCAACTGCCTAACGTTGCATCACAGCAACCACATCCAGGCCTTGAAGTAGTGCTCTGGCCGGGATCTCCGTCATGAACAGAGTGAAAACCCAAAACCTCACCCACATGCTCAGGATTCAAACCCAAGCAACTCTCAGGAAAAACAGTATATTATATTGTTGATGACGGGTGGGGTCAGATTAAACCCAGACTTTCTTTCTGCTTTTGTTTAATTTTCAAAACATTTTAATTTATTTTAACTTTTGAACGTTTCAATTCATTTCAGTGAGCATTGTGGACTTTCTTTAACTGAGAGATACCAACAATTTTGTCCACCACTGTACATTGCTATTTCAACTTTTATCTATTTCCTTGTGCAATATTGTTATGAAAGCACTTTTTTGAGTTAATGCCAAAATCTTTTTTTTCACCTTTATTTAACCAGGATAAAAACTCATTGAGATTAACGTTCATATAACGTTCATATTAACGTTCACGTTCATATAAATGTTGTTAAAATCTGTTTAAGTTATTTGACCTGCTGTTTTTGAATCCATAAAATGTTATATCTATTGGAAATGTTTTTGTATTTTTTCTATTTATTTGTATTACAGTTCTCATTATTGTTGGTGATAGCACAGTTGCTACAGAGAAAATGTCAAACTGGCACTTTATGCCATAAATGTTGGTGATCTCTGGTTTAAACCTGTCATTGGCTAGGTAGCACCGCCCCCAGCCTCATACATAAACTACCTGCAGAGGTTCTTTACACTAATCCAGCAAAGATTTGTGTCTGTTTTAGAACCAGGACTGAGAATCAGACATCTGCTGCAACTGTTTGTCCCTTGAAATCTTCAGGTCTGAGATTGATTCATGTTTTCTTCAAAAAACACAGAACATTAACTTGTCCCAGATGGACTTAGGTTCTCCTGTTTGTTTTGGTTTGGAAAAACATGCAAGAAAAATAGGTAATCAGATTACACCCAGCTGGGGTTTTGAATTAAACTGATGTTGTTATTCTACCTACTGCTGTTTCTTTTTCAGTGACGTCTATCTGACACTTTCTCCTAAATCAGAGAAAACCAGACAGAACTTCTTGTAGAGAATCAACATTTAAATCAAACTGACCTGAGAGTCTCCAGTTTACAGTCTGGACTCTCCAGTCCAGCTGACAGTAGCTTCACTCCTGAACCCTGCAGGATGTTGATACTCAGGTCCAGATGTCTGAGGCTGGAGGACTGAGAGCTAAGAACTGATGACAGAGCTGCACAGCTTCTCTCTGACAGATTACAGCCTTTTAGTCTGAAGAAAACAAAGAGACAGCAATTACTGAATCTTTCATGTTTCCATTCAGATTCCTTTATTAACTGAAGGTGATTTTCCTGAGAGTTCTTACAGAGCTTTGTTGGAGGCTTTGATCACTGGCAGCAGCCTCAGTAGAGCCTCCTCTGAACCAGAGTATTTATTCAGGTCAAACTCTTCCAGATCTTCTTCTGATGACAGTAAGATGAAGACCAGAGCAGACCACTGAGCAGGAGACAGTTTCTCTGTGGAGAGACGTCCTGACCTCAGGAACTGTTGGATCTCCTCCACTAGAGAACCATCATTCAGTTCATTCAGACAGTGGAACAGGTTGATGCTTTTCTCTGCAGGCAGATCCTCACTGATCTTCTTCTTCATGAACTGGACTGTTTCCTGATTGGTCTGTGAGCTACTTCCTGTCTGAGTCAGCAGACCTCGTAGGAGACTCTGATTGGTCTGCAGTGAAAGACCCAGGAGGAAGCGGAGGAACAAGTCCAGGTGTCCGTTTGGACTCTGTAAGGCCTTCTTCACAGCACTCTGGTAGAACTGGACTGGACTTCTCTGTCCAGGCTGAGAGATCTGTGATTGTTCTTCCTCCATGAGGTTGAGTTTGAAGGTGATGAAGGTCAGGTGGACATGAAGAGCAGCCAGAAACTCCTGAACACTCAGATGGATGAAGCAGAAGACCTTGTCCTGGTACAGGCCTCTCTCCTCTCTAAAGACCTGTGTGAACACTCCTGAGTACACTGAGGCTGCTCTGATATCGATGCCACACTCTGTCAGGTCGGATTCATAGAAGATCAGGTTTCCTTTCTGCAGCTGCTCAAAAGCCAGTTTTCCCAGAGATTCCATCATCTTTCTGCTCTCTGGACTCCAGTGAGGATCTGTCTCAGCTCCTCCATCATACTTGACCTTCTTGACTTTGGCCTGAACCACCAGGAAGTGGATGTACATCTCAGTCAGGCTCTTGGGCAGCTCTCCTCCCTCTCTGCTCTTCAGCAAATCCTCCAGAACTGTAGCAGTGATCCAGCAGAAGACTGGGATGTGGCACATGATGTGGAGGCTTCTGGATCTCTTGATGTGGGAGATGATCCTGCTGGCCTGCTCTTCATCTCTGAACCTCTTCCTGAAGTACTCCTCCTTCTGTGGATCATTGAACCCTCTGACCTCTGTCACCATGTCAACACACTCAGCAGGGATCTGATTGGCTGCTGCAGGTCGTGTGGTTATCCAGAGGCGAGCAGAGGGAAGCAGGTTCCCCCTGATGAGGTTTGTCAGCAGATCAGCCACTGAGGTGGACTTTCTAGGGTCCTTCAGGATCCGAGTCTTGTGGAAGTCCAGTGGAAGTCGCCACTCATCCAGACCATCAAAGATGAAGAGGACCTGGAAGTCTTCAAATCTGCAGATTCCTGCTTGTTTGGTTTCAGGGAAGAAGTGATGAACAAGTTCCACCAAGCTGAACTTCTCCTCTTTCAGCACATTCAGCTCTCTGAAAGTGAATGGAAATGTGAAGTGGAGGTTCTGGTGGGCTTTGCCTTCAGCCCAGTCCAGAGTGAACTTCTGTGTTAAGACTGTTTTCCCGATGCCAGCCACTCCCTTAGTCATCACGGTTCTGATTGGTTCTTGTCTTCCAGCTGGGAGTTGGAAGAGCTCTTCTTGTCTGATGCTTGTCTCTGCTCTGTCTGCTTTCCTGGATGCTGCTTCAATCTGTCTGACCTCATGTTCTTCATTCAGCTCTCCTCTTCCTCCCTCTGTGATGAAGAGCTCTGTGTAGATCTCATTCAGAAGTGTTGGGTTTCCTGCTTTAGCCATCCCCTCAAACACACACTGGAACTTCCTCTTCAGACCAGACTGGACTTCGTGTCGACAAACAGCAGGGGATCCTAAATGAAGACAACAAACAGTAAATCAACTCTATGCAGCCCTGAATGATGAGGGTTTGAATCCCTGTGGTTCCATGTGTTCAGACATCAGTAAATCTTCATTTCTCAGCAGCTGAAACCTTCAGAGAAATCCTCTTACTGCTCTGCAGTCCATCAGCCAGCTCCTCCTGCTTCATTCTCCTCAGGAAGTTCACTGTGATCTTCATCAGTGACTCTCTGCTGCTCCTCTGCTCTTCGTCTTCATCCTTCAGCTCCTCCTCATCCTCCCTGTGACTCAGAAGCGTCTTCATCTTCTTCAGCTCCTTCTTGACAAAAGTGACAATGTTGTCCTCCAGCAGCTGCAACAGAATTCCAGATGAATGAGCCAATCAGAGTGAAGTCATGGAGCCAAACATCAGCTCCATGTTGGACACACTGACAGTCCACTGGTGTCCAAAGTGCAGCATGGAGACGACTGTGGACAGAATGATGGGAAAGTAGTTGTTGTTCATGTACAGACCAGAAAGATGGAGTCCAGCTGTGTTTGATGCTGCTGGACAGACGGACCACTGGGAGTCTCTGAGCTCTGCTGGTCCAGTCTGTGGAGAATCAGCAACAATCAGATCCATTCTGTCTGTACTGGTGGGTTTAACCCAAAATAACTACAGTCATGTCACAGCTAGAATGTTCTACAAACAAGTCAGTTTCCATTCACTCCCATGTAAAATGGCCCAATTGAACAACACATCTCTTACTCAGGCCATTGAAACCTTGCAGAAAGCTTTTGTTGCAGTACAGCACTCACTTATTCAGTTAAAATTGGTTCTCAATGCTGACAAGACAAAACTTGTGCTTTTTTTCAAACTCAAAGAAGGTCCCTGAAACAATTCCAATGGTGTCCACCGAGGATGGAAATGTCAGAGTTGGTTCATGAGTACAAGTACCTTGTTGTCTGGATTGACAACTCCCCCACCTTTAAACCTCACACAGAAAAACTCAGAAAATAAAAAAGGCTGATGTTATTTACGTGCAGTCAAAATGCATATTACTGCTTTGCCCACACAAAAAATGTAGAAGATTGAATTAAAAAAAAAATCCAAATTGGCTACAAATATTTGAAGTGAAGGTCTGAAAAGAAATTTAGCTAAATTTAACCGGGGCCACTAAGTGGCGCTGTGGGTTTTTGTTTACACTAAAGGCTGACAGGCCAGGATGTCGTCACGAGCGGGAGGAGATAACAATACAGCAGACTGGCGGTGCTAGTTCGTCACATGTGCAAAGAGGGGTTTGACAGAGTTTGATGCAGTACCGGCAAAGTCCCCACGGTTGGAGTGAAAGAGCTTTAATTAGCTGGCGAACGAATGAGACGTAGAGCTGCGCGACGGCGTGTCGGGGAAGACTGAAGTAAGTTGCGCTGTTGAAGAGCTCTAGTTAGCAAGGCTAACTACCGGGGCATTCGGCAAGGCTACGGAGCTGCTGGATGGCGTGAGTTTTTTATTTTTATTTCCACCCACATCTGTTAAATTTTAGTTATTGTCCACTGTGTAAATTTCTAAAGCGTGTTCTGCACAGAGGGGAGAAAACATTGTTCAGCTTTCTTGTTGGTGAGGCCGGAAGGAGCCGGTCCTTTTGCCCCCATTTTTCTGTAAGTTTGAGTATTTTTTTGTATTTGTTATGAACATTGTGTTTTTGCATATTACTGTGAACCTGTAAATGATTGGTGGCCTCTATTGTGTTTTATTTTAGAATAAGGCCGCTGCTGTTGTCTTGTTGGGGATTTTTCCTTATATTCATTCCATCTTGCATTTGTTTCTCTTTTATTTCTTCACAACCAAATTAAGCCAAAATTAACGCTGTTCCTTTTCTCTGGAATAGTCGGGAAATAAAATACCCACATTATTTTGGAGCTGTGTGTGTCTAGCCTATTATTTTATACTCGGCCACATAAATATTCAATGTAAAATATTTGTAAGTAGCTGAGGATTGTTGGCACATCTGCATGTAATTAATATTTAATTATCACTTCAAATGTATTCAATGCAATTGAAAACTTTTTGACAGTATTTAACATCACACAACATAAAACAGAAGGAACTGTGCACCACACACACAAACACACAATTTATATTGCTCTTCTTTGGTCAAAATGTCTCATTCAATGCAGGAAATGGAGGAAATAAACATTCATGTTTATACTTTCAGAAATGAGTTAAAATTATGTTTTAGTTCAGTAAATGAACAGAAAAACTGCCAGGATCCTCTCACAGCAAATGTCTCCATTAGTACTTTTTGAAAAACTGTTTTTTATGGTTCATCTTTGCTCCTTCTTATGCTTTTTGAAATTGTCATTGCAGGTCAATTACAGATGAAAAATTCCAGATTAAGCATTGCTTCTGATTTCCTGGAACAAGTCTTTCCTTTGCTTCCTCTGGTCCATGTTGAGTGTGGAGCACAGCATGTCAGCAAACAGCACAGTGACTACCTGTTTCCCTTTATATACTGAAGATACATCCACTGATTACAACAACTCAGGATTGGATTATAGTAGATATTTCTGTTAAAGTGTGGTTGTAAAGCAATGTCTAATTAAGGTTAGAGTTAAACGTTGGGGAAGTATTTTCCCAAATATTTCCTGATTTTTATGTCCAGCCTTGAAAAGGGCTGTGCATCCAACGTTGTAGATTATTTTACTCAGACTTTCACTTGAGATCATTTTCCAATCTTTATTTAATTTCCATTTGATCACTCAGCAGTCAATAGGTAAAAAAACACCCACAATAATAGTAATAAATATTTACAAATTAAAATTCAATGTACACATTAACAACTGTTTTTAAATCTAGGGGGACCTAGATGAGCACAACATAAAAGTTACATTTTTGCTCTGACTTTTTAATGGTGCTTATTTCCTGAATGCCGTGTGTGGGCCGCCATTAAATGCCCGACGCAGCATGCTCAGCTTCTCAGTTTCAACTCCCATTACTCAGTCAGATGCTCAGTGCATCAGTATTAAATATTGACCAGTATGAATCGTTTATTTTATTAGTGACTCAATCCAGATGACAATAAAGGCTACAAAGCAGCAAAGTCTGTGGGTGACCTGCTGGATGCTCACGTTGTGGGTGTGGTCAACTTTTTCAGACTAACTGTTGATCATCTGAACTAGAATCTGGCCTCTTTTAACTCTGAAAAACACTTACTGTTCCACTCCTGCATGGATGACTTTAAAGTCAGGAGCCCAGCCCTTTGATCTGAAGGACCCACATGTGGATCCAGGTCCAGGTCCAGGTTGGTTCCTGTGAAGAATGAAGGTTGCTGGTGTGAGTCCTGAGCTCTGACATGGAGAAGATCATGGACAGCTGGAGATGATGTTCTCACCTCTGAGCTTTGCTCTGGTTGTCATGGTTACCATCTCTGCTCATAGAGGAAGGGTCTCCCTCCAGTGGTTCCTCCCACTGGTCCATGCTGCTGGATTCACTGGATCCACATCAGCTCACACACACCTTCCTCCTTCACCTGCAGAGGAAACCCTCATCATCATCAGAGGAAGCTGCCATCAGCTGCTGCACTTCTGCTCTCCCTCCACCAGGTGGAGACATGGAGCTGCAGCAGCAACATTTTCATTCAGTCACTTTGACAAAGAAACAACTAACTTCCTGTTTCTACACTTCAGGAAACATGAAGCATCAAGAAAAACAGACAGAAATCAAAGAATGAGGAGAAAAGAAAGAAAGAAAGACATAAATTCTTCCTCTCAAAGGTCCAAGAGAGACTTTGATTCCACTGTTGAACCTCTAAACTGGTTACTTTACAGGTTACTTGTTCTAAAGTAATCCATTACTTTATTTCAGTCAGACAACTCTTGCAGTAAGAAATATTTATTTGACATACTTAATTTTCCACATTCTTTAAGTTGGCATTCACATCTTTTCGTTTGGCATAAGGCTCCGTTCAATTCCATTAGAAATTTCCATAAAACTTTCGGGTAACAAACCCCCCCCTTTACGGAGCCCATAGGTGGAAGCCGGGGAGGAGGATGGGGCGAAGAATGAGCGCTGAAGGTAAGAAAGAGAATGAACAACTGCGCACTTGGACTTAAATAGGACACTGAGCAGGTGAGTTAATTGACTGAACCGCCCTAGGGTATTTACCTGTAAAACACTGCAGCGAGTATCTGCCTGAAATACGATAAATAGTCATTATATTACTCTCTGAAATCTGTAACATGAGTCCTGAGTTACTTTTTAGTTCTTTATTCGCAACTCATAACTTGTGAAATTATAACTTTACTATAGTAAAATATTGACTTTTTTATCCATAATCATAGGAGTTTATCCTCATAAAAGTACAACTTTTTTGTCATCATTTTACTCTATTATACTGATAACTAAATGTATTTATTTTTTTTATTTTGATGGAGGCTCCAATTCTCTTTCACAAAGCTCAAGTGACAGAACTAGAAATACTATACAGACAACTCTGTGCTAAAAACAGGAAACGCTCATGAGGAAAACAACTAAATTTTAAGGTCTATGAAGACTAACAGCAGATTGAAAACAGTCCTTATAGATTATATGAAAAATAGAATTTATATTTGGTGAAGAAAAGCATAAAAATCTTTGTTTTCATCCACTAACGCCTCATGGTCTCTCTGCTACAAACATTTCTATTCTAGGTTGTTTGTCTGATGGAATCTGAGAGTTCCTGAACATGGAATGAGGAAATATTACTCTACTGTTTTCCAGCTCACAGTTACCTGGAACTGTAATCTATTACTTTAGTAATGAGTTCTCACACAGACTTGAACGGAGGAGAACAGGAAGGTTTGGAGTCAGAAATGAAAAAACACAACAAGCATCAGCTGATTGTTGTTGACTTGATGAAGAAGAGTCCTCCATGTTGTTGATTCAACAATGATGAAGCTTTGGAAACAGCAGAGTGAAGAGAGTTTGCAGAGAAAGAAGAAGATCTTCTCCAAACATTCAGAAACAAACAGTCAAGTTAGTGAAGACAAAGTTCCAGAAACAAACTCACTTCAGTTTCTGCAAAGAGATGAAGAGGAAGAAGAGTCTCCACTCACCGTGTCAACGCAGCTGCAGCACTGATCACTGACTCACAACCAGGAAGAGTCCACCTGGATGGAGGCGGGGCAGCACAAGTGGGCGGGGTAGCACAGGTGGAGCAGCTGAAGGGGAATTTTAATGTCAGATTCAGACGGTGAGCCTTCCTGGAATCAAACCCTCAACCTGCCTGTTGTCTACCAAGTGAACACCCACTGCTGCACAGTCAGAGGTTCAGGATCTGACCAGGTTTTATCCTGACATGACAAAGGGGGCGGGGCTTCTTGTTGGAGGTGAAATGACTGTCAGGAGCTGCAGGATGTTTGTAAAGTGACCTGAGAATTTGAGATGAAGATGGAGGAAGAAACATCCCATGAACACAGCAGGACGTTTAGAGAAACTAAAGACAGAGAACAAGTTCAACCAGAAACCTGACAGTCACTGGAAGGAGGGGCGGAGCTTCAAGATGTCAGATTGGATATGGTTGACCTCAGTGAAGGCCATGTGACCTTCTGCTTTCTGTTTTCCTCCGTCCAGACGTGCATGAACTCCCCTCATCTGTCATCTACTGACACTGAAGCAGAAACTTCCAGCTCAACGTTTCAAATCCACAAGATCCTAAAACTGAAGGAAAATGACTGAAGAACAAATGGATTTGATGATGCAGAATTATTAGTTTGATAACAGATTCTATTGGATTTTTAGAGGAATATTGTCGGATTCTGTTTAGGATTGAGATGTTTTCAGGATTTAGATGATGGTTCTCCTCTGCTAAAGCTCAGAACTGAGCAGATTGAAGTCAGAATGTGAACAAGTCAGAAAAGCCGTTTGAGGCAGAGATTTGATCACAAAGAAAACATTAAACTGAAAGAATGTAGATCTTCCAGGTTATTTTTGGGACTTTTTCTCTGCTGTTGAAGGAGGAGCAGCTTTTGTTTGGAAGAATGTTTTGCAGCAGAACCACATTCCTGAAGGACTTCTTTGTTCCTCAGTAACAGGACAAGTTTGAAAAACACAAAAAGAAATGGTCTGCCTGGAATGGAGGAGGGGGGCAGAACGTAAAGCAGTTGAAGTGGAATTTTTTTGTTTTACTTGTCCTGTCCAACAACTGAGTTGAAAGCCTTTTGTGTTGGACATGTTTTAGTTTTATAATAAGAGGTTATTCATCTTCTGGTAGCCAAGGTGAATATTTGAATGAACCCAGTATTGTTTTAGTTTTTTTTATTGTATTTTAAACATTTATTATATTTTATGTTTTGACATGAGTCCGAACATTTCACCATGACCAGACCACACCCACAAGACCCTAGATTAATGAATGTGTCTAATATGCAAGTAAAAGTGGAATGGAGGGCGGTGCCGAGGAGGCCCCAAATGGAGGGGTTCCCTCGGGCGACCAGCCCTCCAGCCAGCCACAGTAGGTGCCTCCACCTCCCAGTGCAACTGGGCAGCCAGAAGGCAGCTAGCCAGCTGCAGACAGAGGCCGAGCCACTGCCAGTGCAGAGAGACTGTCACCAAGGGAGGAGTCCAGCGCTGCACCCTAAGGGCAGGAAGTCCAGCACCACCATTCATGCCCTTGAAGTACATAAGGGACCAGAACAATGATCAGACTCAGAGGAACAGAGAGTTTGTTCACATGCAGCTCAGGAAAATGGCTGACAGTGAAGCTGAGAAGCTTTTCTTTCCACGTCTGTTAGAATCACAACGTTTCAAATCCACAAAATCCTTAAACTGAAGGAAAAGACTGAAGAAAGAATGGATTTGATGATGTAGAATTATTAGTTTGATGACAGATTCTATTGGATTTTTAGAGGAATATTGTTGGATTCTGTTTAGGATTTAGATGTTTTCAGGATTTAGATGTTTTTAGGATTTAGATGTTTTCAGGATTTAGATGTTTTTAGGATTTAGATGTTTTCAGGATTTAGATGATGGTTCTCCTCTGCTTAAGCTCAGAACTGAGCAGATTGAAGTCTGAATGTGAACAAGTCAGAAAAGCCGTTTGAGGCAGAGATTTGATCACAAAGAAAACATCAAACTGAAAGAATGTGGATCTTCCAGATCTATCAGAGCTTCCAGGAAAAACTCTGACAGATTCCAACAGAGAGAAAGATGTGAGGAGCAGAAAAACACTTTAGTTTGACACTTTGATCAATGCAGGAAGTTTAGAAAAAGTCTAGAAAAAGAGTCCCATTGATCTTTCCAAACATCCAAATCTCTGTTTTCCCTCAAAGGATCAGGATGTGATTCTAAAAAAACATGGCGGCGCGACCAACGCTCGCGACGGCCTCTCCTAGTAACAATGCAGTGCAATCGTGTTAATGTCAATTTTAATGTTATTAATGTAAACTCTGTGAGAGAGAGGTTAGTATATCAGTGACAGCTTCTCTTGAAACTCAGAAACAAGGAATATTACTGCGACAAACATCTGCTCAGTTTGCTGGGTGAGCTCGGACTCCTACAAAGAGCAGGCCACAAGAAGCCTTCGGACAACTCTGGAACAACATCCCAAGGAAGGCACTAAAAGCAGGAATACACAGTGTCCGTCATTGACTACATAAGGAAATGTGTGGATGATGTGACAGTGGTCAAGACCATCAGGAAAAGACAAAACTGTAAACCTTGGCTAACAGGAGAAGTAAGTTCCCAGTTGAGAGCCAGGGACAAGGCATTTAAATCCGGAAATACAGCAGCATATAGTCTGGCAAAGAAAAACCTGTCATGGGGATCAGAGAGGCAAAGAGGCTGTATGTACAAAAACTGAACAGCCACTTCGTGTGTGAGAAAGATTCAAGTCAACTGTGGCAGGGGTTTCGGAACATCATAGACTATAAGTCTCCACCCTCGACAATATGCCAGAACAACCACTCACAACCAGAAGAACTGAACAACTTTGAAGTTAACAACTCCACCCAGACACAGATGCTCCCGCTGTCTTCCAGCGACACAGCACTGCAGTTGTCAACCGCTGAGGTGAGGAAGGCCTTCTCCACCATCAATCCCCCAAAAGCGTCCGGCCCGGACAACATCCTTGGACGGGTTCTAAAAGACTGAGGGGAGCAACTGAAAGATGTCTTCACCTACATCTTCAACACATCACTCAGGCAGGCATTTGTACCCACCTGCCTGAAAACTGCTGTTATTACTCCGGTGCCAAAAAAGTCAAATTCAACCATCCCAAAAGACTTTTGCCCTGTGACCTTCACACCTATTGTGACCAAATGTCTGGAGCGCTTGGTCCTAAAAAACATTAAAAACAGCCTTCCAATAACTATGGACCCCTTACAATTTGCATACAAAGCAAACTGATCCACGGAATCGATCCACATCTGGAGAGGAAAAACACCTACGATAGAGTCCTCTTCATCAACTTCAGCTCGGCTTTTAACACCATCATTCCACAGCTGCTGGTGGAGAAGCTGAGGCTACTAGGCGTGGACACTGCAACTGGACACTCAGCTTCCTGACAGACTGGCTACAGACAGTCAAGATGGGTAGACACACATCCAGGCCCATCTCAGTGAGCACGGGCACACCACAGGGGGTGTGTCCTGAGCCCACTGCTGTTCAGTCTGCTCACGCATGACTGTGCAGCTCGATACAACACCAGCCACATCGTTAAGTCTGCAGACGACACAACAGTGATCTGTCTCATAAGCAATAATGACGAGTCTGCTTACAGAATGGAGGTGGAGCAGCTAGCAGGGTGATTGACTTCAGGGCATCTGGCAATCCCCCCGACTCACATCTAAACATAAACGGTGCTGCTGTGTAAAAGGGCGACAGTGTCAAGTTCCTGGGGGTGCACCTCACTAACGACCTGTCCTCCTCCACCAACTCCACAATGGTCATCAAAAAAGCACAGCAGCGTCTCCATCCCCTCCGGAGACTCAGGAAGGCTGGAGTTCCAACACTTCACCTCATCACCTTCTACAAGGGCACCACTGAGAGCATCCCGACTCAGAGCTTCACATCCTAGTTTGGCAGCTGCAAGGTTCAGGACAAACAACGGCTCAGCAGGATTGTCAGGACTGCAAGCAAGATTGTTAGTGCACCTCTCCCGATCCTGAAGGAGTTATACGCAGAGCAACCTCCATCATCAGGAACCCCCAGCACCCCTCTCATGGACTGTTCTCCTTCATGCCATCTGGGAGGAGGTTCAGGAGCATCAGGATGATAAAAACCTTCTTCCCACAGACTGTGAGGCTGCTGAATGGTCTGTCCTCCTCATGCATTCATGCTCACAAACTCCACTTTGCAATAAGATCCAAGGATTACCCCCAACCCCCCCACACAATCCGAGGACGCAATACATGGATACACACTCTAACAACCCCCCCCCCCCCCCCCTTAAACAAGACTGCTGTTAAACGCGCTTGAATCTGAATGTGGTTGGCTTCCATGACATTTTGGATAAAAAACATCAAACCTTCATTGCTGCCTCCAGAAAAACCAGCAAACAGACTGAGAAGACACATTCCTCATCTAATGTCATCAGTTCAGATTCATCAGCAGAAGCTGACAGTTTACAGAGAGAGGACTCAGACCCTGCTGACCTGAGACTGGCCGTGGAAAAACCTTACACGAAAAGGATCCTTAGTGTGTCAAGGGGGTCCACACGCTAGACTCCTGCATGGAAAACAAGGAGCAGATGAGAAAAACATCCTCCAGAAAGCAGCTCCACACTCCAGACTGAGTTTGCAGAGACTGACAGGACTGAGGTTCTGCCACAGCAGTTGATAAAGAGGATATCCGCATGATGCACACAAGGATCCTTTTCAGTCTTTGTGTAGATTTATCAGCCTCTTTTATTTCATGTTTGTGTTTCTCTTCATTAATGTCTGTAATTTGAAAATCTGGAGTTAAAAATGTTTTTTTTCAGCTTCGAGGCGACACAGAAATCTGACGTTTTCTGCAGCTGGAGATCCTAAATGTGTCTGGATGGAGGTCCGTATCTTTGATGTTAAATCAAGAATTATTTTAAATGTTTTAGATGAATTTCTTTATTGGATGTTCTGTACTCCAGCACTTCTCTTTGTCCTTCTTGCTTCACCTCAGATCTGCTGCTCCATGTCCTCAGATGATGAAGAAAACTGAATTTTATGTTTAAGACAAACCATAATGATCTAAACCAATCAAAGCTGCTGCTGTTAAGATGCTGACAGAAATGTTCTCCATCCTGCAGGTTTACCTCAGGTTCCTCTCCTTTCTCTCACATTGTGGTAAGTGTTGAGTCACTTTTCAAAAACCCTCATCATCTGTGTATATTTGTGCAAACATTAGTTCTAAAAAGAAAACTGGAGGGATTTTAAGGCAACAGAGAAGACAAGTTTGCTGAACCTGCTCCCTGGTCGATGCAGCAGAAACAGAAACTGAAGTGTATCACATCACAGGCAGAGAAAGAGGCAAAAACTCAGCTCCACTTTTATTTTATTTTCTCATCCTTCTATTGTTTCTGCCCATGTATCTCTTTCAAAATAAAGGCTTGTTGTAGCAGAAACCTGAATGGAGTATCAGGAATGGACTCAAACTGCTGCTGGTTTCAAAGCCTGGATTCTCAACTTCCAGCTGGACTCTTCATGAGTTTGAGCGTCTGTGACAAACTCTACAGTTGAACAACAGCAGTGTTCCATTCAGGTTTCTGCTACAACAAGCCTTTATTTTTGAGAGCCAGTGGGGCAGAGCAATAGAAGGAGGGAGATTGCAACCCCCTGGAATGTTGCCTGTGCAGTGGACTAGTGGGGGCAGGGACGGCTGAACCAATCACAGGAGACTGTTGCAGCTTTCCCTCCAAAAGTCAACCAATCAGATGTTGTTGTTGGATTCTTAGTCTTGAAGTTTCACATGTAGAGCTTCAGAGTCTTTCTGTTGCTCTGCAGGCTGAGCAGAACTGACTCCTGCAGGATCACAGGATCTTTCAGGAAAATCTACAGACAGGAGAAAAGTTTCTGTTTGGACCTTTTTTCTGTGATTGTGAGACCTTGAATGATCGATCGGAGCTGCAGTGAAGAAGGACGGCGGTGTTTGTGGGAGTTGGAGCTGAAGATCGGAGCAGAACCATGTCTTCAGAACCTCAGGAGGTTCTGTCAGAGAGGCTATATTTCTGCTGCTGAAGGAACCATCGTCCAGAACGAGGAGGGCTCTGTCGTCAGCGCCCAGACTGCTGGATAGCAGCTGGAACCAGCTTCAGCTCAACATAGTTGATGCATTGACTAAACATTGAAATCGTTGGATTGGTCTTTATGCATCACTGGAAAGAGAGTTAAATAAAGAATTTCAATGGTATAAATACCTTTTCGAATAAAGTTGTCATTTCTACGTGATCACTAATTTTTTCCTGACAGCAGAGCAAGCATCAAGTATATAAATATCCAGGTGGCAGACCATTTTAAATTAAAAAAAGTTAAAACGCAGAAAACCATAAAAATAATGTCTAGAAAGTCTGCAAGATATTAATCTAAAGGATAAAATTACTATAAGAGTGATTTTTTAAAGTCATGATTCATGAACACACATGTCATGCTCAAAACAGTTGTTTATAAAAAAAATTCTAAAAGTATTTGTTGGACATTGGCCACAGCCAATCAACACTCAAAACCCGGTCACATGACCTGCGCAGTTCAGCATTCCTGCTTGGACAGAGGCACATGAATGAAAACTGTTCCTTTTAACTTAAATTTTCTCCTTGAAATCTGCAGGAATATAACATCAAGTGAGTATTATTATAATTAAACATCAACAACCTTAGAAAACTGAGTGTTTTTGTGAACCATAAATGTGCGTCTGGAAAAGTCGTATCTTCAACTGCATGAATTGAAAAAAATTCAAGAAGCATGTTAAAGACAAAAAATTGGACTATTTTAACACTAGATTTTCATGCATGTGTAACATTCACTGATCTACTGAGGCTCATTCTATAGAACAGAAAATGCTGCAGCCTCTATCAGGTCTATCAGCTGGTCTGGCAGAAAGCTCTGCTGGCTAAGCTAGGTCATGCGTCCATGCCGACTTCTAGGTGCATTCACCATCCACCTGTGGAAAAAATACAGCGCTGGGCCTGTCCACATTTGATTTATTGATTTATTTCAAGCATTGTAGTCAAGCAATAAAAAAGAAATTACACATATTTATCAAACTCATTACAGAAATGATGAAATGCATAGATTAAATGCATAGATTAAACAAAAATGTCACATTTGCTTAATTAAATACAGTGATCATTAACTGAGTATAAGTAAGTTTGAGTTTATTGCTTGAAAAGTGGAAAAACAAGCTTATATAATCCCACCCCACTGAATTCATTCATTTGATAGTTTTTACAGTGTTTTAAATCGGTTCTGATCAGATAGATTCTCTTCAAACAACAAATCCAGTGCCTAGAAATGATTGATGATCTTCAGAAAACATTCATTCATGATTTCAGCAAACAGTAACGATACTGATATGTAATAATAGTTGATTATCATTAGAACACATGATAAGATTAAACCAGAAATTAATACTACACATTGCAGATCAGGTAAATAAAATCAATAGCTTGTGATTGCCGCATTTCAAACATTTCAGTAATCATTATTGCACATTACAATGTAACACTCATTGGTTGTAATTAAAAGAGCTTTGAATATTTCACTGCAATCAAGTTCACACATGTATTTGGAATTATTCAAACACCTGTTGATCCTTAAATCCTCTTATCTTCATATCACAGAAATAAGAGATTCGTTATACACATTTTCTTGAATATTTGAAAATTTGAACATTGTTTGAGCTCATTACTTAAACCGTTCCAAGTTTGAGTACCACACCGACACACAGAAACTTTTCTTTGTGGTTCTTATCAATTTGATCTTGAAGTTCCTACATCCCCTCAGTCTGTAGCCTCCTTCATCTAAGAACTGTTTTTGGATGTTGGATGGTAACAATTTCCAGCTGGCTCTGTATAAAGTTGCGCAGTGTAAAAATCAACAAGGTCGTGCAGTTTTAAAAGTCTTGATTGATAAAATAGATTGTTTGTATGATCAAGATATCCGGCTTTATGTACAACTCTGATGGCTCGTTTTTGAAGTAGAAAGAGAGGATGTAGTGAGCTCTTGTAATTATTCCCCAAATTTCTATACAGTAGGTGAAATATGGTAATATTAAGGAACAGTACAATAAATATCTACTGTTGTATCCTAATATATGTTTAGATTTATTCTGATTGAAATGCTTTTTGAGACTTTAGTTTGTATGTGTCTGATGTGTGGCTTCAACAGTTTGTCATTGATAAAAATCAAAAGAATTTGATTTCTATGCTGCGTTCAATAAAGACATTATTTATTTTAATTTGAGGAAATCTTTATTTGCGTTGTAGTTTCCAAAAAACATCACTTTGGTTTTATTTAGGTTCAAGGACAATTTGTTGTAATCCATCCATAATTTTATTTTGTAACTCTGTGTTCACCACCTTGATAAGTTCCCTTTGATTGTCTGTAGAATAGTCAGCATTTCCAGGGGGGAGGCGGGGCGATGACGTCAGTGCTCACTCGGTGTGGCTACATGCTCTCGCGAGCCAAGCATGTCCTGATCATTGCAGCAGTCTTACGTGTTTGTGTAAAAGTGAAGGGAAGGAAGGTGCTGTAACATTCAACCCTTCAGACCTCAGTCCGTCTGACTGTCTCGGAAACAGAGTCTCTAAGCAGAGGAGTACATTTGAGGTGGCTTTTAAAGGCAAGTGTAACCGGGCAGTCTGAAACCATGCAATCGTGTGGTTGTGTTTCCAATCGTGTCCCGACAAAATAAGTGGGTCTAGATGACCCAGCTCCCAACGTTAAAGTGCCTAGGATAGCACAAGGGTTACAGGCTAAGAGCCTGCTGGCTCTATTTCCATGTTCATAATTTTGTTGTTTGGCAAAGGGAAGGTTTCCCTCAATCTTCTCTGATTACAGTTTCTTGCAATTCTTTGGGTCGTATTCAAGTCAGTAAGAGGTTCAGTTTCTGCACTCTGCCATTGTGTGTGTGTTCCAATTCTTTGATTTTATTCACCAGCAATTGCTGTTTATTCAACTTTTGTCTTTTTTTTCTGTGCATAGAAATGATGCTACAGTACCCACTCAAAAGAGCCTTTGCACAGTCAATAGTCAGCATGAGAGGATGGCAGTAAGAGGTCTTATTCAGATCTAAGTATTATCTTAGTTCAGTTATAATGAGAGAAAGATAAATCTTTATCGTTAAGAAAAAGCATTCAGTCTCCACTGTCTAGTGTGAAGTCGACAGCCCCACGGCTCAGGAGCTGCATGCGGCTCTTTAAGCGCTGCCCTAGTGGCTCCTGAACATTTGAAAAATGTTTGAAAAATGTAAGAAGATGGGGATAGAAATATATTTTTGTTTCATATGGTTTTTATGTATAGGAGGAAAAACAAGACAATACAATAATGTCTGTTATTTACGCTTTAAACATAGCCCAACCTCCAAACATCAAAAACCCAATTTCATAAATACACAATATATACAAAAACCCTGATTCAAACCCAAGTCCATAGTTTTGCTAGCAAAAAAGAAATGCTCTGGAGGAAAAATGGGTGTTCCACAGTGTGTCACGGGTTTGGTGGGAGGCAAGCTCCGCCCACTCACTGGAACACATTCCACCGTCAAAGAAGCTGCACAGATCCTTTGATGGGTTGTGAATGTCTTTGGAGACAATATATTCATTAGGCAAATAATCACAGGCTGAAGGTAATCGTGAAATTAAACGCTCCTCCACACAACAGAGCAGTCGCATTGACGGCTCTGCCCGACTGGGGCAAATAGAAGCATTTAATCGTTAATACTCATTATGTACTTAGTCATTTTTGATAGTAGGCTTATATAGATACATATTGCATGTGTTGCCTTCATTATAAGTAGGCCTGGTGATACATACGATCAAATGAATTAATTGAATTTACGTTCTGAGCGATTTCAAAAATAACTAAATCAAGTTTTTATGTGAAGCATTTTTGGCTCCCCAAGAGCTTCGTAGCGTTAGTATCCTTACGGCGACCGCAGCGACAATTGACACAATTTTTACTTTTGCGATATATTCATTCTGCGGCGCTTTAGGATTTTGTGTTCTTAGGAGCGAGAATCTGACATGACTCTGCTGCTTAATCATTTTCTCCGTGGAGAAGGCAGGAGTTTCTTAATTTAATTAAAACCTTAGACCCCACATATGAGCTGTATTGTTAATCCTCTAGAAAATGGTGTTACTGTCAAGGTGAATGTTTGTCTCCTTTTAGTCTGAACTACAAAGTGTGACTTAAACACAACTGGGACACAGTAAAGTAACCTTTATTTTGGATAATGTGAAAACAAGTTTAGAATAGCAGAATTAGACAAAAACAGACAAGGTTATATAAAATAGGAGACACAATTATTTAAACACAAGTCCAAAAAGAAGTAAGAAGAAAAATCTTATACTTAACTTTGATTCCAAGAGCGTGTTGTTATTTATTATTCATCCCAGAAATTGTTGTTACATTTGTCTTGGGTTTGATTAAATAAAGCAACATTTGCTAAGTTATTGTGCATTTGCTACTTGTGCCTTCGCTTAAGTATTGAATTGGGCGGGGAAAAGAAATCGGGAAAAAATGCGAATCGAATAAAAAAAATCTGCTGTCCAGAGTGAGGAGGCTCGGGCAGGTAGGACCCAGGCCTTGAGGCGAGGCCAACGGGTTCAGGACTAGAGGTTAATTAACAAAAAGCGCTGCCGAGCAGGATGACAAAACAAAAACAAAAACTTACTGTGGCGTGGCGAGGGACATGGAACATATCATGAACAGGGCTACAAGAAGCCTAATGGACCAGCACAAGAGGAAGGCAGAGACAAGACTTATATACAGACAGGGCAGACAAGACACAGGTGAACACGATCAGGGCATGATCTAAGATTGTGATCGGGATTATTGTTATTTCATCAATTCTATGTATTTCAGCTTTATGTGTAAAAGCAATCGTCAAGTTGTGAGTATGATTTGTATGTTCTGTTTGAGTAGAAAGTGAAATATCTGTCATTTGGAAATTTAGATCTCCATACATCCACAAATCCAGTCTCCATAGACAAAGATTTAAGGGTTATAGCCATATTGGATAAAGATGTAGAAAAAGAATGTCTGTCCAGTTGTGACATTATACAGTTAAAGTCTCCCCCATGAGTAGAATGCCAGGCTATGCTCTGCTGTATAGTATTAAGTGATTTGACAAATCCTGGCTGATCTCGTTCAGAGCGTATACATTTATGAATGAGAAACTGCAATGCCATCTGATAGTCAGTTTACTAGAATGAATCTTCCCCTCCTGTCTTTGTGTGCTTTAGTTTTGTACTTTAGTTTCAGTAAAATTGACTTGTCTGTGTATTAGTATAGCAAACCCCTCACAATGTGATGAGTAGTACACTTTATCTGCCGAGACCTTTTTGGTTCAGTGTTCATCATCTGTTAGATGTGTTTCTTGTGGTAGTGCAATTTGGCACCTATAATGTTTGGCGTTAAATGCTCTTTTTTTACTTTTGGTGCCACAAGACCCGTCACATTAAGCTTATTATTGTCAGCCCACCATGGTTAACTTAAAATGAGTAAAATATCAAAATGGGGTTAGTAACACTGTGTTGGAAGCCGAGTAACCATCTAGTACATTGCAAGCAAACTTCTATAAAGTATTGTGTGTAGGGCAGCTCGGGCGTAGCTCACTCCAGCGGCACTGTGTGGGGTGGTGTAAGCTTCAAAGCAGAAAGAGCCGTACAGTGCTTAGAAACCATTCAAACAATCACATAGAGTTGTGTTTCCAGTCTTGTCCTGACAATATAAAGGCTGATGTTATTCCCACATATTTACGTGCAGCCTGGATGCAGATTGCACCCTTTCCTGCATGGATTTATGTTCATGTTAATGTTGTTAGCCCGTGTTAGCATACTGCCTTAACCTGGCTTCTTTCGGCTCCGTTCTTCAGCACAGCCCTAATTTGCAGGATTTATTGGGGGCCACAAAAATCTTCCCATTGAGCGCCATTCCCTTCAGACCACAACCAAGATCACTGAGTGTCTGAATCCCGCAGAGGTGGGGTAGGGCGTGTTTTTCAACCTTTTTTTGAGCCACGGCACATGACAAAATCAGCAGCACACCAGCATTCATCTGTGTTTTCTAAAAGTTGTAATAAAAGTTAAAAGATTTAAAAAATGTTTGATGTGTGTTCGTTGTGGTTTCAATGCATTTAAGAAAAAGACTAATTGTGCCTGAGACGCTGTCACTTTCTTAATGCATCATGGGAGATGTAGTGCAAACAGCTGCTGACATGAATAGACTACGGCTTCTCTGAGCTTCATAGTTTGTTCGCAGAAACAGAGACGAAAGAAGTGATGACTTTTCATTTCTGATCTGTAAGTGTAATGACATGTGATTAAACCTCCAGAATTATTGGTGGGGAGACAGTTAAAGAGAGCGGCACTTTCTTGTGAAGCTATAACTAAATTGCAGTACTGTCATTCTTATCAAATTTAAAAATTTAATAGAATCAAATATTACAAAGAAAAAAAGTATTTTATGATGTTTCACATATTCCTAACTACTCTGTGTGTTTCATCAAGGCCTGTTTGGATGAACAAAGGCTGATATCCTGGAGATGGTAAATGTTTTAGATCAGTTAATGGGGCAATTTCACCGGCACACCTGACCATCTTTCACTTGAAAAACACGGAGTAGAAACACAAGATCAATGACCACCACGCCTTATTACTGTAAAAGATGAGTTTTGTCAGTGTGGGAGTGTTGTTTTATTAAAATGTATAAAAACCTTTTTTGAAAACTTATGAGTTTCTTTAATCCAGGTGTTTAACCTACAGAAGACTGAAAGACTGACATCACCCTAACTATGCTTATCTGTAAAGAGAACCAAGACAAACTATTTTCTTGACAATACATACAGTATACCTTTAAAGTATAAAAGCTCTCCTTTTTGTCTTTTTCCCTACAGTCCCCTCAGCATTTTCTTGAGTGAAGAGGAATCGTGCAACCAACAGAGCAATTTAAGAATGGAACACAGGGAACAGGAGCCTCCACAAATTAAGAGGAACATGAAGAACCAATTACTTCCACACATTAAAATAGGTCATGGAGAACCAGAACCTCCACAGATTATAAGAGAACATGGAGAACCAGAAACTTCACAGATTAAAGAGAACATGGAGAACCAGAAACTTTGCAGATTAAAGAGGAACTGCAGGAGCAGAACCTCCACAGATTAAAGAGGAACAGGGAACCAGAAGCTTCTGAATTAAAGAGGAACATGGAAGAACCAGAAACGTTGCAGATTAAAGAGGAACTGCAGGAGCGAAAACATCACAGATTAAAGGCGAACAAGTGGAACAACAACTTTCACAAATTAAAGAGAGGGCCACAGAGACTCTGCATCAGTCAGAATGAAGATCAGCCTGATCTGAAGTAGAACTGATACCTTGATAAAATTCCTACTTATGAGGGAAGATGAGAACCAGTGAAGCAGATCTAAAAAAGGCCGGCAGAGCTTTAATGTAACTGATAGTCCAGGATGGTGAAAGGAAACCAAAACAAAATCAGCATCAACTACAGATGAAGAGACAGAATCAGCTACAGATGAAGAAGACAGAAATCAACATCAACTACAGATGAAGAGACAGAATCAACATCAACTACAGATGAGAGACAGAATCAACATCAACTACAGATGAAAGAGGAACAGAATCAACATCAAGTACAGATGAGAGACAGAATCACCATCAGCTTCACAGATGAGAGACAGACCCACGAACAGAGATCAGAGGATGAGTTTTGATTGTTATCTCTCGCTCAAAACAAACATGAGACACACAGGAAGAAGCCTTTTTCTTGTAAGGAGAATGTGACAAAAGTTTTAGATCAAACATCTCATCTTAAATCACACATGAGAACTCATACAGGAGAGAAACTAGCTTTCTTGTAGAATGTGATAAGCGTTTTAGTCATGTGTTTACTCTCAAAAACACATGAGAACTCACACAGGAAAAAGCCTTTTCTTGTGTAGAATCGATAAACGTTTTAGTGATTCATCAAGTCTCCAAAAACACATGAGAACTCATACAGGAGAGAAGCCTTTTTCATGTAAAGAATGTAATAAAAGTTTTAGTTTTGTATATAATCTCAAAACACACATGAGAACTCACACAGGAAGAAAGCCTTTTTCATCAAAGAATGTGATAAAAGTTTTGAAGTGAAAAATCAAAGCTCAAAATACACATGAGGGCATACGGGAGAAAAAGCCTTTTCTTGTAAGAGAATGTGATAAAAGTTTTAGTGATATCTACTCTCCAAAAGACACATGAGAACTCACACAGGAAGCCTTTTTCTTGTAAAGAATGTGATAAAAGTTTTAGTTTTGCACATATTCTCAAAACACACATGAGAATTCATAAAACAGAAAAGCGCCTTTCTTGTAAAGAATGTGACAAAGTTTTAGATCAAGCATCTCATCTTAAATCACACACTTGAACTCATACAGGAGAGAAGCCATTTTCTTGTATAGAGAGATGTGATAAACGTTTTAGTCATGTGTTACTCAAAAAACACATGAGAACTCACACAGGAGAAAAGCCTTTTTTCTTGTGTAGAGAGATACGATAAACGTTTAGTGATTCATCTAGTCTCCAAAAACACATGAGAACTCATACAGGAGAGAAGCCTTTTCATGTAAAGAATGTAATAAAAGTTTTAGTTTTGTACAAAATCTCAAAACACACATGAGAACTCATACGGGAGAGAAGCCTTTTTCTTGTACAGAATGTGATAAACGTTTTAGTCAATTATTTAATCTCAAAAACCACATAAGAACTCATACAGGAGAAAAGCCTTTTTCTTGTACAGAGAATGTGATAAACGTTTTAGTGATATCTACTCTCCAAAAGACACATGAGAACTCACACAGGAGAAAAAGCCATTTTCTTGTAAAGTATGTAAAATTTGTAAACATCACTCTCAAGACACACATGAAAACACATTAAGGGACTGCCCTTTTCATGTAAGAATGTGATAAACAATTTTAGTTCTGTATCTATTCTTTTTGTGTAAACAATATAAAAAAGGTTTTAGCGATGTATTTAGTCTCAAATCACCCCTTTTTTGTGTGTAGTATTTGCCAAGGTTTATTGATAAAGTTGACCTTTAAACAGAGAACTCATGTGCAGAAGAGAAACTGACCACCAAGAGGTCAGCTATTAAGCCCATCCTGATCTTTCATTTTAAATGTATACAGGCTGATGGGCTCCAGACCACATTGATGCAGTTATTTGTAATAAGGAGGCAGAAGTGATTGTGGATGCATTGAACTGAAACCCCTTCTTTTTATTCTTCTGCACTATATGGTTCATAAATATTTCAGTATTGTTTAAAATATAAAATTATAAAGAACCAGACTTGTGTTTTGTGTCTGGTGTTCTTGTGATTCATGTTTTCTTACCCAGACATTAAACTGTTCCTCTGTTCTTTTTGGTTCTCAGTGTTCTGTTTCAATCTTATAAAATAAAGTGGTAAGTAATTTATTTAGCATTCAGCGGACTGATTCTGACGATGGACTCAATGACAGTAACTGATGGACTATGATGGGGTATTCCAACCCATTTATTTACTCCACAGACATAGTCAAACCGTAAGAGCTGTTCGCCTTCCAGCTAGATGCCAAAAACAAATTACTGCTTTACACAGTTATCCGTCCGTCCTTTTTTGTCTGTTTCCTTTGTTGCCGTAGCATCAGCTGTTAAACGTTTTTTTTGTTTCTGTTGAACTGACACACTTTCACAGAAGCGAGTAAGTGGATTTCTTCACAATAAAAGTCTTAAAACAAATACCTTTACAAACATTAACACCTTTTTGTCATTTTCTTTACATCTTCAATATCTTCTTTTGAAATTAAGGAGCATCTTGAATCAAGGAAATGTTGAACAATAATAAGAAAACAACTAAAATGGGTCTTTTACAAACATCAGTCAGAAGTGTGGAGTCTTTCCCACAGTGTGGGTTTCTGCTGTTTGTTGGTTCTCTGTTGGTTCTAAAGATGGACTCCTCAGGTCCAGTTCTGACTGCTGAACCCATGACTGAGATATCAGAGTTCCATCCAATTGGTTGATTGGTTCATCAGTCACGTTGACCATTTTGTCTTTCTTAAATTTGCCTGTTTCAGCTGTGAAACATCTCAACTATTTGCAAACACCACTTTCTCTAGCAGAGAAGGTTTTATTGTACATCTTCATGAAGGAGCGTCCAGCTGTTCCAAACTGAAACCATTGGAATAGCAGTGTGTAGATGCTCTCCACTCATAAACCACTTTTGTCTATTCTGCATAGAAATTTGTGTTTCTATATTGTTGATGTTCTTCCACTTGTTGTTTTTGTCCAATTCTGACCTCTAGAGGAAGTCTGTACAGGTGCAGACAAAGAGACAACCCAAAGGAGGACCCACTGACTGTATAAGTCATCTGGACTGAGCCAGTGTGATGTTACCCATAAAAATGTCTTACTTCCAGCTCCAACCAAAAGAAGTCAAGTCAGCTGCCATTTTCTGACTGATGGATATGGATGGAGCCTGATCGGTCTGAGTCAACATTTCAATGTTCAAGACTTTATTGATCTCCGGAGGGAAATTCGGTTGTCACAGCAGCCAAAACAAGAAATATGGTGGTTAGAAAAAAACAAAAAACAAAGTAGCAATGAGTAGAAATAAAATAGTAATAATACAAAGTGGAAGTAAAAGTACACGTCATAAATAACAAGTTAAATAAGGCAATAAATCACAGCAGCTGTTTCATCAGTCCTAGACAATGTTGTTGTATGATCTGACTGCTTTTGGGACCTCTGGTAATGTTACTTTTGCACTGGAGGTGCAACAGTCTCTAGCTGGAGTCCTTTTAAGTGAAGCGACGCTGGCCCTCCCACTCATGTGTTCCCGTCAGCTGCAGACACACCACTGCAGCTCACATTCCACTTCTGATCAGTTAGAACCAGGCCTGCCATTTGCAGCAGGTTCCAACCCACTGACCACTGATCCACACAGGGGACGTCCTGAGGGCCAGGTCAGCCACTGGAGAGAGAGCCAAAAGGAGAAATGGGGGGGTCACTCTGGGCCTCTCTGTCTGGACCTTCAGAGGGGACAGTGGTTTTGGTCCAGAACACGAGTGCTAAACTAGCTCTGAAACTTGAACTTGTTGAATGGAAACTTTGCAAATCTTCTTCATCTGTTGACTTGTTCTTTCTTCATTTGAATGACATAACACTGACACAGCACTTGGACTGGTTGAGAGTCAATCCTGCATTTGACAGGAGGCAGTGGGCAAAAAAGTGGTGGAATGTATGAGGGTAGGCTATGTGAGCAGGTGAGATCTGGACCATGATGCTTCAGAAGCGGTGTTGCAATCGTCAATGCTGCTGCTGAGCTGGATAAAGATGGAAAGGGGCAGTAATTGATGGAGATGAGCAGAGCAGGGAGATTTAGAGGGCAGGTCCTTTCTCCTGACTTTAACCTGAACTCTGGCTGAAATCCGTCCAGCCTTTTTCCTACTTCCTGCTGCTGTTAAGATGAATGAAGCAGGACTTTATTGATTCAGGATCAATAAAATTCTATAAAGTTTCAGTTCAAATCTGAATCTTTTAGCATTTATTGGATTTTTCATCTTTCTTTCTCATTTTAGTGTGAAATTTCTTCATAGTTCAGGTCTGTCTTTAATTAAAGAAGCGTCTGACTGTTTCTGCTAAAACATTTGTTGATAACATGAAGAACTTTTGGACTTTGTCTCTTTCATGATCTTTGAGCGACAGCTAAACCAATAAATGTTTCTGAGTTGCAGTAAAGTCTTCAGTGAAATCCCAGACTGTCCTGGACTCTGATCTAATCCTCTGATAATAAAGTAGCTTTGAAGTTCAGAGTCTGGAAGAGGAAACAAGCTGTGAAGCCTTCAGTGCAGAAAGAACTACCTTCTTCAACTGGAACTCTGCAGCCAAATGAGCAGAAGGATCTGGATGAAATGGAGCTTCTGCTGTTCCATCTGTCTGGATCTGCTGAAGGATCAGCTGACTGTTCCTGGACACAGCTACTGCAGGAAGTGTCTTCAAGGACTGTGGGATGCAGAGGAGAAACGTCCACAGCTGTCCTCGAGAGTGAGGGCCTTCACACCGAGGCCTGTTCTGGGAAAAATGTCATGTCAGCAGCTTTAGTGGAGCAGCTGAAGAAGAGCGGACTCAAGCTGCTGCTGCTGGTCTGCTCTGCTGGACCTAAAGATGTGGTCTGTGGCGTCTGCACTGGAAGAAAACTGAAAGCCATCAGGAGTCCTGCTTGATCTGTCCGGCCTCTTCCTTGAGGGAAGACAGCCAGCCTCATTTGAAAGCAGCTGCGTGAAGAAACACAGACTGGAACCCTCCAGAACCTGCAGGAGAACATCTGCTCCGTCATGATGAGGTGATGAAGATGTTCTGATCAGAAGAGCATCTGTTCTCTCTGCTCTGAGGAAGAACATGAGGGACATCAAACAGTCTCAGCTGCATGAAGGACTGAGAAGCAGAAGAGCTGGAGGAGAGTCAGCAACAAATCCAGCAGAGTCCAGGACAGAGAGAAGGAGGTGAAGCTGCTTCAAGAGGAGGTGGAGCCGTCAATCACTCTGCTGATCAAACAGAGAGAAGATCTTCACTCAGATGATCCGTCTCCTCCAGAAAAGAAGCCGTGATGTGGAGCAGCAGATCAGATCCCAGCAGAAACTGAAGGGAGGGGGTCAAGGTCATCAGGAGGAGCTGGAGCAGGACATGGCTGAAGGAGGGGCTGATGAAGAGGAGGGGCGGCTGATGAAAGGAGAAACTGGCTGAGATGAAGGAAGGAGGACACTGAAGAGGAGAGATGCTGAGATGAAGGAGGGCTGAGCTGAAGAGGAGAGACGCTGATGAAGAGGAGAGACGCTGAGATGAAGCAGCTCTCACTCACAGCCACTTTCTGTTCAACCCCCTCATGCCCCTCAATTGAGTCCCCCTCAGCCAGCATCCATATCCGTCCTCCTGACAGACTCTGAGGATGAGACAGCAGCTGTCAGAGCTCAGAGAACAAACTGCAGGACATTCTGAGAGAAGAAGGAATGGACAGACAAGCGATCTCACTGACAGTCTCTCTCATGTGGACGTTTTCCTGTCAGAACCAGAACTAGAACCAGAACCAAAGAGCAGAGCTGACTTCCTCAGATATTCAGGTCAAATCCCACTGGATCCAAAGCCAGCAAACATCTATCTGTTCCTGTCAGAGGAGAACAGAAAGGTGACATTGATGGAAAAAGCTCAGTCTGATTCTGATCATCCAGACAGATTCACTGAATCTGTTCTGGTTCTTTGGATCATTTGGAACTAAACCTTTAGACTGTTTCAGATTCGTCAAATAGAGAAATGGAAAAATCTCTAGAATGTGAGACATTTCTGAACATGAATCTCTGAGAGACCTCTGAGGGTTAGTGTTTAAAGAAATAAATATGATAAGCAGTGCACAGGTTGATGAATTCTGTTATGCATGTGACTCCACCCGCCCCAATGCTGCTCTGGAGATACAAATCTCCCAAGAGACACGATTCTCCTGAGTCCGGCAGCCTACTTATGCAGAACAGATGAACGGAGAGCAGTCCAAAGTCTCCTCCGTTCCGTTGGGTTCACTGTAACAAGAGGAGGATTATTTTTATTTATTGCTGTTTTGTTCCTATTCTTACAATCCACTATATGTCCGTGTTGAATTCTACTATTAAAATGTGAAACAAATGTTCTCAAATCCAAATCAATCAAAAGCCTGGAGACTGGATGGCCGTGGTCCTCCTTTGACCTGGACAGTGGTTGCCATGGCGACCTGCACCTCACCAAGCTGGAACTTAGAAGAAGAAAAAAGGGCCAAAATGATTGATAAAGCAGGTTTTCTCAGAAATCCTACAAGTTCTTTCAAGCTAGAACTAAGAATATCAGCATGCGTTGGAAAAACTCATTAGCTTCTTGTGGAAAATGATGAGTCATTGGAAAAGCATTCTATGAATGCTCAGAAGACTCCTCTAGGTTGTGGTTGTTTTGGAAGATCCTCCTCTTCCAAAAGTTCTCCTGACCATCTTCAAAGCCACTTTTCTGCTTTTCAAGCAGCTACTGTTCAACAAAACTTAGTTTCTGCCACAAAACCAACCTTAGACACTGAAACAGAATGAATCCAATGCAGAAATGTGTTGACACCTTTAATTCAAAGCTTCAATCAGTTTGAATCTCATGAAGAACATTTCAAAAATCCACATTTGGATCAGGCGTCTTCATCAGAGCCCAACTCATGTTTCAGGACTGTGACTCACCAATAGATCCTCATTTCCTTTACACAATCTGTTTGCATCATTTGGATTTTTCATAAAAACTTGAGTTAGAAAAGAATTGTTGCCCCAAAATGTCCAGTTTGAATAGTCTACAGTGTGTTGTGTTTGGTTGCTAGGTAACAGGGTCTTTGATGTCTATGATGTCATGGTGGCTTTCAGAGTTGAACTCCTGAATATGACGGTAAACATTTGGATTGAACAAAAATGGGATTGAAGCTCATGCTAAATCCTGATCTCAATGCTGAAAAAGCCTCCTCCTAGATTCTGGTTGTTTGGAGAAGTCCTCCTCTTCCCAGAATTCCTGAAACATCTCATTTCTCCTGACCATCTTCAAAGCCACTTTCTGCTTTAGTTTAGTCCAAACTTGCTTTATGCTGACAACATTTACAGCTTGAATCCATCTGAAGAATCCAAAGGAAACAAAGCAATCTAAGTCTGCATTCATGCCACTTCAGAACCAACAAAGCATGTTTCCAGGACGCTGACTTACCAATAGAACTTGGGATTTCCTTTGCAGAATCCTTCTCCGTGTGTTTTCCTTTGTTTTTCTCCCCAAAACCTAAAGCAGAGATTTTTACTGAGCTGCAGAACAAACTTCTGACTGCTTTAACCGCCGTTGATGGTTTGTTGTGTTTCCCTCTATAGCTGCTATGGTCTTGAGCATGGTTGCTAGGTGCGCTGTCTTTGATGATGATGGCGTCAGAGTGGCCTCTAGAATGGACTTTTTCTTGTGGAACCAGGAGCTGTAACCTTTAGGGCACTAGTGGCGTCACTCCTCAGTGACCGGAACTGCCTTTACAACAGACTAAGACCAAGCCTGTTTCAGAAAGGAGGTTCAACCAACTCTGAGTTAAGCGAACTCTGAGTTGGTCAGGTGAAGATGACAACTCTGAGTTTTCTGTTTCAGAGAAGCTGATCGGAGTTAGGTCAATCAACTCTGAGTGGACTGATTCGGAGCTAAGCGTCCACACCGCGACTATAAGAAGCCAGTATCAATGGAGCGCAGATATCACGAGTCACCATGGCAACGTGAAAAAGAGATGCGTATTTTGCCGCCAGCTGAACTTGGCGTGCTGCTGCAGGGTTACAAGTTCATCAAACTTATTCTCTGTTGCCTTAAATCCCTCCAGTTTCTTTGTAAAATCATGTTTGTACAAATATACATAGATGATGAAAGTTTTTGAAAAGTGACTCAACACTTTCCACAAAGTCCCAATGAAATCATGAAATCACTACATTCTGACCTCAATCCAAAGTGACAGAAAAGTTCTGTTCTTCTTTCTACACTCAGTACCTTTTTAATGTAGAGACAGAAAAACATTTGGAAAATCATTTGATTGAATTTCTTTATTAGAATAAAATAATTACAGAAAACATCTGCAAATGAGGAAAGAGAGGAGGAAGACCTGAGATTCCAGGATTCCTGCAGAAGTTGAGAACATTTCTATCAACATCTTAACAGCAGAATTAATGTAAATTCAGTTTTCTTCATCATCTGAGGATATGGGCAGCAGATCTGAGGTGAAGCAAGAGGACAAAGTGGTGGAGTACAGAACATCCACAAAGAAATTCATCTAAAACATTAAAAATAATCCTGGATTTAACATCAAAGATGTTTGACCTCCCATCAGACACATTTAGGATCTCCAGCTGCAGAAAAAAAACGTGTCAGATTTCTGTGTCGCTTCCTGAAGCTGAGAAAAAAACATTTTGAACTCCAGATTTTCAAATTACAGATTAATGAAGAGAAAAAAACACAAACATGAAATGAGTCTGATAAATTTTACAAAAACTGAAAGGATCCCGGTATCATGTGGATGTCCCCTTTATCAACTGTTGTGGCAGAACCTCAATCCTGTGGTCTGAGTGTGGAGCTGCTTTCTGGAGGATGTTTTCTCTCATCTGCTCCTTGTGTTTTCACGGGGAGTCGTGACCCCACCAAGGACTAAGGATCCTTTTTCTGTGGTTTTCACGGTCAGTCAGAGCAACTGCTGTTGCTCTGGAAATATGTCTAAGCGACAGTTTTTATTTTATTTTTATTGTTTTGCTTCATCATCATCATCAAAGACCAATAGAGACAGTTGGAAGTAGTCAGAACATGATTGTAGTGGGTTTCCAACAACCTGTCATCCACAGATAGGGATGGAGAGCACATTTGTTTGATCTAATTAAGCCCGTTGGACTCTGGCGCTCACTTGGCGCTGATGAATAGTGGCGTTTGGAGGAAATGCGGCTATGATCCGTCACTGAACACCGTCACTGCCTGGACACTCTTTCTGGAGTCCTAGTGCCTAAAGGTTACAGCTCTGGTTCTGAAAAAGTCCATTCTAGAGGCCACTCTGGCGTCATCATCATCAAAGACAGCGTTACCTAGCAGCCATACCAGACCATAGCAGCTATGAGAAACACAACAAACCATCAACGGTTAAAGCAGTCAGGCGTTTGTTCTGCAGCTCAGCAAAAATCTCTGCTTTAGGTTTTGGGGAGGAAAAACAAAGAAAACACGGAGAAGGATTCTGCAAGGGAAATCCCAAGTTCTATTGGTAAGTCAGCGTCCTGGAAACATGCTTTGTTGGTTCTGAAGTGGCATGAATGCAGACTTAGGTGGTTTGTTTTTCTTGGATTCTTCAGATGGATTCAAGCTGTAAATGTTGTCAGCATAAAGTAAGTTTGGACTAAACTAAAGCAGAAAGTGGCTTTGAAGATGGTCCAGGAGAAATGGGGGCTTTTTCAGGAATTCTTGGAAGAAGGAGGACTTCTCCAAACAACCACAACCTTAGAGAAGTTTTCTGAGCATTCATGAATGCTTTCACATGACTCATCATTTTTTCCACAAGAAGCTAATGAGTTTTCCAAATGTGCTGGCCCCCCCCCCCCCCCCTTAAACAAGACTGCTGTTAAACGCACATTGTAACTTTCACACTGAATGCTGGTCTCTATTCTATTTTATTTTATTCTATTTAACTTTTTTATTGCTATTTTTTATTCTTGGATTGTTAATTTTATATACATTTTTTATTATTGCGTTTTTTTTGCACTGTAATGCTGGTGAGAAACAACATCTTGTCTCACCTGTGTATTTCTCTGCAAATACTGTGTGGAATGACAATAAACAAAATCTGGAATCTGGAATCTTCCCTTCTCCACCTCATACCTGCTGATCTTCCTCCAACCACCTGAGTCAGTTTTCTGTTCCTGTCGTCTTTCAACTCTCTGCAGAGACTTTCCTTCTCGTCTGTCTTCCTCATCCATTCCTTTGCTGTCAGATCAACTGTCAGGTTGTTGCATCACAGCCGACATGTTGGAGTTTGTAGCAGGAGCTGTGATGCCTTCATGGTCGTGGTGGTCGTCTGTTCAAAGCAGAAATGTTCCTTTGAGCTCAAACACATCATCAGCTTTTAGGAATTGATCTGCAAACATCAACATTGTTCTGATTTTAGGGAACATTCCTAGTTTCTCCATGAAAATTTATGTCTTTTCTGATCACATTGGTGACTGAAAGCTCTGCTCTGACCTCTGACCTCTTTACTGCTGACAGAAACATCAACATTCAGACTGTTTGGAACAAGAGTCTGAACCTGAGAGCAGCTCTGACTGAAAGAATGTGGATCTTCCAGATGATCTGTGGGACTTTTTCTCTGCTTTAGTCTGGAAGAATGTTCTGCAGCAGAACCACATTCCTGAAGGACTTCCTTGTTCCTCAGTAACAGGGCGTGTCTGAACGGCTGCAGATTCTTCAGAGAATGAAGGTCTCCTGCAGCTGGATTAAAGAAGTGCTGCCTCCTGGTGGACGGGAACTCAGCAGAGGAGCTTCAGGATGGAGTCGGTTCCAACAGATCCATGTCTGCTCTCTGCTAAAGAGGACGTTTCATCCACTGGGAGTCAGGTAGAGGTTCTATGTTCACAGCATCTGATCACATTCTCCATGAAATCATGGAGAAGATCTGTGAAGAAGAAAAAAATCCTCCTGAAATGTGAGCAAACTTGGAGGTGGACTAGAAGAAATGTCGATCTGTGAGAGTTGGGTCTCCAAGATGGAGTTTGTTTGTGAAGAGGATGAAGAGGACACATGTTTTCTGTTCTCTCAGAGTCCCACCTCTTCACACTCCTGAAAGTCTCCACTCCACCGCCAAGTCTCCTGGTCTCCTCATTCTAGATGAAAGACTGAGGACCTTCTCCCAGTCTCCATGATGACTTTATCTGCAGCTGTCCAGTTATCTGGAAGAATCTCCTGATCCTCTGTCATACATGAACATGAAGATCTGCTGTTTCAGCTGAAAACAGCATAGAGTCATGAGCATAGAGGAGAACTTTCAGCTCTAAATGGGTTTGAATGAACGCTGTCTGACATTGGAAACACCTCTTGAAGAACAGAGAAGTTCCCAGATATACTGGAGGAAGAAGAAGAAGCAGACATGGAGAAACTCGGAGGAGTGACTAGCAGAACCATCTCTGAAGCGTTTAGCTCTGATTGGACCAAAAAACATGGAGATTTTTAAGGCTAAAGTCCAACAAAGAACAGTAACATCAGGTGTACCAAAACGAATTTTGGATGATTCCACTATTGGAACCATTTTGCTGGTTTGGATTTCTTAAGGAAATGGAAACTTCCTGGCAACAATCCGGCTTTTGTTAAGGAGTGGAATAAATGTTCAGAACATGTGGAGGAAATGGTTCTTTGTCACAAATCCATCACTTGTCTCAGTTCTATTGACTCAACTTTTAAAAATGTATTTGAAAGTCAAATAAAAAATGAATGAATTAACATCAGTGTTAATATCTAACAGCTAACTTTAATTTTTGTTTGCATGTTTTTTGTCTTATTTAAGGAAAGATGACAAATAAAGTAGAAAACTGTTCCATCAGTTGTTCTTTTCTATTGTTGTTCTAACATTATTCTGAAAATCAGAGCCAAACCATCACTTAAAATCATCACCCTTGTCATATTTTCTCTTTTAAGACCTAATTTAAACTTAATTTTCATTTATTCATTCATTCATTTTCAATACCGTTTGTCACGGGGTTGCCGGAGCCTATCATGGCCACTAGTGGGCGAAGGCAGGGGGACACCCTGAACAAGTCGCCAGTTTGTCGCAGGGTAGAATGTCCGCAATCACACACCCATTCACTCTCACAGCCATACCTATGGACAATTTAGAGTTGCCAATTACCGTAACCTATGAAGGATGTTTTTGTACTTAATTTTTAAACTTAAACTGAAATCCATTAAAATGATTAAAATGTGAAAAAGAATTAATAAAAAGTATTTATTCATTTCTTCAACAGAGACAGTGCAAATTGAAAGCATGGCTGCAATGAGGCAGAATTAGCCCAAAGGCTAATTTTCATCTGTGGTCCCAGGACAGGTGTTAGAGTTGTCAACCTAAAAACCTCAAAGTATCAATGAAATATATTAATGGAAATGTTCATGTACAGTAAACAATCATTTAAAATGCAAAAATGCATATACACAGTGGGAAATAAAAACAAATATAAAAAACACAAAGGTGACAGGTCAGACAAGGAGGAGCAGGCAATTAATATAATTCCATATAGTCATGTTTTTTGTTATATTACGACGGAGTTTTAGGGCCACCAAAAAACATAAAAATAAACTAAATTTACGAGATAAAATTTTATCTCGTAAAATTAGAGATTTGGAGATTTTATCTCGTAAATTTAGAGATTTAGAGATTTTATCTCGTAAATTTAGAGATTTAGAGATTTTATCTCGTAAATTTACGAGATAAAAACTGATAAATTTACCAGTTTTTATCTCCTAAATTTCAGAGTTTTTATCTCCTAAATTTACGAGAAAAAAAGTCTTAGATTAAGGAGAAAACACCGAAGCTTGAAGAAGAAATATGTGGAGCCTTTTTTGAAGCTCCATTTCCGGATAGGTTTAAAACAAAAACATTTCTGAATCTTTTGATGATTCAAAATCAGATTATTTCCCGTGTAGCAGTCTTTCCGGGGTTCAGTGTCAGTAAAGCGGAGTTTCATCTGTAAAATAAGGAGCTCAGAGACACGTTTGGGTGTAGGGGATCGCTGTGGGCTTTATTTCCTTTACATTTACATAACCTGAAGTTCATTTGTCTCATTACGTCATGAAGCTGTCGTCCGAACACCAATGCGGAAGTAAACAGTGTTGCATACGTCCCCTCCTGCAGATGAAATGTCTCGTTTCAGCATAAAAAATGCCAAAAAAGTGCTCTTCCTTTTGTGTGACGGAAGCGTCACACAGACGTAGAGATCTTGTCTTTGGTGGAGAAAGAAAGGATTCAAGCGAACAGCTGCAGGGACACCCGATGGCTTCATCGGCTGCAGAGATCCTACAAACCACCCATCAATAAGTAAAACTTTATTGAATCGTAAATCAAACAAATGAGCTTCCAGACATTTGGAACGTGTAGAAAATGTATGTTTTAATATCTTATTCTTTATTATGTTACAGCTTTATCCTTAGTGTGAAGTGAACTTATTTTGAACCATCCAGATTTATGGTCGTTTGACATTCCTTTTTGCTTTATGGTTGCAGCATCATGTGAAGACATAGGATGTTCTTTGTGCAAACTTAGGTGTTTTCCATAGGTGCAATAAATATGCCATGGGCGATATCCGTACCATCTGGGTTGAAGATTCTTCCCCTGGGAAAGTGTGAAGATACGTGTTCTCATGTGGAGGTTGAAGCTGACCTTTGCTCTGGATACCGGTAAAAGGAACCTTGAGTTGTCCAGGAATGATTTACTCTGACCAGATGGGGACTCTCTTGATCATCGGACTGTGTGCGCCGGTGAAATGGGCCCCCGAGAGGCGGAGCGGATCCGAAGCTGGCAATCGTCAGCTATTGGCCAGAGGAAGCAGGCGGGCTATCAGCTGACGAATCAGAGCGACCAGGGGCGGAGGACCAGCGACCATGATCTTTCCGGAAGGCGGAGATTCAAACACATCTTAAAAAGACTGATCTCGTTTTTTTCCCCTAAATTTAAGAGTTTTTATCTCCTAAATTTAAGATAAAAATCTCGTAATTTTACTTTTTCTTTTTTGGTGGCATATGTTATAAACCAGTTTTTAGGTGCTTTTTAAACAGAGTGTATGTGGTGAGGTCTCTAATAACGTAAGGAACAGAGTTCCACTCTTGTGCTGCCGGAGAAGGGGGTTTGACTGAAGGCACTTCCCCGCAGAGGAACTATACAGTCTTGACGAACCAACCCTCGTGTGTCTTTGGGAGAAGGATCTTATTTTAAAAAAACTGATTGAGTGGAGGGGATGACAGACCATTAATAGTTTTATACAACAGGCATAGTTTTAATTAAGTATTTTTTCCCAGCTTAACAGTTTGTGTTTTTGTGAAATCTCACAGTGATGATGTCTTAATGTTTTTTTTTATCCAGTATTTTAATTGTTTGTAAAGTGACTCCAGAGGTTTTTATGCTGATTCCTTGACCAGGTAGTGAGACAATATGTCATGTGGGATAAGATCATTGAATTCATGAACATTGTAGCAGCTAGACGTGTGAAATCCCCTAGATGACATTTAGTCTCTACATTTGATGGATCCCCTGGGGGAGCGGTGATCTGTAGACAGAGCTGCACTTAGAAACTATTTGGTGGTATAACCCCCAATCCAACCCCTTAATGCAGAGTGTCCAGCAGTGAGGCTTTGCGTCCCATTTTTACAGTCTTTAGTGTGGCCCGGGATTTCAACTCACAATCTTCCAGTCTCAGGATGGACGCTCCTCCACATAGCCACTGAGCTGGTCCCACCAACTACCCCTGGCTGCAGCCTGCAGAATTGCACAACATAGTGGAATGCTGAAACGCTGAGGAATGTGAACACGCTGTGGAATGTTAACCCCGCCCACATTCTTCTTTGGTTTTCCAAGTTTCCATGTGCAATATTGCCACCTAACGGTTTTTAAAGAGTTTTTCCTTTCGGTGAAGGGGGGGTCTAAGGGCAGGAATATCAGTTTAGTTTAGTCTGTTTTGTTAAAGTTTAGTATTATCCTAATGCATTCTTTGTATTCATGATGCCTTTTTCATTGTATGTTTACCTTACAATTACCGGTATGAATAAATATTTTTAAATAAAACAAACATAATTTTATTGTGTTACATGAAAGAGGGGCTTGGATCATTTTTTTGAGTAAAAAAAACATTGCACCATTCAAATGTTCCTCCCCTCTGTTCTTTTTCTTCCTCATACAATTACCAATTACACAAAATTTGCTCCACTGATTCTTCCCCTTTCCTGCTATCACAACTGCACTGACGAAGGTGACTCAAATGCATGGGCTCAACGTGGGCGGGGTTAACATTCCACACCAGACGGGCTCAACGTTGACCCCTTCTGCAGGCTGCAGCCAGGGCTTACTCGGTTCCACAGCAGAACTGCTGTTGATTTCCTAAAAAGTAAACGTAAAAGCTCCTTGCACAAGTAAACTTCCTGAACTATTTTCAGATGAATTGATTTTTGGAGCAATGGGAAATTTTACTCATTGAATCTAAATCTAAATCTGAATTTTTTGTGAGTCATTTTGTGATATTGGATTATTTTTGGAGGAATTTGGAAGCAATTATTTAACAAAAAAACTGTATAAAGGAACTGGACAATGTGAATAAACTATGAATTGACCATAAAGAAAGCAAGAAGGAAGCAGCATTTGAACATAATCTTTTATCAAACTGGAGGACATTTGGAGCAAAGATTGACTGATGATCAAACTATTAGATAGTTTTCAATCATTTCACTTCAATCCACAACAACAAAGGTCAAAAAGCCAAATGTTCCCACTATTATCAATTATTTCTAACACTGACAAAACACCCTGAAATAACCAATTCCTGTGAAATAGAGATTTATGGAGACTAAAGTTCTGTTTTATTTAAGTTTACATCATAATGACACTTTTGGATGAAAAGTTTAATATAGAGTTTCTTAGAGTCGGATTGTATCTTAGAAGGAAATGGGTTTCCTTTTGGAAGGTAAGTGAAACCATTATTTTTTTATTTTATGGAAAATATACAAGACGAGAATGTTGAAAGGTACCATCTAAACTCTCATACTCACTGTGTTTGTCAATTGGGGGTGGTAATCTTTCTTGTTGATCTGATTGGCCGAAATTTGCATGTCAGATCTGGCGTGGCAGCGGGGCAGGACATTCATTTTTTAGAGCAGGGGTAGCTAACAGGCGGGAAACCCTGGAAATGCCGTCTGCAAAGAAACACGATAATGAAGCACATTTTAACCCTTGTGCTATCCTAGGCACTTTAACATTGGGAGTGGGGTCATCTAGACCCACTAGACAGAGCTCTGAACCTTTTTTCTTCAATGATTTGTGATCTTCACTGGTGTCCATAGATTACATGAAATCTTTCCACCTTTATCCACCTTTGTCATGGTAGGAATAACACGTCAATGCAAAGGTGGGGTCATCTAAGATAGCACAAGGGTTAAACTGCAAGCTATCAGCTACGCACAGGGACATGGGAGATGAGCAGCTGTGAGAGGATTCAAGATGAATGAATCCATGGTTCGCAAGTGAAGGGAGCTGGAAAACGCACTCCGACAAGTCAAGAAGACACAGCAGCAGCTGAGATTCCATGGAAACAAGGCGAGGTTGCCGGTGTTGGAAGATCGACTTGAGTGCAGCAACTTCCAGCAGATTACAATGAAAAAGCTGCCCATCACCGCTTGTTTTACTAGGACGCAGCGCCGGGTGAGTTACGCCACACTTTGTGAATAGTTTGTAGAAGCATGGGCTGGGCTAACATGTCTGCTTGCACTCTTCTTCGAGCTTTTGCAAAAGCCGGCATAATTGATGAGGAGCCGGACGGCAACAAGACGGACTCTGACGATGAGGAAAGGGAAACTGGTGTTTTTGATAGAAATTTAGCCCAGCTGTTCATTTCAGATACAGAAGATGAGGACTTAGATGGATTTTTGGATGCTGACTGAAAAAATAAATCACAACTCACAACAGTTTTGCTCCCACTGCCTTTTTAATCACACACCTGTATGCATGTTTTACCGGTATATGTTAACGTTAAATGTAGAAAAAAACAAGTCATAGCTAGCTCGACGAGACAGACCCAGATGCTGGAACCCGGAAGGAAAACACAGGTGAGTAGGTGGGTGAGTAATAATGTTTAATTTTTCTTGGTCCAGAGTGATAGTTGGCATTGCGGGAGATCGGATGATGACTCGTGGCGTGACTGGAGGTTTATCTTTGGCTCGTGACGTGACTGGAGGATACGACTGTGGATCGTGGCGTGGCTGGAGGTCCGGCAGAGGCTCGTGGTGAAACTGGAGGGAGGTTGAGTCTTGGATCCATGAGAATAGAGGACACAGGTGACTACTCGTGGGAATGAATACCATCAGGGGCAACAAACTGGCGAAGAATGCTGGTCCAGGATCTTCTTAAGTATGCCAGAGGACCTCAGGGTCAGAGTGCCAGAGGACCTCAGGGTCGGCGAGGGCTCATACCTAAAAATAATATAATTTAGAAAGCCCAAGACCATTAAAAAATTTAAAAACCATCAAAACATGTACAAACCACTAAAAGAATCTTAAAATCAATCCTGAAATACACAGGGAGCTAATGCAGCGATTTTAAAACCGGTGTAATGTTTCCCGCCCTCTGGTCCTCGTGAGAACTCTGCAATAGTTCTGCAATAGTTGTAGATTTGCTAGCAAACGTTTTTGGTAAACCAGAAATCAGGGGAGTATTCCAGAAAGCAGGTTATGCTAGCTCCCAGGGTAAGTTTGAGGCCAAGGAAATGGATAACCTCAGCTTTCGGTTCCAAAAATGGAGGTATGTTTTAGGGTATGTCAAGTTTCCATAGCAACTCTGAACATAACCTGGTCTGGAGCAGGTTTAGTTGAAGGTTAGTTTGTTTTCAGAGAGGTGAAGCAGCATGGCGTGTCCATTTGAACATGATTTAGTGGAGGAAGAAGCTCAGATAATTCTGCCCCGTGAGAGGGTGATAAGACCACATATGGATGTTGGAAAAATAAATTTCCTTACTTTGATCAAACTTAATTATTTGCTTCAGTTAAGATAAATCATTTTTTAGTTAAGTGAGCTTAAAAATAACATGTAGTTTTCAGACAATTATTGTACTTTCATGTGCTGCTGTTAGATCAGCACCGCAAGGAATTGGGGCAGACCACTCCTTTTGCCTGTCTGGACGGATTTGGGTTTAAGTGTCGGTTTTTAATAATAATACATTTTATTTAAGGCGCCTTTCAGGTCACCCAAGGTCGCTGTCCAAGGTTAAAATAAGAAAAACAGAATAAATCATCAATAAGAAATTATCAGAGTAAAACATGAATAAACAAAGACATAAAGACATAACAGGATAAAAACAGGATAGAAAAACAGAAAAATTATGTTGTGTTAACTGAAAAGATTAACTGTATGATTGTTTGAAGAGATGAGTCTTGGGTTTGATTTGGACAGTGGCAGCGAGTCTGTATTGTGTAGATCAGGAGGAAGAGAATTCCATAGCTTTTGGGCGGAGCGTCCGAAAGCTCTGCCCCCATGGTGGCAAGATGGGCAGGTGGGACATGGAGTTGAAGAGAGAAAGTGGAGCGGAGAGACCAGGAGGGAATGTGTCATGACTTGCTAAGCCAGGCAGATCCAGATGCTGGAACCCGGAAGGAAGACAGAAGATGAGTAATGGTAAGTAAGAAGTTTTATTTTCTCTGAGATCGTTATTATTGAGGCGGAGCTTGAAAGCGGGGAGGTTGGAGAGGCTCACGCAAGTCACGTGACACAACTTGCGCTTCAGTGTTGGCTCGTGACATGGCTGGAGGTTTGGCAAAGCTTCGTAGTGAGGTAGGTGGCTTTGGATGTTGAACGGCTTGGATAGTCAGAGATTCTGGCGTCCACTCGTGGGTTTGGAGGTCCGGAAGACAATGCAAAGATTCGTGAGGCCAGAGCAAAAGGTAAATAGCACGAAACTAAGAAGACCAGACTAAACACCATCAGGGGCAACGAACTGGCGATGAATACTGGTCCTGGAGCTCCTTAAGAAGGTCTGGCGACGTGATAAGATGAGTGTACGCAGCTGGGATGAATCAGTGGCCAAGTAGAGAGGGGAGGAGGAGGATAACTGACAGAGGCACCATGACAGAATGGAAATGTGAAGAAGATCAAAAATGTAGGGTGGAGCCAGGTTATGGAGTGCTTTGAAGGTTATGAGGAGAATCTTGAAACTAATCCTTTGTTCTATGGGAAGCCAGTGTAAGTTTGGGAGAAGGGTGTGATGTGGTGGGAAAACAGGGTCCTGGTGATGATGCGGACTGCAGAATTTTGGAGAAGCTGCAGTTTCTTGAGAGTTTTATTGGGCAAACCAAACAGGAGGAAATTACAATAATCGATTCAAGAAGTGACAAGACTATGAACAAGAACAGCAGTTGTATGAGGAGTGAGAGAAGGGCGGAGACGAGATATATTGCGGAGATTAAAGTAAGCAGAACGGGTGATGTTATTAATATGAGATTGGAAAGAAAGTGAGCTGTCGAGGATGACACCCACACTCTTTACCTGAGGGGAGGGAAGAACAGAGAAGTCATTGATAGAGATGGAGACGCTATTGGATTTGGAAATATAGATGAAGTGCCTACAAGAAGGACTTCAGTTTTGGAATTGTTAAGTTGGAGAAAATTGGAAGAGAACCAGGAATGGATTTCTTGCAGACAGAGGGTAAGGGAGGAAGGAGGAAGTGATGAGGAGGGTTTAGTAGAAATGTAGAGCTGGGTGTCGTCCGCATAGCAATGGAAATTAATGTTGTGTTTGTGGAAGAGAGAAGCAAGAGGGAGGATGTAAATGATGAAGAGAAGGGGACCTAGGACAGAGCCCTTGGGAATACCAGCAGAGAGTGTGAAGATGTTGGACATATGAGGTTTAATCTGGATAAATTGACTATGATATAATAGATGTGAAGAAAACCAGGACAGAGGGATGTGAGAAATGCCAATAGTTTAAATTCTGTGAATAAGAGTATTGTGGGAAATGGTGTCAAAGCAGCGGTTAAATCAAGGAGAATGAGAATGACAGCGAACCGGGTCAGAAGCTAAGAGGAGGTCATTCGTGATTTTTAAAATAGATTTTTCGATACTATGGAGTTGGCGAAAAACCAGATTGAAACTGTTCGTAGATATTGTTACTGGAAAGATGAACACGGAGCTGAGGAGCAACAGTTGTTTCAAGGATATTGGAAATAAAATGTAAATTAGATGTCTTGACCCAAAGTTGTTTGGGTCAAGACCAGATTTTTTCAAAACTGGAGTAATTGAGGCGATTTTTAGAGAATGTGTAACAATACCAGACATGAGAGAGGAGTGAATAATGTTGGTCATTGATGGGAGAAGAGAAAGGAGACATGATTTAACGAGAGATGTAGGAATGGGATCGAGTTGATAGGTGGAAGGTTCAGAGTTGGTAATGAGGTCAGAAATGGTTTGGACAGAAGGAAGGGAAAATCTTGAAAAGGTTGTCAGAACCGAGGGAGGAGTGAAGGTGTCCACTCCAGAGACTGCAGACTGTTGATGGATGGTAGAGATCTTTAAAACAAAGAAGGACATTAACCTTTGTGCTATCTCAGATGACCCCACCCTTGCATTGACATGTTCTCCCTACCATGACAAAGGTGGATAAAGGTGGAAAGATTTCATGTAATCCATGGACACCAGTGAAGATCACAAATCATTGAAGAAAAAAGGTTCAGCGCACTGTCTAGTGGGTCTAGATGACCCAACTCCCAATGTTAAAGTGCCTAGGATAGCAAAAGGGTTACAGCGTTACAAAAGTCAGGTGGCGGGGGGTCCGGTGGTGGGGGGAGGTCCAGTGGCGCTGGGCGGGCTGCCCGTCTACACCTGGGGCTGGGATCAACCCTTCCCTGGCTCTGGGACGGGGCAACCCTCTTGGGGCCCCCGGTCGCTCTGGGTGTCATCCACTGGGGCTGAGGGGTCCCAGAGCTTGAAGCCACAAAGTGGCTCCTTCCACTATCGGAGGAAGCTTATCACATAATGCAGTCAGGTCCCCAAAATTATATGGTTTATACTCTGGGTTACCATATCCTCCTGAGTGCAGCAATGGCATTTGGAATGGTGGTGCTGGGTGACCTAAGATAAAGATGTGTCGCACATCATAAGGCAAATGGTGATCACACTGACTGTTTGTCTGAGTCCCCTACCCACTCAATAAAACAAAACTGAAGATTTCAGAGTGGCCTTTTCTTGTGGCCAGTCTAAGGCACACCTGTGCAATAATCATGCTGTCTAATCAGCATCTTGATATGGCACACCTGTGAGGTGGGATGGATTGTCTTGGCAAAGGAGAAGCGCTCACTATCACAGATTTAGACAGATTTGTGAACAAAATTTCAGAGAACTGGTTATTTTGTGTATGTGGAAAATGTTTCACATCTTTGTGTTCATACCATAAAAAATGGGAGCAATAACAAAAGTGTTGTGTTTATATTTTTAGTCAGTGTAGAATCTGGGGATCCTCAATTCCCCGGGCCTCTAACCCAGAAGCACCGGCCCCTCGTAAGGGTGCCGTTGGAGTTGCCACATTTTAGGATTCATACTTATTTTACACTTCAATCTCATAAAACCATTTTAAACTTCAACTTCTGAAAACCTTCTAAATTTATGAATACAGCACTACTAGGACTGGGACACGGATTCATTTAGATTGTCCAATGCAGATTCGAGAAACAGGTTATGTACACCTTTTAATTGTCGCGACCCGTGTCCTCCTTCGTCCTGATCCGAGTCCAATCTAGAGTCCTTCTTTTCTCCAAATCCCGGGTGTCTGCACCAAATTGTTGAAGTCCAAAATTGACTTCCCTGGGTTCTTTAATTTGGAGTCAAAAGGATCTTGTAGTTGAAGGTTCTAATAATGAGATTTGACGTTCTAAAACTCTGGATCGCCTCTGCAGAGGAAGACTTCAACACAGCTGCTTACAACCTCTCATCACATTCTGTGTCAATTCTGGCCTCTTCCTTCTTCAGGGTCTTTTTATTGAATACTTGTATCCTGTTACACAATTCATAATCAACTTCCTACACATTCAGCTACTTACCTTTGCCTTTACCAAATATAGAGGTGTTTTTGACAAAGCATAAAGGATGACAAAGCATAAAGGTTGACACAGGGGTGCTTTTAACCACATCTTTCACTTCCCTTTTGAGCTGCTGCTAATCGTTCTTTCACCTTTTACAGTAGAGACACATTCTTCGTCAGGCTTTTACATCACATTTATAAAACAGTAATATATTTCATTATAATTTCCACATTAATAAAGAAGGACATTATTAGCATGAGCTGAGGAAACTAAAGTCATGAGATGATCCTGGTGTTGTGAAATAGAGGGGTAACGCTTTCTTTTACAGTACAGTACTTACAGTGTACTTAAGTGGTATTTACATGGTACTTATAGTGTAACTACTGGGTACTTTCAGGGTACTTACATGGTACTTTTTATGGAATTTACAGGGTACTTACAGTGTGTTTACATGGTACTTTCTATGGGACTTTACTGGGTACTTACATGATACTTTTTGTGTCTACAAAAAAAAAATTTTCAAGCATTACAGTCAAAGCGATAAAGAATTCACAGAAATTTATCAAACTCATTACAGAAATGATTAAATAAGTAAAATCTATTTTGTATTTCATCAAAGTGGTTATGCTTTTTATGTTCACTTGAGCTCATATTTTGAATTTTCTTGCAGTTACAAACCCTGAAGAAGTCCTGCATCGTTACCAAACTCTGATGAAGGAATTTTGATGGACAAAAAGCACGACCCTCAGGCCAATAATGTGTTTTTTAGAATTCTCCTTTGTACTGTTTTGTACTTAAAACCTATTTCATTGTGATGACACTTTGTATGCTGCAGACACGTATCATATTAAAGATTGTTGTTTTCACTGCTGTCTTGTTTCTCTTTAAACTTGCCTCATGTTACAAGAAGTAATCAGGCCAGTATATTTTTTTTACAATGTAGTTACTTTACCCTTACCAACAAGTTAGCATTGTCTCATTTGATGAGGTCAGAAGACCAAGTGTGTATGTACACTGTACAGGAAGGTAATACGTGTACATACCCAGCATTTACTACTGAAAGTACCATGTAGTTGAGTGGAAATAGGGCTGACTTTCTTTTACAGTTACAGTTTCAGTGTACTTAAGGGGTAAGTACCAAGTACTATTCAAGTGAACATACCCGGTATTTAGTAATGAAAGTACCATGTAGTTGAGTGGAAATAGGGCTGACTTTCTTATACAGTTACAGTTTCAGTGTATTTAATGGGTAGTTTCTGTGGTAAATTCATGGTAAATACCATGAAACATGCAGCGAGTGCAGACCTAAATGTCAAGGTACTTTATTTGTACTTACCTTGTTCTTACATGTGGTAAGTACCATAAAAGACACCTTTGCACAACATGTAAATACCCAGTAGGAATATTATAAATACCCAGTATGTACCACATAGGTATGAACCAAATAGTACCATATAAATACACAGTAAGTACCATGTAAGTACCCAGTAAAGTCCCATAGAAAGTACCATGTAAACACACTGTAAGTACCCAGTAAATTCCATAAAAAGTACCCTGAAAGTACCCAGTAGTTACACTATAAGTACCATGTAAATACCACTTAAGTACACTGTAAGTACTGTACTGTAAAAGAAAGCGTTACCAATAGGGGCTGCTCGCGTGCGCTGTTCCACCTCGCAGCCTGAGCCCAATACCCCTCCCCTTTCCCTCTCACACATGCATGTGACAGGAGCAGCTGCAGGGACGGCAGTTCACAGGTTTCTGTTACAAACTCTGTGATAGAACAGATAATAGGAAACCAATAATGGTGCAGATTTTTTCCAACCACTGAGCCGCTGTCACCACCACCCCCGTTAAATTTGCGCCACGGGCAATTGCCCGTATTACCTTTGCCTAAAACTGCTACTTCTGCCCCCGACCCCTGGCATCGCATCAGGCCCCACTATTTGAGAATCACTGCTTTAGAGTGACCAATTTACCTATTAAGTGTGTTTTTGGACGGTGGGATAAAGGCCTGGAAAAAACCCACACATGCATGTCTAGCATGGGGTCAGGGTTTTTACTTTTCCCTTTTAACCCACCTGAGACTATGCACTGCCTGAGTTGTGTGAGACTGAGCATAAATATACAACAGTTATTACATACACAATATCTTCGTGGAACCTGGTTGTAATATATTTTATATTGTGAAATAATTTTACATATAACAATAAACCATTGATCAATAAATGACAGGTACAAATGAAGGTGGTTAAATGAAGGTCAAAAAGCCATGGTTAAGCCCAAAGGAAAGGACAAAATAAAACATTCAGATGATGTGACTCTTTAACTCCCTCTGCTGGAGAAAACAAGAAAGGAAAGAAAAAGACCTAATTGGTTTAAACATCAGCTTCCTCTTCTGAATAAAGAGGGAGAGACCCTGGTTGCAAGCCGTCCTTTGTGCTGGAGCTGTACTGAAAGCAAAGAAAACAATGTTCAAATGTAAGTTAATAACATGAACTTTCTATCCCTCCAAAGTAGATTTAGGGAAGAGTCATTTTAACCAAGAGCTCCAGTATTGCAGCACTCTTGCGGCTGTGTCTGCAGTCCAGTCCACATTGTTCTGGCCCGTCTCAATGGGGTCCCCTGAAAGAGGGATGTGATTAAACAGTTCCTGGACATGTTCATTCAAGTGGTCGAGAACTGCTTTTTCTCGTAGTGGCAGACGAGGTGAATAGCCGATTGCAGGGACAATTATTTGGGCCTCTGGAAAAAGTTCTTCTGCCACTTTCACCGTTTGGAACATTTCCGTCACTGGGACATCTTTGTCCTCATGTGTTCTCTGGTGGATGCCGAATGACAGCAACAGAGTCTTTGGTTCAGTGTAGAAGGTGGTGTTTTTTAGCAGAAACTCAGCATCCTGCCATGTGGCTTGAGGAAAGCTGTCCACTTGAATGTGGTCAGCTTTAAAGGATGGAAGTCTGCCGGTATTTGAATCTCCCACAACGACCGTCTCCTGATGTATGTGGAGATGCCAGTCTGTGAATTTGCGTGGAGTGATGGCATGTCGTGTTGGGGTGCATACCTGCACAGCTGCTGCAGAGAATGCTGCAGGTCCTGCTAGGGTGGAGTGAGGAGCCTCAGTGTTTTGCTCCTGGGACGCACGTTGTTCATCTGCTGGCTGCATCTCCGGGATGGGAGATGGTTTAGCTGCAATGGCAATCTTCACTTGTGATGGAGGAGGAGTCATCAAAGAAAGATGATGGGGAGATGTGGGAGGCGAATATTCTGTGTCACTCATCTCTGTAGATTGGAGCAGAGGTGACCAGTCCCACTCTGTGCTCTTCCTCCTGGTCTTCCTAGGAGCACGTTTATGTGCTTCTGCTGGTCTCTGTGGCCTTGTGATTCGGGGCTGGACTGCTGGTGAAGGTGATGGAGCCAGCTCCAAGCTTACGTCTCCCTCTAGTTCCTCTGTTAGTTCTGAAACAGAGGGAGGAGGAGAGGGGGGGGCCGGTGCTCTTAATCCGGTGCTGAGCATGCTCAGGCACTGGTCCAGGGTTTCCTGCTTCAGTCGCGTGCCCAGGTGTCTCTTTGCCCAGCAGGTGGCGATCTCAAGAGGTCCCCTCCAACCGTCTGTGGAAAGCTGGGAGAGTGTGTTCAGCTCCACGTCTATAATGTTCTGATAGTGCTCTCTCAGCATCAGGATGGTGGTATAAGTCCAATTTTTGGCATTTCCCTCTATAAGAGTCTGTATTTGTAAATTGGGGAAAGCAGGTTTGATGATTTTTGTCAGATTTTGGGTTATTCTATGTAAAGATGGAGGATATACCTCCTTGGACACATTATTGAGGTGGTGCACCGCTTTGATGAGTCTATTGATGACACGCACCTTTTGGGGGAAGTCTGGGTCATCCGACTGCACTCTGTGTGGGGGCGCTCCGGCTGCGTCTCCCCGTGTTGTGACCCAGTGGCCGCCATATTGTTTTGCGGGTCTGATGCTCCGCCGTGGATTCTCCCCGCCGTCAGGATAAAAATGCCAGTGCTCAGATGCTGGCGGTGTGTTGCGGCGTCCTGCATGTTGTTGGTGCAGGAAGCTGGGTTCTCTCTGCTGCATGTGCTCTCCAGCGACCTCAGCGTAGCCATAGGAGCAGCCATTGCTCCAATCTGGATGGCATAAAAATGTGCTCCTGTCTCGCTCAAAAACACGGTCTCTCCTGTTGCGTTTCCTGGATTGGACTAGAATCCAGTCATTTTCATGAGGCCTCGGTGGCATGATGGCTCAGTTAGCTCTTTCAGATTTAGCTGCTAAGCTGCTAATGATGACACAAAATGGAGGACGAGGCGTGCTTTTACCGATGGATTTCGGTTTATTTCTGGAGCATTTAGGCACAAAAAATATAAAAATACAAGCCAAAGTTGCAACGTTTCGAACAAACAACAGTCTTCATCAGGCAAAAAGGCTTTGAATAAATGTATATAGTTTGAAAAACCTGCAGATGCAGCTGTGCTCCGAGTGTGGTCTGCTCCGTCTGGAGTTCTGTTGATTTGCACACAAAATCACATTAACATTCACACACTCTTTACTTTACTAATTTATTAATGCCGGCTTTTTAATTATCTTTAATTCCTACATCTGAAAGTTATGGTACTGGGATTTTGTATATCATATCTATTCATACATACATGTATAGGATGACTATGTTAGATTGAATGAAACAACCCCCCCCACTTATGCTAACTATCAGAAATCCAGGATTTCAGGGAAAGGAGGTGGTTTGGCAGTAATATCACAGTCTAGCTTACTTCTCAGCCCTAAAGTTAAAAATGCTTATAACTCCTTTGAAAGCATTATATTGTCTTTAAGTCACCCTAACAGGAAAACTGGAAAACCGGTTTTACTCATAATTATTTATCGCCCCCCCGGCCCATATTCAGAATTTTTAACTGAGTTTTCCGACTTCCTATCGACTATTGTCTTAGATTCTGATCAAATTTTAATATTAGGGGATTTTAATATTCATGTTGATGACCCCAGTGACTGCCTAGGAAATGCTTTTGCAGCTTTATTAGATGATGTTGGTTTCACCCAAAGTGTGAATGAACCCACTCACTGTCATAAGCACACCCTGGATCTTGTTCTAACCCATGGGATAGAGATCAGCCAGCTGAGTGTCCTTCCTCTTAACCCCATCATTTCTGATCACTTTATGATTACCTTCCAGTTTACACTGGACCATCCTTCTGCCCCAGTGAATAAGAAACAGCTTAGAAGAACCTTAACTGACCGTTCTGTGTCTGAGTTTAAACACACAGTTCAGCCAGTACTTAGTGATATTCTGAGAAACTACTCTGAGTCCAGCTCCCATAGTATCAGTCCTAGTATAAATGACCACTTTGTTAATGATGCCTTACAAGCCCTCAGGAGTACACTCGATGTTGTTGCCCCCTTGAAACCTAAGTTAGTCAGACAAAACCGAGTAGCACCGTGGTTTAACGCTGAAACTCGTTCTCTTAAACAAGAAACCCGTAAGTTGGAAAGAGAATGGCGCCGCTCCGGTTCAGAGCAGTCTCTGGATATCTGGAAACATAGCCTATTAAATTATAAAAAAGCTCTGCGTAGAGCTAGGAGCCAGTACTATTCAACCTTAATATCAGAGAATGGAAACAATCCAAGATTTCTTTTTAGCACTATTGCTAAATTAACTCGCAGTCAGAGCTCAGTAGAACCACATGTTCCTGTTTCTCTCAGCTCTGATGATTTTCTTACATTTTTCGATAGTAAAATCTCAAATATTAGACATAAGTTAAATCAAGTTATTCCTACAATCAGCCCAGAACAGGCTGAAGTGGTAGAAATGGAGGCATCCATAGAAACTTCTGTAACATTGGACTGCTTTACTGCTGTGGATCAAGCGGAAATAACATCAATTATTACGTCCTCCAAATCCTCAACGTGTCTGTTAGACCCAATTCCCACTAGACTTTTTAAAGAAACTTTTCCCCTAATCAATGATCCCATATTAACAATGATAAATGCCTCTCTGGAAACGGGTTACGTGCCACAGTCTTTTAAATATGCAGTTGTTAAACCTCTTCTGAAAAAGCCCAGTTTGGATCCTAGCGTGTTGGCCAACTATAGACCGATATCAAACCTGCCCTTTATTTCTAAAATCCTAGAAAGAGTTGTAGTTAAGCAGCTTTACTGCCACCTACAGGACAACTGCCTCTTTGAAGACTTTCAGTCGGGGTTTAGACCCCACCACAGTACGGAAACTGCACTAGTTAGAGTCTCTAATGACTTGTTATTGGCCTCAGAAAAGGGTCTACTTTCTATTCTGGTCCTGTTGGACCTCAGTGCAGCCTTTGACACTATCGACCACGGTATTTTACTCCATAGACTAGAGCAGGACATAGGGATCAGAGGATCTGCTCTCCAGTGGTTTAAATCCTATCTGTCCGATAGGTATCAGTTCGTTAATGTAAATGGCCATTCCTCTCAGTGCACTCGAGTCAACTATGGAGTCCCACAGGGCTCAGTCTTGGGACCGATCCTGTTTACGCTTTATATGCTACCCCTAGGAAACATAATCAGGAAACACAGCATTAATTTTCATTGTTATGCCGACAATACGCAGTTGTATTTATCCATGAAGCCTGACCAGAATGACCAGATAGAGAAACTGAACGCTTGTATCAGTGACATCAAGACCTGGATGACAACTAATTACCTCCTCTTGAACCCAGAAAAAACTGAGGTCATTATACTTGGACCTAAAAACCTCAGAGATGCTCTGTCTGCTCAGATAGTCTCCCTGGATGGCATAAGTATAGCCCCCAATTCCACAGTTAGAAACCTTGGGGTTTTATTTGACCAGGATTTATCATTTAAGGCTCACATATCTCAGGCGTGTAGAACTGCCTTCTTTCATCTGCGGAATATTGCTAAGATCAGAAATATACTTTCTAAGAGTGATGCTGAAAAACTCATTCATGCATTTGTTACGTCGAGGCTGGATTACTGTAACTCCTTGTTAGCAGCGTGTCCTAAGAGTTCCTTAAGAAGTCTCCAGCTTGTTCAGAACGCAGCAGCTAGATTGTTAGCAGGAACTAGAAGAAGAGATCACATCACTCCTGTGTTAGTTTCGCTCCATTGGCTCCCAGTTGATTCCAGAATCAAGTTCAAGATCCTCCTGTTAACCTATAAGGCCTTACATGGAATGGCCCCGTCCTATATTAAGGACCTCATAGTCCCTTACCATCCAATGAGAACACTTCGCTCGCAAAATGCAGGACTGCTTGTGGTTCCTAGAATTAGTAAAAGTACGGTTGGAGGTAGAGCGTTTAGCCACCAAGCCCCTGT